>JAQPZY010001574.1:0-1200000 GCA_029931535.1 Margaritifera margaritifera
TTTTACTTGATTTGTTGGTTTCACTTTCTTTCTGTTACATTTTTCTTAGACCATAGAGTCGTAACAGAAATTGGGGGCTCGTCGTTCCGGGATCTGAATTTCTTTAAAGCATATTAGAGATATTAAATTTATCTTTGAAATTCATTTTGATTTTGTCTCGGAATTTTTTTTCTTTTGTCTTTGGCAAAGATTTTATATAGAGAAATTTTTGTGTGTGAAACCAACAAGCATTTACTATGGCATCTAATGTTTAGAATTTCATTTCAAAACCTACCCAGGAGGCCATAGAGTGCATGAGAAAGGATGAGTTGCTCGAGCTTGCCAGAAAATACAGTCTATCTGAGGTAAAATTATCATTGAACAAACAGGAGATAAAGATTATTTTGATTCAGTATTTAGTAGGAAAGGGAATTTTTGAAAATCGTGCTTAAGTTTAAAGAGAAAGCCTGCATCTGGTTCTGACAGGAATTTAAGGGAATTAGAGTTAAAGAACCAGATGGATTGCAAAGCTTCAGATTCAGAGAGAGAGAGAGAGAGAGAGAGAGTGAGATGAGAGGAGAGAGAGAGAGAGAGACGAGAGAGAGGAGGAAGAGAGAGAGAGAGAGAGAGAGAAGAGAAGAGAGGCAGATACAGATGGAGAGAGGAGAGGAAAGAGAGAGAGGCAGATGGAGAGAGAGAAAGAAGAGAGGCAGCTACAAATGCAGAAGGAAGAGAGGGCAAATACAAATGCAGATGCAAGAGAAGAAAGGGAAATGCAATTTAAATTAAGAGAATTAGAACTGGCAAACAGAGCACACTCCACTCCTTTAAACACAAGTACAGGTTTTGATGTTACTAGATATATTAGGTTAGTACCCCCTTTTCAGGAAAAAGAAGTAGATAAATACTTTCTTTATTTCGAGAAAATTGCTGAAAACTTGAAATGGCCCAGAGAGCATTGGACTTTGTTATTACAAAGTGTACTTATTGGCAAAGCTCGTGAAGTCTACATTTCACTGTCAGTGCAACAAAGTACTGATTATGATGTGGTTAAGGAGTACATCTTGAAAGCTTATGAGTTGGTACCAGAGGCATATCGACAAAGGTTTAGGATTGTAGAAAAGAAACTGGACAAACTCATGTCGAATTTGCAAGGGATAAAGAACAACTATTTGATAGGTGGTGCTCAGCCAAGAAAGTTGATCAAGGTTATGATAACCTCCGACAGCTCGTATTAATTGAAGAGTTCAAGAGGTGCATCCATAGTGATGTTAAAACCTATCTTGACGAGCAGAAAGTGGAAACTTTGGAAAATGCTGCTCGTATGGCTGATGATTATTCCTTGACTCACAAAATTTCATTTGGCAATAAGTCGTCCTCTCAGCAGTTTTCTGGTAAAAAACCATTTCAATCTCATTCGAGTACTTCCAAATTTCACAACAGCACAACTGTTAGGAATCAAACATCTGATAAGACTGATCAGAAATCCTTATCTCTTCCTACGTGCACTTATTGTAAAAAGAAGGGCACGTTATTTCTGATTGCTTCAAGTTGAAAAATAAGCAACAGAGTAAAGACAGAGCTTTTTCCAAATGCTCTTATTTCTACGGGGTCAAGGTCACGGTCTTGTATTGAAAGCAATACATTTGTTGGGTCAAACAAACCCCAGTCTGATTCTATTTTGGAGGCTTATGAACCATTCATGTCAGAAGGTTCTATATCACTTATTGGTGATTCTGCCAAACCTATCCCAATTAAAATATTAAGGGACACTGGAGCATCTCAGAGTCTTTTATTATCAGGTACTTTGCCTTTGTCTGAGGAGTCTTCTTCAAGTGAAAGTGTTCTTGTTCAGGGAGTAGAGTGCGGCTTTGTAAATGTTAATCTCCATTGTGTAAATTTGGCATCAGACTTAGTTTCTGGACCTGTGACTGTTGGGGCAGTGACTTCTTTACCCATAGAGGGTGTTCATTTATTACTAGGCAATGACCTAGCTGGAGATAAGGTTGTGGTTAATCCACTTAACTGACAAGCCTTGTTTGGATCAGAAAGTTGATCCTGTCGAAACTGAAATCCCTGATTTGTACCCTGCTTGTGCAATTACTAGAGCTATGGCAAAAAGAGCTCTTGAGAGTGATGTTGATCAAGATATTATTCCTTTAGCTGACACATGTATTGGTCAGTCTTTTGATGAGGTCACTTTTTCCTCAGGTATTGATCAATCAAATGGTATTGATCACAGTGATCCTCTTTTGGCAACTCATTCTCTTTGTCCTACTCAGGGTGACAAACGACAATCCCTTGTCGTTGAACAGGAGCAAGATCCCGAGATATCTTGTTTGTTTCAGAGGGCTATTAGTGAAACTGAAGCCACACAAGTTCCAGTGTGTTACTTTGTGAAAAATGGGGGTCCTTATGAGGAAATGGAGACCACCTGATGTACCCGCTGGTGACGAGTGGTCAGTGAGCTATCAAATTGTTGTTCCTAAGTCATATAGACAGGAAATTCTTAATTTAGCCCCAGAAACTCCTTTGGCTGGTCATTTAGGAGTCCGTAAGACTTATCGCAAGATCTTGAATCATTTTTATTGGCCGAAACTCAAAAGTGATGTTTCTAAATACTGCAGATCTTGTCACCACTTGTCAAATGGTAGGAAAACCCAATCAGAAGATACCTAAGGCTCATCTGCAACCTATTCCTGCATTTGATGAACCATTTAGTAGAATAATAGTAGACTGTGTTGGTCCTTTACCTAAAACCAAGTCAGGCAACCAATACTTGTTGACCATCATGTGTACATCTACAAGATTTCCAGAAGCAATTCCTCTGAGAAATATAAAAACTAAAACTATTGTGAAAGCTTTGGTGAAGTTTTTTGCACTTGTTGGCCTTCCCATATCTGTCCAGTCGGATCAAGGGTCAAATTTAATGTCTGGAATTTTCCAACAAGTTATGCATGAATTAGGTATCCAGCAGTTTAAATCTTCTGCCTATCACCCTGAAAGTCAAGGTGCTTTGGAAAGATTTCATCAAACTTTGAAGAATATGATTCGATCATATTGCTTTGATACAGAAAAGGATTGGGATGAGGGTGTTCATTTGTTGTTGTTTGCTGTTAGGGAATCAGTTCAAGAGTCGTTGGGGTTTATTACCATTGAACAAGTTTTTTGTCATACAGTCCGTGGACCAATTAAATTATTTAAAGAGAAACTTCTTTCAAATGAAGATTCAAAGATTAATCTTCTTGATTATGTCTCTGATTTCAAATACAAGTTGTCAAAGGCCTGTGAAGTAGCAAGAACTAATCTTCACACTACCCAGTCAAAAATGAAATTAAGGTATGACAGAAATTCACAGGAAAGGAGTTTTAAACCTGGTGACAAAGTTCTGGCTCTCTTTCCCATACCTCAGAATCCTCTTCAGGCTAAATTTTATGGTCCTTATACCGTTGAAAAGAAAGTAAATGACTTAAATTATATCATTAACACTCCTGGGAGACGGAAACAGAAACAACTTTGTCATATAAATATGTTAAAGGAATATTTTGACAGAGATAGCTCAGCTAATTATTCAGTTAATTTAGTTGTACCTGTCCCACACAGTGAAGATATCAACGATGGAGTACGATCAGACTATAGTGACTCTGGTATAACCAATCTTCGGAATTCAGAAATATTGAACAACCTAGACCAGAAACTTTCACATCTACAACAACAGGAAAGAAATGAACTAAAACAGCTATTACATGACTATGAGCACTTGTTTCCTGATGTTCCAACACGAACAAGTAAAATTTATCATGACGTTGACATTGTAGTTTCTGTGCCTGTGAAACAGCATCCTTATAGGATGAATCCTCTCAAACAGAACTATCTGAAGAAAGAAATTCAGTATTTACTGGAGAATGATTTCATAGAACCAAGTAAAAGTAACTGGAGTTCACCATGTATTCTTGTTCCCAAGCCAGATAATACATTCCGTATGTGTACTGACTATAGAAAAGTCAACAGTGTCACCAAAACTGATTCATTTCCAATCCCAAGAATGGACGATTGCATTGATAAAATTGGAAATGCGGAATATGTCACCAAGTTTGACCTTTTAAAAGGATTGTGGCAAATTCCATTGACGGAAAGGGCAAAAGAAATTTCAGCATTTGTAACTCCAGATGGACTTTATCAATATAAAGTCATGCCGTTTGGAATGAAAAATTCACCTGCAAACGTTTCAACGTCTGATGAACATGATAACATTTGGTCTTGATAATTGTGACGCTTATATCGATGACGTCATTATCTACAACAACACCTGGGAAGATCATTTGGAAACCATTCGAAAATTCTTTGATCGACTCAGCGATGCGAATCTGACAATTAATTTTGAGCAACAGTGAGTTTTGCCATGCTTGTGTCACATTTTTAGGACATATTGTGGGACAAGGTCAAGTTAAACCTATAGAAGCTAAGGTCAAAGCTATCTCTGAATTTCAAGTTCCAATTTGTAAAAAGCAACTGATGCGATTTCTAGGTATGGCTGGATATTATCGGAAATATTGTTCCAATTTTTCCAAAATTGCTGAACCTTTGACAAGTTTATTGAGTAAGAAAACCAAATTTCATTGGTCTGACAAGTGTCAGGAATCTTTTGACAAGTTAAAGGCCATGCTTAAGAATGCACCAGTTCTTTCTGCACCAATTTTTAGCCAATCATTTAAATTATCTGTTGATGCAAGTGATGTAGGGGTTGGTGGAGTATTGATTCAGGAAGACAAAAGTGGTGTGGATCACCCTGTGTGTTATTTTTCTAAAAAACTAAACAAGCACCAGAAAAATTATTCCACAATTGAGAAGGAATGTTTGGCTTTGATATTGGCTTTACAGCATTTTGAAGTGTATTTTACCTCAGCTCTTTCTCCAATTATTGTGTACAGTGATCACAATCCCCTTACTTTCATCAACAAAATGAAAGATAAAAATCGGAGATTGTTGAGATGGAGTTTGATATTGCAGGAATATAACATTGACATCAAACACATCAGGGGAAAAGACAATGTGATTGCAGATGCACTCTCACGTGCCTAGAAATGTAACATTGCTTGATGTAATTAAGTCCAGTATCATAAAACATGTTCTTATGTAATTTTGGTTATTATAGTATTAGATGTATATTCAAAAGAAAGCTTTATTATATAAATCTTTCTTTTTCTTTATGAGGGGAGGTGTTATGTATGATGTTTATATAATATTATAAATATTTTAGGAAATTATACATGTTTCTTCACTTTAATATTTGCTTAAATCTTAATGTTTATCAGGAAAAACATGTTTAACTAGTGTCCTTGAATTAGATTGTTTTGATCAATATGTTTTCTCAATTTGAAGGTCAAGGTTGATTTTTGTTTACAAGTAAAAATTCCATTAAGATGACTCATATTCTAGAACATTCTGTCATGTGACCAATCTTTATATATGCCATGTTTGGTGGACATTTATTCAGTTTTGACATTACCATCAGTCTTGTAAAGAGCTATTACAGTTGTGAAAATTCATTACAAATTCTAAGAGAGGAATTATTTTAAATATTCATTGGATTATAACAGTGCTCATAAACTTTTGGATTTTGGATTTTTAATTGATGATTTTGGAATTTATGTGAACTTATATTCAGTTATTTTGGAATACTTCATTTTGACATCAGCACATCAAGATTTCTAGTACATCAGGACTTTGGAGACCATTAGCACATCATAACATTCAAGGACACAGCCGTGAATTCGGAACATTCTATATTTAGGACTTGTGATTAGAACAATCATTCTTATTGGATTATTAGGATTTCAAAACACATTACTGTAAGTGACTTTTTGATTTTTCATTTTAATTATCTAGTAATAAATTGCTTGTTGATTTTTTACTTGATTTGTTGGTTTCACTTTCTTTCCGTTACATTTTTCTTAGACCATAGAGTCGTAACAGAAATTGGGGGCTCGTCGTTCCGGGATTGAATTTCTTTAAAGCATATTAGAGATATTAAAGTTATTTTTGAAATTCATATTGATTTTGTCTCGGAATTTTTTTTCTTTTGTCTTTGGCAAAGATTTTATATAGAGAAATGTTTGTGTGTGAAACCAACAAGCATTTACTATGGCATCTAATGTTTAGAATTTCATTTCAAAACCTACCCAGGAGGCCTTAGAGTGCATGAGAAAGGATGAGTTGCTCGAGCTTGCCAGAAAATACAGTCTATCTGAGGCAAAATTATCATTGACAAAACAGGAGATAAAGATTATTTTGATTCAGTATTTAGTAGGAAAGGGAATTTTTGAAAATCGTGCTTTAAGTTTAAAGAGAAAGCCTGCATCTGGTTCTGACAGGAATTTAAGGGAATTAGAGTTAAAGAACCAGATGGATTTAGAACTGGCAAAGCTTCAGATTCAGAGAGAGAGAGAGAGAGAGAGAGAGAGAGAGAGAGAGAGAGAGAGAGAAAGAAGAGAGGCAGATACAGATGGAGAGAGAGAAAGAAGAGAGGCAGATGGAGAGAGAGAAAGAAGAGAGGCAGCTACAAATGCAGAAGGAAGAGAGGCAAATACAAATGCAGATGCAAAGAGAAGAAAGGGAAATGCAATTTAAATTAAGAGAATTAGAACTGGCAAACAGAGCACACTCCACTCCTTTAAACACAAGTACAGGTTTTGATGTTACTAGATATATTAGGTTAGTACCCCCTTTTCAGGAAAAAGAAGTAGATAAATACTTTCTTCATTTCGAGAAAATTGCTGAAAACTTGAAATGGCCCAGAGAGCATTGGACTTTGTTATTACAAAGTGTACTTATTGGCAAAGCTCGTGAAGTCTACATTTCACTGTCAGTGCAACAAAGTACTGATTATGATGTGGTTAAGGAGTACATCTTGAAAGCTTATGAGTTGGTACCAGAGGCATATCGACAAAGGTTTAGGAATTGTAGAAAAGAAACTGGACAAACTCATGTCGAATTTGCAAGGGATAAAGAACAACTATTTGATAGGTGGTGCTCAGCCAAGAAAGTTGATCAAGGTTATGATAACCTCCGACAGCTCGTATTAATTGAAGAGTTCAAGAGGTGCATCCATAGTGATGTTAAAACCTATCTTGACGAGCAGAAAGTGGAAACTTTGGAAAATGCTGCTCGTATGGCTGATGATTATTCCTTGACTCACAAAATTTCATTTGGCAATAAGTCGTCCTCTCAGCAGTTTTCTGGTAAAAAACCATTTCAATCTCATTCGAGTACTTCCAAATTTCACAACAGCACAACTGTTAGGAATCAAACATCTGATAAGACTGATCAGAAATCCTTATCTCTTCCTACGTGCACTCATTGTAAAAAGAAAGGGCACGTTATTTCTGATTGCTTCAAGTTGAAAAATAAGCAACTGAGTAAAGACAGAGCTTTTCCAAATGCTCTTATTTCTACGAGGTCAAGGTCACGGTCTTGTATTGAAAGCAATACATTTGTTGGGTCAAACAAACCCCAGTCTGATTCTATTTTGGAGGCTTATGAACCATTCATGTCAGAAGGTTCTATATCACTTATTGGTGATTCTGCCAAACCTATCCCAATTAAAATATTCAGGGACACTGGAGCTTCTCAGAGTCTTTTATTATCAGGTACTTTGCCTTTGTCTGAGGAGTCTTCTTCAAGTGAAAGTGTTCTTGTTCAGGGAGTAGAGTGCGGCTTTGTAAATGTTAATCTCCATTGTGTAAATTTGGCATCAGACTTAGTTTCTGGACCTGTGACTGTTGGGGCAGTGACTTCTTTACCCATAGAGGGTGTTCATTTATTACTAGGCAATGACCTAGCTGGAGATAAGGTTGTGGTTAATCCACTTGTAACTGACAAGCCTTGTTTGGATCCGAAAGTTGATCCTGTCGAAACTGAAATCCCTGATTTGTACCCTGCTTGTGCAGTTACTAGAGCTATGGAAAAAAGAGCTCTTGAGAGTGATGTTGATCAAGATATTATTCCTTTAGCTGACACATGTATTGGTCAGTCTTTTGATGAGGTCACTTTTTCCTCAGGTATTGATCAATCAAATGGTATTGATCACAGTGATCCTCTTTTGGCAACTCATTCTCTTTGTCCTACTCAGGGTGACAAACGACAATCCCTTGTCGTTGAACAGGAGCAAGATCCCGAGATATCTTGTTTGTTTCAGAGGGCTATTAGTGAAACTGAAGCCACACAAGTTCCAGTGTGTTACTTTGTGAAAAATGGGGTCCTTATGAGGAAATGGAGACCACCTGATGTACCCGCTGGTGACGAGTGGTCAGTGAGCTATCAAATTGTTGTTCCTAAGTCATATAGACAGGAAATTCTTAATTTAGCCCATGAAACTCCTTTGGCTGGTCATTTAGGAGTCCGTAAGACTTATCGCAAGATCTTGAATCATTTTTATTGGCCGAAACTCAAAAGTGATGTTTCTAAATACTGCAGATCTTGTCACACTTGTCAAATGGTAGGAAAACCCAATCAGAAGATACCTAAGGCTCATCTGCAACCTATTCCTGCATTTGATGAACCATTTAGTAGAATAATAGTAGACTGTGTTGGTCCTTTACCTAAAACCAAGTCAGGCAACCAATACTTGTTGACCATCATGTGTACATCTACAAGATTTCCAGAAGCAATTCCTCTGAGAAATATAAAAACTAAAACTATTGTGAAAGCTTTGGTGAAGTTTTTTGCACTTGTTGGCCTTCCCATATCTGTCCAGTCGGATCAAGGGTCAAATTTAATGTCTGGAATTTTCCAACAAGTTATGCATGAATTAGGTATCCAACAGTTTAAATCTTCTGCCTATCACCCTGAAAGTCAAGGTGCTTTGGAAAGATTTCATCAAACTTTGAAGAATATGATTCGATCATATTGCTTTGATACAGAAAAGGATTGGGATGAGGGTGTTCATTTGTTGTTGTTTGCTGTTAGGGAATCAGTTCAAGAGTCGTTGGGTTTTAGTCCTTTTGAACTAGTTTTTGGTCATACTGTCTGTGGACCACTGAAATTATTGAAAGAGAAACTTCTTTCAAATGAAGATTCGAAGATTAATCTTCTTGATTAGGTCTCTGATTTCAAATACAAGTTGTCAAAGGCCTGTGAAGTAGCAAGAACTAATCTTCACACTACCCAGTCAAAAATGAAATTAAGGTATGACAGAAATTCACAGGAAAGGAGTTTTAAACCTGGTGACAAAGTTCTGGCTCTCTTTCCCATACCTCAGAATCCTCTTCAGGCTAAATTTTATGGTCCTTATACCGTTGAAAAGAAAGTAAATGACTTAAATTATATCATTAACACTCCTGGGAGACGGAAACAGAAACAACTTTGTCATATAAATTTATTAAAGGAATATTTTGACAGAGATAGCTCAGCTAATTATTCAGTTAATTTAGTTGTACCTGTCCCACACAGTGAAGATATCAACGATGGAATACGATCAGACTATAGTGACTCTGGTATAACCAATCTTCGGAATTCAGAAATATTGAACAACCTAGACCAGAAACTTTCACATCTACAACAACAGGAAAGAAATGAACTAAAACAGCTATTACATGACTATGAGCACTTGTTTCCTGATGTTCCAACACGAACAAGTAAAATTTATCATGACGTTGACATTGTAGATTCTGTGCCTGTGAAACAGCATCCTTATAGGATGAATCCTCTCAAACAGAACTATCTGAAGAAAGAAATTCAGTATTTACTGGAGAATGATTTCATAGAACCAAGTAAAAGTAACTGTAGTTCACCATGTATTCTTGTTCCCAAGCCAGATAATACATTCCGTATGTGTACTGACTATAGAAAAGTCAACAGTGTCACCAAAACTGATTCATTTCCAATCCCAAGAATGGACGATTGCATTGATAAAATTGGAAATGCGGAATATGTCACCAAGTTTGACCTTTTAAAAGGATTGTGGCAAATTCCATTGACGGAAAGGGCAAAAGAAATTTCAGCATTTGTAACTCCAGATGGACTTTATCAATATAAAGTCATGCCGTTTGGAATGAAAAATTCACCTGCAACGTTTCAACGTCTGATGAACATGATAACATTTGGTCTTGATAATTGTGACGCTTATATCGATGACGTCATTATCTACAACAACACCTGGGAAGATCATTTGGAAACCATTCGAAAATTCTTTGATCGACTCAGCGATGCGAATCTGACAATTAATTTGAGCAAAAGTGAGTTTTGCCATGCTTGTGTCACATTTTTAGGACATATTGTGGGACAAGGTCAAGTTAAACCTATAGAAGCTAAGGTCAAAGCTATCTCTGAATTTCAAGTTCCAATTTGTAAAAAGCAACTGATGCGATTTCTAGGTATGGCTGGATATTATCGGAAATTTTGTTCCAATTTTTCCAAAATTGCTGAACCTTTGACAAGTTTATTGAGTAAGAAAACCAAATTTCATTGGTCTGACAAGTGTCAGGAATCTTTTGACAAGTTAAAGGCCATGCTTAAGAATGCACCAGTTCTTTCTGCACCAATTTTTAGCCAATCATTTAAATTATCTGTTGATGCAAGTGATGTAGGGGTTGGTGGAGTATTGATTCAGGAAGACAAAAGTGGTGTGGATCACCCTGTTTGTTATTTTTCTAAAAAACTAAACAAGCACCAGAAAAATTATTCCACAATTGAGAAGGAATGTTTGGCTTTGATATTGGCTTTACAGCATTTTGAAGTGTATGTTACCTCAGCTCTTTCTCCAATTATTGTGTACAGTGATCACAATCCCCTTACTTTCATCAACAAAATGAAAGATAAAAATCGGAGATTGTTGAGATGGAGTTTGATATTGCAGGAATATAACATTGACATCAAACACATCAGGGGAAAAGACAATGTGATTGCAGATGCACTCTCACGTGCCTAGAAATGTAACATTGCTTGATGTAATTAAGTCCATTATCATAAAACATGTTCTTATGTAATTTTGGTTATTATAGTATTAGATGTATATTCAAAAGAAAGCTTTATTATATAAATCTTTCTTTTTCTTTATGAGGGGAGGTGTTATGTATGATGTTTATATAATATTATAAATATTTTAGGAAATTATACATGTTTCTTCACTTTAATATTTGCTTAAATCTTAATGTTTATCAGGAAAAACATGTTTAACTAGTGTCCTTGAATTAGATTGTTTTGATCAATATGTTTATTCAATTTGAAGGTCAAGGTTGATTTTTGTTTACAAGTTAAAATTCCATTAAGATGACTCATATTCTAGAACATTCTGTCATGTGACCAATCTTTATATATGCCATGTTTGGTGGACATTTATTCAGTTTTGACATTACCATCAGTCTTGTAAAGAGCTATTACAGTTGTGAAAATTCATTACAAATTCTAAGAGAGGAATTATTTTAAATATTCATTGGATTATAACAGTGCTCATAAACTTTTGGATTTTGGATTTTTAATTGATGATTTTGGAATTTATGTGAACTTATATTCAGATATTTTGGAATACTTCATTTTGACATCAGCACATCAAGATTTCTAGTACATCAGGACTTTGGAGACCATTAGCACATCATAACATTCATGGACACAGCCGTGATTTCGGAACATTCTATATTTAGGACTTGTGATTAGAACAATCATTCTTATTGGATTATTAGGATTTCAAAACACATTACTGTAAGTGACTTTTTGACTTTTCATTTTAATTATCTAGTAATAAATTGCTTGTTGATTTTTTACTTGATTTGTTGGTTTCACTTTCTTTCTGTTACATTTTTCTTAGACCATAGAGTCGTAACAGAAATTGGGGGCTCGTCGTTCCGGGATTGAATTTCTTTAAAGCATATAAAAGATATTAAAGTTATTTTTGAAATTCATATTGATTTTGTCTCGGAATTTTTTTTTTGTCTTTGGCAAAGATTTTATATAGAGAAATTTTTGTGTGTGAAACCAACAAGCATTTACTATGGCATCTAATGTTTAGAATTTCATTTCAAAACCTACCCAGGAGGGGTTAGAGTGCATGAGAAAGGATGAGTTGCTCGAGCTTGCCAGAAAATACAGTCTATCTGAGGCAAAATTATCATTGACAAAACAGGAGATAAAGATTATTTTGATTCAGTATTTAGTAGGAAAGGGAATTTTTGAAAATCGTGCTTTAAGTTTGAAGAGAAAGCCTGCATCTGGTTCTGACAGGAAATTAAGGGAATTAGAGTTAAAGAACCAGATGGATTTAGAACTGGCAAAGCTTCAGATTCAGAGAGAGAGAGAGAGAGAAAGAAGAGAGGCAGATACAGATGGAGAGAGAGAAAGAAGAGAGGCAGATGGAGAGAGAGAAAGAAGAGAGGCAGCTACAAATGCAGAAGGAAGAGAGGCAAATACAAATGCAGATGCAAAGAGAAGAAAGGGAAATGCAATTTAAATTCAGAGAATTAGAACTGGCAAACAGAGCACACTCCACTCCTTTAAACACAAGTACAGATTTTGATGTTACTAGATATATTAGGTTAGTACCCCCTTTTCAGGAAAAAGAAGTAGATAAATACTTTCTTCATTTCGAGAAAATTGCTGAAAACTTGAAATGGCCCAGAGAGCATTGGACTTTGTTATTACAAAGTGTACTTATTGGCAAAGCTCGTGAAGTCTACATTTCACTGTCAGTGCAACAAAGTACTGATTATGATGTGGTTAAGGAGTACATCTTGAAAGCTTATGAGTTGGTACCAGAGGCATATCGACAAAGGTTTAGGAATTGTAGAAAAGAAACTGGACAAACTCATGTCGAATTTGCAAGGGATAAAGAACAACTATTTGATAGGTGGTGCTCAGCCAAGAAAGTTGATCAAGGTTATGATAACCTCCGACAGCTCGTATTAATTGAAGAGTTCAAGAGGTGCATCCATAGTGATGTTAAAACCTATCTTGACGAGCAGAAAGTGGAAACTTTGGAAAATGCTGCTCGTATGGCTGATGATTATTCCTTGACTCACAAAATTTCATTTGGCAATAAGTCGTCCTCTCAGCAGTTTTCTGGTAAAAAACCATTTCAATTTCATTCGAGTACTTCCAAATTTCACAACAGCACAACTGTTAGGAATCAAACATCTGATAAGACTGATCAGAAATCCTTATCTCTTCCTACGTGCACTTATTGTAAAAAGAAAGGGCACGTTATTTCTGATTGCTTCAAGTTGAAAAATAAGCAACAGAGTAAAGACAGAGCTTTTCCAAATGCTCTTATTTCTACGAGGTCAAGGTCACGGTCTTGTATTGAAAGCAATACATTTGTTGGGTCAAACAAACCCCAGTCTGATTCTATTTTGGAGGCTTATGAACCATTCATGTCAGAAGGTTCTATATCACTTATTGGTGATTCTGCCAAACCTATCCCAATTAAAATATTAAGGGACACTGGAGCTTCTCAGAGTCTTTTATTATCAGGTACTTTGCCTTTGTCTGAGGAGTCTTCTTCAAGTGAAAGTGTTCTTGTTCAGGGAGTAGAGTGCGGCTTTGTAAATGTTAATCTCCATTGTGTAAATTTGGCATCAGACTTAGTTTCTGGACCTGTGACTGTTGGGGCAGTGACTTCTTTACCCATAGAGGGTGTTCATTTATTACTAGGCAATGACCTAGCTGGAGATAAGGTTGTGGTTAATCCACTTGTAACTGACAATCCTTGTTTGGATCAGAAAGTTGATCCTGTCGAAACTGAAATCCCTGATTTGTACCCTGCTTGTGCAATTACTAGAGCTATGGCAAAAAGAGCTCTTGAGAGTGATGTTGATCAAGATATTATTCCTTTAGCTGACACATGTATTGGTCAGTCTTTTGATGAGGTCACTTTTTCCTCAGGTATTGATCAATCAAATGGTATTGATCACAGTGATCCTCTTTTGGCAACTCATTCTCTTTGTCCTACTCAGGGTGACAAACGACAATCCCTTGTCGTTGAACAGGAGCAAGATCCCGAGATATCTTGTTTGTTTCAGAGGGCTATTAGTGAAACTGAAGCCACACAAGTTCCAGTGTGTTACTTTGTGAAAAATGGGGTCCTTATGAGGAAATGGAGACCACCTGATGTACCCGCTGGTGACGAGTGGTCAGTGAGCTATCAAATTGTTGTTCCTAAGTCATATCGACAGGAAATTCTTAATTTAGCCCATGAAACTCCTTTGGCTGGTCATTTAGGAGTCCGTAAGACTTATCGCAAGATCTTGAATCATTTTTATTGGCCGAAACTCAAAAGTGATGTTTCTAAATACTGCAGATCTTGTCACACTTGTCAAATGGTAGGAAAATCCAATCAGAAGATACCTAAGGCTCATCTGCAACCTATTCCTGCATTTGATGAACCATTTAGTAGAATAATAGTAGACTGTGTTGGTCCTTTACCTAAAACCAAGTCAGGCAACCAATACTTGTTGACCATCATGTGTACATCTACAAGATTTCCAGAAGCAATTCCTCTGAGAAATATAAAAACTAAAACTATTGTGAAAGCTTTGGTGAAGTTTTTTGCACTTGTTGGCCTTCCCATATCTGTCCAGTCGGATCAAGGGTCAAATTTAATGTCTGGAATTTTCCAACAAGTTATGCATGAATTAGGTATCCAACAGTTTAAATCTTCTGCCTATCACCCTGAAAGTCAAGGTGCTTTGGAAAGATTTCATCAAACTTTGAAGAATATGATTCGATCATATTGCTTTGATACAGAAAAGGATTGGGATGAGGGTGTTCATTTGTTGTTGTTTGCTGTTAGGGAATCAGTTCAAGAGTCGTTGGGTTTTAGTCCCTTTGAACTAGTTTTTGGTCATACTGTCTGTGGACCACTGAAATTATTGAAAGAGAAACTTCTTTCAAATGAAGATTCGAAGATTAATCTTCTTGATTAGGTCTCTGATTTCAAATACAAGTTGTCAAAGGCCTGTGAAGTAGCAAGAACTAATCTTCACACTACCCAGTCAAAAATGAAATTAAGGTATGACAGAAATTCACAGGAAAGGAGTTTTAAACCTGGTGACAAAGTTCTGGCTCTCTTTCCCATATCTCAGAATCCTCTTCAGGCTAAATTTTATGGTCCTTATACCGTTGAAAAGAAAGAAAATGACTTAAATTATATCATTAACACTCCTGGGAGACGGAAACAGAAACAACTTTGTCATATAAATATGTTAAAGGAATATTTTGACAGAGATAGCTCAGCTAATTATTCAGTTAATTTAGTTGTACCTGTCCCACACAGTGAAGATATCAACGATGGAGTACGATCAGACTATAGTGACTCTGGTATAACCAATCTTCGGAATTCAGAAATATTGAACAACCTAGACCAGAAACTTTCACATCTACAACAACAGGAAAGAAATGAACTAAAACAGCTATTACATGACTATGAGCACTTGTTTCCTGATGTTCCAACACGAACAAGTAAAATTTATCATGACGTTGACATTGTAGATTCTGTGCCTGTGAAACAGCATCCTTATAGGATGAATCCTCTCAAACAGAACTATCTGAAGAAAGAAATTCAGTATTTACTGGAGAATGATTTCATAGAACCAAGTAAAAGTAACTGTAGTTCACCATGTATTCTTGTTCCCAAGCCAGATAATACATTCCGTATGTGTACTGACTATAGAAAAGTCAACAGTGTCACCAAAACTGATTCATTTCCAATCCCAAGAATGGACGATTGCATTGATAAAATTGGAAATGCGGAATATGTCACCAAGTTTGACCTTTTAAAAGGATTGTGGCAAATTCCATTGACGGAAAGGGCAAAAGAAATTTCAGCATTTGTAACTCCAGATGGACTTTATCAATATAAAGTCATGCCGTTTGGAATGAAAAATTCACCTGCAACGTTTCAACGTCTGATGAACATGATAACATTTGGTCTTGATAATTGTGACGCTTATATCGATGACGTCATTATCTACAACAACACCTGGGAAGATCATTTGGAAACCATTCGAAAATTCTTTGATCGACTCAGCGATGCGAATCTGACAATTAATTTGAGCAAAAGTGAGTTTTGCCATGCTTGTGTCACATTTTTAGGACATATTGTGGGACAAGGTCAAGTTAAACCTATAGAAGCTAAGGTCAAAGCTATCTCTGAATTTCAAGTTCCAATTTGTAAAAAGCAACTGATGCGATTTCTAGGTATGGCTGGATATTATCGGAAATTTTGTTCCAATTTTTCCAAAATTGCTGAACTTTTGACAAGTTTATTGAGTAAGAAAACCAAATTTCATTGGTCTGACAAGTGTCAGGAATCTTTTGACAAGTTAAAGGCCATGCTTAAGAATGCACCAGTTATTTCTGCACCAATTTTTAGCCAATCATTTAAATTATCTGTTGATGCAAGTGATGTAGGGGTTGGTGGAGTATTGATTCAGGAAGACAAAAGTGGTGTGGATCACCCTGTGTGTTATTTTTCTAAAAAACTAAACAAGCACCAGAAAAATTATTCCACAATTGAGAAGGAATGTTTGGCTTTGATATTGGCTTTACAGCATTTTGAAGTGTATGTTACCTCAGCTCTTTCTCCAATTATTGTGTACAGTGATCACAATCCCCTTACTTTCATCAACAAAATGAAAGATAAAAATCGGAGATTGTTGAGATGGAGTTTGATATTGCAGGAATATAACATTGACATCAAACACAACAGGGGAAAAGACAATGTGATTGCAGATGCACTCTCACGTGCCTAGAAATGTAATAATGCTTGATGTAATTAAGTCCAGTATCATAAAACATGTTCTTATGTAATTTTGGTTTTTATAGTATTAGATGTATATTCAAAAGAAAGCTTTATTATATAAATCTTTCTTTTTCTTTATGAGGGGAGGTGTTAAGTATGATGTTTATATAATATTATAAATATTTTAGGAAATTATAATTTTTCTTCACTTTAATATTTGCTTAAATCTTAATGTTTATCAGGAAAAACATGTTTAACTAGTGTCCTTGAATTAGATTGTTTTGATCAATATGTTTTCTCAATTTGAATGTCAAGGTTGATTTTTGTTTACAAGTAAAAATTCCATTAAGATGATTCATATTCTAGAACATTCTGTCATGTGACCAATCTTTATATATGCCATGTTTGGTGGACATTTATTCAGTTTTGACATTACCATCAGTCTTGTAAAGAGCTATTACAGTTGTGAAAATTCATTACAAATTCTAAGAGAGGAATTATTTTAAATATTCATTGGATTATAACAGTGCTCATAAACTTTTGGATTTTGGATTTTTAATTGATGATTTTGGAATTTATGTGAACTTATATTCAGATATTTTGGAATACTTCATTTTGACATCAGCACATCAAGATTTCTAGTACATCAGGACTTTGGAGACCATTAGCACATCATAACATTCAAGGACACAGCCGTGAATTCGGAACATTCTATATTTAGGACTTGTGATTAGAACAATCATTCTTATTGGATTATTTGGATTTCAAAACACATTACTGTAAGTGACTTTTTGATTTTTCATTTTAATTATCTAGTAATAAATTGCTTGTTGATTTTTTACTTGATTTGTTGGTTTCACTTTCTTTCTGCTACATTTTTCTTAGACCATAGAGTCGTAACACCATTAGCCCCCGAGTCCATTTTTATTCCAAATGAGTGGCATATCCTCCTACCAGCACGATCTGGTGGACAAGCTGGGAGTTCGCTACACCGGATGCACAAAGCGTGTACCCAACCTGCTGAAAAAGAAGTGATACGTAATTTACTACCGAAACCTACAACTCTAGCCTTGGCATGCACATCATCAAGATTCATAGGGCGCTAGAGCCAGTGGATGGCACCCTACATCCAGAAGAACACAGACCTGCGGGCTAAGGCCACGAAAAGTTTTGACAAGGACTACTTTATGCTGCTCAACGATTCCGTCATTGGGAAGACCATGGAAAATCTGCGGAAGCGCATTCACGTTGATCTGGTACGGCCTGAGGGTCAACAGGACAAGCTGATTACTGATGCATGACTTTTATTACAACCACATAAAGGCGTGTTACGGTCCTAAGGCCCATCTCCTCTACACCGATACAGACAGTCTGCTACTGGAGGTGGAGACGGAAGACATGGTGGAGGACGTCGACCTCTACGATACGAGTGACTTTCCGGAAGGTCACCCCCTACATAGCAATGCTACCAAGAACGTGGTAGGGAAGATTAAGGACAAATATTAAATAGGCTCTATCGCTGAGTGTGTAGGTCTAGGTTCCAAGATGTATTCCATAATGAGGGCAGACAGTTAAGAGTCCCAGAGAGCCAAGGGTGTAACAAGATCGACGGTCAAGCTTGACCTACGGCATAAGCTATACACCGAAAGACTCACGATGAGAAGGGAGTTTCGTCACACCAACGCAGTCTTACATAGCAGAAAAACCAGATAGGGGTATATAACCATACAAAAACAAGCCTATCCCCACTGGACACAAAATAAATTAGATCGCCCTTGATGGGATTACGACATGAGCCTATGGCCACCTCCAAACGAAATTGGAGGCCAACAAAGAGTTTGTAGAGTTTGTGAACTCCTTACTCGAGACATAAGCATCTGCAGATGAGGTGTCAGAACTCCAAACCTCGACGAAGCAGATGCGGTACCATCGTTGGAGGAAGGTTCTTCTCCTTACTCCTCCTGCGGTTGGGATGTCACCAGATCTGCAGCAAGCAGAGCAGGGTCGTTCTGTACCTCCAATCCACATACTCCGCTTGAACCCCCGTATCCTGCAGGAACGGAATCTGCTCGTTCAACAGGTACTCTGAAGATATGGAGTACAGCTTGAGACCTCCAGTTTAACTCAACGAGCTTTTCCTGGGTGTAAATACCCTTGGGAGGTAGTTGAGTATCTTCCGGCACGACCTGTAGCTCTTCTCGAGCAAAACTCCCGGCGAGGCGGCCGATCACCCACTGTTTGAGGGACTTATCGAGGTGATATATGACAGCCTGGCCAGGGATTTCCCTTCGGTCGAGTATACCGTACGTATCAAGTGACCATACCGGGTTAGTGGCGCGGCGGATTCCACCCCACAGCTCGCCAAGTGCGTACAAGTACCGCACCAGGGCCATCGCATTGAGAGGCAGCCCGGGCAGCTTTCCCTGGCGAGCCAAATGTTTCGAAATGAGGGGCGGATTGCGTTGACTGGCCCTACGCCAGTAATCCTAGTCACCTATCCGTTTATGGCAGACACTAGGGCCGGCAGTCGCCGAACCCATTCCATGCTGCGCCCCGTCACCTCTTTTTCAGAAAGCAACAGCTCCTGTGCGTACTGGTGCCCAAACAGCCGTTCAACCAGGGTTTGATTAAACTACTTAGCAAGGATCTGCGACACTGCGCCCATAAACTCCCGCCCGGGATCGACCTACAGCAGCTCCGGCCACAGGAGAGGACCCCGTTTGCAGATCCATGTCAGTGCGGCTGCAACCTCGACAGCCCCTTTGCTGTTCAAGGGCTCGGCCGCCTTGTAGCACCTGGCGACGTCCACCAATGTCAGCGCGTACTTTTACACGCGCCGTCCAACCTTGTCGTGCGACAGGAACAAGTCGGCTTGCTGAACACCGTTGGAGATTGAGACGCCAAAACTCGGACGGAAGATTTTGCGAGGCGCCGGCAGTTAGATCTGCCACACAGCCTGTTTTGTTTGCCACTCTCTGGTAGTGTCTATCGGGGCCCTGGCAGCCGCTGCTAACATTTTAGCCACCAGCAGGATGTCTAGCCGGGTTCTGGGCCCGCAGTAGTTGTAGCGCCAGAGGTGCTTTTCGCCGGGACACTTACTCCAATGCAGTCCCTGGTATCTTTCTGAGGGTGGACGCGATGTGGCTACCGCGTTTTTCTACACTGGCGGCCCCCATGAATGTGACCTTTTTCGCGCCGCACACGGCGCAAGCCACCAAGAGGGCACGTGTACCGTTGGACAGGACAACCAAGCGGCGGTCGCCAATTGTTTCGGTCTTTCGCTGACAATGCAGAGAGTATGCAAGCAGTTTGTGAGAATATCGCAGACGTTAAAAAAAAATGGACATCATTGATTTTTCAGTTACACGGGGTATTAAAAAAGCCGCGGTACCATTGATCTCTAGCACCCGACCGCATTCGCGTGCTTTTGATTGGTCCGTCAGACAGAGGCAAGACCCAGCATTTGCTAAACCTCCTGGATGAAGCTGGACAGTTCTACGTGGTTGTGCCCAGAGCGGATGACCAAGCGTGTTAGGACGTGTTGTGGCAGGTCAGTGACGCAACTGTTAGCGATAAAATAGTACTGCTGTGCGCTGCCAGTGGCTGGCAGCATATAAAATACGACGAGGTTGACGCCGTGGAAGACCCTGAAATGTTCTTCTCTAGCTTCGACGTCATCCGCGACAACGCCAACATGATCGTCCTCTTCTGCGAGACCGACGCTCACGGCCTGCTCAACGTCCATACCAAGTGGTGTGCCGCCAATACCGACTGGAGAGAGTTCCGCCACTTTATTACTGAGGCGACTGAAGCGCCACACAACTTCGCCACCGTAAATCTGACCAGCACCGGCCCGGCAAAGTTTGGGGCTGGCCTGGACCGCACGTTGATATGTACTTAGAGCGAGCCTGTGTTCGACCATCTCCAGCGCTGTAGTCGGCCAGTGCTTCCTACTTTTACCCCCATGTGCCTCAAAAATGCCATTCACGAAGATGAACAGCGCCGTAGACAAAATATGTTTGCTGGAGGAGCACATTGCCGCACGGTAAGCTCGCCTTCAAGCAGTTCGAGCTGGAGGAGATGATATTTGAGGTCGAAATAAAGCTTGCACCCATCATAACGCCCGTTAGGGACGCAGCAAAAGCCGCCGAAGGAACTCGCGAGGAGATCAAGGACTTAAAGCAGGCGGTTGAGGAGTTTGGGAATGAAACGGTCGGTGTGCTGGAAGGCATGCCGCGCGGCACAAAGGCCTCTGTGCCGGCACAGGAGGCCCAGACCAGGTACGCGTCTCAGATGAAAACCACGCCGCTAAAGTTTAACGCAGAGGGTTGTCAGTATACTATAAACAAAGGACCGATGATGGCCGCAGTCGATGTTCCACCGAACTTGACGTTCGCGTCGAACCGTTTGGCGGCCTCCCGGCCAACAATCTGCTTGTGCTTTCCTTCAACGTCGGCGGGACCTGAAAGGTCAAGCGGCAGATCACACTCCTGGCGGCCGACGGCATCAAGGTGAGCATCAGACGGTTTGTCGCGTGGACGTCGCGCTCTCCAGTCTGCGGACGCTGCTGAGATGACGCGAGCAGGTCGACCCCGCGGATGTTGTCCTTGGCCTGTGATACCACGTCGCGCCAGGTATCGTGCAAATCACGTCCACCATTGTGGTGTAACTCACCTGCACCAGCAACCGGACCAGCCCAGGCTACATGCTGTACAGCTTTGCCCTTAACACGAGTCCCGGTGAGTTCTTGACCTTCGCGCTGCCGCTTCCTGTTTATCTTCCCTTCCGAAACCCCCGCATCAACAGCCTGCGCTATACGCTGACTGACTGACTGACCAGGACGGCCAACTGCAGAACCTCCGAGGCGAGACGCTCACCATAGCCTCTATATCTGTGACAATCCTGCGCTCGGCAAATGTATTAGAAGTGATTGTGCGAGTATATTAGTCATGAACGCACCAAAGCGCACGATCCGGGTACGGGTGGTTGGTTCCCGATGACCGACGTACCAAATGCATTACAGCAACAGGCTTGGTGAGATCTTCCGATCCATCATCAGCGGAGCCCCGAGGGTGGTAGTGGGGCTAGCCATAACATTGGGCCCAACAGCAAAGGTTGTGGCCTCGCGCACCTTCGACGCCATCAAGACGGCAGCTCTCAAGGAAGGGCTCCAGGTTGTCGCCAACAAGGGAGGTAAAAAGGCTGCGTTAAAGGTGACTGCAGCCATGCGTGAACGCCTCAGTCTGCCGAAGCTACTGGCAACTAAAAACATGCCGCCCGACGTGCTAGACGCAGTCAATAAGGCAGGTCAACAAAATGTTGCAGACCTGGCGGCTGAGGGGTCGAGCGACGCTATTGTCGCCAACTTAGCCATGGGATCGAGCCTGCGCCGCTCTCCTTATTAGAGTTGACCCAGAGGCAACATACGCAATGTACGTGCAGGACCCCGCCCTCGACATATGGGCGCCCGTGTCGCAGCATGCGCGACATGCACTACTACTTGTATTAGGCCCGCGATCCCAACCAAAAGGATCGGGTGGACCTACTTGTCCAGGATACCTCCCGCTACTTTCTACCCGCATAACCTTACCTAGAGGTTGTAGGTCGGATCTCAAAGACGGCTGACGATTCTGACTACCTCGTGGGGGATAAGATCGCGCACATCAACAATGGGTTTCTGACGCTGTTTGATATTACCAGATGGAAGCCTATCTTAATCACGTTGGCATCGCCACGACAATCCTTGGCTTGGTCCGCTACAGCGACGACTACGATCGCAGCGCAGGACCGACGATGATGTTCGTAAAGGACGCCACAGACAATGCCGACGACAGTCCTTACGATATATTACTAGTGGCAAAGACTGCCGCCTTTGCAGACCCCGCCACCCGCTGATTGTTCGGCTTTGTGAACCCAATATCAACTTGGACTTCACACAGCAGAAAGTTCAGCTGGACGCGAAAGGCAACTTTTCCTGCGTCATCCCGTTTACTCACATCTTTAGCTTCTGCCGTGACGGGGGCAGGGTCATCTTCGGCGCCAAGTACACCGTGTCGCTGATCTGTAAAAACACCGACGACAACGCCATATTCCGCGCCAACGCCAACGCCGCGGACTCGGGGAAGGTCAAGCTCTCAAAACTTGTGCTGTGGATGCTGGCCGTAACGCCGCGCTGGAGGTGGAAACCAACATGCTTAACTTCATGTGGGGAGGGCAGAGTACCCTGTTTTGCCAGACCATGACCACGAACAACACAACACAGCGCGGTGTCCGTCCAGTTCTCGCGACCACCAATGTGACCCACGCCTACCGCCAGATCCTGAGCTTCATGGGTCGAGACTAAAACGTGGATTCGGGTCTGCAGATCAGCCAGAAGGACTTCGCCGGACAATACCTGATCTACTCCTTCAGCCTGGAGCACCTAGACTTAGTCAAACAGTCGGTCATGGATATGCACTTTAAGGCCCGCGTCCGCCCGTCTTCATAGTCTACCGAGCCTTCGCCGTCATCCTCTCAGATAAAACTATACTTGTATGAGGGGCTGGAGAGGGAATGTGAGTAGTCGAAGCCTCGCCCGATCATACAAATTAAAGCTCAAGGTTTATATACCACGTCCTGGAATGCCCGTCGATGTGTTTAGCTGCCGTTGGTGCCCGGAGAGCTCTCTACGGCCGTCATGCTATTATGTTGACAGCCGCCCAAATCAAGCGCCTCTGAGCAAGCGCGGCGACGACTTTAATCTTTCCGTTTGCAGCCCTGAAGGCCATGCAAAAAGAAGGTGGCATCTTTCCACTGTTAGCTCTTCTCCCTTCCCTGGCGATTGCATCCAGGATGCGGCGATCCTAGCCCTAGCGACTGCTGGCAAGGCGGTGGTCCTCTGCGCGTTGGCGTGGCTGGTCGTCTGGTGGCCCAAAAGGCTATGGGAGGCGCCGTCAACCGCCGGTCAAACAAAAAGGTCGAGGACTCCGACTCGCGCGACGACGGTGAGGAGGGCCTTTTCCATCTTTGACCTGCTGCGGCTTGCCAGGTCCTTGAAGCACTTCACGGGCGTCTACATACGAGACTATCTGGAGCGCCTACTTTAACTCGCATCGCCTCGCGCCGCCACCCGAGCCAGACTCGCGGCGGCGACCCATTGACCCCTCCGGTCACCTACTCGACCCTCCCTGTTCAGAAGAAAGGTGACGAGCCACTCTGTGGCCACGCATCAATCGAGGTGCTAAATGCACTGAATCACGATCCGACGCCTGGCGCACTGCTGGATGCGACGCTGTCGCTGATCCGCCGGTTCGTTTAAAAACAAGCTGGCTCTGGTCATATGGACCATACCAGTAGCCACAAAAATGTAGGCCAACGATAAAGACGCAAAGGTAAAAATGTATGTTAGGGATCAGAATGGTGCTGAAAAAAGGGCCACTGGAAATAAGGTATCGAAGGTGTCGAGAGGTTTCATGTTGTTACGAAATTATGTATCATTTTGTTTTTAAATAATGGTATAGGTTTATGATCTCTGCATAATAGTCTAACAGCTGTCGTCTTGCAGAAAGTACATATACGGTATTTCAATGTGACTCAGTACATTGGTCTTGGGAAATATTGTCGGTTAAACATGAATCATATCACGTGATATAGAGCGTGAGAATTTGTTGAACTTCTGACCTAGATTCTATGTTCAATTAAGAGTCAATACTTTGTTGACTGGTAATAACGTCAGTGCACAAGTATTTTAGCGGTGTCACGCATAACCTAGTTTCTGATTGGTTCGGAGAAGGTTGTTTTCTTGAAGGATTCAATTGTTTTTAAGTCGCAATACAGTTTTAATTGGTTTTTCCTTATTCTGTTCTGCGCAGTCAGAAGCTATATGATAAGATGTATTGCTGTGTTTTGCATTCGTTCATAGTTCGTTCAGCCTGAGAGGTCATTAAAGAGATTGGTTAATTTTGTGTGTGGATATTCTACTTCAGTGATATTATTATTATTATTATACAGTACATTCTGGATTCAGTACTGTTTCTTAAACTTTAAAAATTATACAGCTCCGTAGAATTATCGGAAACATTTCTAGAACTTGTGTGATATTCCATATTCACAAGAACTATCTGGAATTAATAACACTTGGATATAACTGATTCTTATTAGTACATCAGTACAGTGAAGGTTTCATTCGGAACCTTCTTCATTCGGAATATTTGGATTAACTTCCGAATCAGTGAACTTTAGAACAATTTAGGACTTTTAAGGATATTCTATACTGTAAGTTATGTTCAATTCTTTCACTTTGATTGTTTGTTGAAATATTTTAATATTTTAGGAAATTACATATTTGTATTTTAAATCTTGAAAGCTTGTTTGAGTCTTTTCTTTTGTTACATTACCCCTAGTCGTAACAATGTAGTCCTCACCCTCCTCTTCAGGATGTCGTCACAATCAAAGGTAATGCCTTCATCGCTAGAGGACTCCTACCCCACGCTGTCTTCCAGCTTACGCTTCAAGCTGTCCATGACGGTATCCCATAGACCCATCGCTTCTCTAAATTGTCGTGTTGTTGTTAGTCACCCACCTGCTGCTACTCACCTTGTCTCTTCCAACAACCGGCTAAGCTCAGGGTCTCGTCTCTGAATTTTCGAGTTCAGATTTTGCTCTCACATATAATATCTAGACAACCAATTCATGGGAGTTGCTAAGAAAACATACAAAATATCTTTTTCTTCCCTTGCAAGGGTCCCTTTCATACCGCTCAGCCCATCGGTACAGCCGCTATATCATGGATTCCAGACAGTAGCGGCATCGCATGCA
Organism: Margaritifera margaritifera; assembly: GCA_029931535.1. NCBI lineage: Eukaryota > Metazoa > Mollusca > Bivalvia > Unionida > Margaritiferidae > Margaritifera > Margaritifera margaritifera. Next base: position 25,505 of record JAQPZY010001574.1, read on the forward strand.
TCGCATGCGGTGCTCCATACCCTCACCGGCGAGTGGTAGACCGTCTCAATCTGTCCAGCCGATCGGCCGCTATAAAGCGCCCAGGCACCGCCTGTACATCAATGAGGCTAGATCCCCATCCAATACCACCGTGTCTAGCCTTGCCTCTAACCCGCTCTCAAGTATGTTCCGGCAACCAGTTGAAGGTAGTTGGACAGAAATTCACCTGTTTTCACTCTCACCAGTTTTCAGCCCCTCTCTTCTTCCCATTTATGTCGGCAACGCCCGGAACTATCGGGGCGCGGTCTGCAGCACCAGATGCGGCTTGGGGCTGGCTATTGTTGCAGCCCAAAAGATGGCCTCTCTTGGCGGCCGCGTCAAATCTAAAAGGCGATTGATGCTATGCTACCTTGACCGTTCCTCCCACCTCCATTCACCCGCCCCTAAAGCTTCCAGAATCTACCGTGTAAAGCGAGGTGGGCAAACCTCGTCACTGACCTGATGATATGCTACCATGACCCCAAAAGGCCTGCCTTAATCCCACCCTCCAACAACTCCCAGGGTCTACTTAAAACGTTGCTGCTTCGTGACTTAGCATAATATGATGCAAGGTGAGGACAAATCGCTGTTTCCCAACGTTGGTGCTCCGTGACTTAGCACAAATGTGACGCAAGGTGGGGCCAAATTAGTTTTTTACTACAACTTATAATCTCTTTTGGAAGACGAGGTATATGTATGGGATACCTGCAGTCAATATGAAAAGATGAAATAGAAAAAAACACAAGCTGAATCAGGAAGAATCCTTTTTGGGGCAACAAAACCCATAACGTATGCTAGAATTTGGGAAGAAACAAAATGGGGAAGACTTTCAACAAGACTTCATAGACACATATTGATCACAGTTTTAAAAAAAATAAAAATGCACCTTGGTAGGACTCCGAGATCCCTGCTGGCCTTTGTTCCAACCAAGTGTCCAGCAGGTAAATAATAGACAACTTTGCGATAGATCTAACCTCCAAACGCCTTTTTCGAGGACTAACTTATATCAAAATTCACATTTACCAAAGTCTAATACTGGATGGAATGTTCCTCTCTTGGAGAATAGGGACAAATCATCATTGTATTCCTCTAGGTTGTACTTAAACAGAAATCTAGACGAAGTCACAGCCAGGTACTAATAAGGCGAGAGATTAGCGCAAGTTCTACATTCCAGACTTTGACTAGGTTGTAGCACATTAAACGATGACCTATTCAGAAATAATTTTTCATTAAACAACATGTGGTCATCCGGTGAACCAGAAATCGCAAAATATTTTCTTTTGCATTTTACCACATATGTTGTTATCAGGAACCATACAATAAGTACATTGTCCCAAAATACAGACATATCTTCGTTGCTAATGGCCAGCCCCTTGGAATCGCTTTAGGTAAACGAAATGTTGAGCGCGGTCCCAAAATGCATAGCAGAAACTAATGTATCTAATATTTCCTGGTATGCCTCATGGTGAGTACTTTCATGTTCCCCACATATATCAACAGAGTTAAAGCTACCCCCCAAAAAAACTTTTTTGTATCTTGTCTATTAGTATCAAACATCATGTTTCTGCAATGAATACTTGTTAATTACTATATAATTCTATTACAATATTGTATACACACTTTTCTTTGAAATATTTCATTAGCTAGTATCAACTTTTGTATTTATCTGTTTATTGTCCTTTATTTCTCACGTCAGTCAGATCATCTTCATCTAAGTAAAGATTATTTTCAATGGAGAGAGAGCTCGAAAAAAGCTTAAGCTCGTTGCTAAATCCTCAATATCTCTTGATGTTTTATGTACTTTGTATGATAATTCTTTAAAGAAATACTGTTCAAACTAAACTCAAAATTGTGTACGTGGAATTGTAGATTTACATTCAAAACCAAAAATCGGATGCTATTTCAAGCTCATGTACGCAGTAACAGGTTAACTTTGGGTAGCGGCCAATGATATTTGGCAAATATGGTATTCCTTCTATAGAGTATCATTTGTTACACAATTCCTCAAAAGTTCTGGTTTAAGAACAATTAAAATTACATGTAAAAGATGTAAAATACACTTGCCTAAGAGTAACTCACAAGGCAAAGAGGATTAATTTTGTGCAGCAATTCGAAAATGTGAAGAAACATGTTTTTGTATGGTCCATCAAGGATCACCAAAACATAATATAAAAGTTGGTCTTTTAAAGACTCTCAACGTAGCAAAGTTTTGAGACCTTTGAATATATTATAGCAGAGGAATAAGAAAAACTATGATACACGTATCGTAAACTCGATTGTTCTCCATTTTACACATGCATGAATTACTGGTATATGTTGCCTTCTTGAAATTGGTGCAATTCATCTCCCCCCCCCCCCCAAAAAAAAAAAAACAAAAAAAAAACAAAAAAAAAATACCCGCAACAAAAAACAACCCAAATAAACCCCCACCCACCCCGCGGAAAAAGACTAAGAAACGAAACGAAGGTACCAAGAAGATGTTCACGGCCTTTGCTATGAGGTATATTCATTGGTTTCTTTTGGTAAAATTGTAGTTTGAGATTTGATTATCGAGATCTTACCAGTTATCTATTCTAGTTGCGTAAACCATTTAGAGAAAATATTAGCTTCAACGGTTACATGAAGCAGAAGTTAAGAAAATAAGGTACTTTTAAATACAGATTGAAACATATAGCACACACGCACCCCCCATACACACACACACACACACACACACACATATATATATATATATATATATATATATATATATATAACTTGATAGCAGCATTTGTTATCTTGAAATGCAGCTTTCTTTAATATTCTTGATTTTGAAAACTGCAACATGACTAAGAAATATGTGGCCGAGAGTTGGATGCAGACAGATATAATGACAGTCATATCGACTTGCTCATCATATTTCTTTAATTTTCGTTGAGGATCTTACACTTTATGGAAATAGGCTTTGTGGGAATTGTCAATCTTCACAACTCTAATAGCTCATCACATTTCTTTAATTTCGTTGAGGATCTTATACTTTCTGGAAACATGCTTTGGGGGAATTGTCAATCTTCACCACTCTAATAGCTCATCACATTTCTTTAATTTTCGTTTAGGCTCTTATACTTTATTATTTTCGCGAAAGAGGTTTTGGGGGAATTGTGAATCGAACATATGGGACCATCTTTCACAACTCGAATAGCACTTACTATTATTTGGCCTACTATCCAACATGAAATTAGATGCAAAGCCCCTCTTCCACGCCCTAACCAGATGTACTGCATGATAATATCCTCCATAAGCAATTTCCTTCCCCAGGTCTTGCTCCAGAGGTCATTAAAATTCCCGTAATCATTGTAAATTTATTCAAAATTCTTTAATCAAATTCTGGGTTGTAAATCTTCCATGGTGTAGGAGAGGTTTTCTTCGATTTCCCGCACGAACCGAATCGCGCATGTCCAAAGTCCCAAATTCGTTGGAGAGTGCATTGATTTTAGTGAAACTATTGAATTAAAAAATGCATCAAAGTCTACACATTGGTAGTATGGAATCATGTCGCGTTGAGTTTACATAAGAACTTAGGATTCATGCGGTGACAGTTGAGAGTTTCACTAGTTACGATGACTTTTACACAAAGGCACGGAAACAAGTTCAGATTGAAAATAAATGTGTCAAACGTATAAATCATTGCTTTGAATTGTGTTTATTTTGGTCAAATGGAACATTTCAATATCGTACTGAAAAAAATATTCTTATGTTTAAGCAAAACATTATCCGTTAGTGTCGTTATGGAGATAAAGGGATAATCATTAGGGACTTTAACCGACATTAGAAACATCCAACGATTATTATTCTGCGGTGTTTAATTATCGTCCTATTATTGAATTTCTACGCCATGGTTAGTAATCTCGAGAAAGAATATTATGGTCTCAATAACAGAATGAGCACAGGCAAGGTACAGGTGTCAGAATATACGAATAAAACTAATGTCCCTTGAATATTACGAAGAAGAAGAAGAAACCCGTGGAGAAAACATTTATATTTAAATGTCTCACATTTTAATGGCTGAAACATTAGTGCTAAGCTAACGTAATATTTAGTTTTCAAGGATAATACGCTGCAATCATAACCACTGCTTTAAAGCTTTGCAACTGTCACATTACGTAAATTAATTAATTTTCACAGTGTTAATTTAAGAGTGTTCATGTTGCATTGACAGTAGAGACGATCGTGAAATATACGGGTCAAATATGTTTTTATTACCCTGTGTTGGCATGAATTTATATTTTATATTTTATTGATTTGCGACTGTAAATAAATCAAATTTCGACTTTGAAAGTTCACGGCTTAAAAATAAAACTTTGTCCATAATTTGTCCATATTTGATACTGCACGCTGGATCACCCCTCTGAAACAAAATTGTAAAACACTCGCACAAAGCTTTTTAATAAAAAGGGGCTGCAAATTGGCCATCGAAAACAATCAGCTGAGATATTAAAAAAAAACAAAAGAACAACAACAGTAAAATCTTACTCTTGCCTTTCTTTTCTTCCAGTAAGCAGAAATTCAAAAACAGACAATGGTATACATTGCAATAGAATATATGCACTTCATGGTGGCGTCTTTTAGATATTGTATTAAGTTTATTGTTGCCATTGTTTTATCTTAGGAATTCCGATATACCTAGCGATAAATAATACAGAAGGAGATATGCAAAAAAAAAAAAAAAAAAAAAAAAAAAACGATATTAAAATGAGAATATTTTTTTTTACAAATCGTCTGTCTTTGTACTCAATTAACGTTTTAATTGCGTATAGCGCTTAATACTTACAAATGTAGTGACCTTGACGATACTTTTATATTTAACATCTGAGAATTGTATCGAGAAAAATCTTCCTTGTTTGAAAATGTTATAACCATGATCAAAGAAAACATCTTGAAAAAGTTAACAGGATCCACGTTGTACAAATCACCTACCTCACTCATTAAACAGTAGAATTGTTTTAAGTACTACTTGATTCTTATTTGACCAGAGAATTCACGTAATATTAAATTTCGAGACACTGAAAGTAACAAGCGATTTGACAAGATATAACCCTTATCTCCATGCATTTGAACACCGCGACAAAATATTAATTAATGCAGTATTGTAATTGTTGTTTCTCCTTACAACATTAATTTGCATTGAAATACAAAAAAACCCCAATCAATTATCTACCATCTACCACTGTAAATTTATTTATAAGAAAAATATGGTTCCCCAAATATGTTAAAATGTTGTGTCTGTGTTTTATGTGTGCATTGACGTATTTCTTAAAAAAAAAAAAAAAATGGAATTACAGTTTTAGCAAAACTGACATCTTGGTCCTTCTTTTAAGCCATGTGAGATAGGCTGTATAAATTTCGTTTTTCGATAATTTTCACTACTTTTGCCAGAATACAAACGTGCTTGCTGCTCATCTGCACATTGGTGTCGGAACAGAGAACGCCCAATGAAAGGACGGTATTCACCGTATGTACTCGCTCATAAGTTGACTCCAACTGCAAACAACATAGCCCCTCTTTCTGCCGTTGCATAATGCGCCAGCAGATCAAGGTCTATGTTGTTTGTTCTACTGATTACTCCTAGCAAACTGCATAGACCCAGATCTGCCGGGGGATTATGCTCTGGCAGATCTGGGTCTGTGCAGTTTGCAGTTAGACTCAAGTTATAGGCGAGTATAAACGGTAAATATTTTTCCACGACATCTTTTTTAATTTTCTCCAACAATTATGAAAATAGGACGCTGACAATTGTCTATAATACACAGGGTTTCAGAATTTTCCAACCAGGTATGATTGTGCATAAATAACGATATGTTATCTCAGCTTTTCAATTTCTTCAATAGTTTAACTTCATTTGACCAGATTTAAATTTAACAGTTTTCTACATTTTCAAAATCCAAATATAAATTTGAGTAAAGAATCGGTATTCTTTCTTTATGGCGAGTGAACAAGAACATCCAAACAATTTGTAAATAATGCAGATATAATATTAACTTCATACCGTTCTGTTCAATTTATGATCTCCACATACACTATTATTTATCAATTTTCGACATATATTTGGATCAAAACTTATATATCGTACTCAGTGACATTATTCCCCTTTTTTCAACTACTATATCAAAAACTATAATCTATTACACTTTTGATCAATTGCTTAATTAATTGAATACGTAGTATAGGAATTAATCTGAGCATACCATTCGGGTCATGAAGGAATGACATAAATAGGTCTTCACCTGAGCGAAATCAAATTATGAAACCAATGATTGAATGTGTCAGAATCTACAATTCTTTGGTCTACTTCCTATAATAAATGTATGGATTGATAAATGTCAAAACCATCAAGTGTATTTTTGTTAGGACGAATGGCAGTGCTCTTCAAACCAGAACTGTGCAAATTTGAGTAGCTATTAGTGCTTGTCTCTTTCTATAAACTGCAATGTTATTGAATAGCATGAATTGTAATTTGTCAAAGGCAAAATTCAAGAAACACACAACGCAAATGGGGTTGATTTATTTGGGCTTATTATGTCCAACATTTCTATTTTGTAACAATGTACCAAGAAATAAAAATCATAAGGTTATGTAAATATTTATCCTTGTATAACATTACCCTCCGACATAATGAAACAGGTTTAATATCGAGTTACTTTTTGATGATCAAGGTCAGAAAATGTGTCAATATATTCATAATGTATGGATAAAAGCCAAATACGTTTATTGACATTATTCCATAATTTGACAAATTTCCTACTTATATGGGTGTCATATGGTATGTCAGATCAAGTAATTGAAAAGAAACTTGTAAATCATCGTTTTGATACGGTATATACTTGCCCATAAGTAGAGTCCAAATGCAAACTGGACATAAACCCATAAGTCGAGTCCAAATGCAAACTGGACAGACCCAGATCTGCCATTGCATGCACCGACAGATCTGGGTCTATGTACTTTGTTCGGAGTAATCCATTTAAAAAAACAACACAGACCCTAATCTGCCGGCGCATTTTGCGACGATCGATCATGGTAAATGTTGTTCGCAGTTGAACTCGACTTATAAGCGAGAACATACAGTATTAATGCATCCATTGTCACTTCAAATTTCTGCCATATGGTTTTAAAAAAACAACTTATTTCATTAGTGTAGGTAAACAGAAGCGAGTAGAATAATGACTAGAAACGCAAGACAAGGAATTGAGGTGTAATCAAGGCGAAAATTGTGCAACTGGAAGAATAGAAATTCAAAGGGATTTTTTTTTTTGCATGCTCACCAATCTTTACTTGATAAGGATGGTAAGTAAACTTCATAATACGTTTCTTTGTAGAAACATGACTTTGATATAAATGCTAATAATAATAATAACAACGACAACAACAATGAGCCGCATCAAAAGCTTTACATAAATTCACGCCCTACGGAAAGAGGTTTTTGCACTCGCAGAGCAAACGTAAAAGTTATATTATATCCAGCTAATTCGAGTATAATAATATTAGAAGATCAAAGAACGAAAATCTGTTACGAAACAGAATAAAAGGTATGAGGTAGTAACAGGGCCGAAGTAAGACCTTTAGAGGCTCTAAGCACTGAAAAGATTATGGTGCCCCCTCCCCATGTAATTAAAAAAACCCCGTAATTTATCATTTTTTGTGTGCCCCTGCTTTGCTGGTTGCCTAAGCACGTGCTTAGTCTGCCTATTGGGTAATCCAGCACTGGGTAGTAATAAAGAGGGGCAGACAGGAGACAGATAGATTTAAGAAAACATTCAAGTCAAAATTGTCTTCTGGATATATCTTTATATAATCTAATTTCATCGATGAAAATATAACCACAAATCTAAATAAAACTGTAAAAGTAACTTTGCCGGCTCCGTCTTTTGTGGAGAGAGAGAGAGAGAGAGAGAGAGAGAGAGAGAGAGAGAGAGAGAGAGAGAGTTTTTAATTTTCCCAGAAATCCCAATCGATGTCACTCAACTGAGCAAGGTTCACGACGTACCAAAACGACAGAGGGTACATCTTGAAATGTATATGGAACTGTCTGAGTTATTAGTATTCTGATTATTATAAATAGCGAAAATTCCCTGTTAAGATTTACTGTTTGTTTCCTTCAGCAGCCACCACTGATCGTATTTGAGTTTTATAGTACTCTTCAAGTGAAGTATCAGCCTACGCCTTTATCATAATGGATTAGCTAGCTGTTCGTATCGATCTAAAGCAAGGGACTAGTAGCCGTAAACAATGAATGGTTGCATCTTCTCGAAAACGGCTTGCTTGTCGCTTTTACTGCATCAGGTAATATTGTCGAGAAAATTGGATATACGGGTGTGAAGGTCAGTTTTGTCTAGTTGTTTTCAAACTCAGAATGATATACACGCCAGCAACGCTGATTTTTCGAGTCCCACCCCCCCCCTCTCTCTCTCTCTCTCTCTCTCTCTCTCTCTCTCACACACACACACACACAATCACACAAATATGAACACTGCATACAAACGTTCGGTGCTAGGGCAATTCGGAGCAGGACAATTCGGCGCGACAATTCGGCGCGGAAAATTCGGCGCAGACAATTCGGAGCGGACATTTCGGAGCGGACAATTCGGAGCGGACAAATGAGAGCAGGATATTTAAAACATATCTATTTGAAATTTAAACGCATTTTTTATTAATCATGTTTAATAGAACTATAATACCGTATAAAGTAAAGTTTATTTAGCTTACTACAAAAAAAGTCATAGCAAATACCAGCCACTCTTGCACAAAATCACATTTTTAAAATGTTACCAGTATACTAAATGTTAATCCATTAAATTAATGTTGTGACTACATCCGCGCAAGTAATCAATTGATGAACGATTTTCGTAATGTAACACAACCATGCGCAATCGACGATCCAGGTCTCGATATTTCTTTTTCCTCAGGGGAGGATCTTCACCAGCAAGTAGACGTTCGACGACCAGTTGATTTGTGTTCTGTTCCTTCTGAAGTTTTACTATCAACCTCGGCAGAGTTGGGTGAGCAATTTGTACTGACCGTGCAAATGCACTGTGCCATCCTTCCACTGCGTTGTTAGTTCGAGGAGTATCGTCACGCACAGCTTGGTAGCAATCCCAGATGTCGGATGAAAACAGAGCAACAGCTCGTCGTCGTAGTCGTCGTCTTCCAATGAAAGTGTCTTCGAAGTAGTTGAGTAGTTGGTCAACTTCTGGAAATGAATCGAGCTCTATCAGTTCTTCATAAACACGAACTTTATCGTTGTTTGGAACATAAGCCAGAGCGACCAGCATTCGGATGTGCATCGCATATTCGGGTTCGGTGTTGTATCTCCCTGCGTATCCATATTCTTGAACTTTACGCCAGATGCATTGTCCAAAATGGAAATGGCAGCCGTGAATCTGTGGCTGGAAGACGCTTGTGAACGCATTCATTGCTGCTTTTTCGAAGTCGGTTATGACGGTGTGTGGTTGTAATCGCGGTTAAATCTCTTTCAATTTCATCAACAAAGCTGTGTAAGTAGTTTCCGTTTTATTCGGCAGCAAGGCGAAGACGCATGGAATGTTGATGCCATCACGTGTTCCATGAATAGTGTACAGTTGTGTATATTCAGCTGGACTCACTTTAAAAGTTCCGTCGGCGAACCACACTCTGCATCCACGAAGGAATTGAAGATCTTCCGCCGCTGCGAACAATTTAAAGTCAATATCATGTCGCAGGAAAGGTCGACCATTCGTCGTATTCTGAAGTTCAGCTGGAAGATTATTGTTGATCTGAGGTGGAAGCTGACGATATCTTCTGATGTTGCGTTGGATCGTTTCGGATTTTGGTACAGTTGCTTGTGCTGCTGGACTCAAATTTCCCATTGCTGCCTGGACAATCACTCTTGCTGGTTCTTCTGTTTCTTCTGCACGTCGTTTAACGGTTGATCGGACTCGAGTTGTTTCAAGTTGACCAGTAGATGCTGCGTGCGAATGTTGAGATGGCGGTTTCATTATCACTCCATTCGCTGTATGACAGCGACCTTTGCAGGAACGATCGCAGCATCTCCATATCTCTTTCTGTTCAGTTTTTCTTTCCATGTGATAAAGATAACCTTCGTAAACCAGCATTCGTTTTCCTTTCTCTGATTCTACAAATTCTAAAGCCAAAACCGCGCAGGTATAAATTAAGTTAAAGTAAACAATGTGTGTGGTATTCAATAATCCAAAGCCAAGACCATTATTCGCATTCCAATTCTAACTAACTGTAGCCCGCGATAAAAAAAAAATTACTTTCATGTTTTCAGATGAAATAATTATAATTAACTTTAACTGACTGCCGATTATTTTCCAAAGACAAAGGGATCGCATACAACATTAGCATTTAGAGTAATTAACTCAGTAAATATTAGTTGAACCATTTGAACATGTTAAAATTACAATTATTATTTCTTATTATTTGTAATATTTGGTCTTACATAGAAGAACTATAGGCTAAGTACTCAGAAAACTATTTTAAAAGTGATGTTTTTTGTTATTTACATCTTTCACAGAGTGCATGTCGGCGCGCTTTTGCTCCGAATTGTCCGCTCCGAATTACCCGTTTTTTGGTCCCGAATTGTCCGCTCCGAATTGTCCTGCGCCGAATTGTCCGCGCCGAATTGTCTGCACCGAATTGTCCGGCACCGAATTGTCCGGTTACCAAACGTTCAGCTAAGAATTATCTCTTTGTAGGCGTGATATTATTAAATAACTTCCAAGTATGCGCCGAGTGCACTTGATTTAGCAAAATTATTCCGATGTCATGATTCAGATTTAACACAGTAAAATGCACGTTTGGTATGATTTACTGGTTGAAGGAGAGCTTTAAAACTTAGGTTTTTCTTTTTATTAATTTAATATATGTACAAATGTACAAAGAGATGAGTTTATTTGTTTTTAATCCCAAACTATGATGACCTCCATTTTCTTAGCGTTAATTTCAGGCGCGTAACTATTTTTTTTAGCACTAAAATGTAGCACAGTGAACAGTTTATTCAGAAATATTAACAGCTGATCGTGGTCACACGATGGCGTTTTGACCAATTCAATTACCCGTTACATGCAATATTCATATTAAATAAAATTATTCTTTTTACAACACTACTACCGCAGCATTACGGACAAGTACAGAAGATCATCGAGATGCTGTCTGTTACGTTAAGGTCAGATTTAATGGAAATAAATCCCATGTGCACGGTTTACCGCAACATATTCACAAGGAAATTACTTTACCAATAGTTACATTTGTGTGTTTAAGCTCGTTTGGTGACAAGAGGTGTCAAGCGCGATCTGTGGTGGCAAAACTAGTTAATTCAGCAACTTTGGTCCAATAAGGTTAACTATCATTCGAACTTCTTTGGGGAGGAAAGACGTATGTATTAAGTATATGATTTCTCTGAAGTGCTTAGATTCTCTACTGCTATGAGAGCATCTGTAGTTTGAATTCCATGACGGTGTTTTTCTTGAACTCTTTAAGTTAGTCGATTCTTATGCTGATCTTTCACGTACATGTAAACTATCAAATGGAACACCTGCGAATTGCAAGGAAAACTCCTTAGTATCCTCCAGTGGATTCTACAGAGTTCCTAGCTGATGACGATTATTGGATGATATATGATTACTAAGTTTCGTCAACTTTGCCGCTCCTGGATATAAGATTGGTATATGATTTCAAATCGGAGTCATAGAAGAAGGCGCAAAAAGGACAATGTTCCCTTAGCATGGCTTTTTGTTGTATTATGTAACCTTGACGACTTTAAGTGAAACCCTAACTTCCTTTGTTGCTAAAATCGAAGGTCCCATGACAAGTTTCTTGCAAGACCATTTAATTAATATGCCATTTGTCCGTCTCTTTAATGTTACGATTAGCACTCATTTAAGTTTCTCAATAAAACAATCTGGGTATCAAACATATGATTTAGTTGCTTTGTTGAAAACAGCTGGTTAAAAAGAAAACCAAATGCTCTTGAAGTGTTAACTTTGTGTCACCCACCCACCCACACACACACAACTTGCAACAGCTCCGTACTTAGAACACCCGCCATAACGATAACAAATCTTTAGAACCATTTTCTCGTTCAATATTTCTGTGTTTTAAAACCTCGGAACTTAGACCACCCCGCTGTTATGGATTACGACCAGTAATTCCAGAACAATTTGAAGATTTAAAGAGATTTTCTAGACCATCACAGTCACTCATTTGATCTTTTATGTCAGATCTATACAATACCAGCGGCCGCTGAAACAGGTAGGACATGCAAGAGATCACCCAAGGTCTTCAAACAGTTTACTGGTATAGTATAAGAAGTCATTTATATCTTCTAACAAGTGGCAACCTCCCGTTATTAAATCTCAGACGTAATTTCAAGAGCAAATATTATGGGAATTAATTTGTCACACTGGTTGTCTGTAAGAATGGTCAGAAAAATGAAAAATGATCTGTCTATCTACATGTACACAAAACTAATAAATTATCTGTCTGAGATATATAATGCAGACAGATAGACAGAATATCTCTAAATGGTACTAGTAGACGCTGACAATGAAACCAAAACCCGATATCAAGACCACCACCCAAATACGACCATTTTCTTACGTCCAGATAGTGAACTTATCAGCCGGATTTTACTCTTATTGACTCTGTGTATGTGTGTGTGTGTTTGAGAGAGAGAGAGAGAGAGAGAGAGAGAGAGAGAGAGAGAGAGAGAGAGAGAGAGAGAGAGAGAGAGGTAAACTGAGAGTACAGGACCTTAGTGAAATAAAACAATTACTAGACGAGTCAGTCTACAAAGATAAATTAGCGAACGCAACATAATAATACCAAGTTGTTTGCATATCATAAATAAATCCAAGTCATGAAAAGTTTTATTCGCTGCGACAATCCAAAGTCCCACATATTTTTTACAGTCTTTGAATATTTGTGTATCGTGCATTCATTATAATGAAATATTTGATATAAAATAATAAAATAAAATAAAAGTAAAGTGTTAAGGTACAAAACTAGCTTCCTTGCTTATTATGTATAAATGCTGTCTTAAATATAGACTCAATAACATAGTTTTTCATGTGCTATTGCCATATATAATGCACAAAGCTACATTGTATTAAATTCAACATCTTTCAGAAAGGCAATACAAATATTTCACAAGTGTAACATGAAACAACGATGTTGGTATCTAGAGATAATACCTATTTGTTAACAAATTTGGACGGGATAAAAGTGTTGCATGTAACAAGACGAAATCCAGGATGGGATTGGATCTAGCAAAGACGCATAACAAAATCACGTGAACGAGATGTTTATTTATAATGCAAAAATTGATGATGACTGAATTTCTGACACATTAATAAACACCTTTACTTCCATTTCTCACAAACTAAACTAAAACAACTGGAAAGTCTACCTAGCACACACACACATACATGTGCGGATCTCGGCGATAACATTAGATAACTCCAGTTCTAAAGTAACGTCATCTAGTACTACAATAATAGACTCTACCTCTTATGTCATTGTTTATTCGTCGTCGCCTCAACAGGTGACATGACGAGTCTCACGAAGATAGACTTCATACTGAAATCAAGCAAAACAAATTTTTTTTAAAATAGTGTAGCACCTTACCTTGTCCTGCAATTCAATTTAATACAATAAATTGGTTTATTCACCTTAACCAAGTTAATACAACAAGAATATTTAAACTTAACTCTATTTTTTACATACAAAATACTCAAACGTTTTCAACAAAATACTTTTGTGTTTAACAATGATAACTGTTGTAACATACATGACACAAATTCGCTATATATAAACTCTATTTTTACATACAAACCAGTCAAACGTTTTCAAAAATATACTTTAGTGTTTGACAATGATGACGGTTGTTACATACATGATACACACTGACACGAGATTCTGGCTAAATCAACTAAGCTTGGCAGTGTGACAGCTGGTTGTGGGATTTCCTACTGGGATTTATCAGATCAACATGTTTCAGAGTTACTTAAATCTATTTACAGGTTTCACATACTTTTTCAGATACGAAAACTGTTGTCTGAATGTAAAATACCTTTAATTTGATGGGAATATGTAATCAGAGAAATAATAACATAGGTGTGAAATAATTTCTTTTGATCTGTAACACGTTTTAACATTCCACTAATACATGCTAGGAGATACATGAAAGAAAAGAATAAAATAAAATAGTTATAGAAGAGAACATATTTGATCGAAAGATAGAAAACAAAGAGGACTGAAAGAAAATATTTGACATAATTTCAATGATCAGCAAGATGAACACGGAACTCTTTAGTGGGTTATTTCTTTTTATTGCAAATGGAACATACAACTGAAATTATGAACGGTAGAAACTTTTGACTGAGCAAGAATTATAACGAAAGGACGAACCAAAATGAAGTCATATGAAATTGGTTTCCAGATCACTTTCTGATGTTGTAATTTACGCTGTGACATGAATGGTTAGCATATTTCTTTCAATCGATAATCTAGAGTTTACACAATAAACTGGAGGATGAATGCATGACTTTAAATGAAATTAGATATTTCATATATCGTATTTTAAAGTTCCATCTGATGTATTACTTTGTCTTAATGCATTTAAAATTGTATTTCTTGCCAAATGTGAGAGCCTATTGTTTTAAACGTTGTGTTTTATTTTATTTGTCTAATGTATTCACTTACGTGTTCTCGGTTTTATTCTCTCCATTTCTGAAAATATCCTTTATTTGTTATGTGTGTCTAGAAACAAGATTTGCAATAACCACTTCTTTTTAAACTCCGATATGTTTTTGTTTTATTTCGTGTTTGGAATTTGTTTTTTTTATCTATTGTTTTTATTTACTCAATTAATTTCAACATTTTCTCTCTACTCAAAGAAAACGTGTAAGTCAGCTTGTATTTCCTTGCAAACAAGTGGAAGGTGAATAAGACAGAAACCAAAAAGAATTTAGGTTAGCAAAGAACATACTTCAGAAAAGCCAAGATATCCACGTAGAGATCAACTTGGCAGACAACTTGGAAAACGTTCACAGGAATTTTAAAAAGCCACAGCTTTAATGAAACAAGAAGGAGACTCAAAAATATTAGATGCTGCAGGCATACCACGTGAAAGAAACGATACAACTTTAGGAAGTAAAATAAGTACGATTTATTATTTGTTAGACAGTGATGTAGCTGTTCGAGGTATCTTGTTTATTTAGTCTTAAAGTGAAATTAGTATTACTTCACAGAGTCTTCAACATTGTGCCGGATGGAGATACAGAGCACAATCCAGTTGTAAAATATTTGGATTCAACAAACGATCACCAAAATTCAACATGACATATAACCCAATACCTGAAATACTTTAACTTCTTTTACAGTTAATAAATAACGTGTGGGAAAACACAGTTTATATATGTAGACAAATATAGAGGGCAACCAAAAAACTTACTGTTAACTCTCTTTTCCATGCAGCATTTAAAGCAACTCTTACAAATTGCCTACATTATGTTTTTGAAGAAGTTGTTAAGCATGCAAATATGTCCAACATCCATAATATATTCTGGAGAAGAGACACACACTTCAGGACAACACATTCTTCGCGAATTTCAAATCTCCAAAATATAACGTCATTAAAAATGGTGAGAGAGCTCGAATAATATTGATGTGTTAGTAAAAATACATTGTAGCATATACAATTTTAAATTGTTTGGAGTTAGCATGGCTACATTCTCAGGTAGCGTGGGAATAACACCATCTGGATTAGGTGTTGCAAGAATAGCTCCTGGAATAGTTGTTCCTTTGTCCTTTAGTGGGGTTTGGTAAAATATTAATAGTATTTGTTGCAAAAGCTTTCTTGGACATGTTGTTCGTAAACATATTTTTAATACATGATAAAATAGTAACTTCTTTCATAAGTAAGTTGTGCAGCATTGACTACATGATAAGCAATGCAATAAGTGACATTAGAATGAAAAAAGATGAGTTGCTTTTTAATCAATGAACTAGTAGAGCAGAAACAAAGATACAAAGACACAGTAAGAAAAAAATATATTTAGTACAAAAGCCAAAATATATAGGCATTAAAAAAGTCACATTTTTGGAGGAAGGGAGGAAAGCGAAGGAAAAATATATTTTGTAGAAACTTGGAACGAACACAAAAAAAACTATAATCGTTACAACAAAGGAGTCAAAAAGACACTATTTTAGGCAAGGATAGATTAACGTTAACTCTTGGCCTTCTTAAATGTTTCCTTTTACAAATGGGAAACATTATTATAATCGACTGCACAGTGCAGCCAAAGTCTGATGGTCTCGCTGAGAAAGAAGTCAATCTCACCAATCCAATACACAACAGCAATGGTAGTCTATACATTTGATTACAGAGAATCGATTTTGTGTTGTTTGCTATAACGTTATTTTCTATGAACTAAAAAAGAAGATCTTTTATTACATTAATGACAAGAATGAAACCAGGATTGTGTTAATACCTGATGCAATTTTCAGCCTCGAAATGTACATGAAAAAAATCAAAGAAGAAATGATTGCATATGGTGACAACAAAGATAGTATTGATGTTGAATGTTTGAAACACAATTCAAAAGTTACAATAAGTCCAAGTAACAACTGGACATTGTAAAGCACCAACAACAAGGTTAAATTGCTAGAATTTAATAGCCATAGAACCATACATAACTATACAGGCATCTACTGAATTTGATACAGTTGGTGGATTTTTTAATCCAAAGCTTGATACATTTACCCGTTAAAAATATTTTCCACTCTGATTTGTTTCAATACAAGCAATCACAAAGACACAGAATAAATCATGACGATCGAAAAGTGAAAGACGTTCACTGTATGCCTGCATTGTATGCTTTTCGTGTCAGCTAAAGATAATATGATGACATGATATTTGTCTGAAATACAACTCCTTGAGACCTCAGAAACAGAAAAGCAAGATAACAGCTATGAACACAAGCTACTAGTTATCTATTTCAGATCTGAGTAAAAAGATCAAGACGATAAAAGATGTTACATTTATTGAATTTAAAATAATTTGCATGCTGAGGCTGAACAATCTAACAGAATACTAAAGAATATGTTGATCGATTCGTGGTTACTATTATCGACGTGGTACAAGGTAGTATTGACGAAAAAGATAAAAAGATGACAGATTTAAATCATATAAACTGAAGAGCTTTGGCAACGCACCGTAAACACACAAGGCCTCACTAGCTGGAGGAGATACCACAAGGATTTAAGTGCCTCAGTCCAACACATCTTTGTACAACAAATATTTCAGACAACATTAAACATGAAAAAGTTTACAGATAGAAATTCCAAAGTTATGTCCAAACACATTGACTCTAGTGGTAAATAATTTAAGTAGAATGTTTGAGAATGACATCACCATATCCTATGGAAGTGAATAGCTTTTCAAGTTGATTGACTATAACATTTTTCACGATATACAAATATTTGTTGTTACTTGATTCGATTAGAACAAATAGATTTGAGCAAGGTATAAACAATCATACATTTGGAAAATTACAATCAGCATTTCGAAAGAGTTTTTAGTTGATAGGCTCAGGAATGAATGAACTAAATCATTGTGAAAAGGACAATTAAGTTTGTATACAGCTTTAGATAAAAGGAAACATCTATAGAAAAACTGGCTAAGATTTAAGTGTTGCAAATTTTACAGAGACACTGGAATATTTTATAGACATGTTCACTAAATAGTTGACGAAAGACATTTACCCCATACCCCATACGTATATAATAGCTAACATTAAAAGGAATAATGAAACAGCTATTGGACCAAATTAAAATTTTATTAAAGTTTACACGATTTAAAACGTATCAAACACTATTACCAGGATGTACATATCATCTTACATTTTAGGCTTCAAACAATTGGAGATCTTTACGATTGTTACATAAAAAAAGATTCATTAATGCTATATGATATTTCTGAGAAATTTAGAGATGTCGCTGTGAAAGATTAAAACCTAGACCCTGCTTATGATTACAGTGCACATGTATTAGAACATGATGCAAGTTTAAAGATATTAAGCATAGAACTTGAAGTTGTAACGGACTATGGCATGTTCCTGATGATTGAGAGTTGAATATATGGATGTTTTAGCATTATATCACATAGATACGTGAAAGCAAATCATTAATACTACTCAGAAATACTTTCGTACGCTCAGAAAAGCAGATATTTCTACCTAACTGCTAGTTTGGTTACGTTATTTGTTTTCCTTTGAACATGTTCTAAATGCCCGTAGTCATCAATCAGAAACAAGGTATTTATTCCCTGGTAAACATCAACTAGTAACTCCAACCACTTCTACGATTTATCTTCAGGATTTATCCAGATCACGTTTTCTTTCATGAGTTACAACTTTCTGTTGTACGTCTTGTTGAAATGGAAAGTTGGGCAGATGATGACGATGTAAACAAAACCGTTACGGTATTCAGTCTCTATCAGATTCAGTGGAAAAATAGTTTTGCCACAATTAGCCATCTGACAGATTATCATGCTTTATGGTTCTTTCAAATACATTTTGCTATATCTATTTATTTGCTGCGAAACAAGGTTGCAAGGCAAATATGTATAAAAACAATTAACTTTTGAATGGTTGCCTGTGCACTGTTCATCTACATTTTTCTTTCCTGCTGATCTGCTCGTGAATACCTTGTTGCACACTGGTCAATTTATGTCAACTGCCAATCAATCTCTTATTATGACAACTTCACAAATCAAATCAGATACCATGGCTATCTGTGTATAAAAATTGTTAAATCTCAATTTACTAATTTCCTTTTTTTTTTTTTTGTTCATCAATGAATACATAGTGACTATGCTAATTGTTGTCTCGATTGGAAACTCTGGGAATAATCAACGTTTGGCAGAACTTCTATAATCACTATAAGTTTTTCTATTGCTGAGTTATACAACTTTTCTGCATTACTTTCCACGCTCTTTCTGCAGAGCATCAAAACACCCTTTAAACTTTTAAATGATTCTCTTGTTATACAGTCGTAAAAGAAAGCAATTTAATTTTATTTGTGTATTTGGCATTTACTGTTTACAAAATTGATTTTGAACAATCATATCGTACTGAAGACAGATGTTTTTTAGTTTGTGCTCTTAATTTCCACTTTATATCACTACAGAGGCATTTGCAAGTGTTATATTCAATCTCAAATCTAGTGGAAGAGTACAAGGGTACAAATGAGAATAAAATGTTAGAATCTGAGGGTCTAATGGTATTCTACACTTGGTATCATTAACTGTAAACTGTGTAGTTTCAGCACCAGTTGTAACAAGATAACCGGGTAGGATTTCGGATTTATAACTGAACACTGTTGATGGTGATAAAAATGCAATGTTTATTGATGAATGACTTGAATGGGAAGAAAGGTTATGATTAAACGTGCGTGTATAGGGTCCAAATATTGGACAAATTAACATAATCCGCACGAACCTAATACGGTAACCCAAATATGAACACAAATAAATAAATACACAGTGCAATGATAAAGGCTAATGATTCACCGTAATCTCAGACGACGAAAAGAATGATGTGTTTTACTCAGATAGCAAAAATGATGTATTTTACTCATATAGCAAAAATGTATACCCTCAAATAATGAAACATGAGGCACTTTATTCAAATAATAAAATGTGGTGCAAACAAATGGGATAGATATCATGCAACATATCTTTACACTCCCAAACCACTGGGTATCACAAAAACCCCAAAATTAGCCCACGACTAAAAGATTACATATATGGAGCGACTCACAAACACTCCGTCACTAGCATACTTGGCTGCTAGTCGGACTGGTCAATCAAGCGATCCACGCTCACCAATGGGTCAACAACGCCCGATCACCTGGTATTCAAGCAACCCACTGTTTATTCAGCTCCACGGCTGCTATGGTTAGCTTTAGTCAACTTCTATTGTCCCCACTATAGCTGGGACCTTGTCGACTGCGATCTCTACAGCTCTACAGCTGAAAATAAATCTAACACCGTGTAGTATGATTGACACGGGCATATACGATAACACGTAATGACGTTATATACGGTAAGTTATACAAATTGTATTATCGGCACAACATTACAAAGCAATAACCAAGTTCCGAAGTGAACCTACACGTGTCTGATAAGAATCTTATGGTACTAAACGTTTCCTAAAAATGCCACTTTATATTGCTAATATAAAGCTCTTATTAAGAACAGACAAGAATGGAAATTATTTGCATTGTACTACGCAAGTCGAAGCTACATAGAAAATACACACCATGAATTAATAAATATTTTACATACCTCTACAGCTGAAGACGTGCAAATCCTTAAGTAGACTGCTCACTGACAAGACGTTCCGTAATGTAAAGATTTAGTCTTACGGTGAGGCATTTATACACGGACGATGCAGCTGTACATCGTCCGTATGCTTGGTGCATTCGGTTTTTCCCATCGAAAGCACTTCGCACGTGCGGCATGGGGTGAACCGAACTCACTGTTTCGAAATATTGTACAATATACATAACTCACTCTCAGGCATCGTTGTTATACTGAAAAACGAAACCCGAGCACATGTATTTAATAAAAGGGATTTATACAATTCCGTGACACCAGTGTTATGTGCATTAGCTGTACCTAATCGTAACTCTCTCTGTTTATCATTCACAGTGCATATTTCAATCATATGTGCCCCAACCGAATCAGGTAACTACTGATCTTTGTGTGCTGCGAATTTGCTATTTTCGTGGGTTCCAACTTTCGTAGATTTCGTGGTTGCTACTAGTCACAACTTTAGACACACCACGAACACTAATTATACTGCGGAAATCCAAAATCAACGAATGGAAGTGCCGATGAAAGTGTAATTTTTCGTAACACCACGAATATTAATACCCACGAAAACAAACAATACAAAGTACCATGAAAATGTTGTCATTCAACTTGGAAAGATCACCACTTCCATACCAAATGATGTTGTCTTTAACCATCGATACATCTAAATTGTTTTCCACTGCATTGTTGCCATCTCGATTTACCTTCATATTCAACAACACAATTTTCCATTTTTTTATCAAGTAGATTTCTTTCTTAAGGTAACCATTGATTGTAACATTACTCTCCATCTATTTTGCCGAACAGGCACTATAAAGGTTTGCCGTTTTCTCATGAATACATGTGTAGGAAAATTATAAACCGCCAAGAATTGTTTCAAAGCCACAGGCTGGCTACTGTCATTACAGTTCTTCTGTCCAATTTGTACCCTCGCTCAGAGTGTGCTCTTCCTTTGTAACACGTCGTCTGCTGTTACGGATTTATGATTCTTTTTGTTGTAACGATTATATACTTTCAGTTTGCTGTATGTTTATCTAAAATCTTGTTTTCATACAAATACCATCTCTCCTCTAAGCACGATTTTTTAATATTCCTCTATGCATAGCTTTGCTGTTGTTGAAATAGAAAACCTTAACTCCTTGGTCGGGTCTCATACATCATAGCTTTCTGTGCTATTTTCTTTTCTTTCATGATTGCGTGTCATCTCTTTGTACCAGCTGTACTCGTAGATGACTTAGATAAACTCATCGGGATTGACTTAGATAAAGTCATCGGGATTGAATTTATTGTCAATTATTACTTTGTTTTAATATCGTAGATATTCCTCAACTTCCATATTGCAGATGTTAATAAACTTTTTTTAAACTTTGTTTTATATAAACGTTTCTTTGAATGTTTTTCCAACAAATCCTGTTAATGTTGCACCAAACCTACTAACAGCGAAAGGAATAACTGCATCTATATTTACTTCCGCAACACCCAATCCAGCTGGTGTTGTTCCCATTAAATCTGACAATATAGCCATACTAGCCTCCACCCAATTTAAAACTTTGTATGCTACTTTATATCGATCGATCTACTTGACCAAATCATTTTTAATATCGTCAATTTTTGCGGTCTAATTTGTAGTTCGTTGTCTGTTGCTACTGTTGGATATAACGGTGGAGCATTTAGTGTCCTTTCACACATTTACATATATGAAACAGACAGTTTGGACTTTGGAGTGAACATATGTATTTTGCACGTTCTTCTTCATACATGCAACGCAATTCCGCTTTGCAGATGCTATAAGAATTTTCTTTGGTTTGCTTTTTAAAACATAAATGAAGTCCTTTGGCCCATTAGTGCTTATTGATTGTGCAGACATCACAATTATGTGCTATCAGTGCAGTCATTTACCTATCGTTAAGGGTTTGATTTTGCAAAACATTTGGTAACAATTTTATGTGGTAGTAACCCATAG
Organism: Margaritifera margaritifera; assembly: GCA_029931535.1. NCBI lineage: Eukaryota > Metazoa > Mollusca > Bivalvia > Unionida > Margaritiferidae > Margaritifera > Margaritifera margaritifera. The sequence goes on from JAQPZY010001574.1 coordinate 47,896, forward strand.
GGTAGTTATTTGTCAACTGTCCGAAATAAACTGGAATAATTAGCTTCTTACCTCTTCAATATCCATGTTTGACGGTGGTCCAGTTATAAACCTCGATATATTTTTTAATATTCTGTAGGCTACCGTAACAATAGAATTTAATGTAGAATGGTCAGTTGTGTTGATGATGTATTTTTGTTCCAGTGGACATTTCTCTGCAGGCAAAATATGAGATATTTATTAGCAAAAACGTTCAAGGCATTTCAGCAATGTAAGTTGCATATTACCTTTGAGTTTTAACTATTCTGTCTGTAAACAAACCATGTGCTATCAGGTATCCAACTGTGAACTGACTAAGGGAAAATTAATTAGTTTCACAATGCATCCAATATGCGTGTTTGATGATTGACCTATCAATAGCTTTAACAAAAAGTCTTGAAAAGCGTGCTTTAAGCAACTTTGAGAGCCAATTGAAGTGCTGCATGGTAAACAAAGCTGATAATACTTTTCCTTTTTCTCGACATTTGCCTGTAGGTAAAGGTTATGTTATTATTTACATGAACAGTTAACCATTTCAGGGATTGGGATATACAAAATCCCGGTTTCATATATAGTATTGCCTTGTTGTAATTCATACAGTCTTTGCTGTTGTTAATTATCAGTTTGATTTTCTTCGTCTCAAATTTTTTTTTATTCTTCTAAAACGGTCCATCTTTTGTTCAAAATATTTGTGAACATTTTCTATACTGTTGGCCACATTAAACACTACTGGATCTTTTGGTTTTTGTAAAGACATCTTGTCCTGTTTTATTTTTATTTTGTTAGCCTTCCATTTCTTTGCAATACAATTTGGAAAGTTAACTCATAACAGATCTAGACAAAGGGTAATTGCAGGTCGTCGTGCAGAAGACGCCGTGTGCAAAGCACAATATTTTCATCTTACTTTAAGTCATGAAAAGTAATTTGAAATTTAATTGGGTAAGTTAACACAATGTATACAAAGAAATGATCCGTATGTCAAAAAGTGAAATATGTAGCTGAGTTTCTCGTTCATGTTTTCAACACTGTCTATCTTAAGGTTTTACCCGCCATATCGTTGTATGTTCTACTTGCCAAAGCTGTGTTAACTTCTTGGTTGTACTCATCAAATTGTGCAGGAGGCGCACGTGCAGAATCACGATCATGGAGAAATGGGTTAATGTTACTTTTGTCTTCGATAAATCCTAATCTTTTTTGCGCTGACTTTTGTCCATTCTTAACTATTTCAATAACCAAAAATAGACAGCAGGTGTTGAAGCTTTTGACATGAAATAATTATCAAAATCCTTTCTATGAAGATGTTAATTATGATTATATTGCAGATGCCGAAGCTGCAGTCGATGATACTGCAAATCTTACTATTGATTTTGAGGGTCAAAATCTAAGACGATTTGGTGCTGGAAAACAATCCATTAGGCAAAATGAACATAAATTGTGGGAAGTATTTAGAATTTGTGGTTATAAAGCCACCTTTTACTTTGTAAGTAAATATGTAAGTCATGCATCAAGCTATAGTAAGGGTGAAATGTGTCAAACACTGAGGAAGATCTGGTAATGTAGTTGATTTGAAGATAACCAAAAGTGGGGTAACAAATCTTGTAGCACATAATCAATAGAGAAACAACCCGTAGGATCTAGTTTATGAAAGAATTAAATACTAAGGAGTAATCAAACCGACTTCTAAAACCTGCTACTGCCATAACAGAGGACTATTCGGATATATTAGATAGACTTAGATATACTAGTGAACCGTCAGAGTCTGCGCAAAATTCAACGAAAAAACCTAAATATTCGTTAGTACTTACTTCTGTACAAGGCAACCAATAAAAGTACCAGAGGAAATAGAGATGCAAATAATAGATCGTAATGAACCGTTTGGTGCACAGGTAAGAAAATCTGAGACTTTAATTGACAAATATCACGGAAGAATTCAACGTAAAGAGCTTTCGCCTTTACAAGAGGAAACATAATTAAGAGGTTATTTAAACGTGGCAGTTTTAAATTCAAAAGTATCATCTATGATATCTGATGTTGAAATTTTTATATAAAAAAAAAACAGATTAAAAAGTTAAGCAATGAGGTTAAACAAACAAAACAGTAGAAGACAAACTTTAGAGCAAGTGTTGAGAAACAGACTCAACAAAATAACAGTTGGAGACAAACTGTAGAGACAATTTTGAAAGATAAGTTAGAGAAAAATTACCGTAAGAGGAAAGGCTGAAATAAATGTGTAAAGAAAAGGGCGTAACAAAGGCTGCTATAGCCACCACAGTAGGTATAAAAATATCAGCTGTTTTGTGTGTCTATAGCAAATCTGGTTAAAGGTATAGAAGGTCATGGAGGAGTAAGTGGCGGTGGTTCTCCATCAGATGGCAAAGATGGTTCATTCATTGACAAAAGTTTGAAAAAAGGTTTAACAAATATTGGCAGGTATTTGTTTCAATTAGATAAATAGCAGTGGCAGTTTTGCCTGGAGTCATTGGCAGTGTAATAAGCTGAATTTGTAAATAGTTGTACAGGTTGTTTCTTTCTTAGCTGAACATGTTACATTACTTATTTTGGCATTATCCAGTTTATTCTTTTAATGTTTGATCAAAGGTGTATACAAAGCAACGAGCAGGATAAGAGATCGGCTAAGTTCAATATTGAAGGTGAATCGTGTTCTCCACTTGTGCCGATCTCACTTATGGAGATAAATACACATTATTTAAACTATTTTAAACTATTTTAATAAGTAAACGATAGCATCTGCCGCAACCGTTAGTATCAATATAAATGATTGTTTATTTCGTAATAAATACTGTTTTGGGACGCTACTAAATGGTCATGAGTGATTTGAATGACGGAGTGTCAGATCGCGTTAGTGGATCTTACAGTATGTAAAATATCAGCATACTTGTTCTTCTCTACATATATTTTACATTTTTTGATTTAGTTTTTGTCCTCTACAAGTTTCTGTCCTACTGTCATGGATTGTTAATTAGCTTTTGTGCATAAGTGTTAATGGTAGGGTTTAATCCAAGTTTCGACGAGTCTTTGGATTTTTGTAAATTGCAGTTTTATCCAGCGATACTACCCATTTTCATAGGCGCGGCACGTGGTAATAGAAAGACTCCTTCGCCACCAACAGTATAGTCCAATTTCACTTTCGGATCTCGTATGTGCTTCCCAAAACTCGCTATAGTGTTTTATTGCTTCCATAACAGTTCTTACATAAAATATGCAACTCCATTATCTCTTTAGAGGTATATTGAACAGTGGACAAAGACTCTGAAATAGATTTTCCGTTCATAACTTGTATCTCTAAGATCAGATTACATATGTAATGATGCTTTAATTTAATCTGGATTTTGTTTCATATCAGTTACTATCTTGCGGAAAGAAGTAAGTCCAACCTGTTGGCTAACCTGTGTCAGTTTTCTCATTCAAACAGATGCATGGTGATTTAAGTTATCAGTTCCTCCAACCAACTCAGCGTATGTCTTCTTCTCAAGATAGATTATATTATTTTATATTTTATACGAGAACATGTAGCCCGACCTCATGTGCTGTAAATAATGCAATACAATATGTTAAAACCAACAGTAACAACCATCACATATGATTTCTTATTTTTTTCTTTTGATGTTTCTCCAATCAAGAATTGTTGCAGGTCACATTTAATTGTCTTAAATATTTACCGTTTATATTTGATTTAAAATCATCATCTCCAGGCAAAGGTATTTTGCGTTTAGGCTTTTTATTTGGAAATAAACATGAAATACCTGAACAAATTTAACTAAACATGTTGCATTTTTGTTTGTTAAATGCCAGTAAACAAAATCCCGCATGCAGATACTGCCATCCACCCTGTCTAGTTTATTTTATCCTGTAAAAGTTTCATTGGAGTATTTCACTAAAATTGAGACAAGAAAATGGGTTGATATTATACCAAAGCTACTTGAGGGCTACAATAACACAGTATAATAGACACGACTATGGATGAAACAAGAAAAGAGGTAAACAGATCAAAAGCATGGATAGGTTTATAGGTTTATTCGGTTACGTGACAACTGATACATTTGGAACACTTCAGTTTAAAATTGGTGAAACAGTTAGAGTTTCAAAATACAAAAAAAATTTTGAAACGGAATATCTACCTAACTTTAGCACAGACATAGTTAAATTCAGGCAAGCAATTTTGCATGATCCAGTCGTTTACAGTATGAAAAACTTAAAGAGAGAGGATATATAGGACATGTTTTACGAGCAAGAGCTATCTTTGTATTACAAACAGCCAGATATTTACAAACTTAAAAACAATCTTGAAGACCAAAAGCATGAACGGTAAAATGTATGTTCTATTGAAATGGAAAGGAGGATATGATGAATCGTTGAGCAGTTGGGACCCAGATGAATATATTATGCCATTAAATAAATGATATACCAAAAGTACAAATCTCCTCTAGAGGCGATGTACCAAAGGCACACCTCTTCATTGCAGACAGCTGCAGACGAGTACATACATAGCAGTATGACGGAGCATAAAAACGGTTCAATAGAAAGTGAAGAAATTATACCATACATTATATACGAAATATCAGAGATATAAAAAAAATTATATCCAAACTCTTCGCAGATAAATAATAAAATGGTACATATAAAACACAATAAGGCGATAACAATCAACACAATGTACTGGCAAGGTAATAAATTACATTAAGAAAAATTAAAAGAGATCACATTCAAAAATATCAAGTTCATTCCAATTACATCTTAGAAAATCTGAAAAAAAAACAATTTCAATGTTAAAGATTACAAGTTATTCTATGAGATTATGAACAAGATAAAACATAATAAAAATCACATGAATGCTGATGCAATCATGGGGACATATAAGTTTTGTTCGAATTTTATATAAAGAAGGTAGAGAAATAACACAATCAACAATGTACTTTTCCTGAGCAAAAGCATTACCATGTTTAATTTCAGTACATCAACAAAACACACTCTTCCAAAAGTTAGCACATAATTAACCAAACTCACCTGATATGGGAAGAGTTTCTACACTACATGGGTGACGTAAAACAAGATACATTTTAACAGTGTTTAGGCAAATAAATTTTGAAGATAAAATTTTCTCAAAACTTTCAATTGAAATCTAGTAGTAATTGAAATTAAACTGCAAAAATAAATGGAACAATCAATGTTTGAAATACACTCAGTTGTAAGAGAGTTGCAACAGAAAAACAGAACGTAAAGAGTGTGTTAAATCAACGAATATGAAATGGTATTCCAGCGGAGGAAATTAAATTAATAGAGAGAACAAAATCGACAAAGAGTTAAATGTTAAAAAACGTAACTACAGACAACACAAACAAGACAATTTAACTATAATCTTTAAAACTTAAATCATAATAAGGTTTACTCGTAGCTATTAGACCAGGGAGGTTGGCGACCCTTGACGCGTAGCGGTGCTTACAGCGACAACACTGGAGGAATTTAGTTCTAATGTAATAGAATCATGTCCTTTAGTAATAGACTCCACTTCTAATATCGTGTCTCTGGCTATGGACTTTAGGTGTTAAAAGAAAAGGTATAGCACCTTACCCTTGGTCACGCGATTCATAATGCAATAAACTGGTTAACTCACCTAAACAAAGTTCACATAGCAAATATATTAAACAAGATACAAATTTACTATACTAAATCTAAATTTTCACATGCAAGCCATAACACAGTTTTGATAGCTACAGTTTAAACTTTGACAATGACTCTCTTTTAAACAGATACAGATCACAGTGTGACATGAGAGTTTGGCAGAATCAGCTAAACTAGGCAACGTGGATGGCAACATCTGATTGTGTTCCTACAAGGATTTGATAGACAACAGTATACAACAATTAGTCATATAAGTGCACAAATTTCATATTTATTTCAAAATGCAAAAACTGGTTTCTGAATGTAAAATACATTTGGCGGAAGACGATGCTTTCATTCTGCAACAGTTTTACAGTGTCATCAGAGCAGGAATGAAGATACCTCAAAGGAAACAAATAAAAAATAAAAAACAAAAACAAATACCTTGTCGATAATAGGCCAAGAAAACATCAAATTTTACAGCAAGGTTATGTGGAGTATACACCAGATGTCGTGTTAGCTGCTTACATACATAAATAAAATCTACATACATAAATACAACTCTGGAGTAGTTGCTTTTGGATACTGGAGAAGAGTGGCAACTGACGAAATGATTTATGTTGCAGACAAAAATCAAATTGCTGGCTGGACTTACTTCTTTATGCAAGATAGGAACCAACTAATAGATGATGGAATAGATAGATTAAATAAAATTACAAGCTTTTGTGTAATTCGCATATTAGGTACCCAGGTACAAAACAGAACATCTTTTACGCAGTCTATTCGACAGTATCAGACACTTTTAAAACGTTAAGAAAGCTATTAATGTTAGGACAGCAAAGTTACGACACAGATGAAAACATTACAGTAATATTGCAACAATACATACTAAATTAAAAAGTGAAAATAGAATATACAGCTGGTGGTGACGGGATCTTTTTTTCTCCAAAAGAATGTACATAAAAATGAGCAGCATCGTTGGATACAACAACGATTTAAATAAATCCAGTGACTCGTTTAAACTTGGATTAAACCCTGCCCATTAATACCAATGTAGCAAAGAACCGCATTCCAAAGGCTTGCAAGCAATCTGTGACAGTACGACAGAAAAAAGAATATGACAAAAAAAAAAAAAAAAAAAACAAAAAGAAGACAAAGTAAGTAAACATTCTGTAAAGAAGAAGGCTTATGATCATGATGTTATGCCTCGCCCAAACTCTGTCGTTACTACAAGTGGACATCTGGGATACGTAGTCAGACAGTATCCTTGTGTTCCTCACCTCAGGCACGATGACACATGGTAGTCACGGAGTGTCGATAAAGTCCAATTTAGAATTGTACGTATGTGTGTGTATATATATATATACATATATATATGTATATATATATATATATATATATATATATATATATATTGAAATAAACAAACAATCACTTATATTGATACTAATGGTTGCAAAAACTACTATAATTTACTTTTGAAATAATTTATTTGCGCTCGAGCTTAGTTCAGTCATGCCCATTGTTTTGTTTATATGTTCGACCAACAATGGAAATAACAAGACCACTAATGCCAAACAAGTAATATGACCTGTTCATCGAGAAAAGAAAAAGAAAAAATATTTTGGGCAGCACTCTTAAATAACCAAGTTACCAAAACACCAGGTATTTCTACTAAAAAATTTTTTCGCTAACTCAAACAAATAATCGGATACATTTTTGAAACCATTTTTAATTTTGTCACAGAATGATTCGCTTTGAGCTGGAATGGTAGGTGGAGGCAGAAATAGAAGTAGAGCAGGCGTAGGAAAAACAACACTTTGTACCAAATTTGCAATAGAAAGAGCAAAATTTGATATAGTCATTCCTGTTACTGGAGCTATAGTAGCAATTGGTACAACATTCTCTCTGAATAATGTTTTACAATCTTTTACCTAACAGTAATTTTTTTTTTAGTTTTTGATTAATCAATTCAGATTTGCACTGAAAACTTTCTCAACTGTGCTAGATGTCCAGCTACTTGTGTTATGTTACGTTCAACACTTTCCAACTGTTCATGCATTATAGCTATTCTTGCTATATCACATTGCTTATGTCTTTTTAAAACTGTTCACTCTGTTTTTGATGCATTTCTACATAAGGTTTTATATATTATTTTTTATTCGACAGCTTCTACAACATTTATATAACTCCTTGATTCTCTGCTTTTTGTGTTTCAGATCTTCTTTTCATTATAGGTGGTAGCTTTCTGCTTTGAATTCTTCCGTGGTATTTGCCAACTATAGTCTCATCTTCTTGGTTCTTTTGTGTCTGCTGTTTGCTTCTCTATTTTCACTGGGTAACTGTTTTTTTTTTTCTTTGTATAACGGTTCGTTCTAACGGATATTTATATCCAGTCTCTTCAATAGTATACACAAATTCGTTGCCTTCTTGTATGCAGCATATTGTAACTAGAAACTCCCCTCTAGTCTGGCCTTCTATAGTGCTAGGTGCTAGTTCTGTCTTTATGTCGATTTTTTACAAAAATTTGAACTGTCGTACTATCTGGTATTACATAGTAATGTTGTTATGTTTTTTAAAAAAAATATTATTTAATGCTGTTTTTCTCGGGGTTGCATTGTAATTAATTCCTTCTAAGATGGTAGCAGCAGTAGTTGATCGATAGTTATCTGCGAAGCAGAGGGTCCAGCTTGAAAAAATAATTAGGATTTATCGAAGACACAAATAGCATTGACTCCATTTCTACAGAAAGGGAAGAGTACAAACAGGAATTAAACATGTCTGTTGAAAATAGAACATACCAAAATAAAAAAACCTGGTAGAATCTCACCTGAAAAAGAGTTGGAGAAATTGGACGGAAAACAAATCAAGAGATACACGAAATCATTGTCAATGCTAAAACTGCCAAATCATTGTTATATGTTGTAATGTATACTATGACATAACTGATTAGTAGAATTCTTCCGATTTACAACTTTAGACTTTTTACAGAATGAACTGAAAGATGATTACATAAAGACTTCAAACGGAATTAGACACTTCATTGGATTTTTGTCATTGACGTTAGAATTTCCTGCATCTGCATTGAATACATGCACGTTTTAAAACATTCAAACATATCAATTCCAAAAAGTAAATAGGAAAAAGGAAACATAAATTTACGAAAAATACTACATGATGTTTAATGGTTGCTTTGCTATTGATGTGTTTGTACCCAGTCCCGTACAGGTCAAATACACCAGACAATACTGTTCAAAATTTCCTCCATAATAAATTTAGCCATCTTAATGATTTAAATTGGTTTATATGATTTGCTATTTGACGCTCAGAAGGTATCTTTGTATTTTTACCCATTTGTCTTGGCTATCGTATACCTTGCATTTGATTAATGAAAGCATTTTCTGTTATTCAGGGTCAGCAAAATAAATAGAGCCACAGGGAATGGTGCGATCAATGTGTATATCATCTTCACTAACTTCTTCAGGTTGAGTAGAGTTTTGCCATCTTTCGTACACATCATTTGATAGTACATCTAAACACTTTCAGCACCATTTCTGATTTATTGTTTTGTTTTAGTGCTTATACTATTCTTGTTGTTTGAATTAATCTGAAATTTGTATCATTGTGGTAACCTCGTTCATGTAATCTTTGTTGTACTGATTTACAAGTTTGCTGTTTTCTTCTCTCCATTGTTGTTGGTACTCCTTTTTGTATTCTATGTTAGTAATATATTTTGCTACAGAACTCTTTTTGGCAAGGATTACATATTCTGCTAGTTCTGTAAAAGTTAGATATGTCTTTTGCTTCTCCACATTTTGCACACGTCTTGAAGACCATATCTTTTATTTACCCAATTAAATTTCAAATTAAGCATAAAAGTAAACCATGTTTAGATTCAGATTTATAATGATCTAACCTAAACAATTCCGTGTAAATTAAATGGACGATAAGAGAACACAGACATAAAAATAAAAACAAGATTGACAAATAACCTGAAAAGATTACTTCAGAAAAGCCGAACGACCGCCGTAGAGTTGAATTTGGCAAGCAACTTGGAAAACGTTCACATGAATTAAAAAGGGTCCATGATGAACGTTTAAAGAAAGAACAACAAGAATTTAAAAAACAGCAACATGTAGTAATCACACTACGTGAAAAATTAGATAAATACATTTGACTTAAACAGCACGATCTGTAGATGTGTTGGGTATCATCTTCATTTGGTTTTAAAAACAAAATTATTTCTAAACAAAGTATTCAACATTATGCCTTCGGCACACATGCAGAGCACGGGACCGTTGTAAATGATGTTGGATTTAACAATGAACAATCAACCAGAATACAACAAGAAAACAGCACCATATGCACATATGACCCAGTCCCTGAAATGTTTTTAACTTTTCAGGTAATAAAAAACATAGACCCACAGAAAAATGCCAACAGGAAAAGAAAGAAAAATATTATGTGGCCATTCAGTACCTAAATCCGTTCACAGTTTCCTACGGCATGGTTTTGAAAAAGTTGTATAAGATGTCTTCACTTAATTTCCATGTGCGTAATAGTTTTTTGGTGCTGTTGGTTTTGTATGCTTGCAATCGTCAATCAAGTTCTTTTGCAACTGAGATAAAGTATTTTCATCTGAAATTAATTTTTCTGGAGCTAACAGGTAGTCTTTGAAAAAATCATGTGAATCTAATGAAATCTATAAATGCAATTCTAAATGCAATCAGTCTCACAGTCGTCTACTATTTGGAGCAACTTTTCTCCTCCTCTCCTCAAATTTGTTGATCACTTGCACATCTAATTCTTTATTATTATTATTATTATTATTATTATTATTATTATTATTGTAACACGTACAGGGTTTCCTCTGCGTGAGGTTTGGCTGGAAGTCCCTTGTTATCCCCTATTTCCAAGAACTTCCCGACAATATTCGTTGTCAACTGGAAGTTCTCGTAACGCGCCAAGACTAGAAACAATTCTTCTCTAATCAATAAATAAATGACCACAATGTCACAACTATAACTTCACAATTGCATGGCTTTTCCTTGTTAGCATGCCGGGACATGAAGCACATAACACAATTCAAACACCCAATACAAGGAACTACTTTCCGATTCCACCACTGGGTCAATAAAAACAACAGTCTGAACCACGTTTCGCACGTGTACTTCCAGCAACTGCTACAATGAAAGGCATCTGTAAAAAAAGGGATGACCTCTTCCCAATTATTCCATGGCATAAAACAGTAGTTCTTGTCACGAATATCTCCCGAAAGGCACATTCAATCAACACCTCTGAACTGAGATAAGAACTACTTGGCTCCATGCCCACTTATGCTAGTCTGAGCCCATCGCAAACTACGAAACCAATCCATGCCACTGCAAAGTCTCTTAAAAACCGTAAGTATGACGTCTGTTCCGAGAAACTGGCTAATTACTCGGGCTGGGAAATATTTTCCCAACACCGACTTCCCATAATCAAACCACTAATCACTAAAATCTAACGAACCTAAACATGGAGACGTAAATACAAATGGAACACACCCAAATTTATTACATTATTATTTTACCGGCATGTTTGGCTTAAAGTCTACGCACAGATGGTGTCAGCATCCCGGTACATAATGAATGACCTTGACTTTTCGAACTCACCAGCATTGTTCACGTAGTATTTGCTATTTGCATGAGCATATCTATGTGATAACATAAGCATTTATTTGCGATAACATCAACATATCTATATGATGACATGTTAATTCTACCCTTTTTCTACTCTTATTCATCAAGATCTCATAGTCCATCAACGGTGCCTAATCATCACTCGATATCCTTAATGAATCATTGAGTGCTAATCTAGGGGCATTGTAATAATAAGCAGGGTCGAGATTGTAATATTTTATAAATTACGAAATTCGTCTGAAATGCTACGTATCATCAAAATATCTTTCATCACATAGTAACTATGAAGATCACCTAATGTCTTGAGGCTTTAATGTTCCTTGACATATTTAACCTACTGGCAATCGTCATTTTGTAGATTTGAATTGGTAAGTAATGAGTACAAGATTTATTTGGGTGGTATAGCTGTTTCGTTAAACATTTCAAAGCTGTATCTGTGTTTCATATGGGTAAATGTCTTTCCTCGAACATTTGTGTGTCATGTCTCTAAAATGTTTCAATGTTTCTGTTAACTCTTTCTTACTCAACGTTTTAACCAGCTGTTCTATAGAATGCCCCATGAAGCTAAAGCTATCTGCAAACCTGACTGTCCTTTTATCTGTTTTTTCTTTTCCTTCTTTGATGAAATATTTGCTGAATGATGTGTATTTCTTGTTGTTGTTCAGCATGATTTTTATATCTTCCTTTGGATCAATTTGAACCAATATCTTGACAAATAGAGACTGTAATAACCCAACCGTGCAAGTTATAAATAAACAATATAATTTAATCTGGATATTTAAAATTTTAATTGTATTTATTATGTGCTGAATGTGTATACTTCCCTGTTAAATGATCGTGATCACGCACATTATGTAAGTGCGTTTCGCCGTCTCCAACTTTAAACTTTAATTACTGTTTCTCACAAATATTTGTTGAATTAATTTTTTTCATCTTCCGCTGTTATGTATGATGTTTATATAATATTATAGATATTTTAGGAAATTATAAATGTTTCTTGACTTTAATATTTGCTTAAATCTTAATGTTGTTTATCAGAAAAAAAACATGTTTAACTAGTGTCCTTGAATTAGGTTGTTTACTTCAGATTTGAGTTCAAGCATAGTTTTGATAAACACAATGTTTTCTCAATTTGAGGTCAAGGTTGATTTTGTTTACAGATAAAACTGGAATTTCATTAGAGTTATGTGTAAAAAGTCATGTCCACACAAGTAAAATTCCATTAAGATGACACATATTCTAGAACATTCTGTCATGTGACCAATCTTTATATATACCATGTTTAGTGGACAGTTTTTCAGTTTCGACATTACTATCAGTCTTGTAAAGAGCTATTACAGTTGTGGAAAGTCATTCCAAATTCTAAGAGAGGAATTATTTAAAATATTCATTGGATTATAACAGTGCTCATAAGCTTTTGGATTTTAGATTTTTAATTGATGATTTTGGAATTTATGTGAACTTATTCAGAGATATTTTGGAGTACTTCATTTTGACATCAGCACATTAAAGGCTACTAGTACATCAAGACTTTGAAGACCATTGTCACATCATAGCATTCAAGGATACAGCCGTGAATTCGGAACATTCTATATTTAGGACTTGTGATTAGAACACTAATTCTTATTGGATTATTTGGATTTTAATACACATTACTGTAAGTGTCTTTTTGATTTTTCATCTTAATTATCTAGAAATAAATTGCTTGTTGATTTTTACTTGAGTTGTTGGTTTCACTTTCTTTCTGTTACATTTTTCTAGATCATAGAGTCGTAACACCTCTATAAACACCATGGTTTGTGCATTTTCGATACAGGTGTAAATTGTAAATATAAATTAGCATGCAAACGTGCGTAGTCTTCGATTGAACTGTAATTTGTAACGAAAGCTGACTGTTCCTTCCTAGTATCACTTTAAAGCGTTGACCACATTTGTGTGACAGGTGTTGCCAGTTAGGTCTAGTATCAAAAAGCCCCACCTTCCACATTGCACAGCTCAACACATACCTGCATTACATCCAGCTATGTGTTAGTGTCGTTATTTTAGTCTTTTACAGTGCTTTGACGCGAACGTAATGAACTGGTTGGAAATTGAAGTCATGTGTTACACTATATTTTCCTTATGGACATATGACACTGCAGTTAGCACTCATTGTATGCTTTATTTCTAACATATGAGCCAAGAATGCATGCACAAATAATTCCAATATACATATATGTTTTGATCGTTTCTTACAGTACATGATTACCACAATAAATAGAGTTTATATAAAAAAACTGCCTCTATTCAGAAGGACAGGGAGATAAGATATAGTAAAACTATATAGTATAAAAAGAAAGAAATAGTATCTATTTAGTGGCAGAAAGGTTATTTGTACCCTTTGGAAGAAAATTAACAACGAGTTCCAGGCTTTTAATCCGTGATTTCTTGCACGAAGTTTTGACTTATATACTTGACCAAATGTGCTAATTTCATGCACTTCGTTGTGGATACCGGAGCCGTGAGCCGTTATCCCCTTAGCCAGACCGCAATGTGTCGCGTGTTCAAGATAGGACAGTGACCCAATTGTTAACATTGACATGTGCTGGTACGTATGGTTGTTCTGTTCATTTGAACCCTGCTTAATGCAGACTTTTTAAATTGGGAATATACTTATGTATTGAATATGGCTTTATGTAGTAGATATAGCATAAGTGCGAGGGTATTCTCATCAATAATGACCTAGGCGTAAACCGATGCCCATTATGTGGAGAATGCTCCCTCACGAATGAGTTATCTTCCATAAAATTTACAACAAACTGTCAAATGTTTTTAAATCACCCATTTATCTTGATAATGTCCCGATATGTGAATCTCGTGCAGGCATGGGTTCTGCAGTGCAGGCACTGGTTTTGTAACTTAGAAAATGCTTGATAAAGTCTCAGTTATTTGATTGTCGTTAGTCTGTTGTTACAACCTCCAATAAGAGGGTTCTGTACAGGCCGCAGGCCATTCTCCCGAATAATTCATTTATAGAAACAACAGTGGTAAATTGTATTATACATGATGCATATAGCTATGTGTTCAATTCCGTTTGCCTAGCGATTGAGTGCTAGCGTTCCTCGTGTCCTTACCTTCGACCTTATTCCATTCTTTTGGGAGAATTAGCGCATGGTCGAGTGGGTTATGACGCTGGTGCATAATGGCTAGCCGACAGGTGTCGTTACTTGTAGCACGGGTTCAAGTTCTGCTTGGAACAAATTATAAGTCTCTAACCTATTTGATTATGAAAGATTCCATTTTCCAAGGAAATTTTTTCCCTTGTTTCGAACTTGCAAATCACAGTCGCGAGAAGGTGGCTGGAAACTGACGTAGCTCTAATATCCACTAAGATACAGAGGTGAAGTTTGGAGCACAAATAGAAAGTTGTATTTTCTAAAACTTTGATTGTTATGGTCTAGTTTTTTTCATTCATTACATGAGATTTTTGAGTTGGATATTGACCAATGAATTGACACACAATCGTATTTACCTGAAGAAAAAAAACGGTTTCAACCTTCTTTTTTGCACTTTTTTGTTCTGCAAACAGAAGACACTTACTATCTTGGGTCAATGGGTCAGTGAAGCAGAATCCTTGCTCATATCGCCATTTTTTAAATTTGGTTATGATATAGTTTGTTACTATGAAAGAAATTTACACAATGTTGGCCTTATGATTTTGCTGAAGCCAACGGAGTTTCATCCTCCAATCGACACAAACATTGCCAAAGTTAAAAAAATGAACCTGAGAACTTACTCTAAAATGTTTCACCGTCTGTATATATATATATATATATATATATATATATATATATATATATATATATATATATATATATATAATGCGGTGGCGTAGCAACCGCCCAAGCAACCCAGTGGGGGCCCAAACTTCATCAAACAACTTTTCTAATCGGGATGGGCCCCAGAATTAAGTTTTGCAGGAGCGGGGGGGGGGGGGCAGAATTTCTTGCTACACCACTGATAAAATGTCATATAATTTAAATGGAATACCCACCTTGATCATCTTTAATAATTTAGTTACTACTCCTCATTGTTTTGTTAATGTTAAAGTGTATGCTAGATATATGTTAATTAAATCAAATCATGTTTACTTATAATAATGTCTATCAAACTGTTAGGATAGAGAAAATAATACAAGATTTACGTGGATTTAACACAAGCGGCTTTTAAATGATACCAAATGCCTTCCTACCCGTCCCGATAATTTATTACAAACAACATTCCATTTACTAACTGCTGCTTCTCAGTAAGTTAATTTTATATTATCTATTTAAAGCTTTAGATTCTTGGTAAAGATTTTACATTTTCTTCTATTTATAGCAGATTTCCTTACAACCTGAAGTCATTTTAATCTTTACAAAACATGGATTGCATAGTCATTTGTTTCAGGGCGATAACTAATGAAATGTCGGACTATTTAACGTTCTTTAATAAAAAATGGATACTTTTACATAATTAACGGTGTAAGGAATTAAAAGTAACAGCAAAACTTTGTATTTGCAGTCTGGCGTGTATTTTTCTGCGCAAAAGTTTCAATATATATCCTCATTTAAGGGTCATTGCCTATAACAGTATATGAAATATAACCATGCTATCAACTGTCCCTAGTTTAATACTTGAATTAATATTTTTAAAATGTATCAGATTTGAGCAGGTTCAAGATCATAGACTCCTTTTGTCCAAAGCATTCAGAAAAAAGTATGTTGAGGAGAGAATTTTTCTCTAAAAGACAAATTATTCAGATCACATCGGAATTTTGAAACAGAAAGCATGTAAGAACAATAGATCACTAACGAGTTCCCAATGTATCGTATACTTTTTATTGACTTCCTCATTTTCTCTCAAAACGGTATAAACATGTTTATTTTTGATCATTGAATAATACACAGAAGTCGCAGGCAGATCATCTTACGTCTAACCACTCCCAAAGTTCATAGTGCGACACTGACGTAACAAGTTAAGTTCTAGTAATAATGCAATGATTATGTTATTTAGAGCTACGCAGCAAATGTTTGATTTTATAACGGTGAACGTCCTTAAGTTGATGCCCAAATCTTGTATCAGAGTGCCTGCAGAAACGTTTCACCGTATTCAATTATTTAAATGTGCTAGAATTAAATCGGAACACTTCAATACCTTTGTCTCCGATACACTGGAGAGTTTCTTATTCGTCCCGAAACAGCGCCAAATAAAATATTAGTTTATCAATGTGTTTGTTTTAGTTTAACATTTTAGAAAAAAATAATTATAAAGCATTTTATAATGTTTCAATGCAAACGTTTCTATACGTATCCAGTAACTGTACTTTCCACTCACTGCCTTAAATCGATATGTTGTGACATAAGAAAGGATAGAGAGAAACGAGAAAAGCACACGGTATTCAAACACCTGTATTACTGAAAATGAAAGAAAGAATAGGAAATGATACCCTAAATGAAAATTAGATTCAATACTTATTCAAATTGATTCTCAAGTGAAACTTCTGTCGAAAAATTTAAATCCTTGTGAAAGCATGTCTCATTTTATCCATGCATGCTTAAACCGAATTAACAACATGACTGTGAAATATTCAATCTATTGCTTGAAGCACAATTACTAATGAAAAACTATGTATATACACTAATTACTGCAGAGTATTTAAACTCACAGTTCCCTGATTTTTGGACAAAACCACTGAATCAACATCGCGTCAATTAAGTCGGCTGGTACAGAAATTGTTTGTCTGGTAAATAATCATGAAATTATTGAATTTAACAAGTCCAGCATTCTTAAAACCACGGATAATTAAGTCCAATCTTTGATAAATTTTCAGGTGAGCCCGAATTATCAACTTAGTACGAATCGGTTTCATTTATGAGGTTTTAAATCAAATCTAGCGATTGAAGTTGGTTTGTACATGAGGCCCCCTCAAACAAAGGAGCGATTCCATTGTTTTTCAATTTAATTAGCATCTTCGCTTTTTGATGAACACATCAAATGTTGACGCTGCTTGTTAATTGCATTGAGTAAGGGGCAGCTGATCATGTATTTGGTTCATATGTGAAATGATAAAATTATCCAAACCGACGGGGGTCTCATTTGAATTTTAGCACTCTTAAGCCACTGCGTTAACGCCAAGGTCGTCAGAAAGTAATTGATGGTGCAACTTTATGGACAGTGTTTTAACGAAAAGATCATGCACATGTACTTTAATATCCGATTAACCTAGTGTTGTTGGTTGCGTCGGCTCCCTTTGATGTTGCGTGTAAGTGATTAATCTTGACAGGTGTTTGATTTGTCTTCATACACATGGTAATATTGTTTTAACCATTGAAGCAACGTCCGTTTGTTGTCATAATTTTGTTTTTATTATATTCTTTATTTGGGGTATTTATAGAGGTTACTTCACGAACTTAAATACCTACAAATATGCAAACTTTTACAGCCAAAACTACAAATTTAAGTACCAACGAAAATGTCCTTTTCTTTTTTTTCTTTTACAAAACCACGAAAATTGAGACCCACAAAAATAAATGATACTATAGTATGTCAAAAATATCGACTACAAAACACAGCTTGCCACGAGAATTCCAAAAGGGTGCGTTTCTTAATAAATACTACGTGACAATCAATCATTATACTTATCTTGCAGCGTTTCTTTTGAAATTCTAGTATTCTTCCTCTTCTGAGTTTTACCTCTCTCATATATCAAACAATACCACTGATATATAACTGCTTACTACTGACATATTTTTTTGGGGTGGGGGTTGGGGTTGGTAGTCCTTTTTTCTCCCGTGTTTCATAATGTCAACTCGAGTATACATTTGAAAACCATTCAGATGTAAAAATAAACTCCATGTTATTTATTCCCCGCCCTTTTGAGAGAACGAATAAAGAACTACTCATGCCTAAAAATAATAATAGAGTTTCGTAAACAAATTGATAATTCATGATAAAATACGATTTTTTCAAATGCTGATATTAATAGCTATGTTGGGGTTTGTACTGAGAAAAGGAAATCCCAGTCGAGGGGTTACAAATAATGTGATCCCATTACTGGACTTTCCTCGTCTCAGGGCAAACTCCAACAGATTATTTTCCTCACCCAGTTTCTTCCCTTTAAATTAAAAGAACCCTTCCTTCTTTTGCAATATAGTTTTAACACATTCAACACATTAAGTATTCATTATATTTTCTAACCATTTTCTACAGATCATTCGGTCTTAAAATGTTGAATGACAATGCAAATAATTTTATAAGTAGAATCATACTATATCTGCCGCTCTTACAATTTTTCTTTGGTTACAATTTAACAGTTATAATTTTTACATGTTGTCTGTATTGCACCAAGAGCGTCGGTAGTCACATGCTATCATTTTGTAAACATAGGTCGTTAAGACGAATATGTTAAAGAAGGCAGCTGTGTGACCGGTCAGTCCGAAGTACACAAGTTCTACGCGTGAGAAAATAACAACAAAAACATTTGAACATGGATGCCATGTGAAAATGACAACAAACAATTAACTTTGTTTATAATGATAACTTTTACCTTTTGAAAAAGTAGCTCATAAGGATAGCCTTTAACATTTTAAAAAAGTAGTTCCTACAAGTGCTCCGGCTAGCAGGTGGACACCATGACTGAGGCAGCTGGGCTGAGGTAACAACAGTACGGGGAACAATCAGTAGATTTCTCTGTCGCATGAGCGAGAAATAGTGAACTAGTGCAAATTAATTTTTTAATGATTTTCATTTCCCACTTTTATGAAACTTATGTCAGAGAGTACAAACGCATTTATCTACGGTCATTGTGGCTACGTAAAACCCACAGTAACCCATAACTGCTTAAATATCAGTCATTGTGTTTCCTCTACGACAATTTGAAAAATGATCTATATATATATATATATATATATATATATATATATATATATATATTCTGTTCTTTGTCATCATATCACATTACGACAGGTCTGAAGAAGAGTGGATACCTTCTTCCTTGGGCTAAACATGTAAACATGTATATATGCGAAATACAGTAATAGACATTGGTCTCTGGGATAAAATGACATCTCGCTCCAATAAAAAAGAAACGAATGTGATACATTTATAGAAATGTGTTATAAGAAAACAAAGTTCAATATAAGTCTTTTATTGTGACATGTAAAGCTTTAAGATAGCAATATTGATAGCATTTTGTTCTCGGCACAAATTATGTTATTAGTTTGTACACATATCTCTCTCGACCCACACACACTCACACACACACACACACACACACACACACACATATATATATATATATATATATATATATATATATATATATATATATATATATATATTAGCAAACAAAAATGATAACGGCGCATATACAAAACAGTTTCCCAACGTTTCGAGCCAAACAAGCTCTTCGTCGGGTAAAGAAACAATTTACATCAACAAAACAAACACTAAACGCAATAGCGTGTGTGTGTTTTACAAAGGGACAAATTATCATGGTATTAATTCTGATAAAATGTAATAAATATTTTACGTTTATAGTATTTCGTTTTTAAGTGGACGTCAAGGTTTTTAGGAAGTATAGAACAATACATTCTCAGAAAATTCTTGGCTTTTTCCAATATAAATACAGATTGTCTTCTTGTGATCTCTTGTCATAGAGACACTAGTATATGTGATACCTAATGTGTACATACAGATAGGCGTTGCTGATTCTTTCAGTTACAAGCTTTTATCTGAAGAAAAAAAAACATCAACAATAACAACAACTGATGTCAGCTTTTTTTTAAATGCAGGACATTTTTTATCGGGTCTTCGTCACAGTTTGTCTAATGTGTAAGTGCGGACTACATTTGTGTTTCAACCACATATGTCATGTAAAAATATACTAAACAAGAACAAGTCTCGGTGACAACTACCTTTCTAGATATAGCTCAGACAATCTGCCACATTATATATACTTTCTTAGATGGTTTAGGGTTAATGTTATGTAGAGACACATGACTGGTTGTATAATTACCTTTGAATTCATGTAAACAAATAAATATGTGTAAGAAGGTGACCTCTATAATAAAACAATCGAAGAACTTCTCCTGAGTCCAAACAAACACGTAAATGCCCTTCAAAAAGTACCATTTCAAATAGGAAATATCATGTAACTCCTACAAATAATTGATCATTAAGTTTTATCAGCATTATTTACAATAGATTTCAAAATATTTACAGAAGAATTAGCCATGATGTCTGCTGAAAATAAGAAAACAATCTTAAGATGAAACATTCGTCTGCCATGACGAAGCTCTCCATCACTATCGGCGAGACCCTCTCGAACATAGAGCACTCGAGTTGGCTCGCGTGTCGTCCACGCCTCCACTTAAGAAAACAAAATATAAACATAGTCACAACGATCACCTATAAGTGTTTTATTATACGATCTTTCTGTAAACGCTGTAGGTCGATAACAAAATCTACCAGTGTATTGTATAGGTTTTAAGAGTAGGCCTATATATATATATATATATATATATATATATATATATATATATATATATATATATATATATATATATATATATAATTATCGTACAGGTTAGAGAAGTTTAATTCGCATTCTACGGAGATTGGAACCCGGATCCACGGGTTACGGCACCTATCGCCTAGCCTGCAAGCACCAACCCCTATACCATCTCGACCATTGGTTGGTGCTTACAGGCAAGACGATGGGTGCCGTAACCCGCGGATCCGGGTTCGAATCTCCATAGAGTGCGAATGAAAATTATATAATCTGTGTGATAATATTATTTATTCGTATATAAAAATTTTGTTTAATGTTATCAAGCATTCTCGTGTAGAATCCAGGGATAACACTTTCCGCTCTGTTTGGTGTATATTTGTAGTTCTCTCTCTCTCTCTCTCTCTCTCTCTCTCTCTCTCTCTCTCTCTTTCTCTCTCTCTCTCTCTCTCTCTATATATATATATATATATATATATATATATATATATATATATATATATATATATATATGAGACCGTACACTAGTTTTTGCATTTATTACACGAAAATTCAATGTGTATTTTTATAACTTTTTTTATAACTTCATTGATTTCGAGTTTCGTAAAAACACAAATTTTGCTTCGCTCAGCCCTTAATGATATAAAATAACAAAAAAGGGAGCCAGAATACCCTACTTTAGCTAACTACTATAACTAATGATAATTTAGTTATCTTATTTACTGTTCTATTATAATCGTTAGATAAAATTTATATTCCAAGATCTGCGACAACATCATAATCGCTAACATTTTCGAGTACAATTTCACGTGCAGAATTATATAACATAATTTATATAATGTCTAAACCAGAATTGATCAAGATTGATGATATGTATTATGATCTTGGTAATGATGATGACTTGTTTTATCCTAAAAAAACCTGATGATAATAGATATCAAGAAAAACATATCGTAGGAATAATTATCGGTGAAAATTTCAGTAAAATATTTTGTTCTATTAGAGAGGCTTACAATTATACTTTCGTTGATCCTAAATTAATTTTAGCTATCTGCGAGAAAGAACGTTTTAGTACGTTAATTAAACCCAGATGGACTTTTCGTTACATCAAAGAGGATTAATAATCAGGCTCTAGATATTCATTATCTTCAGTATCAGCCATTTCACCAATATAAATTGTACTGGGTCTAGCGATAAGATAAGCATCATCAGCGTATTCAAAAAGCGATAAGACTACCTTGCCGCTTATATTTTGGTTTGGTTTTAGTAACTTTAGCAGCCGTTGTTTACTTACCATTTCATTATGTACATTATAAGCCCTTATGTTGTTTACATCTATTGTTAGTTTAGTGTATTTGTCTTTGCTTATGGGACAATAAAGATTTTCAATGCTATCACAGATGATACTTCCTAGCGTCTCAAGAAGATTGAAATATTTGCTGTTATCATTTGTCTTTACCAAAGATAGTTTTATTTTATTGTTACCGCTGATAAAATACTGGCCAGAAGTCTCGTCATGTATTTAAACTACTAAAGGTTTATTTTTGTAGCTAAGAGATATTTTTGTATTTTTGTTTTTACTAACAGCTATTACCGAGCTGTCTTTGATTATCTCATCAAGTACCTCTTTGATATCAGCCATTATACTTAAGTGTTAGATAAAATTTAATCAATCAGTCTCATCTGTTTGAAATAATCGACCTGCAAATTGGGCAATAAGTTCTGCAAAACTTTCCGGGTCTCTATATATTATCTCATCCGATATATTATTGTGTTAAATTTTGCAGTAAGATCATGAAGACAAGAAGTATTAGAATGTTTACGTATTGACAGAACTACCTCACCACTTATTTTTTTTTGGTTTTGTTTTTAACAACTCTAGCATCTGTTCTTTATGTATTGGTTACTTATATTATAAGCTTGTATGTAGTTAGCGTCTATTGTTAGTTTAGTGTCTTTTTTCATTTCATTCAAATGAAAAAGTCATATATATTTATTATAGCATCTTTTATACCTTTAATGGGTAGAAAATAAGGAGAGTCGTCAAATTTTTTATTGATTAGTGTGAATTCTATTTTGTCATCAATGCACTCATAATGATCAAATATCTCATTGCATAGCCAAACAACTAGAGGGTTATTTTTGTAGAGTAAATTTAGCACATCGCCTGTTTTGATTATTCTTAATACCTTTCTTTTATTTGTTTTGATTTTGTATATTTATTAATAACCTCTTTGATATCAGCCATTATACTTAAGTTTAGATAAAATTTATATATCAAATGGCATATCAACAAACTCTAAGTTCTCTTTCTGATACTCGCTTTCATAAAGTGATGTTCATAACGGCAAGATATCAGCCAACATATTGTCTGTTGTCCTAAACTGTTTTATAAGATCATCCATTTCGTATTTAGTCCCTCTCCGATAAGATCTTATTTCATTCATTAGCTTGTTGTAGGTTGTAAATCCTATTTTACACGAAGATTTTTTAGTTTCAAGTTTTGGTTTTTTAAATAAAATATTTATTGTGATACCAACTCTAGAATTAATTAACAAAAATGGATTTAACAAAGCCCCGCCAGTTGCTATTCCACTTGATGTTAAGATGATAGGGCTATATGAAATTACCCGTAATATTCTTCTGTAATAAATATAGGCATTTTTTGTACAATAATATTTTTTATGGTAGTAGTTATAGTACGCGATTAGTTCTTTACGGTCGCCAACCGGGATATCTCGTGAGATGTGACTAAAATCCAAAACTTTTTACATTATTATCTTGATTATACAATTTATCTTTTCCACAAAACAAATGCTGCTGCTGCTTCTCTTATTGTTGCAGCAAAATCAGCGTTTTCAGGCCTACTAAGACAATCTTTTTATTTTTAAAGAATGCTGATTTTTTTCTAGTATTTGTGTTTCTTCTTCCGCAGTAAACTGACGCCATCTAACCTGACCAAGATTGACAAATATCTTTTCTTTTGTGATATCATTAATATCTTCTGGCGCTTTGTTGGCATCAATAAAACTGATAGCGTCTTTAACATAATTTATTGGAGACCCAATAGTAAAATATTTCTCTAGGATAACAAAAGCTGTCGCAAACTTACCAGCAGTTTCAACTTTACTGTCATCAGCTTATGGTTACCCGTCCATCTGTTTTATAGCCTCATAAAAATCAGCATTTTCAGCTTTCCTTAAGAAATTTGTGTACTCATCAAATATATAAAATCATTTAATAAGTTTTGTACTGTACCCTTTATCAAACAAATACGCATTATATTTCTCAAAAAACTCTGATGTGCGGTATAATATTTGTACTTCTTCTACTGGTGTAAAATATTGTATCTCTTGGTAAGTAAGTTCTCTACCAATATGGTCTATTTTTTAAATTGTATTTGTTATATCAGAAATATTTTTGTCTATCAACAAATGTTATTGCTCTTTTAATAAGCTTTGATGAATAGCTTTACCTTCCATATACTGTTGTAAAATAGTAAATGCCGCAGAAAAATTCGAAGTTGACTCATCTATCTTTACATCATCATTATTAATATTATCATCACCAAAATATCCAGAAACAGGACCTGATTTTATAAAAAGTTTTATAAAAGTTTTTTCTGTTGCATCAGTAGGGTCTACAATTAAAACTTTACTGATAGTCACATAAAAATATTCCTCAAATGGTTTTTTAGTCCCTCATATTCTTTTTCAAAAAGAACCTTAAAATCATTCTTTAACCGTATAATTTTAATTTATCTTCTTGCTCCATTGTATCTCTCTTCTCGTTGCCAGTTTACATTTTTCTTAAAGTCATTAGAGCTTTTTATGTTTTATAGCAAAACGCCTATTTCTGACTTTCTATCTTTCTCAAAATGCTTTACAGCTTCATAAGCAGCATCAAGTGTATAAACATTATAAACTTTAAAACTGTTGATAATGTAACTCAAAAGAACAAAATAAGAGGTGGCTAAAACATCCCCATCACTTAGTTCCTTATCAACATCTTTTATAACATCAAAATAAACAAAAGTCAAGCCAATGTCACGATGAAGTCTTCGTTTAGAAAATTTAGCTCCTAGGTCTTTGTTTCTGCCAACAGAATATTTGTTTTGGTCATTATTTGCATTATAACAATCGTGCTCTTCTTTGTGACAATTTTCTGGTTTTCTTCTTTTTATTGCTCGTGATTGCAAAATAGACGTAGCCGTGTCAGGATTAAGTTCTGAGAAAATAAGATGCAAAAGATTTTCAATTTCTGTTTATAGTTTATTTATTCCTTTTTTTTATGACAAAATCTTATCATCGTTTCGTATTCATTTATTTTACTAAGAAGTTCATCAGCTCTCATTGATTTAAATGATATATAGTTTCTTGCTGATTCAGGTCCTTCGTGGTCAGTAGAAAGCTTGATAGCCATTAATCTTTCATTGGCATCTCGTTGAGTTTTACCCGCATCGGGTGTAAGAGCAGGCCTGTGATCTTTGTTGAAAACAACATCATACAACTTTTGCAAGTCTCAATAAACTCTGCCATTTATTTATCTTTATTACACAAAACTTTATACTTGATCATCAAGAGTAAAAATCTGAAAACAACTCAAGCATGGATTTGGTCCTTCCGCGTTTGTACACCAAAGTCTAAACCATCTATATTTTGTTGTACCAACAGGTGTTGGCAATAAAAACTCTTGTGCTGATATTCCAGTGTGAGTTAGATTTGGTGCTGTATAAATTGTAGTAAAAGTAATGTTATCTGTTAATCCTTCTAGTCTCCAGTTGTAAAATCTCTCTGCACCGCTGCCATGTCCTCGTAACGTAAATTTCCAAACTGAGACAGCGCTTGGACATTCTATCTTGATACAAACATTTGTTGACTGTCCATTTGTGGCCCACTCATTTGTGTTTCCAGCCGTGACCAAATGCCAAGCAAAAGCGTTAAATGGATTATATCCGGTATAAAAAGATGACACGGTGATTATAAAACCTCTTCTGTTTGTTGATTCACTTGTTAACGGCGGGATAAAACCAACATTATTTTTTACTTTTTTAACAGGACCAACTCAGACAGAGTCAACGTAAGTTTTATTGGCCAAATCATCGCTTGCTGTTGGTAAAGCACTTGCTTTTACTTTGTTAGTTCCCATCACAAGATCACCAGTCATTGTGTTGCCGCTTTTATTAACAACAGTCGCTAGCGTGGTTGTTAAACTTGAATAAGGAATGGCATCGCCAGGATTAATTGGCAACGGTACATTCGTTATTTTGTTGTTGTTCATATTGAGAGTACCAGACATTATATCTCCTACTTTTGCAACAGAAGCTGAGACAGCGTTTAGTAAACTAGAATAAGGAACGGCATCTCCAGGATCCGCTGGCAGAGGAACATTTTTTATTTTGTTATTGCTCATATTGAGAGGGCCTGTCATTATGCCACCGCTTTTGCCAAGAGCATAATCCCATAAATATCTTACACTAACAGCATAAGTGGTATCTCCAGGCCGCAATTTGTAAATGTCAATGTACCTTGTAATGTATCTCCACTTTTACTTACTCTTAGATTGTTTAATGTATTTAGTTGCTGTAAACTTACTGCTTGAGATATATTGCCATCTGGTAAAGGATAAGTTGTCTCAAGATTAATAATTTTTTACCTGTCATGCTAAGATCACCTGACATAGAATCACCAGCTCGCAGCACATAAATATCACTAACAACTCCTTCACCATCACCGCCACTACCAATTAACGTTCCGAATTTTGTAAAATAACTCATTATTAGTGTATTTTGTATACAAATTATACATAATGAGTATCATAAACTTTGACACAGAAAACGTGATTAAACAACAACATAATTTTAACTTACCAAACGGCCATTTTCTTATTGTGGGGCGGACGGGTTCTGGTAAAACAAATCTTTTGATGAGTCTGCTTCTCAACTATGACAAGGTTTATACTTACACAATAAAATCATCAGCAAGACAAATATGAGCTATTACAACAATATAATGACACGATGAAAAACGAGTTTAGAGCTGATGATGACTTTTTTATTATCAAAGAGCCTGATCAAGTCACGCCTGTCTCAGAGCTAGGCGAATCAGAAAATAAAATAGTTGTTTTTGATGACATTCCACTAGAGCACAGCGAAATGCAAACAATCAAATCATATTTTTCTTTGTTACGAAACAAGTGTTGTAATACAATTTATCTAGCACAGGGATTTTATAACGTAGACAGATTCATCAGAAGAAACATGGGATGTTTTATTTTATTTTTTGGCCTTGACAACACTGATATCCAAAACATAGCTAGGGAATAGTGCGGGGACGTAACAAGAGAAAATTTTGCTAAATACTATTATCAAGCAACTCAAGGCAAACATGATTTCTTTTTGTTTGATAGATTTTCATCCCACAAGTCTAAGATGTTTCGCTGCGGCCTTGAATTTTTTTTATGTGATTAAAATAAATAATGGACAGGCAAGAAGGATTGAAGAAATTAATGTACAACACTGAAATACTAAAGAAATTAATTAAACAACGAAAAGCTATCAAACAGGTCTTGACTGAGGCTCGTGTTGGTAAACAACACACTGAGGAAGAAACAACAAAATTATTTAGGCCTATCACCAAGGCTGTTGTTGGTTAATCATCTGACAAACCTGATGAACCAAAATTAACTCAAGAAGAGCTTGAAGAGTTAAAAACGAAAAGATTAATAGGTGTATTGGAGGCTAAACAAAAAGAGGCAGTTGAAGAGCAAAAGAAATTATTTGGTGAAAAAAAAGCAATTGTTTGAAGAAAGAATGAAAAAAATGCAGGCTAGTTTAACAACTGTTGACAATCAAATTCAGGAGCATGTTAATGAAGTAAAAACAACAGAAATTGATGACACTGAATATGCTAAATTTATTGATGAATATCTTAAAGTTTTTACTCCAATCACTAACATTAAAAATCCACCAACAAAAGGATTAAAAAATTTTAAAAAATGATTGGGATGATAAGATGATTTTTTTTAAGAATTGCGCAGAATCATTAAAAGGGGAATATACGCAGAAAAGAATTTAGGACAAGAACGTGCAATGGATGAAGATTGTTTTCAAGGAAAATAAATAATTTGAGATGGTTTTATTGCTAGTGTTTGTTTAGCTGCAGGAGATAGGTATCTTAATGGAAACTTTAGAGTAAATTACTTTAGTATAGTTAAAACAACAGGGAAAACGATGCTTAAAGAGGAAAAAGAAAAATTACTTGGATACGGATTAACGGGTCTTAGTATTAAGTTTTATAGATCCCAAGCTGAGCAAGTTGATCGTTTAATGTTATTGACTTCATCAAAATAGGCTGGGAATACGGGATTAGAGATTGACAACGAAATAGTTGAAATTTTGGATCATCTTAGAACCAGTGGCAGCCTGAACACAGACGAGTATACTGTTCTCCACAATGATTTAATTTTGTCGAGCTAAGAAATATAATGCAAACTGCTACGTTACTTCTTGACTCCAAGCAGACATCAAGTGACAGCGCAAATTTTTCTGTGATTTATACTCTGCCAATACAACTTGACAGTAATGCCCAGTATGAGATTGGACTTATATCAGCCACAATGTGGTCCTCAATTTTTAATGTGAAAACAGGAGTTAATGATAATTTTACTTATTCTGCTGGTGTTTGGTCATCATTTACAATACCAGCTGGCGTTTATAATGTTACTGATCTTAATACGGTAATAAAACAGCTACTTTTCACACAAGGAGCAGAACCAAACAAATTTACGCTTGAGCCAAACTAGAATACATTACGAACCAAGATAGCACTAAAAAATAATCTTCTCATTGACTTTTCTACAGCAACTACAATTGGGTCTTTGCTGGGATGTAACAAGGCTCGCTACGGATCATCTACTGTTACATCAATCACATACGAAGGTGAAAAGCTGTTGACATCACGGATGTTAGGACAATACTTATAAATTGCTCAATAGCGGATGGATCTTATACCGCCAAAGGCAGTAGACGCCAGACATTTTATTATTTTAGTCCAAATGTCCCTCCAGGATATCTCTTGCAGATACAACTGCGACAAATGATTTATTATCCTATTAATCTTGAAGAGAGATATTTTTTCAAAGATAGATGAAAACATCCCTGGTATTGCTAGTAAAGTAGCCCCAATTGCAGTTGACGCTACAAAGGCATTCGCAACAGGAGCATTATCTGCCGCAGGTTCTGCTGTTGGTCAAAAAATTGCTGTTAAAATAAAAGGAACACCAGCAACACCAAAACCACCAACTGAGGCTGAAATAAATGAGGTTATTAAAGAGATAGCACCAACACCCGAAACAGCCAAGGCAATGGTGACTACAGCAAAAAACTTTTGTCGCTTCGAGGTGAAGAAATTGTTATAAAATTACGAAAATAGACCTTCCAGCATTCTGAACGCCCAAAACTCTGTTTTGGGTACACACACACAGAGCGTGGCTCTGCATGTGCAATTTTTGTATAAAAAAAAATAATAAAAAATGTCAACAAAAGATTACTTAAATATCAGTGGAATAACATCATTTGATGATACAGTAACCGAATTTGAATACATTGAATATCTTGATGAGACTAATGAACAAGATAAAAATGGACAACGAACAATTAATATAAGAGATGAGGACATTTATCTGATTCCTCATAAAGCAGTTCTTGAAGTTCGTGGGAGAGTGATGCAGACTCAACCTGCACCAGCTGATACAATTGCGTATGCTGCTGATGAAGAAATAACATTACAAAACAATGGCTGGTGTTTGTTTAAGAGCGCGCTATACCAACTTGCCAATCAAACCATTGAAGACATTTTAGATCATTTGCCCGTAGCAATTACAATACTTAATCTCATATCGTTTAGCGATGATTATTCTAGGAGTGTTGCCACAAATATGCTTTGGTTTAAGGATACTGGCAGTGGTACTGCTATTTCATCTAGTAAAATGTTTCAGTAGCGGCATTGGCTGCTGGCACTGATGACGCTGCCATATTAGTAACCATCAGAAATTATATTATAGCATTATGCCCGATGCTAGGAATAACCCTGGCAGGTCCTGCTGCTGTTTTGGCTGATACTGTAGCTGTTATGATAAGAGTTTGGTGAAAAATTGGTATAATACCACCAGCTGCTGGTGCTAATACAGCAGGTGCGCTAGCAAAAGCAAATTAAATAAATACAGCACCAAAAGAAAATCTCTTATACAATGCTGGTTTTGCTATTAGAAAAGCTTATACAAATAACAGTAATCAAATATCAATGTTTCTTTCATTAAGCTCAATATTTGTTTTTCTGTAGAAACGTATAATTTTGTTTTTATAGGGTTAAAACACACAATTATGTTTAACAGAGATGGCGCAAATGGTTATATTTACAGAGCAGGTGGTGTTACTCCTGGCCAGTTCGTTATTACTCGTCTGGCATTATGGATGCCAAAGGTTGTTACATCATTTGACAAACAAGTCGAGCTTAATGCAGCTATTGCCGCTTACACCAAAAAACTTTATTTTGAACAAAATAAAATTCATAGGCAACAAGTACAACCAGCAGCATTTTATTCTTGGAGAGTAACAAACACTTCTAGTGAACAGCTGCCAAGACATATTTGTATTGTTTTTCAAAGTGAAGGTAGGATTGGTAGCCAACTACTAAACGGCGTGACCTTTAATAATATGAATGTCAACCGATTTAGCGTAAGAATAAATTCTAGACAGTATCTTGAACGAGCATAAGAATGTAATTTTAATCAAGAAGCAAGAGATGTATCAAGAGCCTATATAATGTTAATGGATGCTATGCAAAAGTATCAAGATGTTGGTGATGGCACACAAATCAACATTGAAGAGTTTAGGACGATTTACCCAATATTTCATTTTGATGTTTCAAAACACTCGGAAAGACTTTCAGGGTCGCCAGCCAAAAAATTGAACTAAATTGAAATTTAACTGCTATTCCACCAGCTCTTTTTCACGCTTACGCATTGATAACATCAGACAGATACCTAACACTAGGATACAGGAGCTGCTGAAGTAGAAGGAAGAGAATTTAGAACAGAACTAATTCCTGCCGCTGTTGCAGGTGCAATTGCTGCTCACGCTGATCCAGCCGCTTTTGCCGGTGCTGCCTCAACAGAGGCAGAAATTGGTGGTGCTGTGCGAGCCGGTCTTATCACACTAGCCGGGGCTATGAATGAAATTGGAGCTTACAGACGTGATGGATACAATGCTGGTTATGCTTCACGAAAAGCTTATACAGATGATGGTAATCAAATAACAATGTTTCTGCCGCTTTCAACAATTTTTGGTTTTTGTAGAGATGTTAATAAAGTTTTTAGAGGTGTTAAACAAACACTTGTATTAGAGCGAGCAGAGCCAGGAGATTACATAATAAGGATGTTGGTGTTGCTAATGGACAGTTCGTAATTTCTCATTTGGCGTTGTGGATGCCAAAAATAGTTCCTTCACTGGCCAAGCGACTTGAACTTGATAGTTATCTAATGTCAACAAAAAAATTTACTTTGAGCAAAATAAAATGTACAGACAGTCAATATCTGCTGGAATATAAAATTACTCTTCGAGAATAACAAGCGCAGTAAAACATCAACTACAAAGACATATTTTTTTTTTCAAAATCAAGAAAGAATTAATAGTCAACTGCAAAATAACATTCGATTTGATTATATGGATGTTAATCATATAAACTTAAAAATTAATTCAAGACAATATCCCGATCTAGCACTAGAATGTAACTTTAATCGAGAAACAAGAAACATATCAAGAGCCTATGTGATGTTAATTGAGGCTATGCAAAAGTATCAAGATTCTAACAAAGGTTCACATATTTATATTGAGCATTTTAAAACGTTTTACCCAATATTTCATTTTGATGTTTCAAAACACCCCTAGCTGATGTTGGTTAGTCCTGCTGAAATAGAATTAAACTGGAATCTTAATACTGCCCCTGCTGATCCGTATTATGCTTACGCATTAATAGCATCAAACAAATATTTGAAAATGGACTCAGTTGGCGGCACTTCAACCGTACAAGTTTAGTTTTATACAACAAATTTAATAAAGAGTTATACACAATCTGAAGTAGGTTTGTCTAGTGGGCAAATAGAAAAACTAGCACGAGCCGTTGCATCGCGAAGAAAAGTTTCATTAAAAGTAAGTCCAAAATCAACCAAAGGAACGATGACAAAACTGATGGTGACTAAAACTCAAATGAAAAAATTACAAAAGAATCCCCATTTGTTATTAATCTGTCAGCGTCACAAGTAATTGAAATGAGTAAAACTGGTGGTTTCTTTGGTCCTACAATATCAACATTAATACGTACAATAGCGCCAAAAATCCTGCCAGTGTTGGGTACACTTTGTATTGCAGCAGCATCTGGCGCGATATCAGGCGCTACAAAGAGAGCTACTGAAGGAAAAGGCGTCCAAAATATGTTTGCGAGAGCTCTTCTTCGTAGTGTTCTAAAATGAGGTTCTAGTTTCAAGACAACAAAATAAGTAAATTTTTTTATATCTAAATTATTAAAATAATGCCTAAGAGAGCGAAGACAGGATTTTTTAAAAAAGTGGGAAGACCGATGAAAAGACACAGAAAGGGTGGATTTATAGGCCAGCTGCTAGCGGGAATAGCGGGGAGTCTACTTCCAAATCTACTGGGGATAGGGAGGGGAATAGGGAGGGGATTAACACTGCCAGGAACGTGGCGCCGCTAAGTAATTTTGAGATCCAAGACAAACTAAAAAATATATAACATTTTAATAGGGTCTTTAGTAAGGATCAGTTGCTAGACAAACAGCCAAGAGGTTCTTGTTGTGTTATAAATATTCAAGACTTCAATGACGGCTCTGGCAGTCATTGGTTAGCTTTGTACAACAATTATTATTTTGATTCATTTGGACTACCGCCTTGTGATAATATACAAAATTATGTTAATAAAAAAATTAATTATTCTTCAAATCAACTACAACCTGTTGGAACAGTAGCTTGTGGTTATTATTGTATAATGTTTATTAAGCAAATGGATGCAAAGAAATCTTTCCTTGATTTTGTTACTCAGTTTGAACCTAAACCATCATTAGCTAATGATAATCTAGCCATTAAAGAATCAGGTTAATTTTATCTAACATTTAAATATAAATTTTATCTAACATTTAAGTATAAGTTATGGATACATACTGTTTGAGGTGCAGAGCTAAGACGGCTAATGAAAATTCAGAAACAATAGTAACAAAAAATGACAGAAGAATGGTAAAATGTATCTGCGCGATTTGTAGAAGAAGAAAAAGTTTATTTGTTAAGAAAGAAGCAGCTGCAGTTACCCCAATGGAAGTTGAGCGAGTTGGCGAGGCTCTTGGAAATGTTTAGTTTTAAAGCCAGATTTTCCGTGCTAAAAAATAAAAATAATTAAAATAATGTGTAACTGCGACGAAGATTATCATCTTTGTGGGGAGGCTAATAAAATAATTAATGATTGTAAACGATGTAATCACAGAGCTATCATAGGCGGTGCAGTAGACATTCATAAATTAATTGGCAAGTTGCCAAAACCTAAGGGTGGATGGACACTTCCAAGACATAAATACACAGGCCCTTGGAATCAACTAGATAAACAACTTGATGATAATGATCAATCGCTACCAGGACAAGAACCTTATAACCAAGTTGATGAGATAGCAATGAGGCATGATATCTGTTATCGTGATAACATAGACGATAAGCACGGCTGTGATAAAATTATGTTAGATGAGTTTTCAGCGATAACACCGCAAAATCTGCGAGAACGATTTGATAGGCGGCTTGTTCAAGGAATAATTGGAGCAAAATATAAACTAGGAATAGGAGTACCATAAAATGAATCACCGCCATTTGTTGGATTAGCAAAAGAACTTCACAGACAAAAAAAAATCCTCCAGAAAGGTCGTTGCGAATGCGGTAGACGATATTTGGGCTGTTGATCTAGCCGATATGCCACAGAATGCTGATGACAATCAAGGTAACAGATATCTGCTAAACATTGTTGATGTTTCTAGCCGGTACGCATTTAGTCTACCAGTAAAAGATAAGACGGGCAATACAATAACAAGCGCGTTTCATAAGATAATAAAGACTAGCGAACGAAAATCAAATAAAATTGGGCAGGCCACGGAGTTGAGTTTTTTAATAACAAATTTGAGAATTTTCTAAATCAGCATAAGATTAAAAAATACGTGACTGGCAACGAGGGCAAAAAATTATACAACCTAACGGCTAGTAACACAAATAATTACATTGATACTTTACCAAAAATCATTAACGATTATAATAACACAAAATACAGAACAATAGCAATGACACCCAGCGAGGTTGTAGAAAATCCTTTGATGACCAATGAAAACTTCTATATAGAAGACATAAATTTAGAAAGCAAGACTGAGACAGGGTTTCACTAAACAAATATATTTGAAAAGTGCTACACAAGAAACTGGTCAGGAGAAATTTTTATTGTTGATAAAGTGCTAAGAACAATACCAGTTACTTATTAACTAAAAGATCTTAGCGGTGAGCCTGTGTTGGGATCATTTTACAAACAGGATCTACAGAAGACAGCGCAGGACGTTTTTGTTATTGAAAAGGTTATTGAGACTAAAGGCAGAAAAAGTTTTGTAGCGTGGAGAGGCTATTCTAATAAATTTAATTATTGGGTACCTACGAATACTATTAAAACATTTCAGTAATATTTTTATAGATTTTCTCGTATTTAATCAATACTGAGCGGCACTTCATAGGTTTGCAAAATTTTATAAAATAATTTTTCTTTCTTGTGTGATAAATCCTGTATCAGTCCTTAAATTAAAGATCTTAGCGAAGATAAAATCAAACTTGATGTTTTTCTGTCTGCCAAGTATTGTAATGTTCATAAAATATTTTAGTCTTCCTTGAAATACTTCTCGTTCATCGGGAGTAAAATCAAACTTTTTTTTAGTTTTTTGGTCAAATGATATTTAACATTATATCATCCAGCATTTGACTTGCCGTAATGTTTTCTATTTGCTGCATCAACGCCAACATTTTCAGGTTCTTCCTTTACCTCTCCTGGTCCATATTGGTATTCTTCTTGTGGCAAATCAACAGGTTCTTGTTTTACAAAATCATTTGTTGGCTGCGCTGGATCAGCTTGGTAAAGATCACAAAGAAATTTAAATAGTTCCATTATACAATAAATTTTGCCTAAATAATAATATAAGATGTCTGACAAACTGCTCTACATCACTAAATGTAAGTTTGTTACAAAATACAATTTTTATGAAAAACTAAGAGAAGCTTTTCATGGAGATGACAGTATGCCCAAATACTATTTCGGAATAATTGAGGGAAATGAAGATGAGGTCCTGCTGTCTTCGGAAAACGGCGACGAATATTCTTTGACAAAAAATATTTGATAGCTTATTCTAGAAAAGACTTTACGTATCACGCCCACTGTTGTATGAGCAAGGATGAACTTCTCAGTATCCTTCAAGGTACCTCAGTCTAGGTAGAGAAAGTCAAAATAAGTATTAGCAAATTTATTTGATCTAGCTGATTTACAGATTCCATCAGCTACAAATTTTACTGCTTTTGGGTCAATACCAAAATATTTTGCAGCTTTACCTACTGACTTCCACTCTTTTTCTTCGTTATTTGAAAGATTAATAGAAATAACTTGCTTTGATGATTTTTTATTTGCCTTACATCTCATACATCTCAAAATGTTTTCTTGCGGTGTTACAGCTTCAAGATTTATCAGCCTGTTGTCTAATATTTTGCTGTTAATATGATCAATAACCAAACCAGCTGGTATTAGTCCATTAACACATTCATACACAAACCTTTGCACCTACATATTTATTCTTTCACCGTTCCTACTACTTACTCCAACTTTTTATATCCCGAATTATTTTCTGTCCCAGCTACTAATCTTTTACTCTTGATGTGTCTAACTTCTCCAAGACTATTAGCCTCATAATTGTCATATTTAAAATGAGATTTAGAGTCATCCGTAGTATTCAATATATTCAATATGATATATCTAATAGAAAAATTATTTATTGCTAACCTAGTTCACGATTCTCAACACGATTATCTGTTCTGATATTGATATGCTTAATAACAGCATCATCAGGAATAATACCATAAAGCTCCCATAAACAAATCTTTGAGAAAGATAAGATTTTTTTTTACTGTTAGCGTTTATGATGATAACAATCAAATAGCCTGTGTTTGAAATACTATCTAATACATTTTTTGTCTTTTTGTTTCTTTTCATTTCTCTGTCATTTGATTCATAGTTTGTGTAAACAAGATTTGTTTGGTATTTATATTATTTCAGGGCTAGATTTTATTTTTCTTGTCATCTCCATCAATATGATAAACACGCTTTCTCTCTGGTATATCACCATTAAATATTTCCCATACAAAATTACACAGAAATAGCTCAGTAAAATTTTCTTCTACTGAGCTTCTTACTTTCACATTATTTCCAGCAGGTGTTAGATGGCCAAAACAACGGACCTTTTGTAAATTTTTTATTTTGCCAAGTTTATTTGCCGAATAAAAACCATAAACTTTCATGTTGATAAAACTTTTCATCATCACGTTCTTCAATAGTGCTCTCAACTATTGGACTCTTTTCAGATGCCATTTTATATAAGTAATGCTTCTCTAATAGTAAATTTTTCAATTAGATAAAACAATATAATATAATGGCTTTTCAGGTTAGAAACACAGGATCAACTAACAAAAAACTGCGGAATAAAACTTTTTTTTCAGTACCAAATAGTTTTTCAAAAATTAATGTTAATGACGGTGATGTTTACGAAGACCTAGCCGATCCTTACATAAGAGCAAAATGAAGAATTGAAAAGGTTTTAGAAAAAAATAAAGAAGAACTATGGAAGCGTGTTGATGAGTACACTGATGGAGATTCCAGTTGGAAATTTGAATATGTTGGTGAAATTATTTTTCATACGATGAAATATAATCCACGACGAGGATCAAGTTACGTTGATTTGCGTGACAAAATAAAAAATACTAAGTGCTGTATTAATGTACAAAACAATGACAACAAATGCTTTACGTTGGCTGTTCTATCTGCGTTATTTCCAGCTGGCAAAATCTCAAACAGAACCTATTGTTATGTAAGTTATATTGGGAGATTACATTTTACTGGAATGGTTTTTCCAGTTGAGGAAATACAGATGCCTAAGTTTGAAAAACAAAATAATATTAGTATAAATGTATTTGGGCTAGACGAGGCTAACAAAATTTATCCGAGATTAATAAGTAAAAATGCCAACCAAAATACAATAAATGTATTGTTTTTTTAGCAATCACTACTGCTGGATAAAAAAATTTAATGGACTGGACGGTGGTCAGTATAGCAAGGCAAACAAAAAAATATTTTTTTAAATAAATGCCTTCACGGTTGCAAATCTCAGGCTGTTTTGGACAATCATCTTAAATACTGCAAAGAAGTACAAAAAATTACTTTTCCTTGTGATGACAAAAAGATACATAAATTAAAAATTTCAATCACGTAATGAAAATCTATTTTGTTATTTATGCTGATTTTGAGGCGCTACTTGAAAGTGTAGAAACCGTAAAAAATTATCCTGACACATCATCAACAACAAAAGTCCAAAACCACGTACCTTGTGGAGTAGCCTATAAGGTAGTCTGCTCAGTTGATGACAAGCTCTCAAAGCCAATAAAAATGTACCGCGGAGATTATCCAGCCAAGTGGTTGTTGAGAAATCTGATATGTAAAGTTGACAGAATAAAAAGTGTTTTATCTAGAAATGAAAAAATGTTGCCGCTGACCCAGCAAGAAGAAATATATTTTGTTTCTGCAGTTAACTGCTCAATCTGCAGTGATGTTCTAGGAGATGAGCGAGTAAAAGATCACTGCCATATCACAGGCAAGTACAGAGGACCTGTTCATGACAATTGTAATCTACATTTTAAACAGCCTAACTTTACTCCGGTTGTTTTTCATAATCTACGAGGCTGTGACAGTCATATTATCGTAGAAGCATTTGGAGATCCTAATGTGATAGCAGCCACAAAGATAACCTCTAACAACAAAATAAAATGTATTCCAAATAATATGGAAAACTATATGAGCTTCCCGCTAGGCAAGTTAAGATTAATTGATAGCTACCAATTTATGTTGGCATCGTTGGAGGATCTTGTAGCGGGTTGTACTTGCTTTGCTAATATAATCAAACAATTTGGTGAGAGATCTGATCTGCTAAAACAAAAAGGAATTTATCCTTACGACTATATGGACATTTGGGTTAGATTTGATGAGACAGAATTACCAAGCAAGAAGGAATTTTACAGCAAACTAAATCTTGAAGAGATTTCTGATGATGAATATGATTGCGCAAAAATGATTTGGGAAGAATTTGACTGTAAAACAATTGGAAATTATCATGACTTGTATTTGACAACAGATCTGTTGTTACTCGCAGATGCTTTTGCGGAGTTTAGACGAGTCTGCCTAGCAAACTACAGTCCAGATCAAGTTTGGTATTATTCTGCACCTGGACTGTCTTGGAAGGCTGCACTAAAATTTAGTGGAGTTAAATTAGAGCTACTAACAGATCCCGATATGTTCTGTTTTATCGAGAAAAGAATACGAGGCGGAATTTCTGTGATAACAAAAAAATATGCTCAGGGCGAACAATAAGTATCTTAGCGATTACAATCCTAACGAGCCGTCATCGCACATAATTTATCTTGTATTTATAGGTTACTGCATTTGTATGGGAAAATATGAACGAGTTTTTCTGAGCTATACTGCACGACGTTAGGAGTGTAGTATAGCTCAGAAAAAACGAGTTCATATTTTCCTATACAAATGCAGTAACCTTTTTATTATATACTCGTTTTGCTTTTCTACCTAAGGCTGAATAATAAAAAGACCACACTACAAGAAACAAAGTAACTGAATTTCTGCTAGATTCCAAAGTAAATACACAACCATAGTTAAACCAATACACATTAACCGTATTCATGCGCACATGGTACCGCCCAGCGACCTTTGAACTTGGTAGCGTACCGCGCTCAGTCATTCGTTTAAAATATAAATCTCATTTTGGTCTACTTAAAATTGAAATTTATAGTCATATTGTGAATGACTGCGCCTTGGAACAAACTTTCCCAGTTGGTCTGGAATGGAGGGATTTTGTTTTTCTGTCTATCCAACTAAATTCTGCTTTTTTAGTTGTGGTAGGCTGGCTTTATTAGCTGGGTCGATTACGTACGATGTACATGTAACTGGAGGGACTGGTCTTGACAGTTGCACATGTGTTTCTGTTCTACCATTGATAGTTTGGAATCCAAAGGTGGACAAAATATGAAATTCTTTTAATTGAAATTCTCAAGATGATGCAGGATTAAATATTTTTTGTTAGGGAATATCAAATTCATTTCGTTTTGGAGTGCAGTAAATTCTCCTTTGGAATGTGATTTCTGTTGGAAATTTAGTCTATAGATTGCAGTGCAGTTTCGCGCCGTGGATAAGAAAGTACATTTTAAAGAAATTCATGATGCAGAAAGGTAAGTATATTTATAACCATTCTTATTACCAGCTTTAGATGACATATTTGTATGTGCTGTCACTTGCATGATCTTTGTTGGAGGGACCCCAGCTACGTGACCTACATGACTTGTACTATAAATCCAAACATTTTCTCAACAAATAAAAACAGGAAAATTGCAAAGCGGCTGGGGTGTGAGAGCCCATTTCGCCAGCGGAAAATAAGACTTCTTCGTTAGCTTGGCTTATTGGCTCCGAGACACTTGCTTTTATATCAAAACCCGCTTTCTTTTCTTGTAATTTTTTCGAACTTCGTGCTTGGACTGACTTGTAACATGGGCGGTCTCTGAGAGAGACGGAATATCCTTTGACCTTAAGATACCTTTCTATGTTATTATTTATAGACGCTAGAGAGCACGGTTCATAGTCTGAACCATAAGCTAAATGACTGTTTAAATGATCAGAATTATATTTTCAATACTGCATAGCTCACGTTTGTTGTCATAAAGCAGCCGCCGGACATTGCGAATATCAAGTTCAGTCGCTTGCTTGGTTGAAAGTTTCTTTTTTGACTTAATGAGCTCATCCACATCGTCAGCTTTATCATCTCTCCTTTCAAATAGCTCAAACAGCTTGCTTAGTTTATCCACAGATAAATATAATAAAGCAAAAGTTCCGGTGTCTGCTACGTGAAGGTACATTGTTTGTTTACAATAAAAAATAGTTCGTAACACGCGATACTATTTTTAGAGACACGTGTCGTGCAGTTTGAAGCCGTGCAGTATGGAGAAATACTGCACGATTCTGACAATGCAAAGATAATGGAGAAAAAATTGAGTATATAATAAGTAATAATCTTTATGCATATGCTATGAGTCAGCGCCTACCTTATGGTGATTTCAAATGGATAACCGCAGCAAAGTTCCTTAATGAGATGGAAAAACCACCAATTTCAGATGATTTTGGTTATTTTGCTGAAGTAGATTTAGATTATCCTGGAGAATTACACGAGCTACATAATGATTATCCATTTTGTGCTGAGTCTATGTTGATATCAGATAAACTACTTTCTGAAAAACAACTTGAGCTAAAACAACAACACGGTATTGGGACAAACAGCGTAGAAAAATTGGTTTCTAACTTGATGGATAAGAAAAATTATATTATTCACGTAGAAGCACTAAAGCAGGCCTTACAACACAAGATTATTTAACGAAAACTTAGCTGTTGTTCACAAGAGACAAACTAATCTTGTTCTTAATAAACCAATATATGCTGGAGCTGCTATCTTAGACTTATCAAAGTGTTTGATGTATGATTTTCATTATGGATTTATAAAGAAAGAATATGACCGAGCTGACCTGTTGTTTACTGACACTGACAGTTTATGCTACAAAATTTACACGGATGATATCTACTCAGATTTATAAAAAAAAAACAAGACACGTTTTGATTTATCTGACTATCCCTCAGAAAGAGGTTTCAGATGTAACGATAACAAAAAGGTCATTGGAAAGTTCAAAGATGAAACAAATTTTATTCCTATCCCAGAGTTTATTGGGTTAAGAAGTAAAATGTACTGTATCAAACTCGATGATGATAA
The DNA here is from genome assembly GCA_029931535.1 of Margaritifera margaritifera. Taxonomy (NCBI): domain Eukaryota; kingdom Metazoa; phylum Mollusca; class Bivalvia; order Unionida; family Margaritiferidae; genus Margaritifera; species Margaritifera margaritifera. The sequence goes on from JAQPZY010001574.1 coordinate 88,962, forward strand.
AATCAAACAAAGAGCAAACTGGATCAAACGAACAGTTGTTGATAAGGTAATATAATTTGAGGACTACAAAGAAGCTTTAGAAGGAAAACTATCTCACGTTGAGATGACAGTGCTATGATCTCATTTACATAAAATAGAAACTGATGTGATTAACAAAAAAAGGTCTTTGCAATTTTGATGATAAAAGATATTGTTCATATTGTAATAATACATTCGCATTTGGTTATGAACCTGCACATGAAATTGTACTCGATGATGTTAGCGATTATGATGTTCTCGCAGATCTTGGAATATAAATTTTATCTAACGATTATAATAGAACAGTAACTAAATAAGATAACTAAATTATCATTAGTTATAGTAGTTAGCTAAAGTAGGGTATTCTGGCTCCCTTTTTTTATTTGTTATTTTATATCATTAAGGACTGAGCGAAGCGAAGCCCTTACAATGAAACAACCTGAAAAAAGACTGGAAGCCAGAATCACTACTTTAGCTAGCTACTTATGCTATGTCTTTTTCATAGAAGAGGCAAAGGTTGTGTGAATTATACGAAAAATATCCTGATTAGGTTGTGAGAATCATACGGAAAATACACTTATTAGGTTGTGTGAATCATACGAAGAACACCTTGATTAGGTTGTGTGAAAGTAGTATCATTGTTGAACGTTTGGATTTCTGTTACTAATATAGGTCAAAGCCTTCTATAAACCATGATTTACCCTCGAATCGCACGCGAGTGCATTATGCTTATCCGCTGGCGCCTCCAAACGTAGTTACTATGAGGTGCATCTATACACTACTATTTTCACACAAAGGACTACAGCTAGCAGGTCAATCGATTTACTCGATTTTCACTGCCTATAAATTCACTACCTACTTTCTGTTGATAGAGCTCCGATTCCATATCTGTGCTCAGAGTCGTCGGTGGTTTTCAATTTCAACCAGCACCGTTTCAAACTCCACCATGCAAATTGTACAATGGGCAACGAGTATAGTTTACTGATTGTATCGAGACTACTTTGTGAGGCCGCGAGAAGTTCTGAATAAACACGTATTGGCAAATGTAATCGTGTCGAACTTATTTTTCCAGCACCACCCGAAGTACCGATTGATATTGATATAGCTCCGACAACAATTCCGATTGGTATACCTATGATGGTTGCCATGGTCACAATTCCAGCAACACCAAGTCCACAAATAAAATCTACAACCACATACACGCGTTTGTAATTCGTGAGTAAAACGGTGTTCCTCGTGATTTCATATCACAGTTGTTGTTCCGCTTTAATTATTTTCTCGCGTCGGTAGCTTTGATGGTCTATTTTAGTTCTTCTATTAATATTATTGTCATTGTGGTGACTAATTGCTCGACATTCTGGCCTTGTTCAGATGCAACAGGTTCATGCACTTGAAACCCAAAACTTTTCTTCAATGATACAACCGTCATGCAATCATGGATAATATCATCTGGTGAATATTTAAGTTTCCGGTGATTGTGCGTTCCTGGGGTTTTGCACTCGGTAGAAACATAGCGATTACGCCTCTGCGTTGTACCTCTAACGATCGATTTCGTCCAAGAATTTTTGTTGTTGAATAACAGTCGAGATCTTTCTCTTTTCAGCTGAGTCAATGTTGGTTTAGTATCATCGCTGGGGAATGTATCCGGGGTGGATTCGGCGGTGAATTTCACTTCCTCGTTGTATAAACAGTCTATGGTTGATTTCACGCCTGACGGTATATCTTTTTCCTGGGCGTTTTCACATGTTAATGATATGACTCCAAGCTGGCCTAGAGTTGGTAGTGGTACATCAGGGTGGTCCCGACTGTTGATTTCTATTAGGCCCGTAACAAAATTTTGAAGCAGATATTCGTCGACAAGAGGTACAAAATCGCTATCAATTTTAGCATCCCCTGTCAGCTTAACCAACACCCCGTCGGTAAGTTCAGCAACATCGTCACCGCGAGAGTCTTCAAAATCTATCACGTATATGTAATGATAAATCTTAAAGACAAACACCAAGGATCGTTAAATACCTGTTTGGAATAACTTTGAGTCCTTTGAACTGAATTTCATCTTCTTCAACTAATTTTTTTTATATTGCATATGCAAAAGATGATTTAACATTATCGCCTCTGCCACGTATTATATATGGTCCATCGCGCTCGCGAGCATTTACCAACATTGTTATCACATCCCAGCCGCGATGAAATATTCTTAAGATAAATAAATACTCACCAGGCTCGCGCACCTTTAAGATGTGACGTTTAGGACGTTAAAAGTCCCCCCCCCCAAAGAGTATTGAATATAAATCGACCATTTCTTGTGTCCTGGCTGAGTAATAGTAATATTTCCTTCATCTCTCCCCATGCTGTTACTAAGCGTGGTGGTAAATGGAACTCTGCTGCTATCCTTGTATCCACGTAATCGTGTGTTGCAGCATCAGCATCATCGATGGGCTCTTGAATCTGTTGAATTCAATTTCCATTCATAATAAGGTATCCGCTCATTTCATCGCCGGCCTTTTTCACTTTCAATTTTGTATTTGTGTCGACGTTGTCTTTGATAGAGTCAATTGACACGCCTGCGTCTCTGATTCCCTAGTTACTATTAAGCGTACTTTCTATGTGACAATGTACAATCAACAAGCGCGCGTGGAGTCGGTAAACGCTCGAGTGCACGCAGTTCTTCAACAACAAGAAGTCCAAATATGGGACCGTCCAGCCGAGTTTGCAACGGCAGCGTTGAATAAAACAATGGTAGTCGTCAAGCGCCCCGGGTTAAATAATCAACAACTTCAAGATGTTGGGGCGTTACCACGTATGCGACCAAATAAGTCCCAGATCCTGTTGTCAAATCTAGGTTGACGATACCGGTTTCCTGCGTGAGTACGTCATAACACGTCTGATCGTCTGCGGATGGTGAAATGAAATACAGCCTACACTACGTTAACCACCGCATGATCAGATTCAACAACAATAGGGTTTTCCCGGATTTAGCCGAGCCAATGATTAGTGCGCGAACGGAGTTTGGGTGGTCCGGACTTTACCTGCGCGGAGAAGTCAATGACGGTAGAATCGGAGCTTTTTTAGTGATGCCATGTTGAATGTTAATTGTTATATAACACAATCATGCCTTCTTAGTGTGTGCTATGTCGCATGAAAACTCGTACTCCAAATCCAACTCATGTTTGGACGCGTAATAACAGAGCCGCGATTGCTGGAACTTGCGTCCAATGTGTAGCAAAAATGTTTACGTTTGTGGGACCTTATAGGTCCATCGGCCGTAGGCGCGCAGGGTATAAAAAGTCGTCGGTATTATCGTTGCTGCACCGTGGAGTAAATATCCTGGTGAAAAGAATCCTTGGGTCTATCCTGGTCCTAGATACAATTAGTGCATGCCTGGGACACGGTTGGATATACGACTGGACTCTAATAATCGACCAAAGCCCGGATAAAAACCTGTAAACCGCGTCGATGCAGCATGTTACAGACATGATCTCGCGTACAAAGCATCAAGTGATATCCGTGCGCGTCAACGTGCTGATGTGGATCACGTCCATGAGTGGAATACAATGGCGGGACCGCCATATGGATCATCAAAGGAGGTATGAAGGCTTAGATTCTTATTGGAGGTGAACAAAGTCTACTTATTGGAGGCAAAAATGTAATATAAGAAACAAACGAACAAACATGGATAAGAAACTGGGCAAGAGAAGCGTAGCTTCTGAGCGGACTTTGTCTTCCACATTGTACAATCCGCGCAGGTATTGTAAGGGCGAAGCAGCCGTTGAATAGTTAGCGAGCGCGGCAAAAGTCACCCACGGGGTCGCTCGAGATTGGTTTGCCAAGCAAGCGTTGTGGCAGATTTACCTACAGACACCAAGAAAGATTTCCCGTGGATGGTTTGATGTCAGAACGCCCAACGAAGTTCAGCAAGCTGATATTTTGTTTCTTCCGCATGATCGGGTACGCTGAAGCACCAACAAATACGTGTTAACTATTGTAGACGTTACCAGCAGATACAAGGAGCTGCGCCGTTGACGTCCAAAGATTTAGCAAGTGTCGCAGACGCGCTTAAACGTATCTACGCACGTTCACCGCTAGCATGACCACGACTTCTGCAGGTGGACCCGGGCAAACAATTTAACGAACCCGTTGCTGCGTTGTTATCGAAACATAAGATGCTGGTTCGTCTTGGGCATGTTGGCATAGATCGCGATCAAGCCATTGCATAACGATTCAACCGTACACTAGCTGAACGATTATTCAGGCATCAGTAAGCACAAGAACTTGTAATGAATCGTAAAGAACGATGTTGCGAGTGTGTGACACGGCTTCGCTCGGTCATAGCAGCGCTGAATAATGAAATCACACGCGCGATTGGGTTAAAACGCGCTGAGGCGATTCGGCAGAAGACTGTAACCGTTACCCACAAAACAGCTTCACAACCACCCGTGTTAGCCACACTCAGAAACAATTTCGTTCGATATTTGTATGCACCGGAGGAGTCAGAAGGAGAGCAACGTCGTGCTACTGACCCGGTAAGGTCCGTCGATGCATTTACGATCTCAGACCGGATTGACTGTACCAGGCAACCAACACACTACCATTTAGCGCCTGCGGATGAACGAGCAGCAAAATCTCGGGAAGCAAAACCTCATAGTAGAGCATTTGTGCGAGAGGAATTGCAAGTCATTCCCGCTGTAACAGAACTACCGTCAAGATTTATTTTGGGATAAACGTGCGCCCGTACGCGTAAGTAGTGACACCATCAAGGAAAATCCATCGCTTGGTGTCAAGTGGGGACAAACTCACCTTGGTGCAACGAGACACACCCATGTGATGTTTCATTCACCGGATGAGATTAACTGTGTGCGCGAATTTGCGCCGCTCGCGCAAACACTCCACATACACATTATCCTTGAGATCCTTTTGCACAACCACGCGTGGGACTCCTATAGCCTTTTTGATGTTCTTGCCGGATCCAACCACGATTGAATACATCTTTGGACGAAGCCCTACATATTCTTCTATAGACTTGCCCGCGCATTCGTCCTTGAACTACCAAACATATTTTTTATTTTCATTGCTAAACAGCGCGTGGTCTCGCTGATACTCGCTGGTATAAAATTCATTTTTCAGACTCGGTTCAACCATGTCCGCATATACATCGCTGTGGTTATATGCATTAACAACGAGTCAATCTCTGTATATAACATCTTAATATTATCATCGTATCGTTTCTTTATCTTATCATAAGAGAATTAATACATGCGTAGTTTTGATAAATCCAACACAGACGCGCCAACGTAGATAGATTTGCCAACTTCAGTTTAGTTTTCTTGCTATGTACGGCAATGAACCTACCATCAAAGATTTTCCGTGACTGAAATGCCGGATCCGCAATCAATCGGTTGAGTTTGTCTTGCTCACTGTCGCACACAAGGTCCACAGGGATTCGCTTATGTATGCTCTCGATCGTTTTGCCGAACACGGCATTGCTCATTAGTTTAAAGAAGTCTTTGTCAAACTCATTTGAGATTCGTATTCAGCTGAATGTAAGGGGCCATTCACTCAAGTTGATGAAACCCGAGCGCCGGGTGGACTTTACACACACGCATACCCAACCGTAGATACAATTGTAAATTGCGCACGTGAACTACACAATTAGGTTTCTTGCACTGGTTTTGCACAAGCTTAGTAAATTCAGTAATCTTAGGTCCGGAATCATCCACGATTTCACACTGAGCACCACCAACGCTTCCGGGGTCAGCGGATAATATCCTAGTGTGGGTGTTGTGCAGCTCTCCCGGGTATTCAAGATCAACTTCATAAAAGTATCCATAGTCGCTGTTGCTTTCGTACTCATGTACGTGTTTGTGTATGTCCACTACACGAGATCGCTCCACTGAAACTCGCCTACGAGCATTGATTGCATTGCTGGTGTGAGGAACATGATGTAACTGTTCGGGAGGGCTGGGTCATATCCGTCCATGAGCGGATTGTTCGCGCGAGCGTAGCGATGACTCGGCATTGAAATCCCGACACGGATTCAACGTTCAACAAACAAATACTGGTCAATGTTTGTGAGAAACTCCAACTCGACCTTGGTTTTATACAACAATGCGTCCCAAGCCATTCCCAGTGACTAAAAGTAGTGCGCATAACCGAGCTTGTACTCGCGCATGGCTGTATCAAGAAACGTCTCGAAGACATCCGCGAGCAGTAGCACATTCGTGAGCAAATACAGGTCGTGAAAGTCACCGAGATTTTGACAACCAAACACAGACCAGACATTGTTTGCATGTGTGTAGTAGCTGGCGGAAATGCCTTCGCGAGACAGCAATGAATGGAAGGCCTCGATGAGTCACAACTGGATCTCATCAAACTTACCCCAGTCGCTCATATACTCGTCGGGATAGATTCCTTTCCGAGTGAGTAACTTGAACGTTTCAGGTTCACACTCACTGTATCGACGAGTGATTTTAAAACGGTCGTCACCATTCGTTGCAAGATTGCTCACAAGTTTGACCAGGGGAGGAATCAGAAACTGCAGCGAGTCAATGAACTGCAGTTGTCCTATCATGAACGTCATATACTTTCCCATCGTGTTCCGGATGACGCTTTTTGGCGCTTTTGATGCTGTTGCCTGCTTTGTATATTAGAGTTTTTTTTGTTGGTGTTATCCTCTATTAAGAGAAAGGATTTAGGCTTAAAGCATTGCATGTACATGCTATGATTATGACTGGTATCGGTTTCGAAAAACGGGTATTTATGTACTGTCTGTGTATGTACTAAGTTCACAAATTAGCAACTACAAAAAATGTGCATGATGGGGAAATCGTTTGTCTCGCATATCTTGTGCTTTTTAACATCCGTTCGATATCGATAGCTGGTATGTTTGTGTTACCATTTTCATATATTTGCCACATGCTTTAGGTTGTCCTGCGTTTTTAAACCTAATATTAGCTATAATAGATTCAGTTAACTGATATTTTATACCGTCTATACTTGCTTATAAGTCGAGTCCAACTGCTCACAACATAGACCCTGATCTGCTGTCGCAAAATGTGCCGGCAAATCAGGGTCTATTTTGTGTATTGTACTGATTACTCCTAAGGAACTGCGTATATCCAGATCTGCAGGCGCATTATGCTGTGGCAGATCTGGGTCTGTGCAATTTGCAGTTGGATTCGATTTATAAGCGAGTAAATGATGGTACTCCTAAGTACTGTGCTTTAATTTGATTTTGTGGGGTATACATTTCGTGGTTTGGGGGGAAAATGACATTTTCCTTGGTACTTAAATTCGTAGATTGTTTGAACAGATTTTTGTTAAAAAAAACATTATCAGCACTTTGTTTGTTTCACAATATTTTATACATTGTCTAATAATTATATTTGTTTCACGTATTTACAAATAATTACATACATAAATAAGAATAAATGATCAAATAACCAAAACTGCTGCAACTTAGTAATTTTGAGTACATATGTAATCCAGATAATCTATGTAGGAATAAATTCTGAAAGGTTATGTCATCATACTATATTGCTTCCTTCATCAATTACAAGTGCAGCGGTGGTAATAATACCAGCAGCGGTGTTGTCGTCATTTTTGTCCCATTCAGTATTTTGTTACCCCAGACATATAATTGTGTTAAGGTTGTGGAGCCTTGGACTCACCGTTTACAGAAAAAGCATACCGAGAATCACTTGTACATTATATGTTGTAAAATTTGTCCAGGAGTCCCTCGAAGGAACTTGTGCTGTAATAGATGAAAAGAGATTTCCAGGAATTCAAGATAAGACCATTTCTTTTTTTAACAGCTGTGCGTTAAAAGTATCTCTGATATTCTTCAGCGATAATACGATTTTCAAATTAGCTGCTGTTGTGGTCAGATTGGCACCAGTTTAATTTAGGATCAAGTAGACATCAGTAGAATGTTTTGGTGAAAACCTCGTGTCTATATGACCATCCATTTGGTAGGAGTAGTAACAACAAGATTTTCAAGACAGGAAGGTAATTGTTCGTTGGGTCTTTACATTCGTGGTTTGCGGCAAAGAGGAAATCCACGAAAATGGGTACCCAGCGAAAAATAGTTAATTCACAATATTCATAATAAAATAAATTTCTATATCATGATGCATATAATAAATTTATAATGATAAGACTAGTGAAAAATTTGTTGCATATTGACCTACAATGTAATAGCGTTGCATGTTGACCTACAATGCAATAGTGTTGCATGTTGACCTACAATACAATAGTGTTGCATGTTGACCTACAATGCAATTGTTTTCAAATGCTTTAAATTTTAATGGGATGCATAGTGTTGACAATACATGTAAATAAATGTCACGTCTTTACTAAACAGCAACCGTAATGTCTCTCTTTTTCACGCGGCCATTGAGTTGCACGACAATAGGAAAAATACGATAATTCGTTTAATAAAAGGGCCAATACATCTGATTCTGTATTCTAGAAACGTTTTGAACAATAAACTCAAGCTAAAAGTTCCAAAACTTTGAGAGTCTGTATTATTTCATAACAAATAAAGCTAGAATCATGGAACTTTCATAATATTCTTTATTTGAATCCCTCAACTAGACTGGCAAATTGTCCATGGCATAAGTGAACACTTAGTATTATATCTGATTTTGGGCTTTTGAGCTGAGAATACTGAATCTGGACTGGAAAGCATAAAACCCTAAGCTTGAGTTTGAGATTGATTGGCAGACACAAAATCTCATGATCAACCTCAAGCTTGACATTATTATGATTTCCAGGTCTGAGCTTTAAAGAAAAGCTGTGAAATCACGTGCACGGTAGTTCACCTGCAGAACATCGTCAATATTCTATTATAGTTAGACATGTCAAACCTTTTTGAACTACTAGCACAACTATCTCGCTGTCAGGTGGTCCTTAAATGCTAATTTTTTAAACTGTTTCCTCTCGGTTGGGCAAATACATTTACATCGCAATTAATAATAGTGGTCCTGGAGACTTGAATCTTCCCATACCAGAATAATTCCAATTTTATGAACTAACTGCATTTTCTGCCATGTGATTGGCTGTAACTGCCAGGTTATACCGATCTAAAATGTTTACATATTAGTGAATTCTGGGGACTACATTTTGTTCTCAATCGGTTTCCATTGTCCTTTAGGTCAAGCATTGTCTGCACCAACTCCTTACAACATAATAATAGCAATAACAGCGCCCCCCCCCACGCACAGTGACTTCAGATCAAATCTCTGATTAGAACTTCAAACACTGCAATCCCACAGTCCTTCCTGCACTCTAACACTCACCTCTGCAGCCAAATAAAGCATATGGCAGGCTTTACGAGCAACTCTAACATCATAAATTACTTCAATGTTGCTTCGACAATGTGCTTCAATCAGCTGTTATTCAAGGCCATGGTCATATGGCGTAAGAGAAGTGGATCTCGCTAAAATTGGATGCGATTTTAGTTTTGAAAGATAGAAATCCGTAGAAAGTAAGCACATTGAATGCTACACACGTAAAGTATATTTGCTCAGTAACAAATCATTGTAACCATCATCCATTCTTGTGTTGTGATTCTGTATTGGCTATGTCATCTTAGCTAGCAAAGAGTCGTTGATACACTTCGTTCCACATCGACGAAGAGCGAAGTGAAATTCCGATCCTTGACTAGCGAATATGGGGCTAGATATTCTGCCGCCTTGTGAAGAGGCTAATGAAAGAAAACTAAGTGCTGCTTAAAATCAAATTAGTTGATGGAATTCGCTGATTTGACGACGGAAAGGAGGAAAATTGGAATTATAAGGATTAAATGATCATGGTTTGGTATTTACCGAAGTGGACAATTTTACCTTATCACTCACAAACAGAAAGTCCTTTGCACTTTAATTACTTTGTGTGTGATTAGTCAAGATATACACTGCGATAAATACACAACCATGATCATTTAATCCTATAATAAATTATTCTAAAAAAGTACTTTTTTACAGAGATTTTTGACATGACCAACCAAAAGTCAAACTGAAAATTTAAACAAATGTAGAGATAAACACGAGCAGTGATTGTAAACTATAATTTCAAAGCTTTGAAAGCACATCTACTCTGAACACCAAGTTACGAAGACAAAAACAGAAGGAAATCTGCAGATTACACAATAAAAAAATTCAAGTATCAAAAGATGGGAAAATATTAAAACTGAGAAAATGAAATATTGTAGCAACAGCAAAAAAGGTATTACCCATGAAATTATTTCCAGAATATTCAAACTGACAGCGATCTCAACCTAGACATTTAGATTAAAAATAATCCAAATGTATTAAATATCCAAATTGACAGCGATCTTAACCTAGATATTTTTATATTAAAAATAATCCAAATGCATTAAAGATTCAAATTGAAATAGATCTTAACCTAGATATTTAGATAAAAAATGATCCAAATGCATTAAATATTCAAATTGACAGCAATCTTAACCTAGACATTTAGATTTTAAAAAATCCAAATGCATTAAATATTCAAATTGACAGCGATCTCAACCTAGACATTTAGATTAAAAATGATCTAAATGCATTCGATAAAATGCTGTATAGGAACCAAATCAGACACGAGCTTTACATGATTTCGAAAACCGAGTACGTTTTCGTACTTTTTTTCATTAATTTTCTGATAAATAGGATGAAGCATTGAGAATATTAGTGATAATTTAAAATTTTCTTTTTTTTCCGCTGCAGATACATCACACTCAGATGGAAAGTCACAATGTGCTGTAAATAAGTCAATATTATTGTGGTAGCTATTTTTTCAGATTTCGTGGCTGCTACAAACCGCGAAATAAATCAAGCAAACAACGATTCTTTTGTGGAACATAGGACACCCTACCCAGCCAAGCATGTAAGTACTTATGAAAATTTCTTTTTTTTTCTCTTTGCAGAAACAAAAAAAGGATAACTTCCAAAACAGATCAAATAAAACTACCGTTTTACTCGCTTATAACTCTAGTCCAACTGCAAATCACATATACTCTGGTTTGCCGTAGCATAATGATAAGGGTTTATGTTGTTTGTTTTACTGATTACTCCTAATAAAAATGCATTGATCCCAGATTTTCCGGCGCATTATGCACTGCGGGTTTGGATCTGTGCAGTTAGATTCAACTTATTAGCGAGTAGACACCGTACACATGTTCTTTAATCTGGTTTTGCATATTTCACAATGAAGGTGATTAATTAGACGCATTGTGAACATGAGATAGGTGAAAATATGAAATATATGAAAAGGGAACAACAGAGTGTCATAGCAAAGATTTAGCACAAAAGGGTAGTTCTGTTAAAAATCAAGAAGCTTCTTTCGCATCAATAACGAATCACTGTATAATCCAGGATAATTGCCTTGAAAAGAGCGTAAAGAGAGCATAATACAGTAATTAACATAATCTTATATTCTCGTTGAATTCCACTGAAACTTCCTCGAAATGGTAGGGTCATACGCTCCATCAGGTATACTTTTTCGGAATGCGATTTGGTTCTATTTGCACGATACCATCTTCCGTCCTCAGTAACACAGCATACTGTTGCCTTTCCTATTTTTACTGTGTGGGTTCTCAAGATGTTTTCTTGATTTCAGTACCTGACATGTGATATAGTACTTTTTCTCAAATTTTCAGGTAATTTTATCCTCTGAAGCCGATTGTTTGCGAACAAAGCTGCTTTAGCTTTTTCCATTTTTTTTCTTTCTGTTTTATCGAAGACTGATGGGCGAGGTGATCCTTAATTAGATTTTAAGACGAAGAATACAAAATACATAAACGCAACTGGAATAAGATAACAACAAGTTCTGATAGGATCTTGATTATGGAAATGAGCAGTCCAGATCGTAGCATAATCTCTACTATCTCAGGATGTCATCGCCATAACCCTTGCCATAAAGCTTTTCTTACAATCTCTGCCATGCACGTATTATAGAAATAAAAAAGAAAACCAAGCCTGGAAGTTATAAATCTCTTAAGCTTGGGTTTGAGCTTGAGATTTTGCATTGATCAATCACAAACATTTAACTTTCAAAGCTTGTTTCTGATTGGCTGATAGTGGAAACTTTTATTTCAGATGCAGTCTCAGAGATTTTATGATCCCCATGCCTGGAAATCATAAAAATCTTCATATAGGGTTTGAGCTTTACTTTTTGCTTCGACTAACCACAAATGACGTTACTTTTGAAAGCTCGTTTCTGACTGGTTGATAGTGGAAACTCATTCTCAGACTCAGGCTCAAAGTGTTATGATTTCCAGGCATTAGGCCTAAAGAAGTAATGCTATAAAAATTAAGTACCTATGATTGCAGAAGAAAACTTAAGTTGAAGAGAGAATTATGCTGTGTGCCTTCTGTGTTTCACTAAAATATTGGCGTTTTGAAATGAACGCACAGTGGACACTACTATTTATTTGAATTTGGTTAGTTATGAGTTAACTTCTCATTACCACATGTTTATAAAGGTCTAGCTCCTATTTATTTCTATAGAAATAAAACAAAACACAACATACCGGACTGCACATTAGTCATATTTTGATGCACCTCCATCAACACTTAACTATTTTATTTCGTCAGAAGACTAGCTGATAAGTAATTTAGCAAAAACAACACTAAAACCCCCTTCTTGCAAAAACAACCCACTTTACAGTAATATATCCATATGAAATGTAAATCTATTTGTAAAATATTCATTCACCAGCCAAGGAATACTCTTAAGCTTCAGGGATAATCGAGGGTATGACAGGGCACAAGTATAATGTGAACTCTTTTAGATCAAACCATGAGTTCTCATTACATCAAAGAGTAAGTTGTTTTGTGAAATTTATCTCGACTGTAATTTAGGTTAACTGGACGAGTTACAGCTCATCATTAATAATATAGAATTTCCTGAAATAGCACTTAATGCTTCCACCATAACAGGATTACAAATATATTAGAAAACTGTTTATTAGTTTATTATAAATGGCTACTCTTTATCATTATATAAACTGCAGAAGGCGATTTCAAGCGTAAGTGAAAGCAATAATTACCGCGTTCGAAATCTTATGTATTGCAAGAGAAGCATTCAATGTTTAGACATATAAGTATAGTGTAACTACGAACAACCAAGGGTGAGGCCAATTAGATCAATTGTATCATGAAAGAAGCATAATATATGTATTCCATACTGTATTTTGACACATTCCTTATTCGCTTATATTCACGGAGTGAAAATATTAAGCAATCAGAAATTGGGCAAAACAGTTTATGACCGATAAAAACGTTTAGGCAATACATTTCACATTACTCTTACAGGCGTCTAAGTTTCAAAGTATGTCCTGGTAAAATTCCTAGAGCAGGTAACTTAGGTAGCATGACGCTCTGTATTTATATATTCACAATTATAATAATCTTGTGATTTTATATAGGTAAAACTCCCAAACGCATTTATTTAGCTTACAGACGTAATACTTAACTTGTGCGTAAACACTAATGACGACTTTTGCAATTTAGAAGATTACTCCATATGCAAAGTAAGACTTGTCTCCATTATAAGGATAATTCCGGATTGAATTTCCAAGTGAGGAATAGGAATACTTAGGTCAAGAAAAGTTCCTATGTTACATATTGTATTCACTCTATGTGGACTATATTGCGTCGCCAAGTTTCATCGTGTCTTATGTTGTTACAACAAATCCTTCCAAAAGAAGGTTTGACTCTGAAAGGACTTTTTTGGTTGGTTAGTCCCTTTTTCTCCTCCACCTTTTCTCTCTTTGGGCCTTCCCTTGTGATTGCCACGACTTAAAAATCCACAAGTCTGTTGGATAGTCTGTGTCAAATTAGGTGGGCATACCTGTGAACTTATTGACATATTGTTGATGCGTTTTCTAAGGTAAGGTTAACTATACCTACCATATGCAGTAGTGCTCTTCATACACAGTGGCGTACTAAGGGTAAATGGCGCCCGGGGCAACGATGATGGCCCAAAGGGCCAGAATACGAGGCCCGAATTTTTATCAGCTGTTTTGGCGCCCCAAGACACATCTGGCGCCCGGGGCAAGTGCCCCGTCCGCCCCCCTCCCCCATTAGTACACTACAGTTCATACACGTTGCATTTGTATAAACATTTGAAGCAAACGGAACAATGTTAATGGTGCTCCGATCTACCCAAATGCCTCACGTATACAGCTCTGGTGGCAAGGCAGAGTTTTATAATCAAAGTAATGAAAAATTCTCCATGAAAACATTTTATTTCAGATGATGTAGCGAATTAAAAGAAATTACGTGTTTGATCTCATCCACCACCACCCGCCCAACACATTCGCCATACGCAGCCCCTTCTCCAAGTAGATAAGACTGGGTAAAAACCCAACCACCGTCCCATGTCTAATGTGTCTCTACTCCGTGTGAATATACAGGTATTTGTATTATAATGTTAGGCAACGTCCTTTTATTACAAATTCTTTCCTACATCAGCTTAATAACCTTCATGGATGACAAGGCTGTGGAGTCAAAAACAATAGTAATTTGCAAATTGCCCATAATTAAGCATGCATTTTATGTTATTTGTTTAGAGTGGACAAGACAAAATACTAATTTCAGATTTAATAAGATGGGCAAATTATTTAAAGACTGTTGAAAATATTTAATAAACTTCTTTGAATTTCTCGTTTACTTCCGTGAAATTTGTTTCCTCTTTCTTTTGAACAGTCAGGGTTAGTTTGGTGAAAGCTATTTCTACCCTTCCCGATGACGAGCAGGTAAAGAACAGAGGGTCGGGTATTACATTTGCTATACCCTTTCTAAGGACGGCTTCGTAATTATAAGCAAGTACAAATATTTGAAATCGCGTGTTGTCACATCAATAATGGTTACCGTATATAATTGCTTATAAGACGAGTTCAAATACAAACACAATAGACCCTGATCTGCCGTCGCATAATACGCCGGCAGATCAGGGTCTATGTTGTTTGTTCTATTGATTACTCCTAACAAACTTCAGAGACCCAGATCTGCTGGCGCATTATGCAACGGTAGATCTTAGTCTGTACAGTTTGCAGTTTGACTCGTCTTATAAGCAGGTATAGACGGTATAAAACAAATCAGATTTATTTTTTACTTTTATTGGGTACGTGTAACTGCGGTCAGATAAACATCTAACCTCTTGAACCATCTTCTCTCATGTATATCTTATTTAAACCACAATTTTACAGGTTTCTAACAAAAACGGTCAGTGCTCCAATCGAAATTTAAACAATCCAATATAACAAAATGTTTAATATTTGAATGCTATAGGGTATGAAGAATATTGCAAATGTTAAATAAATTTCATTGTATTTTTCATTTTATATCTTTGCATGTTTCGATGTATTGCATATAATTGTTGGTTCCAATTTTTTTTTTAAATCGTACTAAATGACATCTTTCCAGTACTTCTGAAGATATCTGTTAATTAGATTGACCCTTGAAATAAAATGTTAAGTTGTTCGAACACATCCCTGATGAATTAACTTTTATAATCCTGAAGGAAATACGTAAGTTAGTCTTTAATGGGCTGAAATATAATTAAAGAATGAATAACATTGAAAATAATCGAATGTATCAGTATTTACATATTCTTTGGCCTACCACCCATAATAAATCTGTGTGTTGACAATCGTCCAAACGATCAAATATACTTTTGTCACGATGAAGCAAAATGCGTTTGCAATCAGTACTGTTCAAATTTGAGATGCTGTTATGATTGTATTGCAACTTTATTATTTAATGTCCTTAAGTGGAATAAATTGTAATTTATCAATAACGGAGTTCATCGAAACTACAACGCAAAGGGCGTGCTCTGTTTGCACGTATTAGGTCCCACATTCGTATATTGTAACACTGCAATATGAATGAAAGTCATGATGACATACTAATATTTGTTATTCCTAACGTTAACTTCCCACTTACCTTTCCGCATAATTACAAAATCTCAATATCAAGATATCCTCTTCACGATTGAGTCAGTCAAGGTATAATCAGCTGTGAAAATGTTCATAACGTATTGATATAAACCTATTATTGCCATTGGCATGAATCTGTAAATTGTCAATATATGGTACTTAGACTGATGTCGTAGAATGTATAGCATAAAGTAACTGAGAACACTAAACTGTAATTTGTAATCGTGGTACATTTTCAAAATGATATATTCATTGGCACTTCACACTGCAGTTATACCACTCGAGGAAACCAAAAACTAGGTTAACATTCCAACTGCGTGAAGGTTGAAAATCAGGGACACGAAAGGCATGAAAGAGAATTTCCTAAATTTGGGGGTAAATTTGCGGCATAATATCTAAGCTTACACACTAAGAATTTTAATATTTTTCGAAGGTTAAATATATCTATATAGTAATAAGAAGTTCAGCCAAGTCAAATAGTAAAATGTATAGTATCAAAAAGAGGGAAAAAAGCTACAAAACATAACAAAGTATACGAGAGAGAGAGAGAGTTTCTGAAGTCTGAAGTCTAAGCATTCTTAGGGTTGTTTTGGTGGCCGGATATATGCACACCTTACGACAGAACATTATTCGGTAACAACAGGTAACTTTGTTTTGCAGGACAGAAAAAAAACTGTGCGTCATAAGGCAGAAAATTGGATTTAATGAGTCAAAACTATGTCGTACTCTTACAACGGCAGTGTCTTACACTGCAATCAACTGCTCGTCATCACTAGTTTTCTGGTCGATGAAACAAATACATTTATGTATTTAATAACTTCCACAATGTGCTATTTTGCAACCTAGAATGATTTAGACAAATATTAAGGCAAATAATACATTTCTATATAGATCAAGAGTTAATGCAAACATGAAGAGGAACAGGTTCACTGTACTTTGCCAAAAAATGGTTGTATGGAACTATTAACTTGCCGTCAAAATGACAATATATTTCTATAGCATACTTTATCAAGATTACGAATTTTACGTTAGCAAAACGAGTTACTAATTGCAATATGTTGACATCATCATGTAGCTATGTAAACAAAAATTGATTTACCTATGTTGCTTTACTGTATGGAAGTAGATATCTTTCCACAATATAACAACCTAAGTATGTAAATATTTTGTCGTATCTAAATAATCATGTCAACATATTGTAATAGGTTACTTGTCTTGTTGTCGTAAAAAGACGTTGTCTTGATCACGTATGATATGGAAATATCCCATCATGGCGA
The DNA here is from genome assembly GCA_029931535.1 of Margaritifera margaritifera. Taxonomy (NCBI): domain Eukaryota; kingdom Metazoa; phylum Mollusca; class Bivalvia; order Unionida; family Margaritiferidae; genus Margaritifera; species Margaritifera margaritifera. The sequence goes on from JAQPZY010001574.1 coordinate 106,194, forward strand.
CATCAGCTTAATATTTTAATAGGATTAGGTAAAAAAACAAAACAAAAAAAAAACAAGAATTGTGGAAACAACAATTTATCATATGACGGCCATTGCTTTCACAAAAGATTAGAATCGGTGTCTTTTCGTGTCTCTCGGCGTATATTATGTGGGCTGGAGGATATGAAGACACTAAAGAGCTATTGCCATTGCTAACTGGTACATGTAGATAGAAAAACCAATCCTTTTATGAATGTAGACATACATACATACATACATACATACATGCTGATGATTTATCACCTGTATCAAGAATGTACCCTCAACTTCGTACGCAGTGAAAATATGTATGGTCAAAAAATGTGCACGTGTCGGCAGTCTATTTTTTAAGTTATATATGTTTCCAATGGCAGCGTAAAGGACACGTGCTATGTGAATCACTTGATACTCATCTTGCTAAGTTAGGTCAGATTTTACGAAAGTATAACTTTGCTGTAGGCTTTACCCCCTACAGATTCACTAAGAATTCATTGTACCGCAAGTTTCCACAGATATGTTTTAGCTCCATCGGTAACGTTTATTGATAAACGGGATCAGTGGACGCAAAGTTTGTTTTATCTTCTTGTCATATAATGTAAGAGAAAATCTGAATCTGTTGCGCTATCAAGAACAACATATATCATTCTAGTATTTATCAATTTATCATTGTTTTTAAATAGTTTGAATCTGTGCTTGTATGAGGATACTTATAGTTTGATACGAATGACAGTGTATTGTTTCAACTCCCCTCTGGGTACGAATCCCATATGGTGGAACACGGTAATGATTTTTTTCATATCATCTACCCGAGGCACTCGTAAATTGTGCATCAATTTTCATTGCGTCCGATCTACTTTCCAGCGGACCCCACTGGGTCCATAAGTGCTGATGAACCAAAAATATATGATTACCAAACCTTGTCAACACTCTGCGCTGCTCACACCTGTCAATTATTTAAAGGTTTTCAATTCCCAGCGGTTATGTCCATGTTGAAACCGGATCGTGCTACCGTGGGATTTGATGCCGTAGATTTCTAATCGAGGACAACTATCAATTGTTAGGTAAAAATGTATGGTCTAGTGACTACCATTACGTGAGACTACCGTGACACATTCAAAACGCGATAATAAAGAAAACACATTGTTGATCGAATGCACGTTTTGTACGTAGTGGCTCCGATTCCCCGACCAACCGTCTATTATTTCTGATTTAAATGTTCTTCTGATAAAGAAATCGAATACAATGAATTTTAGTTTAGTACGAAGAAGTTTTACGCTCGCCGCATTTGAAATTACACTATTTTGTAACCGTTTTTTTAACGAATACACGTAAATAATATATAAAGAAGGGAATAATTAAATAGGTAAAGAAAGGAAGAATATCATTGTTAAAATAGCGACGGGCGGGTGGAATATCTTGTAATACTCATTCCACAAATCTTCAACTCAAAATTGAAACGCCAGGTTTTGTTTTGGCTTAGGTATTTATAGGAAGTTGTCTTTGCATCAAATCGTCAATATTTAAAAAAAAATTGGAACAGGCATCAGACAAAGCTAAACCGTGTTATTGTTACGGTAATGTCAGTGTCTTTCCCGTTGTGACGCCAACATTCAAAAGAGGTTCAACATTCGGTGTTTTACGACTGACGAAACAGACTTAACGCACGTAAGTATACCGTTCTACAGGACGTTTCCGCTTTTTACGACACATTATCTATTTCTCGTGCACAATCACGTTATACCTTACTTTAATTGCATTGGATTATATCTAAAACTATACAATAATTACTTTTTCATCATATTTACCTTCCTCGAGCTTAATATCAGGAGAGCTCTCAATAATACGGGACTTCGGAGTGTAATTGGCATTAAACTGAAGCACTTAAACGATATTATGAAATTATATGCAAAGTCAGTCCATTTGTACTTACATTAGCTATTGTTGTATGAAAACATTAAAAAGCAGGGTGTCATCAGTTTTGTCATTATCAAATGATTGCCAAACGAAGTGAGAAAAATTCAATGCTAACTTATAAACGACATTTACTTAGAAAATCGTATAACCTTACACTTACCAATTCAGCAGTACCACTAGCTGAAAAACTAGATAGGTAATTACTGTCAACCAAAAAGGATAAAATCTGGAATGTTAAATACCAGGTATAAAATTATCTCAAATGGTGAGATATAATAACAACTAAAATTTCAATGGTGAGATATAATAACAACTAAAATTATCTCAAATGGTGAGATATAATAACAACTAAAATTTCAATACTGCGCATAGGAGCTTTAAATTTCAAAATGAAACTCATTCTTTTGCTTCTTTGACTTTATGCACTAGGAGGAATGGAAGTATAAGTTATATCTGATGATCAGACTTCTAAAGATGCATTTGAGCGACAACGATAAAAGAAGATCAATAAATATGACAAGAACATTTATATAAAAAGCAATAACAGTCAAGTTTAGGTCTTACCAATGACATGTATAACCGGATCAAGACCTTCTGATCTGCTCCCCAATCTGTGTTTGCCACTACTCGTATTAAATTTATGGCTTTTTGACATTTGTTCCTAGTATATTTAATATGTGGAAGATGAGTTAGTTTAGGTCGAAAATAAGCCCTAAAAATTTGGTCTCCTCCGCAACATAAATAACACAACAGTCAAGATATATATATATATATATATATATATATATATATATATATAGAGAGAGAGAGAGAGAGAGAGAGAGAGAGAGAGAGAGACGCTGAATCTGGAAAGGGCGCAAAGACAACTGAAATTTGCCTTTCGTATTATTGCTACGATATGAACATAACCTTTCGATTAAACTGTTACTTACAGTCTTCCTTTCTGTGACTAATGATAGGTTACAGTTGTAGCCACATTTTTGTGACGTGTAGTACGAGTCAGGTCCTGTATCAAACAGTTGCCCCACTTATTACGGATTTAAACGCATAGACCACCCTATGGTGTGAAAATGTCAGCAGTGTAGTTTTGTATTTGCATAGCACTAAAATTGCAGCGGCTTTAACAGGTAATAGGTAAACCACTTGAAATTATGTCGCTAGATGTCATTAACGTAGTGGGAATTACCCCCAACAGATGAGCAAAGAATCTTTGTGCCGATAGTTACCGTATATTTAATATGTCTTTTCCCCACCCGCCTTAGGAAAGTTGATTATAAGGACGAGTTTTAGTAGTAAAATGTATGAATGGATTGTGTTCAATGGACTCAAGAAACAGGCAAACAAGTTGGGAGCACATAAACGGTCGATTGCATAACCTTTCGACTGTTACCTTGATCATCATTATTCGTAAGATTTCGTGATATGATCTGACATTACGGTGAATTGTTTGCATTCCCTCCTGTGAGCAAGCCCTAAACATCAGTTGACACTTTTGATGAGGCCAATGGAGTTCGTCGCCTGCTATCTCATTCGTTTAAAATGAGTGTTGTTTTTAGACTGCAAATTAAACCCCGTAATATCGGATCAAATCTTCAGTCCCACTGGGTTCAACCCATTTTTGAGGATTTAAATACTTAATGATAGATAATAATCTCACGCTGCTGATCTAAGTCTAATATTTACCTACCTTTTAATTGTGGCTATTAAATTCCTTTAAACGTTTCGTAGCGCATTCTCATAATGAAATTTCATTGGGATCTAACAAGTACAGAATTAAATCCATTTATTATCTTATAAACATGAATAGTATAAAAAAGAGATACCAGTTCACTAATCCTACTATCCTCTAATTCATAAAATGTAGTTATAACTACTACCGTGATAAACTAAAATTATTATGAGAAGAGAAACTAAAGTATAGATTAATTGGTATCCGTGTTTTGTATACTGCTGTAGATACCAATTCACTCTACATCCATACATATTACCTAGACGTCATGGGACCTCATGGAAGAATTGTAAGTATAGATGGAAGTATCCACTGAAAATAATGTGCTGAATATAAATGAACAGACTAGCTGAGAATGAGTGAGATATTACCTGAATATAAATGAACAGAATAGCTGAGAATGAGTGAGATATTACCTGAATATAAATGAACAGACTAGCTGAGAATGAGTGAGATATTACCTGAATATAAATGAACAGACTAGCTGAGAATGAGTGAGATATTACCTGAAAAAGTGGTTCAGATATTGAGAAAGTGGAAAATATATTGGCTGAAAAGGTGGATTAAGAATTACTGCCTAAACTACTATTTAACGTAATCAAAACCTGATATAGTCAATAACATTATTTGTCAGTGCATATTGCCGTGATAAAACACGCAGGTGAATACTAGAATGCACGTTTACAACTGAGTTGCTACTATACGAATGTCGTATATATCTCAAATGTATGCATTTTAATTTTATTTTGTTTTCAGTACAGCGTAATGATAATTTATTTATTTGTGATATAATTCAATGATTGATAGATTTAGTCAATAGATTAACTGTATATTTAACAGATTAACTACATATTTAATAGCTTTCAATAAATATATATCGTCACAATAAATCAATACGAACTCACCATAACCAGGTACGTAAGGCAATACATGTTTACAAATGAGTAACTACCTTCAACGAATTCCGTATATACTTCAACTTATGAACTTTAGCGTCTATGTTTTAAGTACATAGTAATTTTATTCACGTGTATTTACATGACTTTTTTTTAAAGACGTTGTGATAGAAGTCAGTGATTGATAGATTTAGTCAATAACTTCAGTCAATAGATCAATTCCATATTTAATAGATGAATTCCAGAGTAAATAGATTTCAATAAAGATATATCGTTAGAAATAATCAATAAGAATGTTACCAGGTACATACGGTATTTTTTCAGTCTACAGCGTATCGCATTACTTGACCTTGAGCGTACTATTAGTCATCAGTGTACCGGCTATAACTGACAAATACATAATTCTTGGTCTTTTAGAATTGTAATTGCGATAATCAAACTATATCAAATGTATGGAGATATTATTGATAACAGCATAAATACTAACCTAGCAACAATCAAGTTACCATGGATACAGAACAAGTTAATACAAATACAGACGAAGTTGCCACTAATATAACCACTGTCTAACACTCATGTATATGCATATTGCTCATAGTGTACAGCTTATTATTTTCTTATTCTGTTTAAATATGGAGATAAAAAAATCAAATTAATGAAATATAAGATGATTTTGTTAATGAAAGATAACTTAATTATTCAGTTTATAACTTAACCGTATAGTTAATTAAAATCGGATGATAGCTGAAAGTAGAGGTGGCACTGACGATTTCCGGACACAAAGTCTTTATCAGTATGTGTTCGGGACCCGTCAAAGGCATGCATTTTGTTCTTATTAATTGAGCACACCTGCTTACTCTCGTCGGTCCGTTGCTAGTATGCCGCCTAAGTAGTGCCAAGTAAATGAGTTGAAATTGATTCAAATTACAAGTAATGCGAACTTCCGGTGCACCATACTACCTCTGAGGGGATAGTTCGACAGTTAGAAACTGTAACTGGGCCACTAGACAACAGCTTAAAATCATACAAGACAATTTGACGTCATGGAATGATGAAAATACTTTTGGTGGTATATTGGAAGTATATTTGAAAGTATTCATATATTTACATGACTTTTTTAAAGACTACCCATTAGTCACCGAAAAGTTAATACCCCAAACTGAAAAGATATAACCTTTGCAGAAGAAACTGATAGATGATGGAAAGGATATGAAAACATCTGTACCTAAGCTATGGTGCATACTACACAACAAAGAACTTTATGCCATTCACTACCGTAATCTTAAACTACATGCCCATCTGTGTTTGAACTTGACTAAGATACACAGAACTATCCTATTTGACCAAGCATGTTTACGTCCTATATTGAACTAAATACTCAATTAAAGATAAAGGCTACAAACTAGTTTGAGTTAAAGAGTTTCTTTAACTTGATGAATAAGGCTGTATTTGGTAAGCAGATGGAACATTGAAGGAAGAGAACTAAAGTCAAAATATGTGCAGATGAGAAATGTTCTCTATATACCAGAAAGGCATCTTATTTGCAAGGAGAACAATCCTAGCTGATAATTTAATTATGGTCAGAATGAGAAAGAAGAGGATTAGATTATCAAGACATATCTATGGTTGGTTGAGTATTCTGGAGTTGAGTAAAGCATTAATGTATGATTTCTGCTTCAATAAGCTACAAAGTAAGTATGGAGATCGTATCATACTAAATTATACAGACTCTGATTCATTATGCCTAGCTTTTCAAACTTATAGTTTCTACGAGGATATGATACAAAGCATAAATTGATATGATGTCAATAATTATCCAAGAGATAAGATATGTGGCATACCATTGGTAAATAAAAAAGTTCCAGGCTTGACTAAAGGAGAAATGTGTTTTATTTTATCCAGCAATTACATTGGTCAAGAAGTAAAGTCTATTCATTTAGATCAGACAAAGAAGAAAAGAAAGTTTTGCAACGGAATAATAAAAATATCAAGGATATTAAAGAATTTCAAGATTGAGATGTATATAAATTGTCTGTTTGATCACAAGGACAATTATCAAAGTATCAATCTAATTCGTTCATACAAGCCTGAATTATTCAATTTGACAATGAATAATGTTGTATTATCTGCCTTTGATGATAAATGTTATTTAGTGGATAATATAAACACCTCAGCCTTTGGCCATTTAAAATGTATCAGTATTACACAAGTTTCTACCGCATAAGGAGATATAGATCAGACCCAAAACTCTGTGTTTATGTAAGTTGAGAAGAAAATATATTAGCTGGATATTTACAGAGTCTAGAACGTTGGAAATCATGGGTGTAACATTAATAGACTTTTTGTCAAAAGGTGAGAGTTTACTAAACCCCAAGGTATCAAGAAACCGCATATAGATTACGTCATTCCTTGTGGTGTCCTTGATCTCTGAAATAGAGATGAACAACACCTATATTTTAGTTGAGTTAATTAGAGATTGGTTGATGCAAAGGATAATTTATCTCAAGGCTCTAAATTGCAATATATTATGGAGATTCAGATGCAAAACAAGAAAGTAGTAGAATTTGAAAAAAGTTACGCTACATCTACTGACACTTCGTGCAGTGCGCTATAATATTTTATATTTTACAGAAATGTTCTCGAGACTTCTCCATACTTCCTGACGTCTGGGAAGTACTTCCCAAGTACTTCAGAAACGTCTCCAAAGCATTAACCTTTAACAAATTATATATATATATATATATATATATATATATATATATATATATATATATATTCATCAACAACCTACAGATTTGTAATCAAAAGGATGCTGATGTAGTCTCATTAATAATTTCTTTCTCTTTTAATGTTAAAATTATTTCGTGTTGCATTTCTGATGGTAATGGTAAAACGTTATTTTCATCGATTACACTTTCCATTTCTTTCATATCCTTGTTGCAGAAGACATCGATAGATGTTGTGTTATCACAAATATCCTTGACGATCGAAGTATTCTTCTGGATGATAACCGAACCACTTATCTCATAGTGACTGCCACTACAAGCTAATAATGATAATCTGGTTGCCTTCTTGCTTGTGTCTTTGCCGATCGTACAATCATCGATGAGAAAGAGTGTATTAGTGCCTCGAAAGATATCTATGAACAATTATAACCACCTCTCCAATTTGTCACCTGGGTTTAGGATGACGACGTTGTCATCTCCAAAGAGACACCTTCTATATATATATATTGTAGATGTATGTGAGATAGATGATGATGATGAAAAGGAAGAAGTTCTAATATTCATTCTCCAGCAATCTAGTGCAAACATTGTCTTTCCTCAATATGTCACACCAGATATGATTATGTTGTGAGGTTCTTTTAAGTAAATCATATTGAAATGTCATATCTAAATATCATACTATGCATAGTTTAAATGATTGTCTACATCTTTATTTGTATGACAGAAACTCATTCATAGGTATTACCATTGTATTAAAGACATTCTTTCCACAACAAGTGCTTAAAGTTAATTTGTGTCTGTTCATAATGGGTTTGATGGATGTTTCAATGTCACACATAGTGAAAATCTTTTCCAGGATACAGGGATAATTTATGGATTGGTCCCCCATATTTGATATGCAAAAATGAAATGAATGATTTAAATATTTCCATAACTCTACTGGCATTCTTTACCGCCTAACCTTGTAGAGTGTGAACTATTTCGAAGGTCAATTTGTAATTCCTGATACTATGTGTATCTTTCAGCATTTTAGAGATAGCATCAAACGTTAAGTTGCACATACTTTTTACAATCTCTCTCATTATGTGGTTGGGACATTGCTTAGTCTGTAACAGTTCATTAACTTTTTATGTGAGTTAATTTGTTTTGAAATGTGAAATCTTCTTCGGCTTTGTTGTTGTTAAGCCACATGATAAGCATAACTTTCCTTCTTTTTATTCTTGTGCGAGGGAGTTATTTCGGCATGCATAACACTCACTAAAGAGATTACTGTCATATGGATTAATGCTAATGTCACCACACTCTTCCATTTTACATAACCGAGAAAATTTATAATAGTACACGTTTTATCTGTTTATTCTGGATGTTTAGATGACCATCGGCGACAAAGTATATATACATTTTGTGTGTTTTCACATTCTCCTTCCTACTGATTTACAGACGAATGCATTGTTGTTCGTTTGCCAATTTATGATTACTTCAATGTAATGTATTATCTTGTGTGCTTCTAAGATCGGTCCATGAACAATAATGTTTTGTACAGAAGTTATTTACACTTATGTTGCTTATTTCTGTATGTTTCTGTTGTTCGTTGCAAAATTACTTAGTAGCTTATATGAATTGTTATCTGAGCATATAACCTTGGGAATATAAAATGTTTGGTAAACCCATACTAGTTACCATTATCTTATCTATAACTGGATTAAAATATTTCTCTGTATCTGCCTGCTTTGTCTTACAAAATATGAATATACCTTTAAGACTCATACGTGGAGAATCTAGTATCAATTAGTTACAGTTGTATTAACACCCACATCAGTTATTTTCTTTCTTGAGATGTAGTAGTAGAAGAAAGATATGTCTGTTCTGTACTTACCGTTTCATATGTGATGGCATCATACTTTTGACAAATGTTTCCTAACACATAATCCTCAATTGCACGTTCTATTACCCCTCAGCCTTTTGCAAGAGTTATGATAAATCTTAATCTTAAATCAAATGGTATACGAAATCGTTTTCAATACACTGTATATTGAACAGCATCCGTGCCAGTATTATGTGCATTACCTGCTCCATTACTTGTTCAAGCTCCATCAATGGAAGTGTATAGTACATGGTTGGACTTTACAAAGCCTAAGGGTGTTGATGACGATGGTTTTTATATTGATCATTTAATACCATGTGCTTCCTTTGAGTTCTCTGATCCAGAGCAGCGGCAAAAATATGCTTATGCTGGACTAATACCAGATACAAGAGAGTATCGGAAACAGATCAAAGAATGACAAGATACCATCAAAACAAGAAATCAGGTAGCTAATTTCATCGTCATCTTTAATTGATTACATTTTTTCAAGACTTTACAGTTTTAAAACATCTTTCTTAAGTAATAGGTTTTTCACAGACTTTACCTAGCAGTAAACAGCCATTTTGAGCTACTGTTGTGATCGGTATTAATGAATTTATCGCATGGAGGTGCACGTGTAATATTTATGAAAATCACAACCTGACGGAAGTACGCCGGAATGTACTTCGGAAGTATGAGAAATCTCCAGAGAAGTCTCGTAGGATTTGGCAACTTATTTTATCTCTTCTACCACATCTGCTACTTTATGCTCTTTATTCTCTCTCAGTCTTATTTGTTTGAGATTTATCAAACTAGCACTTAAAGCTAACGAAAGTAGGCCTAATTTAAATGAATATATCCTGTGAAATATATGTTAAAGCCATGATGTAAATCAGCTAAAGATTTTTTGGCTGATATATCACAGACAAACATTTCACATGTTCTCTTGACTTGTTTGTCTTCCATTTTATCCAACTCTTTCTCAGTTAAAATCTTACCAGTTATCTCTTTGTAAGTTCCATTGGCTATGCTAGTTTTCAACTCTTGTTTGTACTCATCAGTCTCAGGAGTGATATTATCTTATATTGATTCTAACTCATCTTCCAATTTCTGTCCATTTAAATAGCTTAAAATTGCCGAAGGTGGTGAAATAAATTTTGATCAAACATTTGATAATATTGTCTACGATAAAGATGATTATGAGACGGAACAGAGAATTAAATAAAATGTATCCAATGATGATTTTAAAGCTCCTTAATGCACACCAATTGATTGAATAAATTGAAGCAACAAACTGAGTCAGAACAGATTGACATTAATTATGAAAATGTTGTTGAAAATTCTTTATAATTAGATGATACAAAATATGACCTAATTTAACCCGATTTAAAAATGGGTGATGCAGAATTGCATACAGGAAGAAAGCTTAAGGTACTGTTTTATGAAGAGCCTGGGAAAAAATCTATTCGTTTGATAGATCTCAACGTTCCCGATCAAATGCTGTCTTCTGGTGGAATAGAAAATGTAAGAAAGCAAGATGCTAGTAATAGTCGTAACTTTTTAGAGTCATGTTTTGTTTTGCTTTTCAGAAAGAAATCTGGAAAATAGGAATAGTAAATAAAAGAAACACATGCTAAATATCCCTTTGAGCCTGTTGTTACACAAATGCAGCTAATAGGAGTTCATGAGGAAAAAGAAATGCAGGTAACCAACACAAATTAACCAATTTACCTGTAAGTAAGAGAAGCAAGCAGAAACTATAATTAATGAATGCAAAGACAAGAATTAGCTGCGAATTAGATTATTTTCTGCAGAAGAAGAAAGGGAGGTAAGGGGTTATGTAAATGTAGTAAAAGTAGTCAATTCAAATCAAGGAAATTAGACGTTGGAATGTATATATATATATATATATATATATATATATATATATATATATATATATATATAGAGAGAGAGAGAGAGAGAGAGAGAGAGAGAGAGAGAGATGACAGAAAGAAAGACATCTGTAAAGAAACAGATGCAACTAAGTTGCAATAACTGGTGCAAAATGCTGAAAGCACAATTAGTTGGACATTTAACAGATTTAGAAAATAACTTTAACAAAATATCAACAACATTAATCACAAAAGTCATATAGAAGTTGCCACTGGGTGAATGACGTAAACTATTGTTCAACGAGAAGGGTGTAACCATTGTCACGATTGCTGTAGCGAAAGGAATAATTGCTACATCACATACATTGATAATTGCAAACCTAGTTAAGGGTGTAATACCATAATACCATCTACTACTCCTACTATTCCTACTCCAACTCCATCTATTGACCAAGCTTAAGAAGGCTTGAAAAATGTTGCAGATTAGTTGAAGATGCTGGCTGATAAAGCAATAGCAGTCATACCTGGAAATACGTTGACTCTTTTCAGCTGGATCAAAGGTTGTTTGATTACTGGCTGATAATATCTTACTTCCCATTTTAGCATTAGTTCGGTTGATATTTGCCATTATTAAAGGTGTGGAGATTGGTACTAAACAAGTCAGAGGATATACTTCCCATTGGAAGTATACTTTATTATTTCCCGACGTATTTAGATGTAACCAAGGAGTCTCAGAAGGAGTTAATTAAAATATTTCACAAACCAAGCAATTCAACTCCTTTTACAACCATAACCAATAAAAGCGATTGTTATTTATTATATGTTCTTTAATATGGTTTATCATGTGTTGTTGCCATTGCAAGACTATTACCATTATTATCTTGCTTATCTACATAATTATTACTCACTTTCTGTTCTTTTCGTTCATTATCAACTTTTTGGCGAATTTTTAGACTTTGTTTATCAGCAGCTGGAATAAATTGTCTCGATACACGGTTATTTATGTTAATTAATCCTAAAATGAAGTTATTTTAAGACTTTTTCAGATTGTTATTGTACTTTACATTGCTATCACTTTTTATAACCATATCACTAGGTCAGAGAAATATACCATCTCTACCCAAGGCATAACCAATTTAACTTTTGAATCTGAAATATATTGCTGAAATTACTCATTATGTTTTCGTCTGAATCATAGCCTTGCGGAGCCAATATTAAAGCCTTTACTAACTTTTTGACTGTGTCTTGCATAGTACCTTCCGACTGAGTTATACTTGTCATGTTAGAAATCTGAGCACCCAGAATGGCAATAACATATCAGTTAATACCTTGTTTTAGTTGTGCTACCCCTTCTTTTGCTTGTCCGTTGCTATCTTGTAGAAAGAAGTAAGTCCAACCTATCAATTCTTCAGGTGTTGTTTGAGTGTTATACTGCTCAGGATTATGTCGTATCCAAGATCCCCTGTTCTACCATTGGTCTGCTTCATATCTACCCGTTTCATCATCAGACATGTCTCTCTATTATGCAATATGCTTTGGGCCATTAATAACAGTTAAATTCTTTCTTGTGGTGGAATATTAAAGTTTTTCTCCATTATGCTACACTGGTTTATCCTATTACTATTTGAGTTACATAATTGGTCATCTAGTAAAGGTATTGAACATACAGATAGAAGTTTTCTGATTTGAAATTAAATATGAAATCTATAAACAGACTTTATTAATTCTGGTATGCTTGAATCTGATAAGTGCCAATAACTTATTCTGCATCCAGATATTGCACACTATACAGTCCAATTAAGCAGATTCTGCCAGAATGACATATTACAGTGAGTTCTGTATATAAATCATAACTGTTAAATTTAAGAGTGTAGTCTTTGAAAATGTCTAATGCTCTGTATGCGAAGAATTTATCTTGCATATAGCACATGTTTATGTTTCTGAGAACGCTTGTAATACCAATATTAACAAGTGTATTAAATTGTGTTGCTGGGCAAGGATAAGGAGCAGTATTTCACAATTACTTGAATCTAGTATCCATTTAGACTCTATGAATTTAGTTACTTTAACAATTTTCAAAAATACATTTTGGATCCTAACCATATCTACATCCATACTTCCGAAAGTATCAAAGAAGTATACTGCCTTAAATCTCTCAACAGTTAACCATATACTTAACATTTGGCAAATTAATATTATTATTACCATTCACATACGGAATTAAACTTTTATTGCACTTTTTACATGCCACATTTGCATTTGAAGCGAATGGCATAACATATCTACTGTCAAAGCCATCTGACTTTCCACGTTTGTTATTAGGCTTAAATGAAGCATTCTTTCGCAGTAGGTCATATATATCATTGTACTCTTGCTCAGATTTGGGTAGTACGACTCAATTATTGCAGTGAGAACAGCTACTTATATCCCCTTCATAATAAGCCTTAGAATATTCTTTATTATCAGTTGCAGTGGATGATGCTGACCTACCTTTTTCTGAATATAGTAGTCCACCCAGACTCCCATAGTTAGTATCATCATAATCATCATCATTAGAATCAGCATCATCAAAGTCGGGATTATTTTATTTTTTAGGTTTATTTCCACGGTTGCGGTATGTCTTCTTATGGCTGCCCATATTGGCTCTCCTCTTTATCACAATGTGTTCATTTAACCTTTCTATACATCACAGATAATTTATATGATTTATATATTATCATATCTAAACTTGTCCTTAGGCTCAATTGCAGGTACAGACTCAGTTATATTAGATAATATTTTAGGCAGTGATACTTTTGCCACCTTTTTAGCTAATATATTATCCACTTTCTCAACCAATATTTCAACTACCTTTTCAGGTAGTATTTCACTCAGTCTATTAAGTATATTCTCCACTAGTCTGTACATTTATATTCAGGTAGTATTTCACTCAGTCTATTAAGTATATTCTCCACTAGTCTGTACATTTATATTCAGGTAGTAATTCACTCAGTCTATTAAGTATATTCTCCACTAGTCTGTACATTTATATTCAGGTAGTATTTCACTCAGTCTATTAAGTATATTCTCCACTAGTTTGTACATTTATATTCAGGTAGTATTTCACTCAGTCTATTAAGTATATTCTCCACTAGTCTGTACATTTATATTCAGGTAGTATTTCACTCAGTCTATTAAGTATATTCTCCACTAGTCTGTACATTTATATTCAGGTAGTAATTCACTCAGTCTATTAAGTATATTCTCCACTAGTCTGTATATTTATATTCAGGTAGTATTTCACTCAGTCCATTAAGTATATTCTCCACTAGTCTGTACATTTATATTCAGGTAGTATTTCACTCAGTCTATTAAGTATATTCTCCACTAGTTTGTACATTTATATTCAGGTAGTATTTCACTCAGTCTATTAAGTATATTCTCCACTAATCTGTACATTTATATTCTCAACTAGTCTGTACATTTATATTCAGGTAGTATTTCACTCAGTCTATTAAGTATATTCTCCACTAGTCTGTACATTTATATTCAGGTAGTATTTCACTCAGTCTATTAAGTATATTCTCCACTAGTCTGTACATTTATATTCAGGTAGTATTTCACTCAGTCTATTAAATATATTCTCCACTAGTCTGTACATTTATATTCAGGTAGTATTTCACTCAGTCTATTAAGTATATTCTCAACTAGTCTGTACATTTATATTCTCCACTAGTCTGTACATTTATATTCTCCACTAGTCTGTACATTTATATTCTCCACTAGTCTGTACATTTATATTCTCCACTATTTTGTACATTTATATTCTCCACTAGTCTGTACATTTATATTCAGGTAGTATTTCACTCAGTCTATTAAGTATATTCTCCACTAGTCTGTACATTTATATTCTCCACTAGTCTGTACATTTATATTCTCCACTAGTCTGTACATTTATATTCAGCGCATTATTTTCACTGGATACTTCCATGCATACTTCCATGACGTCCCATGACGTATGTGAAGTGCTTCTAGAAGTGGAGTGAATTGGTGTCTACAGTAGTATAAAAAGCTACCAACTGATCCATATGTCAGCATCTCTAGTCATAACAATTTTCGTTTATCACTAAATTGTATGAATTAGAGGATAGTAGGATTGGAGAATTGGTACCCCTGTTTTCGACACTACTAATACAACCGATTATTTTTTAACATATTTTATTTTTTTATTTTCAATGAGATCGCAACGCCAAGATACATACTGAAGAGGTATTTCTGGTTCAAAACATTAATTTTATGGAACGAAGATTAAACTCGTATATCATGCTTTACATAAAAACATATGAAGCGCGTTATACGATATGTTGTCATGCTTTAACTGATATCTTACTCAGATAAGTAAATTTAGTACACTTTTTGTATCAGATTGTCATGTGACAATTATTCAGATGTCACGTGGTTAATGGGACATCCGTGCAAATTTCAGAGACAACTGATTTTACAGGCGTAAGGAAAGCAATTTCGATCCATAAATTTAAAAAATGATATAATTAAAGAATGCTTTGAATAAATCTCAGAAGTGCAGAAGGAACGCCGTGAACAATGCAACAAAATTCACTACTATTGATGCTACTGTATAGTGCACACGCACACACACACACACACACACACACACACATATATATATATATATATATATATATATATATATATATATATATATATATATATATATATATACCCATCGCCTTGCCCGTAAGCACCAACCCCTACACGATCTCAACCATGCACACATCACCAAAACATGATGCTACAAAGGCGATGGTATAGGCATTTGTGCGTAACAGTAATACCCGCATTTCGACGCAGTAATTAATTCTCATCAAAGTACACAGTCCATCTGGATTCCTACTACAGAAATAAAGGTATATAGAAGTTATTATAGAGAATTACGGATATATACCAAACAACCGGAAAGTGCTATCCCTAAATTCTACAGGAGAATGCTTGATAACATTGACAGAATTTTTAAATACGAATAGATAACATCATACAGGTAAGAAAATTTTAATTCGTACTATACGAAGATTCGAACCCGGATCCGCGGGTTACGGCACCCATCGCCTTGCCTGTAAGCACCAACCGTTACATATATATTGCTATTTTGTTACTAAATTCCTTTCCAGATAGTCACACGAAAGAAATCTACACAATTTTAATATATATATATATATATATATATATATATATATATATATATATATATATGTGTGTGTGTGTGTGTGTGTGTGTGTGTGTGTGTGTGTGACTATACAGCTGGTATTTCCTTATGTGCTGACCACTTTTTTAAACTCAGTATCTCTGACGTTACTGAAATCCATTACCCAAGGTATTATCTACAAACTGGTTAATGATTTTAAGTCCGGACTTCCTTTAAAAAAAAGTTGTCAGCATTCAATAGCCTTTTAGTCAATCTGTTTATTCAGTAGCTAGTTAGTTTCTCTGCTGGTCAATCATATCAAATTATGTTTAGAAATTAAGAAAGAATGGTTTTATGACAAGTTCCATCTAAAATACAAAAGAAAACTCCAGCACTCTTCTCAGAGCACAATTGTCTCAATTTATATTAAGTCTACTCTCCTATGTTCCCGTTTTCACGAATCTGGGCTAAAGGAACACATAATTGTAATTTTCCTTTGAAAAGCCATAAAATCCAAAACAGACGAATGCAGACGTTACAATTGCTAAGTATTTAGATATATTTTTGCAAGGTTTCGTCACGATACGTTTCGTCATCTAATTTCATAGTGTGCAACGCTTGTTAACCGTATTTTGCTTAGATTATTCTCATTTGTAGCTTTTTCAACTACTGTTTTCAAAATTGTTTGTATGGATATTATAGATTTTTTGCGTGAACTTCCAATTTTAGTCGCTTAAAAAACTTTGGATTACGAATTGCCTCAACTATTTTTGTCACTTGAAAAATATTCCCCAGGCTCAGTCAATTTTCCCTTTTCTATCAATTAATTTCTTAACATATGGTTTTACTGTTTAAAAAAGGCAATATATATAACTTCGTTCATAGGATGCGCAAATCGTGCGGAATAGCTTTTAAAATTTTGGATATAGGAAATATGTAGTAGTAATAGTCAATTGGATATAGGAAATATGTAGTAGTAACAGTCAATTGGATATAGGAAATGTGTAGTAGTAACAGTCAATTGGATATAGGAAATATGTAGTAGTAACAGTCAATTGGATATAGGAAATATGTAGTAGTAACAGTCAATTGGATATAGGAAATGTGTAGTAGTAACAGTCAATTGGATATAGGAAATATGTAGTAGTAATAGTCAATTGGATATAGGAAATGTGTAGTAGTAACAGTCAATTGGATATAGGAAATATGTAGTAGTAATAGTCAATTGGATATAGGAAATATGTAGTAGTAACAGTCAATTGGATATAGGAAATGTGTAGTAGTAACAGTCAATTGGATATAGGAAATGTGTAGTAGTAATAGTCAATTGGATATAGGAAATATGTAGTAGTAACAGTCAATTGGATATAGGAAATGTGTAGTAGTAACAGTCAATTGGATATAGGAAATATGTAGTAGTAATAGTCAATTGGATATAGGAAATATGTAGTAGTAACAGTCAATTGGATATAGGAAATATGTAGTAGTAATAGTCAATTGGATATAGGAAATGTGTAGTAGTAATAGTCAATTGGATATAGGAAATGTGTAGTAGTAATAGTCAATATGCCAGAAGTGGGAAGCCCTCATATTCAGCACCAAATACTGCTGTCATGAAGAGTATTAATACTATGCAATTGTCGACAAGACAATTACTGGAAACTCCAGAGTAAAAAAATACCTTTAAAAAGCACCTGTTGACATGGAAACATAAAAACTGAACCAAGGTATAACAGGAGTTTTCATGAAAGCTCCATCTTAAATGTTAAAATCAAGCTGAGGTAGAATATGCTTTTCTTTTTTTTAAAGAAACCTCCGTCTTGAGAAAACATAACCATTATAGAATGAAACCTTTGTCATGAAATGAATAGCAATTATATTTTTCAAGACTTTAAAGGAACCTAATGAAGACTCGAGAATGATTAATAAAACGACACTGACAAAAAGCAGGAAACACACCTGCAGCAGCGACCGATATAAATTGTAAAATTATTCAGATGGAGTGGAGTGCTTTGAGTTTTCATTATCACTAGCTTAGCTGCCGGATTTTTTTCTTTCTACTATTCATTTGAGGCATACTCGCATTGCAAACTATTGCTATCAATTTTGTCCACCTGCCATGGTTGGTTTAGATTCGCGGCTGATAGAAAAACATTAAAATAACCATTTAGCTTGATTAATTTAACTTGATTAAGTTACACTATAATATAATTATAATAAGAATTATCATAATATGTGATAACATTCCATAATTATACTGTATCAGAAAAGAGATAACGGCTTCGTATTTGAGGACGCTAATGATGCTTTTACTGTCGCAAATTGAGTTTTGCCAGCGCCCCCTCAGTACAGTCAGTCAAACTGATATTTGCGGCAATGAAACTATAATTAACTTCCTCAAGTACTTAAATATATAATTCATATCCCCTTTTTAACACTATATTGAAAATTATGTGGACAAGTAGTAAGATATGCAATTCCCTTTAGCCTTACATCAGATGAAGAGTAGTGACGTTACAATGGCCTCAAACAATTTAACAGTTTGTCGTGGATTTTACTGTAGCAAATTTTGAGAGTTGACCAACCGAAACCGCATTCCATACGCTGGCGTGTTAGGATGTGTATTCGAAATTTGGATCACAATATAAAATACTTTGCCGCTAAGTTTCTCAAGAATCCAATAAAAATATAGAACCAATTATAAGAAATTTAATTTTGCGTAACCTGTAGATAACGCAATACAATTCAAGGGGGCAGAAGCCATCTTGATATGAGATCATTTAAGTTTGTTGCCTATCTTTTAAAGTTACCATTATGTCACTAATGTCTCAGTTATCAGTTGAAAGCTCAAATACAAAGTCAATAAATTAATGTATTGTGTTGAAGGGTGTTGAAGCAGACGATCGTTTAGTCATTAAAACGAACTATTGAACTATTTTAAACAAATTAAACCGACAAAGTTCGCTAAATTCCAAAATGCGTCAGAGAATATTCATACCGATTGATTTATTAAGGATGTCCTCTGTAAAACAGTAAGTGATAGTCTTCACGTATATCTCAAATAGGTAACGAATATCAATTACTATAGGTGATTTATCGAAAGTCGATGCAGATTATTTCAGTACCTTTCCTAGCACCGCAAGGTCGCCATGACCTGTGACCCTGAACATTTTTGATCTAGCAATCCAGATACGAACTAGATAAAGAGGCCTTAATTTTAATAAAAGTAATAACTGTGAAGTGATTAATGCCTCCTATAATTTACAGAAAGAACGAACTATGCATATCAAATTGTCTGCCATCTGTATGTTACGAACAGGATTATTGTTATATCCAGATAAATCAAGCGTTACGTAAGTTCCCCTCCTTGTTGCAAACAAAGTCTATAGAAAGTTACGTGACTGATGAGTTACAAATGTGCAGAACTTGTCATAAGTGGGAGAAATATTCTAATAAAACTATTTAAAAAATTGAATGGACATTATCTACAAGAAATATAATTAAAAAAATGCCTGATAACTGGTAAACATTTATTTCAAACACACAGTTATATGTTAACACAACTTAGGTTTTTAATTCATTGAAAAAAGTTGATGTAAATATCTCTAATATTGGATATACCTATTGCTAAACATATTTACAAGCACGTATTTGATTCATTAGTGAAAAGAGGACCTTCAGGGAAGTAGGTGATTTTTATTGAAAAGTTAGCAGATAGATAGGGACGGTGACATCACTCTTGCGCTGTATTGATGTCTTTTTAAAAAGTTACGTTCAACCTATTATTTGGTATTGTTGTCAAATTGTTGAAATATTAATACTATCGTAATAATAATAATAATTATTATTATTATTATTATTATTATTATTATTATTATTATTATTACTTTTATTATTATTATTATTATTATTGTCGTTGTTGTGCTGCCATGTTTGTCTCATAGGCATAGATACAAATTTATCTGTTTCAAATATTTTTATTGATTCGTTATTTGTTTATATATATATATATATATATATATATATATATATATATATATATATATATATATATATATATATATATCTTCAGGATTTTATAATAAACACCGTAAAAGAATGCCAGAACTTTATAAAAAATATGACATTTTCTACTCAACTTATGAGAGTTCATTAAATGTTTCCCATTTTCCTGAACATATTGCACCAATATTGAATAACTTCCTAGGTTAACACAGTAACGTACCCTGTTACTTATACCCGTCCATACAGTGCGCACACGATATTATAGCACAGATTTAACATAGTATTAATAGTCTATTTGCCAGAAATGGGAACATCTCCTACTCATCACCAAATATTGACATCATTTTCACATCCAAAAATGTATATTACCACTGTAGAATATTCCCACTGAGTATTCAATAAACTTAAGTGTCAAGGTGACCTAGTAATTAAGATAATAAATCCAAATGACAGATGATCGGTATAGCTGAAATCTACCCATATTCCACATTTGTAATTGAAAGACTTTTTTATGCCTTGCCATCATGTCGTGCACACACTATATTGTAGTTATAGTTCAGTTATTATTTGTTTTTATAAGGGCAAGTGAGTCAAATCGTCCACAAACTCCCACAAGTCAAGTCAGTTCAATTGCAGAACATCGTTAATATTTTTATTTTCTCCATCATAACACTCTCAGCACCCATTAGCAAAGTTATGTTGATGTGGAGCCGTCCTCGAATATTATCCCTGTATCTGTTTCAACATTTAGTTGAGCAATAAGGATGCACAAAATAGTTTTCACGGAAACATAATACTATGACCTGTCGACTTAGAAATATAACACTGGATCAAGGTAAAACATGCTTTTTCAAGCATCTATACAGTTAAAGTCATGTAGGGGTAAAACATGCTTTTTCAAGCATCTCTACGGTTAAAATCAAATAGGTTAAAATCAAGTTAGATACGTCGAACGTTAAAGTATCTAAATAAGTATATCAGCATATACACAACATTTAGCCTGTTTTAGGTTAAACCACAATATACCTATAATTCGGACTATCATGATAGAGTGACAACTTTCCATCATTATAATGTGTCAGAATGGGAACTATAGCTTCGTATTGGACGACAGGAGGACTTTAATGATGGTTTTACTGTCGCAAATTTAATTTTACCGGATCAGTGCAGCCCGTAAACTGATATTTGCGACAAAGAAGCTATAGTAATTGTCATTAAGTCTATAAACAAAAGACTGTTGTGCTCAATCTACCAACACAGTGCAAATTGTGTTCACAAATAGCAAAATATGAGATTATCTTGCTGTGGCATCATTTGTAAGTGAGAGTCTTGACAAAGGCATCAAAACGTCCGACCAATAAGAAATATCGTTCCATACGCTGGTGAGTCATAATATGTATTATAATTTCGACCTTAAAATAAAATACTTTGTTGCTAAATTTTCCGTCAATCCAAGAAATTAATAATGCCAATTATAAGCAATGTTAATTTTGCGTAATATGTAGATAACAACACCATACAATTCATCCTTACAGATCCCCTCTTTGCATGATAGGATTTGAGATTTGTTCCTATTATTCAGGCAACCATTATATCACTAGAGTCTCAGTTATTATTTGAAGACTCAACAACAGAGTCAACACAATTATGGTTGAGGATGTTGAAATAGACCATCGTTTATTCATTAAAATGAAACCATCGCACTATTGTGCAGAAATTAAGCACACAAAATTTGCTAAATTTCAATGCAGAAGACACCTCTCTCTCTCTCTCTCTCTCTCTCTCTCTCTCTCTCTCTCTCTCTATATATATATATATATATATATATATATATATATATATATATATATATATATATATATATATATAATTTCACAACCAGCTATAAAATATCCTTGCTTGTTTGAAATCTGGATAAAGGTGACAAAAGAATATCATCGTGATAGGGCCTCGTTGGTTTATGAAGATATGAAGATATGAATAATACAATACTGTGATTGACACCTGGCATTTTTCGACATGGAATGTAATCTTATTTGTGAGGAATATTCTCAGCAAAACAGCAAGTCATAGCCTTTTTACTCTTATCTCAAATAGGTCATGAATTTGTAGGATCAATTATTGTAAATAACTCACTGATGTGTAGTTTCTTTCACGTTCTGTGAAATACACTTGCCTTAAATATACATTACGGCTTCTTATCAATACATCAGCAGATTATTGTAGACAGCTACTTTTCAGTTTAGGAAAACAAATAAAGTATACTCATATACCAGAAGGTAGGAGTATAGTATGCCCATCATGTCGCGCAGTGTGCAATTAACAATTCGCTTTAATGAGGGAAAGCAACTTTTTTAGGCATTCCGTTGATAATAGAAAACATAGTAATAATTCAAAGGAAGACATCGAAAACAAAACATGGTAATACTAAATGACCCAATGAAAAATATCTATCTCTCAGTCAATTACAAATACCCTCTATAATTTAATTATGGCAGTGGTATTCAAGCTATTATTGTTAGCGTTGTTAGCTAGTTGTAATGTTAATACCCTGATTTTATACTACTACTACTAATAATAATAATAATATTAATAATAGTAATAATAATGATAATAATAATAGTAATTAGTAGTAGTTATAGTAGTAGTATTTTTGTTGTTGTTGATCCTATTTTTTTATATTATTTTTTTATAGGTGTAACTGCAAATGTATATGTTTGGAATTATTTGAATGACTAGTTATACTCACGTTTATTGTATATTCAGGTTTTAGACAAAAACAGCATCAACAAACACCAAAACATTCCAAAAGCTCTCTACTAATTCCCATTTTGTGGGGTATGGGGCACTCATTGGACCCCTTTCCGCGCTTTTGCGGCTTTACGCCCATTCTCATCTATGGTTGTTACATTTGTGTCTATGGTTGTTCATATTAGTGGTATGATGGTACGTCTCTTGATAAGGTTGAATTATAAAGAAACTGTGTATATTTGTGCATATTTTGATTGTCTCCGGGATTTATACTGTGTATCTTTGTGTATATTTTGATTGTCTCCGGGATTTATACTGTGTATCTTTGTGCACATTTTGATTGTCTCCGGGATTTATACTGTGTATCGTTGTGCATATTTTGATTGTCTCCGTGATTTATACCGTGTATCTTTGTGCATATTTTGATTGACTCCGGGATTTATACTGTGTATGTTTGTGCATATTTTGATTGTCTTCGTGATTTATACTGTGTATCTTTGTGCATATTTTGATGGTCTCCGGCATTTATACTGTGTATCTTTGTGCATATTTTGATTGTCTCTGGGATTTATACTGTGTATGTTTGTGCATATTTTGATTGTCTCCGGGGATTTATACTGTGTATATTTGTACATATTTTAATTGTCTCCGTGATTTATATTGTGTATCTTTGTGCATAATTTGATTGTCTCCGGGGTTTATACTGTGTATCTTTGTGCATATTTTGATTGTCTCCCGGATCTGTACTGTGTATATTTGTGCACATTTTGATTGTCTCCGGGATCTGTACACTGTATCATTGTGCACATTTTGATTGTCTCCGGGATTTATACTGTGTATCTTTGTGCACATTTTGATTGTCTCCGGGATTTATACTGTGTATCTTTGTGCATAATTTGCTCGTCTCCGTGATTTATACTGTGTATCTTTATGCATATTTTGATGGTCTCCGTGATTTATACTGTGTATCTTTGTGCATAATTTGATGGTCTCCGTGATTTATACTGTGTATCTTTGTGCATATTTTGATGGTCTCCGGGATTTATACTGTGTATCTTTGTGCACATTTTGATTGTCTCCGGGATTTATACTGTGTATCGTTGTGCATATTTTGATTGTCTCCGTGATTTATACTGTGTATCTTTGTGCATATTTTGATTGACTCTGGGATTTATACTGTGTATGTTTGTGCATATTTTGATTGTCTTCGTGATTTATACTGTGTATCTTTGTGCATATTTTGATGGTCTCCGGCATTTATACTGTGTATCTTTGTGCATATTTTGATTGTCTCTGGGATTTATACTGTGTATGTTTGTGCATATTTTGATTGTCTCCGGGGATTTATACTGTGTATATTTGTACATATTTTAATTGTCTCCGTGATTTATATTGTGTATCTTTGTGCATAATTTGATTGTCTCCGGGGTTTATACTGTGTATCTTTGTGCATATTTTGATTGTCTCCCGGATCTGTACTGTGTATATTTGTGCACATTTTGATTGTCTCCGGGATCTGTACACTGTATCATTGTGCACATTTTGATTGTCTCCGGGATTTATACTGTGTATCTTTGTGCACATTTTGATTGTCTCCGGGATTTATACTGTGTATCTTTGTGCATAATTTGCTCGTCTCCGTGATTTATACTGTGTATCTTTGTGCATATTTTGATGGTCTTCGTGATTTATACTGTGTATCTTTGTGCATAATTTGATGGTCTCCGTGATTTATACTGTGTATCTTTGTGCATATTTTGATGGTCTCCGGGATTTATACTCTGTATCTTTGTGCATATTTTGATGGTCTCCGGCATTTATACTGTGTATCTTTGTACATATTTTGATTGTCTCCGGGATTTATACTGTGTATCTTTGTGCATATTTTGATGGTCCCCGGGATTTATACTGTGTATCATTGTGCATATTTTGATTGTCTCCGGGATTTATACTGTGTATCTTTGTGCACATTTTGATTGTCTCCGGGATTTATACTGTGTATCATTGTGCATATTTTAATTGTCTCCGGGATTTATACTGTGTATCTTTGTGCATATATTGATTGTCTCCGTGATTTATACTGTGTATCTTTGTGCATATATTGATTGTCTCCGTGATTTATACTGTGTATCTTTGTGCATATTTTGATATGTCTTCGGGATCTGTACTGTGTATCTTTGTGCATATTTTGATTGTCTCCAGGATCTGTACTCTGTATCTTTGTGCACATTTTGATTGTCTCCGGGATTTATACTGTGTATCTTTGTGCACATTTTGATTGTCTCTGTGATTTATACTGTGTATCTTTGTGCACATTTTGATTGTCTCCGGGATTTATACTGTGTATCTTTGTGCACATTTTGATTGTCTCCGGGATTTATACTGTGTATCTTTGTGCATATTTTGATTGTCTCCGGGATTTATACTGTGTATCTTTGTGCATATTTTAATTGTCTCCGGGATTTATACTGTGTATCTTTTGTGCATATATTGATTATCTCCGTGATTTATACTGTGTATCTTTGTGCATATTTTGATTGTCTCCGCGATTTATACTGTGTTACATATTGTATTTGCCTTGTAATAAGGAATATTGAGTTGCATAATTTTGGTTTAGCGTTTGGAAACACCACTGTCGGTAGGTCGGATGCACAGTTGTAATCAAAGACCTTGTTTTTCTGTATTTAAATTCAAGTTACAGGGATAGTGAAGTCTTTCGTATATTTCGTATAATTTATTGATTATGATTTTTGAACTAAAAATAACAAGAATCTGCGAACAACTTAAAATTGATCTAAATCTCATTTTCTTAACTGGTATGGATTTAATTGCAAACAATGTTTCTTAAAGAAATTAGAAGTAATAATAATTTATAAATGAGAAATTGAATCTTCATAAACGTGACGCTTTATAAAAAGGTATTTTGATCAGAACCTAGATAAACTTTTACCACGTCTATAAGTGAAACTGAGTACTTTGATTGGGAAGATTTATGTTCAATATTGTCAACGATGCGATGAAAATGTACGAACGGCTAATGTGATGGTAGACGGAACAGAAATATCATATAACATCTACTGTGCAAATAAGTAATTGCGACTCTTCTTGAGTTTGTTGAAATTTGAAATTAAATATTAGCGAGAAACAGAAATCTTAATAAGAAAAATTACAAGCATGCCGTTAGTTTTTTTATTTTTATTTCAAGGTCTTAAATATCGCTTCTGTCAATTTTTCCTGGCGAGAAAAAAGAGGGTCAACGAAAAGCCACTTGTGACGCGAAGTGAAATTTGGTCGAAATACTTGACCCCCAACTTTACGACGGCCTTAGTGAATATGACGTCATCTTCCCGAAGACATAAAATTCTCGTGGCGCGGCTTTTATACATATATATTTTGTAATCATAGAAATACCGTCGTATATGCATAGATCTTGTAAATATTCTGACTGACCACCATTTCAATATGAATTTGAATTACATAACTTCTGATATTATCTTCATATTATTACCTTTAGTAATATATATATATCTCTTTCTCCCTACGGAGAAGTTTTGTGAATTAATCTGCTTATTTCATTTGCATGGATTTGCATCTGCATGCATATGTAATTTCGTTTCTTACTAAGATTTCATTGCATATTGTAGACTATAGAAAATGATGATACCTTGTTGTTTTTTGTACTATCTGGCATTCAATTCAATTCAATTCATTGAAAAATGTATCCTCACAGTCCGTTTGGACTATTGGAATGCATAAAGACTCTTCTTCTCATATATACTTCTTATATATATATATATATATATATATATATATATATATATATATATATATATATATATATATATATATATATATATGGTATGGAGGGTATTTATGGCGCTGTTTTAGCAGCCTCAAGCGTAAGATCGAAAAAATAATTACAGTAAAAGTTTCTTACTTATTTAAATATAACCGGCCTCGATCTCTAATTTCTAGTTTTATGTACTCGAAAAAAGAATGATATACGGTATGTTTTGTAAATTTAGGAAAATATTTTTTTTGTTTGTTTGTTTGTTTTTTGTTGTTGTTGTTGTTCTACATAACTCCTGAACTTATAATTTTATATATTGTAAGAATTTGGCATCCTACCTGTATATGAAACACAATAAATTAACTCTTATTCAAAAGGTCAAGTTCACATCATCGTGACAAGTCTGTGCATATCATCCTGTGCATCTCATAAGCTTACATTACATATATAACGTAGTTGTTTTGTCGTTCGCATCATCATTTTCATTTTTTGCAAACTCTGCTGTTGCTAATTTTATCATATTAGTGCATGATAAAATAAATCAAGGGAAGGATTTAGAGTTAAACCAGACTAGGGTAGTTTGTCATCGATTACAACATTGAAGAGATAAAAAGATGGCGTTAGAAAGACTAAAACTGTTTTATATTCGGAATAACTCGTGTATTCAGCGTACATAATTTACAGGCAGGCCTTTTACAGGAATATCATGTGTTATGGAAACGGTATATTCTGGAGGCGATCCATTCTTCCTGATAAATAGATTTCTTCTATGGATGAGCTTGTTGGAAAAATTATCAAACGAAATTTACAACGCAAGACACAGCCTCAGGACCATGACGTCATTGGCACTTGGATATAAAACAGAGACATCAAATCTGCATCAAGCTAATATGTGTGTATCTATTTTTGATCATGAAAGCGCTAACAGGTTAAAATTTATTTACATCCGTCTATGTTGGAGGACATACACGTTAGTCCCAATGGGTCTCTATAGTACACATATTTAGTATCCAAATCTACATTAATAATACAGATCCTATCAGAGAGACAGGAAGTTAAATGGACTGTCGTGACTACAAGGGCGGCTTTATGCAACTTTCAAGAGACGACAAATTTGATGATAGTTCAGTATTGGCTGTTTGAGGACTTGCAGGTCAATATTTTTCCCCAAGAAAATAAAGTGCCTCGAAATTTTCAATGGGTCAGAACGTTGTGACATCGCTTGAATAAGAGTTTCATCCACATCTATGGCATTGTCTTTCATATGTCTTTCTTGTAAATCAAAATGGCTCAACGCTGTGCTGCATTTTAATATAAGCCTGCAGAATCAATGCCGAAAATTAGACTTCTCTTCTCCATAAAAAGTTTCTGATACTGTGACCCATACGAACATACATTAAAATACAGCGAAAATCAATGGATTTCTTGATAAGCTTGTTTGCCTTAAAGTATTTTCCGTGTTGCTCTAGATGTGATATTTTGAAGGTTGACAAAAATTCATTGTAGAAAAAGAAATGACTTTTTAGCTTACTATATAGATTTTTAATTACTATTTTGTTTTCAATATTTTTCAAAAGAAAATAAAAATACCACATTAACCAAATACTTTACAAAATGATCTGTTCATATTAGTATTGGAGTGAAAACGTGGAATAAGCTTGGATATATGTGAACAACTAACCAATAGTGTGTCTCTTGAATATATGTTGTGTCCCTGATCTTGAATTAGTAGTGATGTCTAGCACTTTTTATTCCCTCCAATTTTACCTAATTTAAACATTAGTACTGTGATAGCACACATGGATGATTTCTTCAGCACATATTTTCTTGCTAATATTTATTGCTGCAATTACATAGCCAGTCATTCTGCAGTCTTCACTCTTCATTTTGGACTAGTGAGGTTACACTTCTACCAAATAGTGTAAATGCGTGTCATGGCGTGGATGTCCCAAAGAGTATAAATTACTACATTTTCCTCTATCATTGAAACTTTATATTGAAATTGTGTCATGTACATGAGTTTGTAAATAAAGTCCCTCCAGGACTGCATGTGATTGATGGTTGGTATTTATGCTCAATGTTAACTGATGAACCAAATTCCACATCTATCCGACTTTTCGAGTGTTGAAACTTAATGTTGCCGTCATGTTCGTATCCGTATTGGTTTGCTGCAATTGTTCTCAAAATTTTTTTCCGGAAATTTCAACGCAGCACTTGACGACCCAGGCTGAAACTGATGTCTTCCGCTATGAGAATATTTGCGACTTCATATGTAATGCTATGAAGGGCCACAGTTTGTTTCTGTCAGTCAATTTAGGTTTTGGTCGATTGTTGCTTTTTATACCTACTGATGCATCTTTGTGCATTAGAACTAAATTATATCGTTTGTTACACCTATTGCACGTTAAGCAGAGAATAAGGTTTTTATCTGGATTCTTGAGGATAGTTTGTACAAGTGATAATGGTAATTCTATTTTATGCCATTTGCTCTTTTTCACACGAACACTTAATGTTGAAAGTTTTTGGCCTTCATCGGTTACAACAATCTTCAACCTGCGTCCATTCTTCTTTGTCTTATTTCTTTTATTTTCCTTTCTGTTCATTTTCTTGCTTTTAATATAGACCCACAAATCAACCTGTACCAAAACCTCTTCATCAGTAACGTTGGTCTTCGTCAGGGGAAACATCATACAATCTTGGGAATCTGCAACACAGGCGAATAGACAACAATAAGAAATGAGCAACAGTTGTAGTGATGGACGAAGTAATAGATGGATATTAAGTTATCGTGAAATGTGGAGGTTGATATGAGTGTAATGGTAGTAGTAGTAGCAGTAGGAACAGCAGCAGCAAAAGAAGAAGTAGTATTAGTAGTAGAAGAACACTTGTAGTGATGGTGATACTAGCGCTAATTGTAGTGTGCTTGTTTTGGGAATTTAATAATCTATTTGTTTCATATTTGTTGATGCTTAATATGTCTAGCTTACATTCAGATAACACAATTTCCACTGAGCTACACACGCTTAGGAATGTAATAATAACGAAACAGGCTATACCATCTTCAATTTTTCAGTGTCCTTTTCAAACAAGAAGAAAGCGGCTTATTTAGATTAGTTCAACCAGACCTTGTGCCGGACTCCGTGAGATGTCCGACAAACGAAAATCTGGTTAAAAAAAAAGTGTTCATTGTAACGCCAGAATGAGGCTTTCTAAAAATTTAAAAAAGTGATTTGTTTGGCTGATAAGATGAAGTGAGGTAATGCGTCATTATAATCATTGGATGACGTTATTATTTGGGAAACATGTCGAGTATCTCTCGGGCTGATTGAAACACTCCTACTGCACGGGAGTCTGCTTTACAAAGTGTTGTTTACTTATATCCGCTTAAGCTTACGATACAATTGTGGCTTGAATAATTCCAAAAAGTATGTCTAAAAATGTTTAAAGAGGAGAAATATCTTCCCACTTTACTTTCGATTCTACAAAGTTTGACCGAAGCGCCTTATATCGGTAAGAGAGATCAATGCAGCATTTTACCAGACCACTGTATGATTGATAACTCAAGCAGCCACACGAAAGTCTGAACAAGATTAGGGCTTCCAACGAAGCATGTTTTTTTTTTATACAAATGAAGCTAACTTTAATTAGCAATCGTGCGTTAGTTTATCAACTCGTTGATACCAAGACATTGCACATTTTGTAATTTACACATTTCTCAGCAGGATTATTATCTAAAACCTACTGTAGCAGTGCGTAAACCGAGTCCCGAATCAACATGAACTATTTTATTCAAACGCTGTCCAGTATTAAACAGTACAGAATAACACATTTTACAACATGCGTTTTTCGTTTCTGTTATTGTTGTTTTTCTTTTCGCTTTTTTCTATCAGCGCAATATTCTATGATATCATGTAACAGATACGAATAATTGTTAAGCCTATGACTGACAGAAGAATGTAAACTGCTCCTTACATAAAGTGGCATCAATTTTAAGTCAAGGAACTGCATAGTATACGTAAAGAACGAGCTATGCTAGCAGTAAAGTAGGTGGTATGTAGCTGAGGATCACTTTACTTCAACGCTAATGCTGTCTGAAAAACTCGAGATAATTTAAGAGAAATATTTGTTTGATGGAAATAAATGAAAGTGGTCGTTCACTCTGTTTACAGCTACATCAACTCACCTGCATGCTCAGAAATAATGAGGACTGGTCGTGTCATTGGTGGGTATTCTGTTGGAACCAGTTCTGTAATGGTTATGTTCCCCGTGAACTGTTGTATATTGCTCTTGATCTTGCTCTTTATTTTTTCCAGTTCAATAAATTTCTTAATATCCTGTAAGTTCCTTGGAAACGTGGTTTTCTCCTTACAATCAGAATAGACAAGAAGCATGGCCATGGTATACCCGAGTAAAAAATAGGAAGTGAGTCCTGCCATTCCGTTGTAAATGTTGGGCTTGTGTACGCACGTAATGCCGTGAATGCGTTTCCTGAAAGTAAAATTTAGTATGCGAATACATATTTTTTCTTGCCAAGATGATTTAATTAACAGGGAAAATGTATATTCATTCAGTTTGACCCTGATGCCATGTTAAATTTCTCGAACGTTGACCTTGCCACGAATGCCAAGAGCCTTCAGTGAGAATATGTATGAAATAAAGCCTAGTTTTATTTTCTGAAGTTTAAAAAAAAACGCACACTTATCACTCATGCATTTCTATTCGTTAAAGGTAAGTACAACTTAGTACACAAGATGATTGCATTTATAGGATTAAGTTTATAAAAGGTATCACTACTCTAATTGAGCCAGTCATCTATTATTGTATCATATTGTAGTCCCTAACAAAATTATTAATATGGTTTCTCTGATTCTTCCGGTAGATTTGTTAACCAGTGAGCAATGCTACTTGCACTCAATAGAAAGCAGCTTTGAAGCCTAAACAGAAACTAAAATGGTTACTGAGTTCATCCTCTTGGCTTTTGTGTAAGAAGACAAAACAAACATGTTGTGCACTAAACATTCCACTTCTTTCATTTAAATGCAAGTATTTCTAGAATATGCAACAAAATCCATGTTGATTTTGGACAGGCTGTGTCCACATTAATGCGTAATATAAGTAAGATAGTCTTGGTGCATGTGAACCTATAACTAATGCACTGAATTTCATCCGAAATGTAGAAAAAATATGAAATATATAAGGAATTAGTGTAGTAATACCTTGAATGGCATATAGGGGAAAATCCATAGTGAACACATTGTTTTTAGATAATTAGGCAAACTAGATGAATTCATAGCTAACTATGTTATGTTATGCAAATAAAAAAATAAAAAGATAAACTAATTATTTGGGTGCATATTTGAAGAATGGAAACATTTTTGATTTTCTTTTCCTCTTTAAAGGTGCAAAGCATCATATTTCTACAATATTTCTTTCTTTCATATGCAGATTCTATTCACGTTAATTTATCCCATGGTTCCATAACGTTGAATTTATTTGTAACTTAATTTGGAATGGAACAGAATTTATTTGCCTAATCGTCAATGTAATGTGGTTTCTTCACACATGCTGGTGGTTCGGTTCTTCCAACTTGATGGATCAGTGGTAATTGCTTCAGGCAATGGAGCCGTAACTGAAGTTATGATGAGTCTGTCTTGACAAATATTATATAAACTCAGAGAATTCTTGTCCATTTTCTATAGAAAAATGTTTGATTTGTCCATTTAAGATGACACAGAGAGCCCTGATAAGACCTACATTGGTGTCCTTGGTCTTGTCATTTGAGAGAGAAAAATAAAATTTGCCTCTAAAGGCATCAATTTCTAAAACTCATCATTCATAAAAGTTTTGTATCTTCCGTCAAATTGAAAATCAACATAAAAATGAGTTTATGACATTCTTTTTCATTAAGAATTGTGTATGCCAATGTTAAGGCAGCTACTATCTATGCAATTTTGTATTTATAAAAAATGGTCCATGGATCTCAAAGTTCTCGTATTTCACCATAGGTTCACACCAGTGATATACTTTCTTCAGATCCATTTATTGAGAGATTAGATATACCATTTTAAACTTTTGAGGGGCATCTTATTTCCAAAGCAACAACCTGGGTAGAGTTTTGGCCCAAAAATACTTACCTTTTGATTTGTGAAAAAAAAATATTAACAAATGCTACACAACTGAATAAAATTGGTCTTTACAAATGAAACACCGATTTATTTTGTAGAAAAATGTATCTAGCTCAAACATATAAAAGAAACTTCATTTTTTGATGAGTAAGGGAAGAGATTCGATATGTTTGGTCCTTACATTTCTCACCTATCGCACTAACATATATTCTACTTAGAACACTGTCTTGGAAGATAAATTATACCCTAGAGCAAGCCATACTGAAGAAAATGCAACCAAACTTTGCAGCTATAATTCAGTCTTGCTGCAGATACATAAAAAAGCAAATTTATTTAATAGCTGCAACTTGTGTCATCTGTTCAAGGTTTCACTACTGCAATGAACCAAGCAGCTATTATTGCATAGTATTGTAGTCTTAATCAGCTGTTATTGCATCATATTGTAGTCTTAATCAGCTGTTATTGCATCCTATTGTAGTCTTAATCAGCTATTATTGCATCCTATTGTAGTCCCAATCAGCTGTTATTGTATCCTATTGTAGTCTTAATCAGCTATTATTGCATCCTATTGTTGTCCCAATCAGCTGTTACTGCATCCTATTGTAGTCTTAATCAGCTATTATTGTATCCTATTGTAGTCCCAATCAGCTATTATTGCATCCTATTGTAGTCCCAAACAAAATCATTATATATTTTTTGCTGTTGCTGATATGTCGTGTAGATTAGCCAATCTGTACAAAATAATACTTGCATTCAAGAAAAAGCAGTATTAAATCCTAAACACAAATAAAATGTTTATTGAGTAAAGCCTCTTTGCTTTTGCGTAGGATGACAAAGAAACATGCGTGATTCGTTCGGTTGTGTGCACTAACAATTTTAGTTATTTTATTCAAATGCAACTATACCCAGAAAGGGCAACATAACCTATGCAAAATTTTCGATACGTTGTGTCCACGTTCGAGCCTAACATAAACGAAATGGTCTTGCTGAATGTAGAAAAATGAAGGAAATATACGCAATACGTATAAGCAAAGCACCAGAGAACTGCTAAACGATTCCGAGCTATTGTAGTTGTATAAAATGTAAACTGTGTACTAATATAAATGTCACTATATTAACATTTTGACCAAATTTATTGTGTTATGAGAATGTTATTAAGGATTAACAACATTAATAAGGAATCAAATGAAATTATAAAGAGGTAACGGTCAGAGGTACTAGCAATCTTCAAATTTTACGATATATCTATAAATAGACCCAGAAATTCTTTAGTATAACGAAAATATATAGATGAAAGTTTGACATATTTGTTACTTCGTCAATTATACGCATAATTACATCTGACAAGATGACTGAAATTGCTACGACAAACACGAAAGATAAACTACTAAAGCAACCTTCAAAATAGTAGCTAAGGAAAGATATCATGACCTCGAGAGATAAATTAACTTAACCTTAGTATATAACATATTAACGGTAGCCTGCAGAACAGTGATGGGGTAAATATTATGGGGAACACCAACGAAAATCAAGCCATTGATTTCTAGTGGTAAAATATGATGTAAGAATATATTCTCATAACACAGAGATTTAATAAGTGCAGCACTGAAAATCGAAATGACAATACAGGCGCAAATACGTAAGCCTGTTCTAATACACTAAGAACATCGGGTTTAGAAAAATATTGGAAAATTCGAACAAAGCGCTTAAATTAATGAGAACATACTTTTAAGTTCTTAAAATAGCAAAGACCACGCTAGTTCTACAATTTCATGCTGTTTTTACCGATGACGGGGACTTTTTGAACCCAGCGACATAGAAAAATGTATGCGGAACCTACAGTAAAGCAATGCAACATGTCTGTTCATAAGGTCCCACAGCAACTTACATGGTAATCCGACATTAGCATGCATCACATAATTTTGGTTACGCTACGATAGGTCTGTATATGTCATTGTTTCAAGTCCCTTTATTGTTACATTAATAAAAAGGTACTCAAAAGTAACTGCAGGTGTCAAGTAAAAGCATACCAAACAATTCCAATAAAATCGTAGAACTGGAAATCGCTAAATCAAAGTCATCCTACGTGTTCAATCTTTTTTAATGTGTCTAGTCAAAAAGATTAAATCAGCATTTCTAATATCAAGTAGAAGAGGGTGAGTACTCTGCAGAATGGTCCTTAAATGCATTCAGGGGCGTGCATTGCTGCTGTGAGCAAAGATGTGAGGTCCGACTAAGAATTAGGCAAACTTAAACAAGATCTCTTTCACGTGCGAGAACGGCTAGAGTAGGAATAAAGATGGTCACCTCCTGTCTGCCATGTATCTTCAGTACATAAACTACTGTTAAGTATGGCGCCACCCCGTCAGAGTATCCGTCATCTTGCTACTTTTATATCGAATATAAACGTCAGTTACAACTTGGTCGGAATAATGACGTCACACGAGCACAAACAAGGCGGCCAAAGCGGCCGACCAATGATCGAATTGAAACGTGTTCCAGCTCAGAACACCGCCAGAACACAGTCATTAGCAGAACTGGCGTGTTATTATTCAAAAAGTAGACGAGGTGTTCTTTCTTTGTAACTTTTTGTTACTACATGTGTGAGCACTACAAAATGCTTTTAAATAAGGTTAATTTTTGCAGTGTTGTATATTGATACAAGTAAAAAAAAATACACCTACCATGTTATGCACTTTATATACGATCTTTTTTTTAAGGGGGGGGGGTAGTCGGGGGGAGGGTCGGGGGGGGGGGGGGTTACGATGGATAATAGCCGATGATTTACAAACATCAAAGCTATTCCTCAGGTATGCGCTTCCCAACACACTTAATATCTGAAAAACTGACACATTGAAAAATTGTCAGTTAAATAGGCGAAATCTTCTTCTTGAATCTTAATATTATTCTTCATCGTTGAAAACTTATTCACCTTCAGTGCTCTCAAAAGTTGTACTTCCAATGGCAATTCCTTCTCTTTTTCTACCTTCTCCTCCTTACAATACCTTAATATCTCCCCAACACTTCAACAGAGCTACACGTACCTTTAGTGAATTCCATTATCATTATCTTGCCGTAAATAAATCTTTTTATGTCACCGTGCTATTGATACTTCATTGATCAACAAACTATTCATAATGAAACTGCATCTCCTATAAAGCTTCTACATTTTGCAAATTATTTATCTGCTAGGTGTTGTAAAATGCTGACAGATTAAATCCCTGAAACAAAGGTCTGATATGAAAACATGACTTAAATTAGCGAGCTCTTAAAGTTAGAAGGGTTGTAAATTGAGGGTCGTCCAGAGTGTCAAGAATTCAATTAAGTATTTGAAAAAAGAATTCTGAGCACTCAACAGGCCAGATTATTTCTATCCCAGCAAAGGCGGAATCATTTATATTCTCCTGTCTTCGGTATCGTTGATTTTTACCTCGTATCAACACGGCGAGAAATAGCAAACAAATGGAGTTATCTAGTGCTGGAAATATATATATATATATATATATATATATATATATATATATATATATATATATATATATATATATATATCCCTTATTATGCCGTTCAAACACGGCTAAGATTGTAACGCGCTTTCTGATTTGTTGAACAACAAATCAGTAAAATTTGCGATATAATACAGGAAATTTAACATTGAGATATTGCTGCGGATATTTACATTTTATATTATTTATAGATACAAGTTTCCAAATTGTGTTAAAAGATGGTGTCAAAGTGTCTTGTATTTGAGGATTTGAGGACGCTAATGACGTGTTGTGGGTAATACTCTATTTGCGATAGTAAAATCACTATTACTGTTTTCAAATCCACAAATACAAGACTGTTATCCGATAATTTAGATTATATTTAGAAAGGGTTTGACTTTTATATATAGCGGTTAAAATCAGGCATATCAATCAAATCAGATTTATCTCTGTTTCTTTGTCAAAAAGCACGTGTTTGGAATAAAATCACGAAAATACCGACATGGCAATTTTAATTTTTAAACTCCACTAGTGCTGCAGATGCTATTGATCATTACAATGATCACATTGGAGGATATACTACACCTACTACAGTTGATGCTAGTACTGCTGATGCTATTGATCACTACAATGATCACATTGGTTGATATGCTACACCTACTACAGTTGATGCTAGTGCTGCTGATGCTATTGATCACTACAATGATCACATTGGTGGATATGCTACACCTACTACAGTTGTTGCTAGTGCTGCTGATGCTATTGATCACTACGATGATTATAATTGTGAATATGCAACTCCTATCACTGTTGATGCTAGTAGTTGATCACTACAATTATCATAATATTTGATTGTGTTTGCAATGTTCCTCTGTTATTGATGTCCTGCACCCATCGCTATTTTCTCATGCAAGGGCTACCATTACTTGTACTTAAACAGCAACAGCAACCACAACATGTACTACTACTACTACTACTTCGAAAGCGATACGTTCATTGAGGCTGTTATCTATGCCGAAAATATAATGTTATTTGACAAATCTTCAAACTTCACATATCTGCCACCAGCCGCGAGTCAACTGTTGTTTATTTGAAATTCCATTGGGCCACTAGCCAATCTCGTTCCGGGAAACGTGTGAGCCATTACGTAATGACACTTCAAGTGCTAAACTTGTCTGACTAAGATTATGTCAGCTATCCTAAATATTAGACACCTGACATGGCTTAAACTATATAACATATAGAAATTCAACGTTCAGAAACCTTATTATTTGTAAATCAAACTGCGTGACAATTTCACCATCAACTAAAAATAACTCTTTCTAATAAAGAAATAAAAAAAATTTAAATTCCGTTTTTACAGAAAAGGATATGTAAATGAGTAGAAGTGGTTATCTCTTTTATGGCGATTCGCCAATTACAACAACATCTTTAACTTTCTAATTCTACAACCTACCGATAAAAGTGTTCATCAGATCTGTCCGAATGAGTGCCTGGAAACTACGTTTAATGGCCCTCGGGGTATTCACCAAGCATTGATTTCCTCATGACTAGTTCGTCTATGCACGGATAATACCTACCAGACATGGAGTCGGACACTGACATATACCAGGAGTTTCCGCAAGGCAAATGGGTTGTGAACAAGAATCCACCTGTGTTATTCTGTGCCATTATTGCTGATCATGCCTTGGAGCATATCAGTCGCTCAATGAAAGTAGCTGGTGGACTCGTATGTATCACTCTGAATGAAAATGCTCGCACCAAGTTCTTCTTCGTGTTAGAGAAGCTCAGCAGATGACTGTCATATCGTCAGCTATGCAAATGCATCAACATGCACTTTCAACTTCAGTGCTCATACGGAAAGAGAAGAGCATTGAAGCCCTCGTTGCCACTCTGAGGAGCTTTACCAATCCATTCACCGAGGACTGTGGTGAGCTATTCAACTTGGTGACAATGGCAGTCGTGCCTGAGAAGGTCAAGAAAGATATCTGTGGACAATTAGAATTGTACTACTTGACGAATGAAGAAACGTCAGCTGGAAAAGAACATGGAAGCGAATGAGAGTGAACACCGGAGACACGATGGTTGAGCTGAAAGAAGACAGAAACCTTTTTGCTCGCATGCTGTAGGTGTCAAAGTCAAGGCCAGAAATCAGTCTAGAGGTAAATGTAGAGAGGCACAAAGTCTCGGTTGTGCCAAGGTCGAGATTTGCAGCTGTTGGAGCAATGCTACACTGCTAAGTGAAGAATAGTCTGATGGCCATCCTTGAGAAACTGCCCAAAGGGGAAGACACAGTGCCTGACACAAATGAGCACGCAGAAGGACAAGGCAGAAGCAGCAATGACACAGAAGACATGGCAGACTCCGTTGGTGGCAAGCCTGCTGAAGTGAAGGTGGCACTTTTGGATGCACTAACAGGCATCCAGTCATTAGCAAAGCCAGACTGCATAAAGAACTGCAGTCAACTGGCTGATTACTTCACCAATCGTATACTGGAGAGATACGGCAACGTGGGTGAAGTTCGCGTCATATTTGAGAGCTACGATATGCCTATGTAATTGAAGACAGCCACCCGTAATAGGAGGCAAGGAAACCAGCCAGTAATATCCTATCACATAACGGATACAACAAAACATAGCAAAGGTACCCATTAAGCGATTCCTCACAGATGTTAAGATGAAGATGGGGCTACTTCGCTGAGAAGATGATGGAGAAGGCACACGCAATTGAGAAGCACATGGTGGTGGCTTGGTGGTCTCAGTGCAGAGAAACTCACAGGAATATGAGCCATCTTCAAAGTGATCAAAAAGAAGCCGATATAAAGCTGTTGCTGCATGCCAATGATGCAGCAGCCTATGGGTCTTCCAGCATAAGCATTCACTCACCAGATACGGACGTCTTTGTGTTGTCTATCCGACGGTATCCGGAATTATAGAAGGACACTAACTTTGTAACCGGAACTGGTAAGAGACGTCTCGCCATTCCACTGAGTCCCATCTCTGAAGCCCTTGGACGTAGCAAGATTGCCGCCTAGCCAGGATTCCGTGCCTTCGGCGGTGCTGACAATACAGGCAGTTTTGGCGAAAAGAGAAAACTAGCTTTCTGGAAGAATTTCCAAGATGCCAGTGACGACAACATAACTGCACTTGCAAACCTGGACACAATCGCACTACGTACTGATCATACATTTGCTGCTATCGAGCAGTTCGTCTGCAAGGTGTACCTACCTGAAACTCAGATCTCAAAGGTGGAGAAGTTGAAGTGGTAGCTGTTCACAAAGAAGCAAGCACAATCGAAAAGGCTACTACCTACACAAGATGCACTACATCAAGCAATTCTACGGGCTCAATATTAGGCCAGTATCTGGAACAATAACACCAGGGCAAACCCTGTCATCTCGTCACCACAAGAATATGGCTGGAAACTAGAAGGGGAAGAGTGCGTTCCCGTCAAGACCATGCAACTTCCAGCACCAAAGTCTGTACTCCACTTGGTGAAGTGTGG
Source organism: Margaritifera margaritifera (assembly GCA_029931535.1). Lineage (NCBI taxonomy): Eukaryota > Metazoa > Mollusca > Bivalvia > Unionida > Margaritiferidae > Margaritifera > Margaritifera margaritifera. Next base: position 146,033 of record JAQPZY010001574.1, read on the forward strand.
CTGCACCAAGACGAGATGCCAAACATCAGGGTGCAAATGTCGGAAAGCAGGGTTCAGTTGCACCTACACATGTGGCTGTTCCGACATTGGGGAGGCGTGTGACAACATGGAACAAGTGAACCCAGTGCATGAAGAGCAGGAGGAGGAGAGGAAAGATGATGACATGTTCCTGGTGTACATGCAAATGTGGACATTGCTTTTGTGTTAGCAGTACACTCTTAAATATTAAGCCCGCAGTAAATCTACGTTTTTCTGTAACACTGTAACATCTATCGACAATGACTTAGGTGTAGACTGGTCTATAAATATCAGAATTTAAAACAATCAATGCACAAAGTTTATATGATAAGTGATAGCAGTACTTAGAATAATTTCTTGCCAAACTGTTCCATTTCCTCTGTTCGGATTTGACAAGTCGTAAGATCTCGATCATTATTTTACATGAAAGTGACAATTTTGTTTCTTACAAACTCATGTTATGAAGGCATAGCAAATTCCTGTGATTACTCTGATTGCTGTATTTATCTTTGACCGAATTGGTTTCAGATCGATATTTTGGATTCCTTTTTCAATAATTCACAGCAGACACCAGAACAAATTCCCAGACTGCTAACTATTTTTTTAATTGTCATTTTGGTGTCATATTAAGACATCTAAACTAGTGGCTTGCTTTCATCACACAATTCTCACAGGACTTCATATGCTCCCTGACTACCTTGGGATTCGACAAACGTTGATACCAGAAAGAAAAAAAAATACACACAGAGAAACCAAAAACAGGTATGATTCCTGTGTTGTAAGCCACTTGATTCTTACCAGTTAATATTACATTATTTACACAAACCTATCTATTGCTACTTTTTCACTTCATTTACTACTTCTACTACTACATTGTGCTTCTACTATATTACTATAGGCCCTATACTACCTCTGCTATAGTTACTACTACAAATAATACTAAAGCTAGTCCAGCAACAGCTGCTGCTACTACTACTACTACTGCTACGTTTTCGTCCACTGTCACCTCTTCCTTTAGATCTTTACTGTATTTGATAGTGTTATAATATAACGAGGAAATTATTTGCATGCACGGTAAATCTTTTAGCTGCATTGCCTGAGGAAACAAAATTGTAAATCTTAATTTTTGTTACCGCACTGCAGCTAAGACTTTGATAGATTGTCCCTATTGCTCATGAAATATTTTAATAATATAGTGCAGATATATCTGAATGTGAAAAAAAATCAAAACAGTTAAAATGGAAAACGGGAACTTATTTATCTTTCTTTACCATCTTGAAAACAATACGTTTTTCTTTAAAATATTCTATTTAAGCACAAGCAAGTTATCTTTGTATTCATGGAGCGATAATACAGATACATAAGAATGGGTAATTAGAATCTTGTATCCAACACAAACGTATTCTCTGCATTAAATGTTTATATGTATATGCAGATTATAGCTATTCCCTTAGAGAATGCATCTGGCGTTTATGTATAGGGTAATTTATACATATCAAAGCGTTTCCTGTGCTTAAGAAAATTGCGAACTCATATCCCCTGTGTGTCCTTGGTCCTCGTGTAATCAGTTTACACCTGTAAAATTATCCCCCACCCCCGAGTGTTTTATATTTTACATTGTAACAAAACGTTCTACCTAAAACTAATAGTATCATTAGATCAATAGTATGATAAAAAGGAAACTAATAGTATCATTAGATCAATAGTATGATAAAAAGGGTTACTCAAATGTAATATCAAGATCAAATGCACAAGGGGTGGTGCTCTTGGTAGTATTTGATTGAGAGAAACCTTTTTTTTTCTCAATAGAAATGCTCACAAAACAATGACACATGTAATGAAAAAAAATAACACTCTTAAAAATAATCACATTTTGCACAAAACAAGCCTTGCCTTATAATAGACAAATTGATCATAATTAATTTTAAATTGAATAATTATTATTAATGAACTGGAGTTGCGATTTCAAAGTTAGTGTTTTGATTATCTTTCGTACGGAAAACCATTCCAAACAGCTAACATGGCGCTTCTAGTATTGCTTCAGTTAGCTACAATGACAAGTAATTGATACAACAGTCGCTGATATATTTAACGTAACCACAATTTATGTAGAGCTTGGACTGAACAATTGAAATCGAGTATGCATAAGGTAATATGGAAAATGGATTTCAGTTGAAAGAAAATAAATAAGAATGAATGTGATTTCGTTCTATTGGAATAGGCATGACAAACTCACCAAGTTATTGCCAACTAGACCCTCTCTAGATATCCAGATTGAAAAGGAAAGTCCATCATCCTTAAAGGGAATCTAAAAGAATAAGCCACTATGTAGCAATGCGTCCTTATGCATCTGTTAGCGATCTGGATGAAATTACTCCACAGTAACGGTTTTATTCAAATGTTAATTCGCCCTCATTCATGAAACGAAGTAGAGCACTAGGCGTCGTTTATACACAAAACACCAATCGGTAGACATGTGGAGGTGTTATTTTGAAGTAAGGTTCTTCCCACTACTAGCGTTGATATGTCACAGTACTAGATATTCATTCAACAGTTTACTATTTTTTACTATCGTATCTTGCGTGCTGAACTACACAGGTGGAAACCGCCTGTTAAAGATAAACTGACAGTCCTCATTGCTGCCTAAGTGAGAAGAGACCGATGTGATCAACATAGATGCATAATTTTGTCATATAAATAATGCATCTTTCTCTTCATTAGTCCTATCAAATGTATTCTACTTTTATATTGAAGAAGAATCGATCTGGCAGTAAATTTGCAGATACAGTGTATAGATAGTCGACTTTGTTTTAAGGATATAACATGGTATTTCTAACTCAAAAAGCATTCAGTTATAGAACGTTAACAATATTCAGTGGAATAACGTTCATCAGCATTCGGAAGTTAATTACTCCTAACTTGCAAGGAGATTACTACATGGGGCATAAAACTATCCAGCCTCTAAAGTAAAAACTGAAAAATATCACCGAAAACACCTTTGAAAAAATTACGTTTGTGATGAAATTTGAACCTAATGCGTTATGAGCTCCCGACATAACTATCTCACCAATAAGACCTAGCTGAACATTTCCTGGGTAAATTAATGTTTCGTTCAGCACGCATCAACGATTATAAAATAGAATTTTGCGATGGATTAGAAACAAATATAACAATCAGTACAGATTATTTACTTGCTTGACCGCTAAAGTGCAAATATATGTAACAACCTTCATTAAATGATGATATGCACCAAACAGAACGCTCAGAAATGGCGAACATAAACATCTCTCCTCTCGCGACTGACCGATTTATTATTGAAGCAAATAGCAAAAAAAAAAAAAAAACAACAACAACAACAAAAAAATCAACACTTCACTCTTCTTCGGTGATCAGAGACCTAATTATTACAAGAAATGTTTACGTAATACGCCATCAGCTCAATCAACGGCGACAAAATACTACTTAACGTTAGTAAATCGAACCATTTCTTTCCCTACATTAACATCATTTATTGCTTCGTTTTTAGAAAGTATGAGAATATATAGAATAGATCAGGTGCACAGATCGACTATACTAAAAAATCATGCACGTATCTAGTACGGCACGCGTCATGAATCTTAGGTTGTCACAGATGGCTGGCGACAAGTAATCATTATCTCAAGTAGTGTATAAGAGTTTAAAGTGAACGGTGAAAGAAGTTTGACCTAGAAATCAATCCGCTCCGTTTTTTTTTTTTTTTTTTTTTTTTTTTTTACATGCATCGTAAAACTCTACAGGCGTAGATATGGAATCTTAACAGCTGATTTGTGAACAAATAGCGTTCTCTTGATAAGATTGTTTGAGATGGAAATATAGTTGTAACGCACCGAGAATAATATAAGTCAGCGTGTACGTGTTTCTCGGCTTTCCGTGGGGTGCGTAAAGCGTTTCTACAAGAATTATCAAAGTCCATTCATGGAGAGAATATCATTTCTCGATAGGAAAAATAGCATCTTAGAAATGTCTGCTCTATATTATCTACACAAATAAAACTCTTGCAAAATCCCCAAAATATAACTTAGAAGATATACATTCTACAAGCATTATACCTTTTTATTATTAGTAGTATTCTTAGAGTGAATACGGTTTATTTATAAATGTAGTTTTGGCTAACAAAACGTAATCTATTGCATAGCAATCTGCTACATAAAATTAATGAAGATTGAGAGCATTTCGCTGGTTATATGAACTATACACTTGCATACACCTTGAAGCCTTTTTTTACTGAACTCCTAATTTCAACGTCTTACTGAATCACAAATCTTGAGTAAATGATCGATTAATATGGACTCTAAAAAAATGTGTTTGGTTTCTGTTCATCTGAAGTTCAATTATCAAACTTATCTCAGTTCCATTCATATTTAGTCATCTATAGAAAAAGTTTGAATTAAATTAATTCACATAGTTCCACAAGATATATGACTAAGAAAGCATTTTTGTTTCAAAGCAATCTAATTTTGACATGAAAATCTTCTTACAAGGTTCCCCCACACGAACACATAATTAAAAAAAAAAAAAAAAAAAAAAAAAAAAAAAAAAAAAAAAAAAAACAAAGATATATAAACAAACAAAGAAACAAAATAAATATAATTTGAAAAAAATCACCGTCCGCTTCTCAAAACTCAACTTTTTCTTGCTGAAATTAAACATGGCGGATACATTTTTTTCAGATAGATTTTGTTTTGTAATGTTAAATGTTTGTGTTATACAAACGTATTCTTTCACCAACATGGGCGCCTTAGATTGTGTCAAACAAAAACTCCCGGTCTAATTTTCTTCTAGTTTACCACGTGCTTCCCATGGAGCGTTTCACGGCATATGTGTTCGTTTCCCTGTGAAATGATCAAGTGTATACCTCAGCTCAATTTTGTGCATGTTGATAATTAACACGGATTTAACAGTTAAATCAATGACGAGTTTATGTTATATACATCAAATTTTAAATCAATCTATATTTTACATTATCGATATATATGTGAATGATCAGGTAATTTCGGAAGTCATTTTTGTCGAGAATTTGACTCCTATTTCAGTAAAATCTACACCATAAATATGCCAAGATAAGTCAAAGAAAATTAAAGCATTAAAGACCAGAGAAGATCTTTCTCTGCTGAAACGGACTCAATTACTCGCTTATGCGTTCTCAGTATTGTTGACATTTCAGTCTTTATCAGCAAGGTGGTACATGGTACAATAAATGGAGTGACATTATGTTCTTTAAATAGTTGGACGTTATCATACCGTTTAGATTATACTAAGTAAGGGTTAGGTTGAACAAGTAGCGGCTGTAAATCACGAACGCCTATCTATCCCACTTTCTTTGTACTTCCTTATCGACAAGCACGTCAGCTGAGAACAGAAAGTACGATAACATTTCAGAGATGAAATCGTATATGCACTTGGTAGCGGCCGGTAACAAATGACAACCAGTTAGAAAGCCACGTCGATGGTACTCATTTCGTTCGTCTTTAATATTAAAATGGTGACTCTCTGTTGAAAGAGAGATTGATCAATATATACCTGGAAAATGGAAGACATGTCATTAGTTGTCGGTTAGTTTTAATCATTTTGTTAAATATTTATGTGCTCGTCTCGTAAAATTTATCACAAGTTTGAGAAAAATCTCTCATGTCAACATGTTCGTTGCAAATTAAAAATTGGAGGTAGATACAATCTAATCAGACATTTATATTTTTAAAATGTAATGGTCTATTTTCATGTTTAACAGTAAACTTTAGCTGCTTTCATAATCTAAATTCAAACCGTCAAGACAAAATTTTCCTAATGAAATATTGCCAATGTTTTGTGAAAAAAAAAAAAAAACATTTTTGTTGACACATGTGGTTAAACTGGTGGATCGGGGCAGGACTCCTATTTTATTATACAAAAACGAAAGAAAAAATCGATGGTTGTCTGGTCTTCAAATTCGTGGCTTATAACAACTAAAAAGTCACGATAATGTGCACCCCATGAAAAACGTTTCGCAGTAATTGTTGACTTGACTATAGTTGTTCTTTCTCCAGTCGTAGCTATACTTACCAGAGGAACGTAGAGTCATTTGAAATAGCATTCAGACAGTAGTGTCCTATTATTGATTGTAAAGGCTGTTCCACATGGAACCAATTTTTACCAAATACATACTAAAATATTACTCAGTGAAGAAATCATAGAAAGATTTTGTCCGGAAATGAGTTGCTTAAACCAGGGCACCAGGGAGTGTTGAATAATCTTGTAGTATCTAAATTGAAATTGAATCGAATACTCTATTTACTTAAAAGGTTAACAATATTTTGAAGAGAAATATTGCCAAGACATCGGTTAACTTAACTTCGATTATATGATAATGCTATATTTACCAATGCCGTGAGACACGTTTAGTTTCTATTTGGAAAGAAATGTTTTCTGACAAAGATCAGACATAACTACCTTTAGTTTATGAACATGTATTACATTGTGTATCTGTCTGAGATTAGAAGACAGTGTGTGCCCATCGAAATAACTGAAACTTCATGGCATTTCCGTTCACCTTAGTAAAACGACATGACACATGAATATAGTCATCCTTTCTTTCTTTCTTGGTTACTCTTCTTTTTACTCTTTCTCCTCTTCATCTTCTGTCCTTGCATTGCAAATACCCGATTACTTCTGCTAAAGTAACTTTGGTTGATATTATTACCAATGCTAATGATCATAATAAATCGAACTGTTGCAAGATCTTAACGAGAAGTATCGAGATTAACCTAGAGATAGATGGTCTGATAACTTCAGAAATGGACCACCGGTGGGCTCGTAGATGTAGAATAGGTCCTTTGCGCCCTACTACATGTCGTAAGAAGCGACTAAGAGAGACTGGAGCCACGTGATGTGTCTTTGGGCAAGGCACCTTACCCCAATTCCCACAGCACTGAATAACTTAACTGTTTGGCTGTGCCGTAAAAACACCAACCCAAACCAAATGTACAAAAATGGATTTATATTTTCGGACCTTTTGGATAATTATTTCGTATAGCACAGGACAAGTTTGACTTTTTAATTTGCCAAAATCCTTATTATAAACCTTGATTTATTGTAATTGTGTGCGTCCCTTGTCATCAGCACCTTGAATTATCGCGGTTCAAAGGTCATATAGTTACCGCTTATAAGTTGAGTCCAACTGCAAACAACATAGACCTGATAACGGTCTATGTGGCTTGTTCTACCGATTACTTCTAAAAAACTGGATAGAGCCAGATCTGTCGGTGCATAATGCGAAAATAAATCTGGGTCTGTGCAGTTTGCAGTTGGACTAGACCTTTAAGCAATTATATACGGTATAACAACGTAAAACTTACATCTCAGTCGTAATTTTTATTACATTCATAGGAATAGTTGTTCATTAGCATGTCACCTCGGATATGATTAAGAACCGATTGTATGGATGTGTGAGAAATAGATGATTCATTTTGCCTATATGCAAGGATGTATTCGGATCGAAACATTTAAAATCCACCATATATAACTGAATGCTCACTGCAGTAGGTAGCTGATATATTACTTAACGGAACTATTTAAAACACGTCACGTGTACGTAAAGGTTTGCTGTTAACATCATGGCTGGTTGTTAGGACTTATTTGTTTTAAGGGGTGGGATGGGTGTGTAATGAATGAAAATAGCATATCAGACTGCCAAAACCCGACGTAAATTCGTAAATTTAAATAATACTCCATGCACGTAAAGACAAAATGAAATGAATAATTACGCATTGTTTTAAATATACAAAAGGCTTATAATTCTATGACGTATATGATATTAATCATTAAAAACAAAAAGGTATAAAGAGAATATAATATGTTCCACTGAAATAGACTATCTTGCAAAAATAAATATTTGAAAGATATTGTGGATTCTCAAAAGCCCTAAAATAATATTGGATATTCAAAATTACATGTAACGTAGAGAAAACAAAGTGAAATACTGGATAATACATGACTTGCTATGTTCAAACGTGAGCAAACGTTTTAAGAATCATATCGTGTGTGATCGTTATTCTTACATGAGCCATTACGAAGTACATGAATTATACATCCAAAATCTACCAAAGACATTTTAGACTACAAAACTAATAATGCTTACATTATTGTTGTAATATCATATTCCTCCTAAAACGACAAGTTGCATTTTGATGTTTCACCACACAAAATCAGACGCCTCAAACCAACTAAAACCGACCAGTTTATGTAAGAAATAACAGAAGTTGTGGGTTATGTGGGGGGCTCTATGGGACCTGCACTTTGAGCACTTTTGTGCCTATAGAGCCTTAAATTTTGCAAAGTTGGATGAATGGGCATTAGGTGCACATAGTGGCCCCCCCTCCCTCCCCCACCCCCAAAAAAGGAGTGGAGAAGAGAAGGTGCCCATTGTGGCCCGAAGTGGATGGGAAGGAAACATACGAAAGTACATACAAACACACTGATTGACGGATAAAGACCCCTGTAAAGACGGGCAAGCACACACTCTTATAAAGTAATATCCGCACTTACAGAACAACACACACCCTGAAACACAAAGACATTCTTACAGACCAACACCCACATTACAGACCAACATATATCCTTGAAAGCTAACACCCGTCCTTAGAGAAAAAAAAATCATCCTTACAAAGAAGCATCTACCCTTGTAAACATATGTATTGTTTGGATGGGGAAGGGTATAGTATGATGACCTGCACTTGTCCTTACAAACACACATCTTTACAAGAAATTACTAACCCTAAGGGATATAGTATGAAGATACAACACTCGTTCTAACAGAGAAACACCCACTCTTACAAGCCATCATCCGTATAGATGGACAAACGCTCGTGAAGGTGAATTTGTTCTTTTCGTGATCGAACTGGAATGGCTCTGAAAAGGGCCGTTGGGATGGAGGCGTCTCTAAGACTCATTTTAAACACCCTTGTCGCTCGATGCCTATTTCTGACAAATATGGCCGTCTCTGTTCTTAATTTATCACCAATTTCGTCTTCGTGTAGACAGGGTGGGAAGTTGTGCTCGGTTCTTGAACCTGCACCAGGCGACAGCGTTCTTTTCTTCGACACAGAGATCTGCATGTATATCGATTGGCCTCAATGCCATCACCACCATATTGATGACGAATTTAAAGCGCACGGACCGATGAACACCAAAGAGACAACATTCTCAGTTTTCAGGGTGGCATATCCACGAATTATGGTTTCCGGTACCAGGATAAAAAAGGACAACTTCAAATCAAATGCAAAATTAAAGGATTATCATTCCAGTCAGGTGGCGAACTTTGGAGGTGCTGAAGCGTAGATGACCGAATTTTAGCCAGAGCAGGATTTGTATTCTTGGGAGAAGGAGCCAAAGTACTGTGTTCCAGTTATGGCATGAAACCTACGAATGGGAGTATAATGATTCGTGTTATGTATAATGTTTACATCTTTAACTTTTGTCATACATATTTAACTTTGTCCTTGAATGTAGGGTGTAAACAAGTTGTTTACTTAGAATTCGAGGTCAGGGTTGCTTTTGTTTACAATTAGATTGGTTTTTCCACTAGAATTAATGATTTTTGTCATGTAGGCATATGACTTTCTAGAAAATTCTGTCAGGTGACATGTTTATATATAGTTAGTTTGTTAAGCAATATTTTATTCTTGTTCTAATGGTCGGTCTATGAAGAATCATTTTAATAATCAGATGTTTATAGTTGTGTTGTGAAAATCAGAGCAAATTAAGATAGAGGAATTATTTATTTAAAATATTCATTGCAATTATAAAAGTGCTCATTCTCATTTTGGATTGATACATGACTTTGGAATTTTTGGGAATTCAGTCAAAGATATTCTGGATTACACCATTCAGGCATATCATGACATTCAAGACTACTGGCACATCACATTCAAGGCTACTGGAATTCATTCGGAACATTCTATATTTTGGGAGTTTGCTAAGCAATATTTCATTCTTGTTCTAATGGTCAGTCTATGAAGAATCATTTTAATAATCAGATGTTTATAGTTGTGTTGCGAAATTCACAGCACATTCTGAGAGAGGAATCATTTATTTAAAATATTCATGGAATTACAAAAGTGCTCATTGTCATTTTGGATTGATACATGACTTTGGGATTTTTGTGAATTCATTCAAATATATTCTGGATTATACCATTCAGGCATATCAGGACATGCAAGACTACTGACAGATCCGGACATTCAAGACCACTGGCGCATCAGGACATTCAATGCTACTGGAATTCATTCGGAACATTCTATATTTTGGACCTGTGATTAGGACACTTAGGATTATTAGATTATTTGGATTTTAATTCACAATTATGTAATTGGTTTTTTGAATTTTCACTTTAATTGTCTAGAAATAAATTGCTTGTTGATTTTACTTATATTGTTGGTTTCACTTTCTTTCTGTTACATATTTTTAAAGACCCCGAGTCGTAACATTCGACTTACGCCGAACAAGCTAGACGATCTCCGCATTGTCACTACTTTCACTTGGTCGGCCAGGAAAGCGTCTAGATAAAGAGAAAAGGACAGAAGCACGGAACTCTAATCATCATAATGGACACTATGGAAGGGCGCATTCAGAGTTTACATCCGGAACTGCGAGAACGTATTTACAAAACATTTGGTACAGGTTGAAATGAAACGCCACCCCCTCCCCAGAAAATACACACACACACACACACACGCACACACACACACACACACACACACACACACACACCCCACATGATATTGTAAAAGTGGTGTGATTACTATAAATATTAGTACCACTGTGTGAACAAGAAAAAAAAAGAACGCCTACAAAGCATTGGAATCAATGGACTCTCGTCGTCATTATCATCATGAAAAACTTTGAAAGTGCGCATCCAGAGTTTACCTCCAGAGCAGCGATAATGCATTTATAAACATATGGTATTGATTCAATTGAAACGCAAAGAACAACTACGCCCTAAATGACATAAACATTTTAAACACTATTATCTGATTGCCTGGAACATGATCAAATGGTTAGGCATTGAACACTGTTATCTGATTTCCTGGAACATGATCAAATGGTCAGACATTGAACACCTGCGAGCATATTATAAGAATCCCTATGTCAGGCATGACATGTTGCAACGAAATCCGTGGGAGGATACACCGTGTAACAAATTTTTTTTTGGGGGGGGGGGTCCTGGGTAGTAAGTGTTATTTCCTAATTGCTTATGCCTCAAAAGCATAGAAAATGGCTATTATTCCCCACAAACTTTGCTTTTGTGACCAGGATAGTGATATTTTGAAATTTACCTATTTTCCAGAACAATCCAGATAGATTCAGTGCTGAGTAAACTTGGAGTAACTTCTAGAACTTTCTAGAACTTTACAGTAATATAAATAGTAGTATAAATACATGAGCCTTAAGCCCACCAGTTCAGTTTAGTTCCAGCTGCCTAAGTGGATACATATCTGCATTTTTCTGAGATGGCATCAAGAGGCTGCAAGCATCCGGCAGACGCATTTTGCTATGTCTGCGGCCAATTTATCAAGACAAGAGCGAAAAAGTACTCCGTGGAAGCATCTGCTAAGATGTGTGATGCCTACAAGGCATATATCGGCCTGGGCACCTCATTTCACCTGCGAGCACTGCAAAAAAACTCTGGAAGGTAAGATGGACAATTGTTGTTCGGAATTTTGTGTTATACAATTTGTGAAAATTTTTAAAATTGTAAAAGTTTTGAATTTTAAAATGTTTTACAATTTTCAATGTTATTGAAAAAATATATCATATATGAAAAATGTTGCGAGAATCTCTTACACATAAGTCATGGGTGAAATAAATGTATTTTTGTAGGATGGTACAGAGGGGAAAAGAGAGCCATGAAGTTCGCTATCCCAAGAATTTGGCGGGAACCCACGGACCACTCAAGCAACTGCTACTTCTGCATGGTGGACCCTTCCAAACGTCGGACTGGCAAGAATGCACCTGCTATCACGTATCCGGACCTTCCTTCATCCATTGCCCCGGTGCCACACTACCATGAGCTCCCCGTACCCACTCCTCCGGAGAGAGAGCAGCCGTCTTTAGAAGAGAGCAGCAAGTCAGAGAGCGAGGAATACGTAGTAGATCCAGATGACAATTTCAGAGGTGGAGCTAGGAGAGAAACCCATACTCCCCCAACCAAAAATACCTCAACGACTTGATTAGAGATCTTGGTCTCACCAAGTCCAATGCCGAGCTTTTGACGTCTAGGCTCAAGCAGTGGAACTTTTTGGATGAAAGTGTGCAAATCGCAGATCAGAAGAAGCGTCACCAACCTTTTTCCAGCTTCTTCACCCGTCAAGATGGGCTCTGCTTCTGCCACAATGTGACCAGTCTGTTCGAGGCAATCGGAATCGCCTGTAACCAGAATGAGTGGCGCCTCTTCATTGACAGCTCATCCAGGAGCCTCAAAGCCGTGCTGCTCCATAATGGTAACAAGTACCCGTCTCTTCCCCTGGCTCACTCGGTGCACCTCAAAGATGATTACTACAGCATCAAGACCTTGCTTGACGCTTTGAAGTATGATGAGTACGGCTGGGAGGTCATAGGAGACTTTAAAATGGTGGCATTCCTGATAGGTCTCCAAGGCGGTTTTATCAAGTTTCCCTGCTATCTTTGCCTTTGGGACAACAGGGATACCAAGGCGCACTACCACAGGCGGGACTGGCCACATCGGACCGAGTTCTCTGTGGGGAGGAACAACGTCAAGTGGGAGCCACTGATGGACCCCCGGAAGGTGCTGATGCCACCATTGCACATCAAATTGGGCCTTATGAAACAATTGGTCAGAGCTCTAGATAAGGAGTCGGCAGCCTTCAAGTACCTTCAAGACTTCTTCCCTAAGCTGTCTGAGACCACGGTCAAAGCCGGTGTCTTCGTCGGACCACAGATAAAGAAGATCCTGGAGTGCAATGAATTCCCCAAGAAGCTCACTCGTAAGGAGAAAGCGGCTTGGAACAGCTTTGTCGCAGTGGTTCGGTGCTTCCTGGGTAATCACAAGGCCGAAAACGATGTGGAGCTGGTTGAGACTCTGGTGAAAAACCTCGGCACAATGGGCTGTAGGATGTCCCTCAAAGTCCATATCCTTGATGCTCATCTTGATAAATTCAAGGAGAACATGGGAGCGTACTCGGAGGAGCAAGGCGAGCGCTTCCACCAGGATATACTGGACTTTGAACGCCGCTACCAAGGACAGTATAACAAGAACATGATGGGAGACTACATTTGGGGGCTGATTCGTGAAAGTGATTTAAAGTATAATCGTAAATCTCTAAAAAATACTCACTTCTAAATCTTTTGTGGTCATTTTTGTATTACTTTAGTATAAATACATGTTAATTTTTATTCATATGTTGATTTTTCTGACTTTATGTGAACGAAAAGACACAAATTAGCCCGTTTTCTTATTGGAAATAGGAAAATTTCAAAATATCCCTGTCCTGGTCCCAAAAGCAAAGTTTGTGGGGAATAATAGCCATTTTCTATACTTTTTAGGCATAAGCAATTACGAAATAACACTTACTACCCAGGAACAAAAATTGTGTTACATAGTGATATCATTTGAATGATTAACAACTTAGACGATTACAAAGCAATCCTAGAATAATTAATTCAACAAAACGATAACTCTTTGAACTTGGGACGTCACTGTATTCCATGGATTTCGTTTAGCCGCTGACTAACGTTGCCAACAATAAGAAGAAAAACAAACTTGTCTGTCCTAGAGAAAGTCGTATTTTTCAAAAGTCTTGCGATTGATGATAAATTAGATTCCACACACCTTGTTGACACCACACTTACCAAGAGTCTTGTGTAGCTATTGATTTGTACCGGCATGCTCTACTCTGGCATGCTAGAAAGTGTCATGGAATCAATGCGTGTGCTCCAGACGTAGCCAACAATCCAGACATTTTACGAAATGTGTGTGAATGTCTACGCCAGAATCAATAACAACAACAACAATAACCCAAATGGATTGTGTTGTGACAGAACTTTATTTCGCTACTGCACCTGCATCTGATATGAGATTGTGTCCATTTGTTTTATATCGATTACACACAAAATAAACCATGTTCGTGTCATGTTCTGAAAGCGATGAAAAGAATATCTGATCGTCAGATTTGGGAGTCGTGTATCGTCGCCATCCCTTTAACGTGTTGACTGCAGATCATCATCCACAAAGAGTGGCAAGCTGCTTAATAATTACTCCAAGAAATTCAAGGACAAGTAATTTCGTTTGTTGACGGTATTTATCGCAAAGGCGACGGAATTGTATCTGACTCCTGTCCAACTAATCTCCTCATCTTCAGTGACATAAATGAATATAGGGAAGAAATCAAACTATTGTGTACACGAAAATAATATCATCCCAAAGTGAGTCTATTCCAACAAAGCAAAGCCAATCGAACCTTTAGTCTCATTGCGCACTAGTTGGTGTTATTCAACCTCAGCAGACTCCAACTTGAAAGACCATGCGTTACAGAAACAAATGGAAGAAACGTTTCCAAAAGGATGCAAAGGAAAGCGCGATTACTTCTGCTTGTACTAAGTGAGCATGCCCATATGTCCTACGATAAACAACATCGTCTAGTGTATTAGGGAAAACCTATTTCCGGATCCAATGTGGTGGATTTGACCAACAATCTCAGATCCAGTAAATGGTTTGAACCAATGGGATGGTAACAGCTCGCTTTATAATTTAGCGAAACAAATGTTCCGCATAATGCAGTTGAAAATCCACTCAACATCAAATACTTGTGCAATCGATGACAATGTTAAGAAATATCGACAAACGCAAGGAGGATGAGAATGAGGGAGGAGGAGATATGGAAAATTTTCAAACACCGCAAAGTAAAACGCCCGCAACAAAGACGACGACGACAAGTCTTTCAACTACTTGCACGCCCACACAGATTCGACAAGAAATGAAAGCATGGGTCCAATAGATTGTGTCGACGCCATCCACATCAGTACAGGAGAAAATGAAAGTGAAGAAAGAAGTAATGGAAAAACCAAACAACCGTTTCGACATTAGCGTCGATTCCATACTCAGTCATTCCGCAAGAACAACTAAAACATCGGAAACGGGTTAACCATTTTGAGAATGGACGAACTCTTTGCTAGCATTTACTACCCCCCCCCCCCCCCCCCATTACAAGCCCTACGAACGTGAGCCTCGAAATGATGAGTCTCTGCGACGTACGACGATGACTGCAGGAACAATCCACGTACACGTCACACCAACCGATCCGGCGCAAATGTTTGATATGTTAGACCGTGGTATCGATCATCAGTTGCAAGTAGCTTTGGCCGATCTTTCAAACTTGGCTTCGCACAATCGAAGTTATGAGTATCTGTTTTGTGTGATCGATGTGTTTTCGAAGTACGTTTGAGAAATATCTCTAACATCTATATCGGGTCGCGCGTTTGCGAAGGCTCTGAAAGCAATGTTGAAACAAGGCGGTCAACACCTACTTTGATGGCAAACAAACGAAGGAACTTCATTTCTCAGAAGATAAATTGAAGAAACGGGCAATCCACTTTTTACGAACGAAAATCTTGAAACAAAATTCAGTATAGTCATTGAAAGAACGTTTCTGGAAATAATGTACACATCGGCGAACACTAAAATGCAGCGACGTGCTACCACGTCTTGTGAAGGCACACAATAGTCGCAGTACCGGGCGTGGACCAGAGCAAATCACGCCCGTACACGATGTCGAAGTATTTCCAATTGTTTGGGACCACCGGAAAATTAGAAAAAGTGAACCAAAGCAGTCGTCATCGTCATCATTATCGTCATCCTAATCGGAGGAATGAGTCCGCCTCAGATAAAGGAAACCTACTTTAGACACAGGATATTTTTCCAACTGCACAACAGAACTGTTTTGCCTTACAGCTCACGACTGTGGACGGCACGCATCCGTCTGTAAATTGGATGATATCAATGGAGATGTCTAAAGTGGAACGTTTTACTTGAACAGTTGTAACGAATAACAACCAAAGTCGACGACGTCTACGATATCAAGAGCATCCACGACCAAAGAACACGAAAAGGGGAAAACGTTCCATCAAGTCATCGATTATAAAAAGAAGAAACCATGAAAATGCCGTTAGACCTCGTGTTACCAACAGCAGCAGCATCACTACAGTAGCCGCTGCAACAACAGTAGAAGCAACAGCACCAACAACAATAGTGTGTGTGATTAAATCAATCTCATGGTCTAGTATATACTTTTTTCGACGGTAAAACGCTGTCCGTTTTCTCATACCTTATTTGCTACTCTGGGTTGAAACACGAGCGTACCTCATCACAACAGCAAGAACAACATATTCTTCAAGTATTGTCGATATCCCATCAAACTGTATGAAGGACCCAACTTGATGTTTGCGTACTCGGACGGGGTATAGTATTACCTGGTGGGAAACAAAGCAGCTAAGTTGCTGAGAGTGATTCCATTTAAAGTGGATTATGCAGCTTCTAAATGTGCTGACGAAGAAGGAGAGACCATCTATCACGTACACGGAGAATTGGTTTGCTGGCATTATCTTTCCGTCAGTTAAACGTATTTTGACAGTATGAACAATGGTATTAAATAAGATATTAGTCTTGATATTGCATTCTCCAAAGGAAAAGTCGCCATAAGGCTATATTTTCGCAAACGGTTCTCTAGTTACTTGTAACTCAGGTATAACGTCACGAACTGTCGCAATGAAAACAAGTCATCCAAGGCGTGATGTCGACCGACAGAATCGCATACAGGCGTTTTTGAATGCGGGGAAAATATGATGATCCAAGCGGAAAGAGAGCTCTTGAACCGATATAAACGACTATAAAACCACATCACACAGCTGTTGAATAATTTGCTCTGACACCTACCCGGCAGCAAGATAGCGACACTATGACAACGTGGACTCCGTAAGAAGAAGAGACGCAGACAGTCAGAGAGCTGGAAATTATTATTAATAATTCAAAGCAAGATGATGCACCAAGATTCTTTTGAATATTAGAAGACGAATCTTGACCTGTTTGCGATGTCATCCATGACGATAACGACGCAAGAGCCAGTGGGTAGAATACCATCCAGCGTTGTTCATCACCACGACGGCTCCATTCGAGTTCGAACCCAAGGAGCAAACTGAAGACTACTGCAATCTGAATTACAGTTACCTGTATCTCAGTGTAAAAGTGGTTTAAAGCATAATACAAATGCATACCAAGATGCTAGAGTGGCTCCTGTCAAACAGTGTTGAGTGAAGTGGACTTGTACATGAACAACAAAGTAGAGAGCATCAACATTGACACTTACCCTTACCAGATCTATCTGTAGAATCAACTCACTTACGGAAAGGTAGCCAAGAATACACACACCTAGATGCTTGTGTCGTGTGGAAACTCGACTCGGTCGGCACGTTCAACGACACTGAATTGATTGATAATTATGGCACTACCATAATCAAGGATTTACCAACAGATGACATAACATTAAGCACGCTTGCCGTTTGGAAATGATGAAACATTTGCATTTGGACATGAGGCTGCAAGACAAGCACTTGGAGTCGATGTTCGTCCTACACTCAATTGGAGTGGAAGAGTCTTTAATCTGATGGCCAACGCTAGCTATTTCAAAACCGTCATCAAAGGCGCAAGACTATACGTACGACGCATGGAAGTCTTACCTAGAAAAGGATACAAGATCAGTCATACCCGGACCAGGAGGACCGCCAAGTATTCCATAAGTTGTGTATAAGTAACAAAGTGCACCATTGATGCTGGACTATGATCCAGAATCAAAGAGTATGTGTTTCTGGAGTCAGCTACCGAAATGTCACTTTATTAGCATCGTCAGCAATGTAACCATCACTGGTGATATTGATCAAAACCCTTTCAATATTCATCCCTGCAACGTATCTAAGATATAAGTCGCCCGGGACGGACGGTTTTGTGTTGCAGACAATTTGAATCCAGTTTTACCAACAAGAATTGGTTAAGACCTGTTTGAAACCACTGAACAAAAGCGTATCATCATCACACACTGCATTTCCTATGATGACTATGCGGGATGTTACTACCAGTTGGGATTTGATTTCACACCATATCAAGGCAACTACTAGGGATATTTCCACCCCTATAAAATCGCAACAGATGCGTGCCATAGTACTTGACAACATGTTGAACGTGATCTTGCTTGCGGAATGCGACAATACCATCGAAATTAACAATCGGAGAGAGGTGGTCCTGGACTACTAAAGCCCTCTTCACTGATGAAAAACGGAGCCACGGAAAACGCACTCACAGAAACAGACAAACACAAACAGCGCCAGCAGCATCAATAAGAGAAGCGGCAAAGTCAAAGTGTGTGAGGAGAGGAGAAGAAAAAGTATAGTTCACCGGTCAGAACAAGAGAAGACCTTTGTAAAAAAAAAAATTCATAAACACCTTGCGAAGAGAATCACGCTATTGACATTAGATAATATTACAGATGTAAAGTCGAGCATACTAGTCAACACGAAAAGTGTTTAATGATGAACCAAGAGGAAAGTTGGACTGTTTTCTGGAGGAAGCTTGGACTCTAATACAAGAAAAGAAAATCCTGAACGAGCGGTATATAGACCTGCCATTGATTCGCACGGAGACGGAACGCATCAAAGCCCTCCTGCGTCCCTCTCTCATACCACAATGAACAGGTTAAAGTCAACTTTGAGAGTATCGTCTACTATTATCTGTGAACCTTATGTCTGTGACTGAATGCATGGGAATTTCATTACCTGCTCACACATTTCATACATGGCACCATGGAGCCTAGCCTAGAGGAACTCCCTCATCCCAAATTCAAAGACGTTCGTGCCTACGTGATGAACACAGACGACAACCATCGTCCAGGAATAAAAAAATAAGTAGTTCTCTAATTTCCGAACAGGAGCTATATTGTAGAATATTTTGATTTTTACGGATTATCTCCAATTTAAGACGATATCGTACACTGTATGAGAAGAAATGATGTTTCAATCCATTTCAATAACGTGAGATTATATGATCAGATTAGTTTGTGGGCACTACTGGGTGTATTTTCCTCATTAACGAAACATTGTACTCTATCTAGCACATATACTGACTTCGTTTGGACACAATTTAGCCAGAAACGATGAAAGGTAGAGTTTTTGTTACGTGATCATTACATGTTCTTCTTCGTGGTCTTACAACACAGTCTAGGTCGGTCGCAATGGGCAATGGTAAAAAGTAATGAAGCAGTGGAATTTCAACCGTGTACATATATATATATATATATATATATATATGTATATATATGTGTATATATATATATATATATGTATATATATATGTATATATATATATATATATATATATATATATATATATATATGTATATATATGTGTATATATATATATATATATATATATATATATATATATATATATATATATATATATATATATATTGTTATGTATGATGTTTATATAATATTATAAATATTTTAGGAAATTATAAATGTTTCTTCACTTTAATATTTGCTTAAATCTTAATGTTTATCAGGAAAAACATGTTTAACTAGTGTCCTTGAATTAGGTTGTTTTGATCAATATGTTTTCTCAATTTGAAGGTCAAGGTTGAATTTTGTTTACAGGTAGAATTCCATTAAGATGACTCATATTCTAGAACATTCTGTCATGTGACCAATCTTTGTATATGCCATGTTTGGTGGACATTTATTCAGTTTTGACATTACCATCAGTCTTGTAAAGAGCTATTACAGTTGTGAAAATTCATTCCAAATTCTAAGAGAGGAATTATTTTAAATATTCATTGGATTATAACAGTGCTCACAAACTTTTGGATTTTGGATTTTTAATTGATGATTTTGGAATTTATGTGAACTTATTCAAAGATTTTGGAATACTTCATTTTGACATCAGCACATCAAGATTTCTAGTACATCAGGACTTTGGAGACCATTGGCACATAATAACATTCAAGGACACAGCCGTGAATTCTAAACATTCTATATTTAGGACTTGTGATTAGAACAATCATTCTTATTGGATTATTAGGATTTCAAAACACATTACTGTAAGTGACCTTTTGATTTTTCATTTTAATTATCTAGTAATAAATTGTTTGTTGATTTTTTACTTGATTTGTTGGTTTCACTTTCTTTCTGTTACATTTTTCTTAGACCATAGAGTCGTAACAGAAATTGGGGGCTCGTCGTCATCCGGGATTGAATTTCTTTAAAGCATATTAGAGATATTAAATTTATCTTTGAAATTCATATTGATTTTGTCTCGGAGAATTTTTTTTCTCTTTGGCAAAGATTTTTAATAGAGAATTTTTTGTGTGTGAAACCAACAAGCATTTACAATGGCATCTAATGTTCAGAATTTCATTTCAAAACTTACCCAGGAGGGGTTAGAGTGCATGAGAAAGGATGAGTTGCTCGAGCTTGCCAGAAAATACAGTCTATCTGAGGCAAAAGTATCATTGACAAAACAGGAAATAAAGATTATTTTAATTCAGTATTTAGTAGGAAAGGGAAATTTTGATAGTAGTGCTTTAAGTTCGAAGAGAAAGCCTGTATCTGGTTCTGACAGGAAATTAAGGGAATTAGAGTTAAAGAACCAGATGGATTTAGAGTTAGCAAAGCTTCAGATTCAGAGAGAGAGAGAAAAAGAAGAGAGGCAGATGGAGAGAGAGAAAGAAGAGAGGCAGATACAGATGGAGAGAGAGAAAGAAGAGAGGCAGATACAGATGGAGAGAGAGAAAGAAGAGAGGCAGATACAGATGGAGAGAGAGAAAGAAGAGAGGCAGATACAAATGCAGAAAGAAGAGAGGCAAATGCAGATGGAGAGGGAGAGAGAGAAAGAGGAGAGACAGATGCAGATGCAAAGAGAAGAAAGGGAAATGCAATTTAAATTAAGAGAATTAGAACTGGCAAACAGAGCACACTCCACTCCTTTAAAAACAAGTTCAGGTTTTGATGTTACTAGATATATTAGGTTAGTACCCCCTTTTCAGGAAAAAGAAATAGATAAATACTTTCTTCATTTCGAGAAAATAGCTGAAAACTTGAAATGGCCCAGAGAGCATTGGACTTTGTTATTACAAAGTGTACTAATTGGCAAAGCTCGTGAAGTCTACATTTCACTGTCAGTACAACAAAGCATTGATTATGATGTGGTTAAGGAGTACATCTTGAAAGCTTATGAGTTGGTACCAGAGGCATATCGACAAAGGTTTAGGAATTGTAGAAAAGAAACTGGACAAACTCATGTCGAATTTGCAAGGGATAAAGAACAACTATTTGATAGGTGGTGCTCAGCCAAGAAAGTTGATCAAGCTTATGATAACCTCAGACAGCTCGTATTAATTGAAGAGTTCAAGAGGTGCATCCATAGTGATGTTAAAACCTATCTTGACGAGCAAAATGTGGAAACTTTGGAAAATGCTGCTCGTATGGCTGATGATTATTCCTTGACTTACAAAATTTCATTTGGCAATAAGTCGTCCATTTCAATCTCATTCGAGTACTTCCAAATTTCACAACAGCACAACTGTTAGGAATCAAACATCTGATAAGACTGGTCAGAAATTCTTATCTCTTCCTACGTGCACTTATTGTAAAAAGAAAGGGCACGTTATTTCTGATTGCTTCAAGTTGAAAAATAAGCAACAGAGTAAAGACAGAGCTTTTCCAAATGCTCTTATTTCTACGAGGTCAAGGCCACGTTCTTGTATTGAAAGCAATATATTTGTTGGGTCAAACAAACCCCAGTCTGATTCTATTTTGGAGGCTTATGAACCATTCATGTCAGAAGGTTCTATATCACTTATTGGTGATTCTGCCAAACCTATCCCAATTAAAATATTAAGGGACACTGGAGCTTCTCAGAGTCTTTTATTATCAGGTACTTTGCCTTTGTCTGAGGAGTCTTCTTCAAGTGAAAGTGTTCTTGTTCAGGGAGTTGAGTGCGGCTTTGTAAATGTTCCTCTCCATTGTGTAAATTTGGCATCAGACTTAGTTTCTGGACCTGTGACTGTTGGGGCAGTGACTTCTTTACCCATAGAGGGTGTTCATTTATTACTAGGCAATGACCTAGCTGGAGATAAGGTTGTGGTTAATCCACTTGTAACTGACAAGCCTTGTTTGGATCAGAAAGTTGATCCTGTCGAAACTGAAATCCCTGATTTGTACCCTGCTTGTGCAGTTACTAAAGCTATGGCAAAAAGAGCTCTTGAGAGTGATGTTGATCAGGATATTATTCCTTTAGCTGACACATGTATTTTTCAGTTTTTTGATGAGGTCACTTTTTCCTCAGGTATTGATCAATCAAATGGTATTGATCACAGTGATCCTCTTTTGGCAACTCATTCTCTTTATTCTAATCAGGATGACAAACGACAATCCCTTGTCGTTGAACAGGAGCAAGATCCCGAGATATCTTGTTTGTTTCAGAGGGCTATTAGTGAAACTGAAGCCACACAAGTTCCAGTGTGTTACTTTGTGAAAAATGGGGTCCTTATGAGGAAATGGAGACCACCTGATGTACCCGCTGGTGACGAGTGGTCAGTGAGCTATCAAATTGTTGTTCCTAAGTCATATAGACAGGAACTTCTTAATTTAGCCCATGAAACTCCTTTGGCTGGTCATTTAGGAGTCCGTAAGACTTATCACAAGATCTTGAATCATTTTTATTGGCCGAAACTCAAAAGTGATGTTTCTAAATACTGCAGATCTTGTCACACTTGTCAAATGGTAGGAAAACCCAATCAGAAGATACCTAAGGCTCATCTGCAACCTATACTTGCATTTGATGAACCATTTAGTAGAATAATGGTAGACTGTGTTGGTCCTTTACCTAAAACCAAGTCAGGCAACCAATACTTGTTGACCATCATGTGTGCATCTACAAGATTTCCAGAGGCAATTTCTCTGAGAAATATAAAAACTAAAACTATTGTGAAAGCTTTGGTGAAGTTTTTTACACTTGTTGGCCTTCCCAAATCTGTCCAGTCGGATCAAGGGTCAAATTTTATGTCTGGAATTTTCCAACAAGTTATGCATGAATTAGGCATCCAACAGTTTAAATCTTCTGCCTATCACCCTGAAAGTCAAGGTGCTTTGGAAAGATTTCATCAAACTTTGAAGAATATGATTCGATCATATTGCTTTGATACAGAAAAGGATTGGGATGAAGGTGTTCATTTGTTGTTGTTTGCTGTTAGGGAATCAGTTCAAGAGTCGTTGGGTTTTAGTCCCTTTGAACTAGTTTTTGGTCATACTGTCCGTGGACCATTGAAATTATTGAAAGAGAAACTTCTTTCAAATGAAGACTCAAAGATTAATCTTCTTGATTATGTCTCTGATTTCAAATACAAGTTGTCAAAGGCCTGTGAAGTAGCAAGAACTAATCTTCACACTACCCAGTCAAAAATGAAATTAAGGTATGACAGAAATTCACAGGAAAGGAGTTTTAAACCAGTGACAAAGTTCTGGCTCTCTTTCCCATACCTCAGAATCCTCTTCAGGCTAAATTTGATGGTCCTTATACTGTTGAAAAGAAAGTAAATGACTTAAATTATATCATTAACACTCCTGGGAGACGGAAACAGAAACAACTTTGTCATATAAATATGTTAAAGGAATATTTTGACAGAGATAGCTCAGCTAATTATTCTGTTAATTTAGTTGTACCTGTCCCACACAGTGAAGATATCAACGATGGAATACAATCAGACTATAGTGACTCTGGTATAACCAATCTTCGGAATTCAGAAATATTGAACAACCTAGACCAGAAACTTTCACATCTACAACAACAGGAAAGAAATGAACTAAAACAGCTATTACATGACTATGAGCACTTGTTTCCTGATGTTCCAACACGAACAAGTAAAATTTATCATGACGTTGACATTGTAGATTATGCGCCTGTGAAACAGCATCCTTATAGGATGAATCCTCTCAAACAGAACTATCTGAAGAAAGAAATTCAGTATTTACTGGAGAATGATTTCATAGAACCAAGTAAAAGTAACTGGAGTTCACCATGTATTCTTGTTCCCAAGCCAGATAATACATTCCGTATGTGTACTGACTATAGAAAAGTCAACAGTGTCACCAAAACTGATTCATTTCCAATCCCAAGAATGGACGATTGCATTGATAAAATTGGAAATGCGGAATATGTCACCAAGTTTGACCTTTTAAAAGGATTGTGGCAAATTCCACTGACGGAAAGGGCAAAAGAAATTTCAACATTTGTAACTCCAGATGGACTTTATCAATATAAAGTCATGCCGTTTGGAATGAAAAATTCGCCTGCAACGTTTCAACGTCTGATGAACATGATAACATTTGGTCTTGATAATTGTGACGCTTATATCGATGACGTCATTATCTACAACAACACCTGGGAAGATCATTTGGAAACCATTCGAAAATTCTTCGATCGACTCAGTGATGCGAATCTGACAATTAATTTGAGCAAAAGTGAGTTTTGCCATGCTTGTGTCACATTTTTAGGACATATTGTGGGACAAGGTCAAGTTAAACCTATGGAAGCTAAGGTCAAAGCTATCTCTGAATTTCAAGTTCCAATTTGTAAAAGGCAACTGATGCGATTTCTAGGTATGGCTGGATATTATCGGAAATTTTGTTCCAATTTTTCCAAAATTGCTGAACCTTTGACAAGTTTATTGAGTAAGAAAGCCAAATTTTATTGGTCTGACAAGTGTCAGGAATCTTTTGACAAGTTAAAGGCCATGCTTAAGAATGCACCAGTTCTTTCTGCACCAAATTTTAGCCAATCATTTAAATTATCTGTTGATGCAAGTGATGTAGGGGTTGGTGGAGTATTGATTCAGGAAGACAAAAGTGGTGTGGATCACCCTGTGTGTTATTTTTCTAAAAAACTAAACAAACATCAGAAAAATTATTCCACAATTGAGAAGGAATGTTTGGCTTTGATATTGGCTTTACAGCATTTTGAAGTGTATGTTACCTCAGCTCTTTCTCCAATTATTGTGTACAGTGATCACAATCCCCTTACTTTCATCAACAAAATGAAAGATAAAAATCGGAGATTGTTGAGATGGAGTTTGATATTGCAGGAATATAACATTGACATTAAACACATTAGGGGAAAAGACAATGTGATTGCAGATGCACTCTCACGTGCATAGAAATCTAATATTGCTTGATGTAATTAAGTCCAGTATCATAAAACATGTTCTTATGTAATTTTGGTTATTGTAGTATTAGATGTATATTCAAAAGAAAGCTTTATTATATAAATCTTTCTTTTTCTTTATGAGGGGAGGTGTTATGTATGATGTTTATCTAATATTATAAATATTTTAGGAAATTATAAATGTTTCTTCACTTTAATATTTGCTTAAATCTTAATGTTTATCAGGAAAAACATGTTTAACTAGTGTCCTTGAATTAGATTGTTTTGATCAATATGTTTTCTCAATTTGAAGGTCAAGGTTGAATTTTGTTTACAGGTAGAATTCCATTAAGATGACTCATATTCTAGAACATTCTGTCATGTGACCAATCTTTGTATATGCCATGTTTGGTGGACATTTATTCAGTTTTGACATTACCATCAGTCTTGTAAAGAGCTATTACAGTTGTGAAAATTCATTCCAAATTCTAAGAGAGGAATTATTTTAAATATTCATTGGATTATAACAGTGCTCACAAACTTTTGGATTTTGGATTTTTAATTGATGATTTTGGAATTTATGTGAACTTATTCAAAGATTTTGGAATACTTCATTTTGACATCAGCACATCAAGATTTCTAGTACATCAGGACTTTGGAGACCATTGGCACATAATAACATTCAAGGACACAGCCGTGAATTCTAAACATTCTATATTTAGGACTTGTGATTAGAACAATCATTCTTATTGGATTATTAGGATTTCAAAACACATTACTGTAAGTGACTTTTTGATTTTTCATTTTAATTATCTAGTAATAAATTGTTTGTTGATTGTTTACTTGATTTGTTGGTTTCACTTTCTTTCTGTTACATTTTTCTTAGACCATAGAGTCGTAACAATATATATATATATATATATATATATATTAAATCTTGTATTATGTTCTGCATTGTGTATCCGATAGCTTCCATTCAGGTCTTAGGCAGTGTACATGAAGATGAGGGACCACCCTAATCCACAGTCTTCATTGCTAGTGAGTTAGTTATTTGTATTAATACACTAATTAGAGGTCCTTATCTATTTCCTTCATTTTTCTATATTATATTATAAAGTCTATTGCATTAGTTATTAGTTCAGATCCACTAAGACTCTTTTACTTATTTTAGGTACTGACCTGAACAAAACATATAACATAATCAGCATAAGTTCATAAGTTATGTTGCATTTTATTATAAAAAAAAAACAAAAGAAAACAAACAATTATATTTGTATTAGAACAAAATGACTGAAAATGTTAGTGCAAGTGACCTTTCAGGAACCGGCCGAATCAAAGCCTAGAGGTTTAAATCCAATTAACATTTTATTTTCCGTTTAGGCTTTAACTCTGCTTTACATTTAATGCAAGTAACATTCTTCACTAGCTAGCAAATCTTCAAGAAAAGTCAGCAAAAAAATAGTAATGATTTTCTTAGGGACTACAATAAGATGCAATAACAGCTGATTTGTCCAATTAGTGTAGTGGTACTAAAAGAGATGAAAAAAGTTGGAGCTATTTAATAACTTTGCTATTTCTTTATCTGTAGAAACACTGAAGCATAACTGTTTGGTTGCATGTGCCCCAGAGTGGATGTTCCAGAGTTCAATTTATCTTACAAAACAGAGGTTTAAGTCAAGAATCATGTTATGCCAAACGGATTCAGTTACCATACTCAACAAGGAATGAAGCTTATTTGATATGTTTCAAATAGTTACGAAACATTTGACACAACATTAATTATTTCATCCGTAAATACAAATTTTGTTCAAGTGTGGTATAATTTTTAAATATTTAATTTTTAAAAATCACAAAATGTCACAGTTTTTGGTCAAAATCTTCAGCCAGGTTGTTGCTTTAGTAAGATGCCCCCCCCCTTCCAAGTTAAAATGGTACTACTAAGATATCAGAAAACGGATCTAAAGAAAGTGCATTACTTCTGTTCACATAAGGTGAACTTTAAGAAGTTTTGGTATCCATGGGACATATCCGGAAAACAAATGCATAGATTTTAGGGGTCTTAACATTGCCACACACACTTTGGAATCAAAAAGAGTGTCATAAACTCATTTGTATGTTGATTTCCTTTCCATGCAGAATCATAGCTCTCTGTATCATCTTAAATGGACAAATGAGCTCATAATTCTAGTCAAGACAGACTAAGCATTACTCCAGTTATGGTGCCAGTGCCTGAAAATATTACCAGTGTCTTATCAAACTGGACAACCCGAACCACCCGCAAGTGTCCTATTCACACTGTAGCAGTACCCCAACGGTGAAGAAAACTCATTACATAAAAATTATGCAAATGAGTTTTGTTTGCATCCCAAATGAATCTATGCAACTCTGATGCTTCATACCTTTAAAAAGGAAACATATCTATTTTTTTGATTCGCATTTTTCAATAAAATATATTTGTTTATTTATTTCGATTACATGGATAAGATAATTAGCTAATAATGCCTCAAGATTGCTTAAATATCAAAAAGCTTTATTCACAATCGATTTTCCCCTTTATTTAAGGTAAGTTTCTTACATCTTTCTTTCACTTTTCTACATTTTGATGACATGAAGCATAATACTATCTATCTTCTGTGAGGCACTAACCTGAACACAACATATAAAGCAATCAGCATAGGTTATATTGCATTTTCTACAAAAGTTGCACTGGAAGGAAATGACTGGACAGTTTTGCACAAAAGTTGCATTGGAATGATATGCACGGATATTTTTGCACAAGTGACCCTTCCGAAACTGACCGAATCACACCTGTTTGCTATGTCATCCTATGCAAAAGGCAATAAGATGAGCTCAATATACATCTTTGTTTCTGTTTAGACTTTAATGATGCTTTATATATAATGCAAGCGACAGTCTTCCCTGGGTAGCAAATTTCCAAGGAAAAATCAAAGAAAAAATAATACATGAATTTGTTAGAGACTACAGTATGATACAATAAAAGCTATTTGGCTCAGTTTGTGAGCTGATATGTTAATGAGTGAATTTGTTGAGCGGGGGACATTGAAGTGTTGATTTCGAAACAAAACCAAATCGGCTCGTGCTTTTTTGTTATATTTCCCTTCCATACTAAACGTGCGATCTCTCTCTCTCTCTCTCTCTCTCTCTCTCTCTCTCTCTCTCTCTCTCTCTCTCTCTCTCTCTCTCTCTCCCTCTCTCTCTCTCTCTCTCTCTCTCTCTCTCTCTCTCTCTCTATATATATATATATATATATATATATATATATATGGCTGCGATTTCACAAGTCCTGACATTCAATATTCACTGTCGACGACACAAAATAAACTTAGAGAGGGTGGCAAATCTCCTGCACTGGTTTGGGGACTCCCTACCACACAGGAAAGGGGTTATCCAGAGGCACGTTCACTTCCAATTACCACGGGAAATACTCTCTGGACGTCTTGAGGAAGAGACGCAGAAGTAGGAGTGGCAGAGGTCAGAATAAATCAAAGCCGCCTTCCAAGAATGGTTGGAGTGCTACCTCCAATGGAAAGCGGAGCAGCAGGAGAAGGAGACATGAGAGGAACGGAATGGAGGACAAACAGCAACCGAACAGCAGGAGTAGAAGGATCGCCAGCATCGCCATATCCAAGATCTACAAGAAGAGGATTGGCATGCAGAGGCCACCGAGTCCTGTCTTATGTTCTCGGTCTCGATCAACACACGGTCCAGATATAAATATTTAAGGAGTTGCCGATGGTGTGGGGCCTGGTGTGGAAGGTGCAGCTGCTTTGATCATTTAGACACCCGTCCTTTTCGAGGCCCAGCCCAAAGTCTATTTGCAGGGCCGTTTCAATTTGATCATATAAAGAATAATCTCATCATGATTGCTGTTTTCATTTTTTTTAAAATTATGTGCGTGTTTGTTAGCAAGAATGAGTGTTTGTCTGTAAGGACGAGTGTTGGTTCTCAAAGATGTGTGCTGGCCTGTATTGATGGGTGTTGGTCGGTGTGAGTGTGTGTTTGTTGGTCTATACGACTGTTTATCTGTAACAGTGTTTGTTTGTCTGCGAGTGTTGTTGTTCATCTGTAAGTAATGTTGTTAGTCAATATACCTTACCATACCTCTCCCAATGTCCCCTATACATTTGTTTCTATGGTCGGGTGTTACTCTGTAAACATTTGTTTCGTCTGTGTATCTTTTTCTATGTAAATTAGGTGTCTTTGTCCATGTATCCGTGTGTTTTGTCTGTACGTGTGTGTTTCATTTCCCCTGCATGGTGGGCCACTATGAGCACCGTATCTTTCCCACTCCATGTTTTTGGGACACTTTGGACGCCTGGTGCCCATAAATCCGAATTTGCACAATACGGGTCACTGTGGACACAAACGTGCCCCTTGCGCAGGCCCCATAATACCCTCCACTCCATATTACTAATGAATTTGAAAACTTTTTCATAAATACTTCAGTAGCGTACATACGAAGCAATTTATTGACAAAGAAACAAGAGCATTAGGAAAGCGTAATTTCAGCTACCAAGATATTATTCTGATTTAACACAGACATTTCAACACAAAATCCGTTTTGTTTGCCATATTTTAGATTTGTATTTGAACTGTATATTCAAGTTGTATTTTCTTCCTGTAAGTTCACTAGTTCTATCCAACATATAGCAAGCAAATAATGACAAGCTTACCAGAGCAACAACAACGTTTCTTTGCAGATACCGTAATTGGCCGTGAATTTCCCTTTCCATTTGCACAACCGCTAGATATCAGGTTGGATAGTGATTGATCATATTGACATCTACTAAGACTGGTTTTGGAATGTAATTTTGTTTGACCTAAATCGTTGAACTGCAGAATACAACCATAAAGAAATGTGTCACTTTAATCATTTTCGTATTTATAGTAGAATACATGTATGTCTGCGAGATGGTGTTCATGATAGATTTATATAGAAAACATTATGACAGTGACATTTAGATTTATTAACGCGTATTCTCGAGGTCAAGCATGGAAGAAGAAGAAAAAAAAAACTTCTGCATTAAATACAGCATACAATTTTTTTACTATTGAAGAAACATAAATGAATATTAGTCTCACATACGTGACAAACAATGAACTTACTTCAGTCCTACCTTCTCGTACCCGAGCAGATTAAAATTGTTTTCCAAAACTAAAGAGTAGATTTCGGCACAGACAAGTATTGGCAGCCACTTACATGTGTATGAATCGTTATGGAACTTGCTGAAATGTTTAATATCCTCTGTGCGATGAGATGCTAAGCGTCTTTCAACACAGCGTCACATTTTTAATCTAGCCTTATTGCAAATATTTTTGTCTGAATGTGGGTGAATACCCCTGAGGAGTTGACAATAATAGCTTAACTACGAGGTAAGATAAAAAAAAACGTATAAACATAATGAATGTCATGTAAAATGAAACAGACACACGTAATTGTATCCCGGTATGGGATGCATATTCGGCTGAGTATCTCAATAATGAAACATGATTCTCCAACTTTTTGTTATTGTTATGACGACATCATGAATCAGAATGTATTTTCAACCAGAACAAAATACTGCAAAGCATAATGTATTTCTTGAGTATTAAAACAACAATAACAAAACTACTATCATGTAATTCTAACTGAGAAGAGTTTTTGGTACGTCATGAAGAATTTGAAAACGAAGCAATTTTATTCACAAGATTAAATGGGGTCAGTGCCATTGTACCTATTGACCAAACTGTATGAATGGTGTTAGTGCCATAATACATATTGACCAAATTGTATGGATGGTGTCAGTGCCATTGGACCTATTGACCAAATCATAGGAATGGTGTCAGTGCCATTGTACCTACTGACCAAACTGTATGGAACGTTATTATGCGATATATAGATGACGGGGTTGCCCTATTGATGAAAGATGGGTTTATTATTGTGTATTATTCCCCGAGTGTCTGCAACGTAAAGCATGTCAATGTGGAAGCATTAATGAACAGAATCTATTGTTTATGGAAGAATGGTTGTCTGTCATATTTGTTCACATTTGAATGTACATTTTCACTCCACTCTCTCTCTCTCTCTCTCTCTCTCTCTCTCTCTCTCTCTCTCTCTCTCTCTCTCTCTCTCTCTCTCTCTATGGGATTTAGCACACGTTGACTAGGTTGATAAAAAAATATTAGTAAGAACAAAACGTGATATTCATATTATTGTGGTGAAAAGAAAAATATTGTTTAGTGTGCCACAGTATATACGATGGATCTCATTACTCGTCCTTATGCAGAATATGACTACATATACCATACACGAGAACTGTTCATCTAAGGGGTGCTGGAACTAATGTCCACCTGTAAGTCAAACAATAATAACTTTTGTAGTGTTAAAGTTTCAAGATCAGCCAATTCATTGCCAAACTCACAGGCTGTAGCAGGGTAGTTCGTCACGACACATTCATCATATATTTTAATAACAACTAGTCACATTGGCATTCAGGAGGCCCTCCAAGTAGAAACACCTTTGAAGTGAAATGCAGATCTTAGCTAAGGTTAAAAATGAGTGTCAAGCGTATAAATCACTTGAAGCCTTAGACCAGACCCAACTTCAATTAAATAGAAAAAAGCCTGTCATGGGGATTTTATTGAAATAATTGCTAGCAATTTGATACTTGTCAGAGATAAGGTCATATGCACACACAGTATGCAGATAGACCTGTATTTTTCAATGGCCTAGCGCCACAATTAGAAACAAATTTTAAAAAACTTTACTATACCCGATTTAATCTTTATATTTTTACTTAAAATGCACGGTTCTAGTCAAAGAGGGAAAATTATATAAGGGTGTCAACATGAATAGTACACCTGTAATGTTCCGAATCATAAGGCACACAGAGAAAGAATATGAGCTAGTTGTTTCAATATTCTATATAAAAGGCAATTAGTTGCGTCAAATATACGTTGAATTGTATAAAGCGAAAAGAATTTAAGAATTATAATTCCAATATTGTTGCCAGGTTATTCTTTGAAGAAAGTGCTCTTTATTTGTCTTTCGGTCACTCCAATTAACTTTCTCCATGCGCCTCAATATCAACATCTCAAATGCTACTAGCCTTTTTTTTCTTCCTTTCTCAGCATTTCTGAGTCAGAGAGCGCTACACTCTACACAATGGTTTTGACAATCTTTTTTCAGGTTTTTGCTCATTTGTTGTGTTAGCAATTGTTCGTCTTGTTGAATACATCTTTGGCCATTCCAATTCTTGTTTTTACTTGATCTTGGCACCGTCCATCATCTGAGATCAAAGATCCTAAATATCTAAACCTTTTCACTTGTTCTACTCTCTTCTCTGTCGACTGTAATATTAAGATCTTTACCTCCTTCTCTGCAAAGTATCATGACCTTGGTTTTCTTCACATTGATCTACATTTCGTATATCTTTCCATATTTATTCAAAGAGTCCATCAACTTTTGCAAACCACTTTCTGATCCTGAAATCATTCCTTGATCATCGGCGAACCTAACATCCTTCGGTAGTTGTCCTCCCACTCTAAATCCTTATTCCACTTCTTCCAATGCTTCAATCGTCATCATCTCTTCGTAAACGGAAAAGAGTAAAGGTGAAAGCAAACAACCTTGCCGGACACCACGTCCAATTTGTCCTGGTTCGGACTTACCATCTGCCACTCTTACTACTGCTTCCTGCTGGATAAATTGTTTTGTAATGAGTCTCCTGTCTCTAAAATCCACGCTAATCTTCTTCAGAATTTCCATCAGCTTTTCTACTTAACCCGGTCAAGTGCTTTCTCAAAATCGACAAAGCAGATGAAAATCTCCTCTTCATATTCTAGCCTTCGTTCTCACAGGATTCTCATCACCGTTGTTGCTTCTCTCGTTCCGCATCCTTTCCTAATTCCAAACTGAGTCTTGCTGATGAAATTATTTGCTTTCGCCTCTAACCGGTTTATCACTACTTTTAACATGATTTTGGATGCATGCGAAATCAGACTGTTCTGTGGTCTGCACATTCTACAGCTTTTGGCTTCTTTTGTAGCGTCACTATTATCGATTTTGTAAAATCCTCAGGCCACTTACCTTTTGTATACATATCTTTGTACATATCGCTCAACTCTTTTTCTTCCTTCTCTCCGAGACTTTTGATAAACTCAGCTGGTATACTTTCACCTCCCTCTGCTTTTCCAACTCTGAGCTCCTTGATTGCATTCCTCACTTCCGCTTCTATTAGTTCAGGTCCTTTCTCGTCAGCTCCAACACTTTCTTCATTTTCGAGATGTATGTCCTCCATGTACTCTTTCCATCTGTTGCGGATCTTTCCAACTTCTTGAAGCAAGACACCATTTTTGTCCTTAATCGCTATGCTTTCGTTCACAACCTATTATCTATATACTACAAATAAGATGACATATATAAAGATTAAAATATTCTAAAGACCAAAAGAATGAACCGTAGAAAGCGTGTACTTGTAACAAGAAAAAGATATAATGAGTCATTTAACAGTTGTGAATCAGCTGAAATTGTTATTCCATTAAATAGATCACATCTTTCCTTCACAGATGACTGAAGAAAAGTACATGGATATAAGTATTAAAGATAATGAAAGCTTTGATTTTGTGAAAGCAGGGGGAAAAACGACTGTACATCCAACAACAGCACCAGTCAATAGCAAAATGGTACACAAGTTAAAGGTGACTAGGTACCAATAATGAAGACAATGATCTAGCATTGTAGTAAATGAAATTAAGCAACAAATGAAAAGACATAACATTAAAAACAAAAAAGTTGATTTAATATACATTAAAATAACATAAAACTATACAATGTAAAAGACTACAACCTTGTCTATTAGATTCCGAACAGCAAACGGTAATAAAAATCAAATAAGTATTGATTCAATCATGAAGATATTTTAAAAAAATTTCAAAGGAGGCATACTAATCATGCCAAATACGCCATCAATTATTCATTTTTCCAGGACAAATGTTTTGCAATTTTAGCTCAACTATCAAACCACCTGTTACAAAAATTATTTGCAGAAAATTAATCAGCAGTTAATATTGATGAAGTAAAATACAATACACCTTAAACGGTGTGTACATATACAATTGTTTTCAGAACTTTCATTCGACATCTAGTAATTAATATTAATCTACAGAAATAAATGATACAATCAAAAGCAAAGCGAGGTATATCTATAAAAAAAACGTGCACAAGGCAACATGTATCGGATATAAGAAATGTGACTAAAGCATACGGACACTTCGCGTCCGGAACAGACACTCTGTCACGGTAAAATCAGTTTTAAAAAGTGTTAGAAATGCAACAGAGAAAAACTAATAGGAAATGGAATAATCAAATTCAAATATCAGTAATGTTAAGAGTGTGTATAACAAACGAGATTAAATGGTATTGCAGTAGAGGAAATCTACAAATGAGAGAGAGAGAGAGAGAGAGAGAGAGAGAGAGAGAGAGAAAATCAACAAATAATTTCATGGGAATGTGGAAAACAGTAAATGGAGGCTCCTTGTATTTGCACAAAAAAGCCAATTGTACGTTATTGCCGTTTGTAAATCTAAATAACGGGCATTAGATACAAACAAAACTACGCTACTGTTTTGTAGCACCTGGAGACACATTGGATGACTCCAATCCAAATCTAATAGCGTCTGGTTGTATAGACGTAGCCTCCATTGTTATTGGGATGGACTTCAGATTAATACTTCTAATAAGCACAACACATTATGCATATCCAGCTACGATATTTGATGGGCCAATTGACACCGAAACTGCTAAAGTATTTACTGACCAATTGACACTGAAACTGCTAAAGTATTTACTGACCAATTGACACTGAAACTCCTAAGGTATTTACTGACAAATTGACACTGAAACGGATAAAGTATTTACTGACCAATTCACACTGAAACTGCTAAAGTATTTACTACTCTGAAGAAAGATTATCTAACAAACAAACCTTTCAACATTTTTATAATTTCACTTTAACTTTTTTAATGATGATTCTATGAAGAGCAGTGTAACATGATATTTTGGCAGAATAACATAAACTGGGCAACATTTGCTTGAGGGATTTTATTAATACATTTATTTAAACTTTGCCTCCTAATAGAGCACTATCGACACTGGTTCCTCTACCCAATATTCAACCTTTTACAAAATATGCTATAGACAGAACAACAGTTATATAGTCATAACTATTACAGCTATTGTTGCACGTTTTCTTTAAACAGTGTTTTCCGCCTCTCACGTAATGGTAATTTTTCCTCAATTTTTGAATTGATTTTCAATATTTTCTCTGAAACCCCTCGCCACGTGTGTTGAATTTTCAATAACTTCTGCTTTTATGCATTCAGCCCTAATAAACCGTACTTACATCAAAACATTTTTGTTTTGGTCTGTCTTTTTGCTGCAGTACTTTTTAAACTATACAATGTGTTTTGCATACATTTCAACATCAGATTTCATAGATTTTATTTTAGAATTTGCGACGTCTACAGCATGTACATACTCCCTTAGTCATCTTTCATCTTGTGTTGTGAATAATCTTTAACTGCATTTTGAAGTTCTCCGCTTTGCATGTTTTCGTGTTATTCGTCAATTATAGTTTTAGTTTATCTGAGCCATTCATCAAGCGGCTCATTTTGTGTCTATTGTTTGCATTTCTATTTCTTCAGGTACTTTTACTGATTTTCCTTGAATAACAGTAGGTTCTAACTCAAATTTAAGTTCTGTCCCGTTATCGTAGGTAAGATGTTTCGAATGAACAACATCAATAGGTAACATCAATTTAGCACCTTGTTTCGTCAAGCCTAACGTGACAAATAATTCCATTTTAGTCTTGACTGCAATAGTGATCGGTACTAGCAGTGATTTATTGTTTACTTTACACGAACTGTGAACTGTTTTACCAATATAATTTTCATACCAGAGTGTTTGTATTCTTAGCTTATTTATTTCAAGTTCATATTGTAATTCATTCATTTTAAGGCCTTCTGTTATGTCCCCCATGTTCAAGACAAATGTGTAACATCGACGACTATGGAAAGTACGACATCATAAGATGCAGAAATCACACTACGGGGTGTAGCTGTTTTAGGTATCTTGTTCATTTGGTCAACAAGTAAAGTCGTTCTGTCTACAGCTCTTGAAATGGCAAACCCTGCATAAAGTAAGACGTTAGAGACTACTACAATCAACACAACTAAAGAACAAAATGATAATACTTTTCTCCATATAACCCAATACCAGATGCTTTCTAACTTTAGTCCAGTTAATAACTTCCATAGAGTTTACCCACAGACAGATGCCACGCGAAAACTCTGTTTACCATGCAGCACTTACATCTACTGTCATACTTATATACAACATGCATTTGAAGAACGTGTTTAAGATGTAAATAAATCCGCGATCAAACAAGAATAATGGTGAAATTGTAGAACTTGTTATTCTATTTTCTCCTAGTTCACAATCGACAATGGTACCAAATTGAGTTTTACTTGATACGATTTGTAATACAGTGAAAGAGAAAGAAAAAATTAACTTGTATTTAAATGTTTTAGCTAAAAATAAACTGCATACTTTTTACAAGCAGACAAATAACTGTAAAAGAAAAAACAATATGTCACGCAACATCAAACTCTGCACTTACTGTAGCCTACCACATGCTTTTGAACAAACAATCAAGGTTATCGACAAGCGTGAATATAAAAAAAATTTAAACTAATTATTAGTTTATTTAAGGCAGTTCAACAAATGACTTTATAATAACACATGGAGTTTTATCTGACATTGTTAATAAATTGTTTTGCAAAAGCAATACTTTGCCACTTAGTAAATGAGTGTTAATGGGTAAAAATATATATATATAGTAATATACCTCTGGTGTACATCTAATGCACTATTACATTTCCATTTCTAATTTGAAATGATATCTGAAGAAAAATGCTACAATCGTGACCAGTACAATCACAAATGAAACAGCACAACCTAAAACATCTGCAGTGTCAAATACACAGGTTAGAACCTACGAAGTCTAAACTATATCTATCTATCTATCTATCTATCTATCTATCTATCTATCTATCTATCTATCTATCTATCTATCTATCTATCTATCTATCTATCTATCTATCTATCTACCTATCTATCTATCTATCTATCTATCTATCTATCTATCTATCTATCTATATATATATATATATATATATATATATATATATATATATAAATATATATATATATATATGAGTAAAACGTGGCAAGTGCTCCAACGTTCTATCCTACACTGAGACTACTCGCTGACAACGGAATCAACTTTAGACTTTGAAAATGTAGAGACATTAGAAATTATTTGGTGACATATATTGAACACTACAATGTTGTTAGAAAGACGTGCCTAGTAGGATATGAGGTTTCAAACTGGATATAAGGTGAAAGGGAAACAAGTTCAGGTGCAACAGCCACAACAGCAGCTGGATGGGGTATAGCGGTAATAAGTCCAGAAGCCATTGTACACTTACATTTTAGTAGGATTGGTTCTACAGTGAAAAGGTTTATTGCAAGAATTGTCAAGGACAAACGTGTCTGGACTAAAATGTATAAGATGATTAAATAGTGGCTTATACTTTTACGAAATTGAACAGCTTTGACGACACAATAGGCAAAGCAAAAATTGAAAATGAAATCTGAAAATGAAACCAATTGTGAGGAAGTTATTTTACTCATCAACGATTACAGCATATACAAAGATGTAACAGATGCAGTCAGGGAAATATAAATCATAGAAATTTTTATAATAAAAAAAAAAAAAAAAAAATTAACTTGTTTGTAGAAGAGAATAGAAAATGAAAAGGAAAGAGATTCGTGAAGCTTTGGAACGAAATTCAATTTTGAGAAAACTATCTGCAAGGGATAATAATTAAACAGAAAAAATTTCAGTATAGTTGGTTTTAATTTTGCCAATATGCATGGGTATGCTTGTAAGCGTACATCTTTATTAGTCCAATTTAGGACTAAACAATGGAATGTTATATTACAGTTGACGGACTCTCGCAGAAAGAAATCTATTTTAATTAGCTAATTGATAACAGAAATGGTAAACAATTGATATCGTTGCTAATAATATATTTTGTTGTTGGTTACCACAATATTTGGAACGGATGTATATGCATTAAAAACCGAAGTAGATAAAGAAAAGGCTGTATCATTAAGTGATAGCTTTGCTCCATTTAAAACCTAGCTCGGTCAAATATAGAGATAGTAAAAACTGAATTGAACTTGGAAATGGGTATGAATAATATAGTGTTTTTTGAAAGAATTAGAACATTTAAAGAAGAGATCGAGTAATACTAGAAATCGTTTGATGTAATTTCACCTGCTAAAGCGGTAGACACGCCATGTGGTCCTGCTTTTCGGTATACAGTAACGTTAGGCTTGTTAGACGTTTTTAAGTTTGAAAATATTTCTAAAATATTAGCTAATACTAACGGAATTATCTAATCTTCGGGACATTTGTTTGAATGCAAGTTAGTCACAATACAATCAGAAAAGCAGTGTAATTCACATAAAACATCAGGCCTATACACAATTTTGACACCTTGTATATTGAACATGTAAGGTTGTGGGACTTTTTATATATTGATTTTTACATTGGAATAGAGTAAAACAACCAACGTGTTGTTTATTTACAAGATTTTAAAACAGAATCAGAAGCTAATCCTTACAGTATAAAAGCAACACTTGCATACTATATAGAGGAGAATGCTGTTTTAATAATTTGATCGAAACATGCAGGAAAAAGAAACCACAAGAAGTAGCCAGGATGTAAAAAGAAAACTGGCAGGAGAATGAGAAGTTGTTTGTCTTAAACATGGAGAGTTTTCTCTAGATAAATAGCGTAGCATATGGCAAGGAGAATGGCTGCAGCAGGTATTTTGATTGTAGGAAAAATAGCTAACGGTCTAGCATTTGCAGAAAGCAACCGTCTGTTCAAACCACCAAAAAAATCAACAAATAAAGGGGCCTACAGTTCTGAATTTGTTCAAGAAGAGAACCTAAACTTTATTATTTCTTTCTACTTTATGATGAATAGATCAAATACGAATACATATTCATTGCATGTTTGATGGGTATTAGCATGTTTATTGCTCACAAGTTTTAATAGCAAATAAATACTAAGGTGTCGACGTACGGTAAATACATCAACACCTCAGAGCAACACATCATTGTATTTCATACACCCTGACCAAATTCAGTCCAAACAAAAGTCACATAGTTGTACAGTTAAGCTAAGTCCAAATATGCTCAATGTACCCTGTTGTTTTTTGTGTCGTTGGACATAAAGGTAAAATGTGATGCAATCAATATCGTGGTCAATAATCTAAGTAGAATGATGGACACAAGTGAGTACAAAAATTAGACGAAACCATATCCTACTGAAACGATGATCTTTAGGAGTTGAATGACTAAAAGATCCTGATGACATACAAAGAGCAGAGGTACTTTGTATATTTTAGATTTGTTTTACTGGGACAAGTCAGCCCTTCTATACCCTATGACTTTAGTATTTTATATCTTAGTCGTTACATATTAATGCATGCGCGGTTGGGTTACACAAAATATAATCGTAGCGGTTAATCACTGCGATTTATATTATCAAAAGTCGCTACGGGAATTTTCCCCAGCGTGCGTGGTGATATGTATTGAGGTTTACCTACTAATACCTGTTTGGTAGCTAGCGCCCCGGTTTCGTATCTGTGCGCGGAAATGTCGGAAATTTTCCATTTCCACCAACACGGTTTCGAACTCGGTCGCGCTAATGACTATATCTTCGATAACAATCGAGTATAGTTTACTAATTGTATTGAGACTACTTTGTGCTGTAGCGAGAAGTTCCGAATAAACACGTATTCGTTGATGTAATCGTAACGAAATTATTTTTCCAGCACCGCCTGCAACAGCTGTTGCAATCGATATAGCTCCGACAGCAATTCCGACTGGTATGGCTGCTGTTGTTGTAATTCCAGCAACACTCAGATCAACCGTTGTTGTTGCTGCGATACCGCAAATAGCATCTACAATGTAACATATACACTTGTATTTCACCAGCAACGCGGTTCTCTTGACGATTTCATCTCGCAGTCGGTAACATTGAGGGTCCATTATAATTCTTCTATTAATATTGTCATAGTGGAGACTAATTGTTTGACAGACTGGCCTTGTTCAGGAGCAAGACGCACACGTACTTCTAACCAATTGTTTTTCTTCACTGGTTCAACCGTCATACAATCATAGAAAATATCTTCTGGAGGAATATTTAAGTCTCCAGCGATTGGGCGTTATTGTTGTTTGGTATCATCCTGATGTTGGATAACACGTTCAGATAGAAACACACCGACTACGCATGTGTTTTGTGCATGCAATGGTTCTCATTTTTGCCTGAGAACTGTTACACGGACAAGTACGTCGTTGTTGAATAACAGTCGAGATCTTTTTCTTCTCAGTGGAGTCAATGTTAGTTTAACATACTCAAAGGGGAATTTAATCGGGGTGGATTCAGCGGTGAATATTACTTCATCGTTGTAGAAACAATCTGTGGATGTTTTCACACCTGGTGTTGTAATCAACGACTGAGCATTTTCTCGTGCTAATGCAATGATTCCAAGTTGGTTTCGAATATCGATTTCTAGTTTACCCTCGAGTAGATTTTATTTGAGCTTATACCAGGGTTTGGTAACACCATTTTGAAGCAGATATTCATCGACAAGTGGAACGAAATTAGTATCAATGTTAACATCACTAGTCAGCTTATCCAACACCCCATTGGTAAATTTCGCAACCTAATCACGGCGGTCAAAATCCATTACTTAAATGTAATGATAAATCTAATCTTAAACACAAATGCCAAAGACGGTTAATAACACTTCATCTTTATTTATCCCATTACTATTTATGTATTTATTAATTCGTCCTCGTTAACCTTTAACGAGCCAGCAACCAAATAAGTGTTAAATGAGTTAAATAAAGAATGTCTATATTTTAATATTTTAACTTCAGCATTAGGATCTATTAATGGTTGTATTTGTTCTACTAATTGGATACTTAGAGACCTCCATGTGGTAGTAGACGCGTACACGATAAAGAAATAATATCCGGATTTATCAGCAACAAGTCTAAAGTCACCACTGGAATGAAACCCATCAATATCTACTTGTTATACAGTAAATATTTCAGAATTTACTATATCAACCCTTATATATGTATTTCTTAATTTAGCGCTGCCCGCACGACCTTGATATCAGGCATCGTATATCCACGTTGTGTGTTGTCGCAGCATCATTATCATTGATTGGTTCTTGCATCAGTTAAATTCGATTTCCATTAATAATAAGGTCTCCGCTCATTTCATCACCGGTATTTTAACTTTCGATTGCGTATTTGTGTCGACGCATCGATGTACCAGAGTCTTTGATTCTCCCAGCTTCACTGATCACGGCCAGGTTATGCGCGACGGCGCCTCGCAGCCTAAGCACAACATCGTTGATGTCCACGTTGGACGTTTTAAGTTTTCCGGTTTGATCTTGGAAAATAACAAGTTCGCCCGGCTTGATGTCACCCTGGCTGATAAACTTCGGCAAATCCGCCTTTGAAACGATATTTTGAATCTCCACGTTGGACATTTAAAGTTTTTCAGTTTGGTCTTGGAAAATCACAAGCTCGCCCGTGTCAACGTCAGCAACAACCCGGCTGGTAAACTCGGCCAAATCGGCCTTGGTGGCAAACTCGGTCAAATCCGCTTTCGTGACAAACCTGCTTAGATCCACATCAGCACCACGCCGTCGGGCTACACTTCGTCCATAAAGATCAACATACATGCTATATACCATTAAACGTACTTTCTAAGTGATAATGTAAAATCAATAAGCGTTTGCGCGGTTGGTGTTGAGGAAGCTTTGCTTCCCGCAAGTGCACGCAACACTTCAACAGCAAGATGACCGTATATTGGCCCCTCCATCCCAGTTTGCAAACGGTAGCGTTGAATAAAACAGTCGTAAACGACATTGTCCGCGTCGGGTTATATAATCAACAACTTCAATTGG
This sequence comes from Margaritifera margaritifera, assembly GCA_029931535.1. Taxonomy (NCBI): domain Eukaryota; kingdom Metazoa; phylum Mollusca; class Bivalvia; order Unionida; family Margaritiferidae; genus Margaritifera; species Margaritifera margaritifera. The sequence continues at coordinate 188,448 of JAQPZY010001574.1, forward strand.
TGGTGCAAGCCCGTACGAATCAAAATATAAAAGATGCCGAGGTGTTATCACGGATGCAACCCAGTGATTGCCAGGTCCTGTTGTCAAATCCAGGTTAACAATTCCGGTTTTCATTATGTCTGGAATCATCGATGCAAGTTCATTTTGCATAAAGAAACCTCGAAAATGTTTGACCGATTTTAATCAAAATTAGTTAATGGACGCGTGACAAGCTTTGCTTGCATCAAAGGTGAAGTCATGACCAAAGGCCATTTGGAAACATTCCGGGTAGTCGAAGACCTTTGCCTGAGCGTATTCTGCGAGTCATCCCGGGTAATTGAAGACCTTTTCCTTTTTTTATTTGCTTACGAGACCAATCATAGATGTTTCCACCGGAAGGGGCTCCGCCAGATGCTACAAGTCCACCAACTGCCTTTTTCAGGGCCATCCTGGATGCAGTTCCGACAGCCCCTAACGCAGCCGCTTTTGCAAATGCCGGACCCGCGGCTGCGAACAACGATGGAATCGCTGCAAGGAATGGAAATATTCCACCTGTCTTTTGCAGTTGTGCCACCTCTGACTTCGATAATGTTAATGTCACCGATGTATTCTTTTGTTTGGCCGCATTAAGCTGATTAAGTTGCGTTTGGATTAACCAGACGGGTACAATTCCTTTCAACATTTTCGGAGAAAGCTTGAATGTGACCCCGCAATCGTTTAGTATTGCGCTTTTGATTTTCTCAAGCTGCTTCGTGCTAAGGCCAACCTTAACTTTGTGGTAGGACATTATTATTTTCAAATGTAACAGGTTCAGTTACTACTTTAGAAATCTTTACTAGTTTTCCACAAGCAGATCAATAGGTCTTGTCTGACCATCTGTGTCCTCCAACAACAACATCTTATCGGAGAGAATCACAGCAATACATTTGTAACCGGTGGCGTGAAAGTGCATGTCAACCACAGACTACTTAACCAGATTCACGTGTTCCAACGAAAAGTAATAAATCGGGTACAACGTACGAAAGTAGTGTTGGGAAATATACAGTTTGTGATATGCACGTGCGACATAATTGTTTGTGAAGTCAAGCAAAATTTCCTCAGAGGGTTCCTGATGACCGTTTAACCGCAAAGAAAATTCAAAAACTCCTAACCGATCAAATATTGGAGTAGTGAGCTGTCCACCATTCGCCCGAGCCATATCTTGAAACGCCGCAAACACATGTCTTAGTGCATTAATACTGCCATGAAAGCTGTTGAACGTTTCTTTCATGCGAGTTTGTGGTAAACGTGTGAAATGATAGTGGTGGCTTGCCCCCAGTGTCCATAAACGCCAACAAACGCGTTTCTGCGGCTATAGAAAGGGTTAATTCAGGCATCCACAATGTTAACTTCGACAACACAACTTTGCCATCATCATTAACAGCATCATCATGTAACAAAAATAACCTTGCGAACATCTCTGCAAAATCCAAATATATGACTGAGAGGAATCGCACACGAAAACGATAGCGAGGGTTCATGAAGTTGTCCTCGACGCTACATATGTCCAAGGTTATAATTATCTTGGATGAAATCCATTATGGAGGCGCCGCCATGACCAGGTCTGGCAGACATGCCATCAGGTTGCGGGTCCACGAAAGCCGCTTGTGTAAGTTGACGTATGATATACTGGTTATGATCTGCATGGTTGAATCCATCCTTGTAAAACATCATCGACGGACCAGTGGATGTCACGTATTCATCGCTGTATCTGGCTAATCCGATAATTGTCGTGGCAATGTCAACGTCGTCGAGAATTCTTTCGATTTCCTTTCCATCCCATGAGATATCGTGCGCTGCTGAACAACGCCATGATGCCATTTTTGACAAATCGAATCTTGGCACCAGGGGTATAATTGTCGTCTTGTAATGTTTTACTCCAATTTGTAAAAAGGCCTCACAGGGGATAAAATACCAAGACGTATCATGCGCTTGTAAATCTATTGTTTGTTCATTAGGGTACTTAGCCGGGTACAAATAATACTGAAAATCTCAGACACTTTGATCCACTAACACAGGCTCGTTCATGCCAAACGCGGGATTGGATGCATTAATAATTTTTAACATTGTTTATACATCTATGGTTTCGTCTAATACCTTTTTGCGCGACGGCTTTGTACTTGTCCAGGCTTTTTGGCTCGCGTCTACAACTGCAATGCACTTCCCATTGCTGCATTTGCAGACGCTGATTCAGCGATACGTTGTTCAGCAGCTTCATTTATGATTTTACCAACCGGAGTTGGCATTGCTGCTGTCGATGGAGGTGTAATTGCTTTTGGTGGTGCTCGAGCCACTAATCGCCGTAGTCGATCTCGAATCTATTGGACCGCTCGCAATCCCAGATTTTTCAATCGATCCGCAGCAGCGTTTTTGATGCTATCAACCACTCGCACTGTAACTTGTTTAGCGATCGCTCCAGCGCGTGAAACGAGACCCGCAAGAACCTTTGGTGACCCTGTAAATAATTCCTGAACAACATTGTCATTATATTTAAATGTCAGGTCGATCTCTGATGTACAGTTGTGTCGTCAAAGTTTCCCCGCGCAGGTCCAACATGTGCCCGTCCAGGTCCACAAGAGTACAATGAAGGTGTGTCAACCGAGGATTATGACAGGAAAAATACACAGGTGTGTGAGTAATCGATAACAGAAAACCCGACGGAGCATTTGGGGAGAATCCAAATAAAATATAACCCTGCGACGCGATACCCGTGCAAGCTCCACTGCCCTAACCTGAACTATAACTGCTACTGATTGCGTCGCATGTTAAATTAACCTATATCATGGTGGTGATATTAATAATTTGTGGCGCGACATTATATCCCATGCGTTAGAATCGTTTTTATTCAGAAATCTCTTCTGGCCAACCAAGAACTGTTATCAACGATAATCGTTTAATATCAACCACGTACGTTGGAGTGTCAGAGCTTGACTTGGGTTCATGTGCACGTATGTAAATCTTAGAATCGTTGCCGGTCACCAATGTGATTCTCCGTCGATTGATATCATACGCGACAGTGGAAAGTTCAATATTATTCCAGGTGGCGCAACCGTCTGCCGAAAACACAAACGCGTTAAATGCGGGAAGACCACTGAACTGTCGTGATCGAATATTAGGCCAACTGTAATACACGCCCAACGATGCAAGTGCGATATCGAGTGTGCGAGATACACCTGCGGCGATTGGTGTAGAAAAAGTCACAACGAATTCTGGTTTCGTTTATGAGATTGTTATCATCGAGGTTAACGCTCGGCGTTGTATTTGCAGCAACACGCTACAACGGAACATTGATTTCACGTACAACACGAAGTGTTTCAACAGAAAGTGTATCAGAACTCATCATCGGTGTGTTCGTTGTATAAATCAACGATGTTTTCAACAAGTTCATGCATTAACGCGCGAAACGTTCCCGGGTCCATCATGTCATTGGTGGGCAATAATTGACAAATCGATGCGGCCTCACTAACGACTTCGGGTGCATTGTTGCCGGTGCGAACTGATCCCACTAGTGTTTCCAACCGATCCATGAGTTCATTTACCTGTTGTTGGTCCACAGACACGCATTCATCTGTGGGTTTTTTTAACCCTGTATGGCTACGACGTCCACGATTAGGATCTTTTTCCACAAACCTATGTATACGTTCCACAATTTCCTGCCTTGTTCAGGGTCTTCGATTATAAATTCATTATACGTGTGTTTGAATAGATCCCACTTCACACCGGTGGCTTTTGTGTTCCCAGTAAACTCCTTAAATACCATTTTGGGCCATTCAACGTTCATGTATACATCATTTGTCTTTGCTTGTAATTTCAACGGGTAGTCTTTTCAATCGGGGGGAGGGGAGTCTGTAAAGAGCGGCACGCTTAGGATTTTCAAGGATCCACTGGCAAAATTTCTTCTTTAAAAAAACGAGGCGGTGTTTCCATCATTGATTTGTACCTGGGTGGATATGGCTGTGGAAGATTGGCAATTGCCTTTGTGACTCTTACCTGTGTACCTTTTGCGACCACACCAACTTCCTCACGCATTTCCTCCATGTCACATCTGGCTGTATCTAAACCTTCTTGAAATTTCGCAATCGCGCTTGGCACGCGTTCAGTAGTCTCCACGGTTGCCTTCGTGGCTTTCTTAATATCCTTGACACGTTTGACTATCTTACGAATCGGACCCGGTTCGTCTCCTGTTCCTGTTAGCGCTGCCACCTATCCATGGTTTCTCTTGTGGCCTTCTTAATATCCTCAACACGTTCCGCAGTTTCCGCAGTCCTGGCTGCAGTCGCTGTTGTTGGTTAAATCAGCGGTGCAAATGTTCGTTCAAAGCATTCTGTGAGATCTTCCCGTGCGTATTGTCGCGACTGTAACGTATCTTTGACACGTTTGCGTGCATTCATGTACTCGCGTAGCAATTCTAGTTGATCACACGCGGCTTTGCAACGTCAGTCTGCAGCTTCCGCTATGGTATCGCTGGCGGATATTGTCATTTTGAATATTCGGTATAGTTGTTAAATTGGTTTATCCAAACCGACTCAGTATTTTCCCCCGGTAGAGCCGGAGGCCCTAGTCAAGTCAATAGTGAGGAAACTATACGGGTCCGAGGTGACATTTGCAAACATATTTCAAAATTCCACCCACCAGGTCCAATAAATGTCAATGCCGCGAAATATCATCAACATGTTACAGTTATCTCGGATTACTTTAGGCACTTATGCGTATCGTTGTGTCAAATAGATCACGTCTGTGTTTTTATGTTGGCCTCGGGAAAATATTTGCGCGGGGTTGAATCAAGGTCATCAATCATAGGCGACTCATCAATTGTTGAAAGGAAACCATCCGTGGAGCCATCCAACGACGACGCAAGCGCGCTCGCAAAATGCCTGAGTACGTTGTAACACACTTGATCATCCGCCGACGGTACAAACGATCCCACATCAACCATCTCATGATCATATTCAACAACAGTTGAGTTTTCCCTGAACCGGCCGGACCAATGATTAGCGTGCGAAACGAATTTGGAAATATATCACCGTATTTGGACGGTTTCAGTGCTGCCTACGCGGAAAAGTCAATGACGGAAAAATCTGCGATTTTTCTCGACGCGTAGCTTCAAATATTTGATTTTTCTTTTTCGTGATGCCGTGTTAAATATCAACAGCGATGTTGTATAATACAATCATGCTTTCATATTGTGTCCGATGCCGCATGAAAACTCGTCCTGCGAATCCAACTCGAGTTCAAATACGTAATGGTCGAGCCGCGATCATGGGAATTTGTGTTAAGTTCACATTTGTCAGAACCTCCGGTTCTATTGGTTGTAGACGCGCAGCAATGTTACCCTGGACACCATGGAGTGAAAATATCCTGGTAAAAACACATTCACGGATACAGAACACGACTGGATATACAACTTGATTCTAACAATCGACCAGCGCCTGGAGAACCACAGTAAACCACGTCATACTGAATGTTACTGACACGATCTTGCTTACAAGCATCAAATGATAGCCGTGCGCGTCAAAGTGCCGATGTAGATCTTATCCATGATTTGAATACAATTAATCCTACACTCGGAGGAAGAATCATTATATGGATCATCAAAGGAGGTATGAAGGCGAAGATTGCTCTAGGTGGTGGACAGACAAAGTCCACTCAGCTCTGCCTCCAGTGGGCAAAGTCCACTCGGTGGACAAAATTCCACTCATTGGAGGTAAATTATATTGATATAATAAACAAACAAACGTGGTTTCCGAGCGAACTTTAGCCAAAATATATTACAGCCCTCGCGGGTATTGGCGCGGCGAAGCCACTTTTGAATAGTTAGCAAACGCGGCAGCGGTTACTCATTAGGTTGCTCGAAAATGGTTAGCCAAACAAGCGCTGCTACAAATTCACCTACCCGCGCCAAGAAAGATTTCCCGTGGTTGGTTTGATGTCCAAACACCTAATGAAGTTCACCAGGCTGATTTGCTATTTCTTCCACATGATCGAGTACACGGACGCGTACACAAATAGGTGTTAACCGTCGTAGATATCGCCAGCAGATACAAGGAAGCCCGGCCGCTGACGTCCAAAGATTCAGCTGTTGTCGCATAAGCAATCAAATATTCACACACGCGGGCCACTAACATGGCCACGGTTATTACAACTGGATCCAGGTAAAGAATTTCTCAAATCCGTTGCTGCGTTGTTGACCAAGCACCGTGTGCGAGTCCGTGTTGGACATGTCAACATACATCGCGACCAAGCTATTGTGGAACGATTTAATCGTACACTTGTCAAACGATTAATTGGACATTAGTACGCGCAGGACTTATTGATTAGGTCTCGGACCCAAGAGCGATCTTGCGAGTGGGTAACCACTACCATTAGTTATCACAGAGCTGAATAATGAAATCACAAGCGCGATTGGATTAAAACCCGCTGATGCGATTCGGCGAAAGACTGTCACCGTTGTGAAATCAGTTTCACATCCACCACCTTTAGAATCACTCGGAAGCAATTTTATTCGGTATCTGTATGCACTTGGGGAGTTAGAAGGTGGGCAACGTCGTGTTACTGATCCAGTATGGTCTGTCGATGTATTTACTATCTTGGCCCAGATTGGTTTTCCAAGGCAACCAAGACGTTATTATATGGGGCCTTTGCATGGGCAATCGGCAAAGCCCCTTGGTAGAGCATTTGCGTGAGGGGAATTGCAGGTCGTTTCCGCGAATACAGAATTCGCATGTAATCGCATGATGCCCGTACGCTTAAGTGGTAATTCCATCGGGGAGTATCCATCGTTTGGTGTCCAGCGGTGACAAACTCACCTAGGTGCATCGATACACACCCATGTGATGTTGTTTACTCCTGATCACGTTGGCAATATGTGTGTATTCACATCTCTCGCGAAGACATTCCACGAACATGTCGTGTGTGAGATCATTTTTCACAATAACCTTGGGAACTTCTTTCACTTTCTTTTCGTTTTCGGATCCGATCACAATCAAGTACATTTTGTGGCACAGTCCCACGTATTCGATGATAGGCTCGCCCGCACACTCGTCGTTGACTTTTCCTACGACTTTTCTGTTTGTATCGCTTTTTAGCGGGTGACCCTTGGGATAATCACTGATATTTTTGTCGAATTCGCACGCGAGTGTGTCTGATGCGATATCCGCGTATACATCGTCGGTAGTGATATGCATCAGCAGCGAGTCTGTGTCGATGTAAAGTATCTTAACACGATTGTGGTAAAATGGTTTAATTTTGTCATAGTAAAACTCACCCATGAGCAGCTTCGACAATTCCCACACGGACGCGCCAACGTAGATAGGCTTGTCAGCTTCAGTTTTGACTTTTTACTATGCACGGCAACAAGCCCACCATCAAAGATCTTTCGGGATTCGAATGCTTGGTCCGAGCCTTCGAAGCTTGTCCGGTTCGGTATCACAGACAAGGTCAACGGGGATTTGCTTCCGCAGATTCTCTATCGTTTTCCCAAACACGGAATTGTTCATTAGTTTGAAGAATTCTTTTTCAAAATCATTTTTGGCCTTTGTACGCAGATTTGTATTAATCTGGATATAAGGAGCCATCCAAGCGTGTTGGCGAAATAGTAGCACCCTATGAATTTTACTTACAAGCATTCCCAATCACAGATACAACTGCAGGCATTGTACGTGGAGTACATAGTTGGTTTTCCGCCGAAGATTTGGAACAAGTTTGGTGCATTCGGTAAACTCGCGTCCGGATTTGTCTACGATCGTGCACTGATACGGAGACAACTATTTGCGGGGCACCGAAAACGCTTCAGGTGCCAGCGGGTAGTCTTTGTTGGCGTGGTAAAGCTCATCCTGGTACTCCAAGTTGACTTCGAAGAAGTATCCGTGGTCGCTGTTCCTGTTGTGATCGTGTACATATGTTTTCAAGTCCCCATCCGCGGGATCTATCCACGAAAATCCGCTAACGTGCAGACATAATGATTGTTGGCGCAAAGATACATGATGTAACTGTTTGGGCAACAACGACGAATGAAATGCCTCGATCGGTGGCAACTGAGTTTCGGCAAACTTTTCCCAGTCGGCCATGTACTGGTTCTGGTACACTCCTTTTCGCGTTATCAGCTTTAACTTGTCAGCGGTGAGTGGACTTTGCGCAATGGCACCATATCGACTGGTGATTTTGAAGCTTTCCACCACAAGGTTGCTAACTAGCTTGTCCAAGGTGGAATTTAAAAACTAGCGAAGCAATGAACTGAAACTGACCTACTAAAAACGTCATGTATTTTTCCATATTGTTGGTGATGACGTTTATTGGCGCATTCGATGCTGTTGCGATTGCCTGCATAATCAAGTGACTATCATACCCGCACAGGTTATGAAACAACACAGGAATTTTTATTTTCTTTGGGCAAATCCGCAACCATAGATTGCATGCGCATGTGTGTGGCTTCTCGGTACGCGCCAGTGATATGACAGTGATAGAGAACTTTAGAATCGGTGAAACTGAAAGCAGATCCAGCAATGAGTTCTCTTGGAAAACTCATCAATATCATCGCTGGTCATAATTATGTCAACGGACGAATTCAACTGTTCGTGGATCTATTTCCTGGTAACCTCGAGTGATTCAAGAAACACCTCAACCGAGTTCTGACCACGATACAATATTGGTGGCTTTGCTGCTCCATCACATCTGACGACAATGTAACCGCACACGCATGGGATTTGTTCCGCAACTTGTGTTGTATATGTGTTAACCTTGGAATCGTTCACTTGAACATTGTATATGTGTTAACCTTAGAATCGTTCACTTGAACATTGAAACATTCAAAGTCCGCATAAATCACCTACGGAACTTTCATCTTTCGTTGCGCTGCGGTAAATTTTAAAATGTTTTTGTCGGGTTCTGGCATAATAGTTGCTGCGTTTCTTTTACTGATTCCACCACAGTAAAAGTCATGCTCTTCAAGCCCCTGTTGGGTGTTATCTAAATGCAGGCAACGTCTGCCATATAAATGCAGGCAACGTCTGCATGGAAACATTTTACCGGTGTGCTTGCTGTGTCGGGGAAGATTCTTTATCCATACGTAATGAGATCATGACTCTGAACCTTCCATGCTTTCTATCAACAGCAGATCAATCTCGGTCCGTCCATGCGAATTTTTGTTTGTCACATGTGGGATAGTTGACGCGGATAAAATACTTTGTTCCAAGCAAACACATTAATGGCGATACCCGGGTTAAGTTCTTCAAATTTGTTCAGTGTCGTCTTGGTAACCTTCACCGGAAATTCAATGTTACCAAAACTGAGTTCACCCAAATATTGCCGGTATTGTCGTGGCTGATCTGTATATTCGCTCTGGGGATGTAACTTTGATAAGAGCGCCCATTCAAAACATCGATTGTCTTTGTTTTTCACATTTATCACCGACCGCGGCGGAATATAGTCTGGCGTTGGTATATAACTCCATCCGCGGAATGGTTCGTATGAGGAAATATCCAGTTGAACTGCCGCACATCTGTCAATAGTCCATCCTGAACCGGTGTTATGAATTTTTCAAATGTGTGGAGACTCTTTGCATTACCTTCATCGATTGCTTAATTGATAGCATCTGTGTCTTTGCGGCTAGTGATTATAAGTGGGCTGCCATGAAGCCAGGGGTCTATGGTTTTAAAATCCATCATTGTCTGATGACTTGCGATTAAGCAGCATAGTCAAATACGCATGGACAGCAATATTTATTTTAATTCCGGAGGTGTGGAGCGTTGTAACGTCGATATGATTTCCGGGTGTATATTTGATAAAAGTTTCATAATGTCTTTACCTGGGGCGTACGTCTTTGCAATAATCGCACTGTAATCCACATGATTGTTCTTTCCCTTGTGTAACTTTGACTCGGGGACTTCTTGTTCACGAACATAAGCGGCAGCCTCAGCAGCGTTATGCAGCTGCGGTACGACAGCGGTCTTTGTCACAAACATGCTCGCCTGCCTCAGCGGCAATAGCGGCTGCGACACGTCGACGGTTTTGTTCATCCGCAACTATATATGCAATTTCATCACGCTTGACTCGTGGAGGAATTTCAATATTGAATCTTGCACTGTTTCACGAAGCTGTCTCACGGTCTTGCATGGTTAGGCTACGATATCTAATAGCACGAGTATGTTAGCTTTTCTTGCACCTCTCGGTATTGGTATGTAAAGTTCGCGCGCGAATTGACTCAATTGTCCTACCGTTGCTGTTGCGGTAACTGGTTGTTGCGGTTGTGGTTCAGTTACGAATCTTAATAGTGTAAGTATGTCAGCTTTCCGCATACGGCTTGGTATTTGTATCCCACGCGCTTGCGCGAGTTGTTTTAGTTGAATCACAGTCGGCATACTGTTATATAAGGGAAAATATTTGTTTACTAGTAAATTCCGTCAATACATTTTAATTTTTTTTTTACCTTATCTGGGTTGGAAACGACAATTGCCTCAATCCTGGCTATTATTTAATTTACTTCTGCATCGTTTTTGTCAACATTGGTTGCGCTGCTGTTGCGCTGGCGGTTCTTTGACGGCGTGAGCGATAATATTCGCGAATAGATCCACATGGTCGGCAAAGCTGATTATGAGATTTTACTCTGATACCATATTTGATACATGGTCGAGAACCCGGACCTTTACGTAACGCGAGCAAATGTGATTTACAGTGTTCGTAATGACATGTTCTGCCGCAGACTTAATATTTTCCAAGGTATACAATTTTGCATTGATTGCGTCCTAATGTCATTGAACTTCTTATATATTTAAAAAATTTATTCTGTAATAGAGATAATCATCAGTGTTTTAGATTGATGACATCCATATATTTTGGTGTGTGTGTGTGTGTGCTCCTCATCCTTATCATCGCCGGTAAATGGTTGCAAAGATGCTCTGAATGGATAGTATTTGATTATACGACCCTTTGCTGTAAACGACTTTTCATCAGTCATTGTAATTTCCAAATTCTCGTCATCGCTTTTTAAACAAAAATCGGTCACCAGGCGATATCGACTGGGGATCACCGGCAAATAGAATTTTGCAGATTTTTTTTTCTTCAATTTGGTATTTGGCCAAATCACCGCATACTCATCAGTACCCTTAAATACTATACCAACTTCTAAATGACCACCGCTTGTACAATGACATCCCATAACATAAAATGTCTTGCACTTTTTGTTGTATATTGACACAATAGTCGCTGTATCATTACGTGAAAATATATTTCCATATATATCGTGAAATTATGACATTCGCTTTATGTATATTGAATTTATAATATGTGTCCATGAGGTAAGTTGTACTTTAGTGGTCATTTTGTAAACAACATGTTTACTGCATTTGAGTTCAAGGTTAGATTTGTTTACATAGCATTTAGTACTTAGATTGGAATTTTCCATATCTTGACATGAGAAAAGTCAGGTACACTAGTAAATTTCCATTCGAGTTACTCATATTCTAGAATATTCTGTCAGGTGACTTATCCTTATATTTATACAGATTGGTAAACAAGATTTCATTACTATTCAAAACTTCGTGTCATTAAGATCAGTTTATTAAGGAATTTATTTTAGTAATCAGATGTTACAGTTGTGAAAATCAGAGCAAATTCAGAGAGAGGAATTATTTATTTGAAATATTCATTGGAATTACCAAAAGTGCTCATACTCATATTGGTTTAATACTTGACTTAGGGATTTATGTGAATTTATTCAAAGATAATCTGGATTACATCATTTAGGCATATCAGAACATTCAAGACTACTAGCACATTAGGACATTCAAAGCTACTGATATTCATTCGGTACATTCTATATTTAGGACTTGTGATTAGGACATTTAGGATTATTGGATTGTTTGGATTTTAATTGACGTTACTGTAAGTATCTTTTGAATTTTTACTTTAATTGTCTAGAAATAAATTGCTTGTTGATTTTACTTACATTGTTAGTTTCACTTTCGTTGTGTTACATTATTTTAAGACCGAGAGTCGTAACAGCTTAGAATAAAAGCATCGCGACCGTCGCTTAGAATCTTCCTCTTCAGCTTTCTTTTCAGCTGGAGTTTTCTGCATCTCTCTAGGAATTCTTCTATCAGCCTCTTCAAGCATTTGCGCCCACCGTTTCCTTTTTTCTAAACATTCTACGCCCATTTTGTATTTTTGATAAATCTATTGCTGTTTATAATTTCTAGCAACTCATCATCATCAAGTAAATCCAAAAACTCGTCATAACGTATTATTTTTGCGGGCAGTTTCCTATATTATAATACCAAAAGCATTTCTCTAATTAATTTATTCTTGGTGATCTTCAAAACTACCACAATAATTGCTCGATGTTTCGTTGTCATCGTCGTCGTCGTCATCGTCATCGTCATTGTTGTCATCATCATCATTATAGTATTCGCTCGTTTTGATATCTGTACTAGGCGGTGCAGTCAATGTTAGCGACTTTTTTTTCTTGTACGATATCACATAATGCTTTTTCAGGCTTTTTCTCATAAGCCTGACCAAGTACACATCGTTGTTGTTCCAAGACAACTCCTCAGTTGATTAATTTATCAACATGCTCGGGATACGTGTTTGAAAAATCATAAAAGATTTTTTGAGCCTCTTTGATAAATCTGTTTGATGCATTTAAGCAAAACAACGACTTAATCTTTTCTGCGACATTTCGCACACTCATCTGGTTTGGTAGATTAATTCCAGACTCGGATATTTTGATAAATTCTTTTAGAATACTATCTGGATCGATCTGTTGATTTTTTGGCATTTATATCTATCAGGGTAAATATCTAATATAAAAATATTCGCATAAACTCAGCTGTGGCAAAATCAGCTCATGCTATGCATTGTCAATAATCCTGCAGTGGCACCGTTGATATAAAATATATCAGCTATGCTAATAATATCAGCCTAACTTGGCTCTGGAGAAAATATTTTCCGCTGTGGAGAAAAATAATATCAACAAAATCGCTTACACGGTCAGTGGCGATCAATAATTGTGTTTTCACAGTAGTATTTTAGTCTCACAGAAAATAACACTCCACATTGTAGCATAGCCACAATCAATAGTATAGGCCTAACACACAGGCAGCTCCGCACACAGATACGAAAGCGGGGCGCTAGCGATCAAACATGTATTGGTAAGCAAATTTCAATACACATCACCGCGTACGCTGGGAAAAATTACCGTAGCGACTTTGATAATATAAATCGTAGCGATTAACCACTACGATTATATTTTTGTAACCCAACCGCGCTTGCATTAATATGTAACGGCGAAGATAAAAAATACTAAAATCATGGAGTATAGAACGGCTCACTTGTCCCAATAACAAAACTCTAAAATACACAAAGTACCTCTACTCAAAGATTAATGATTGCCTGATTTGATTCGAACAAACAGGATTTAGCAAGGAATGACAGTGAAAAATTGAGAAAGTCGCGATCAGGAGCAGGTAATGCACTAACCATTTGTAAAGAAGTCTTTAGTAAAAGTGTAGAGAACCATTAAACTTTCCGATTCTAACAGATCATTGTCCGCTGTAGCTTTGCGCTCTTCCTGCGGATTTCAGATTCAGCATAAAACTTGCAAAGGTCTCTGAAGCGATAGCAGGTGGTAACCAAGACTACGATCTGGAAAATATTAGTTTCTAGTATAATACGATTACTTTGAAATCAGTTGATGAATCAATTAATGTGCAACAAAATTGGACAAAGGGATTCAGAAAAGTTGCTCAACTTAGCAATGTGAAGAGAAAACCTTAGTGACTATAGAAGTTCTGTCAAATATTATTTACTGGTAGGATTTAAAACTGATGCAGCAGTTTACATAAGCCACTAAATATTCCGTTGATGAACAGCAAAAACAAACAAAACTTAGTAACACAAATATTATGAATTTTTACACTGAAAAACACTGCATCTGGCTTGATTTGAGAAGAACACACGATAATAAATTGCATTTTAGTGCTCTTAAATTTGCTAACATCTTTAAAGGTGTTTACTTTCAAATCAACTGAAAAGAACGAAAATGGATGCTCACAAAATGTAAATTTATTTCATTTCAGATGATCAGGTAAACACTGAAAACAATCAACTCCTTCAGTTATGTTTTATGCATCAAAAATACATGCATTTGAACAAAATAATCATAACATTATAATCGGTGCAGAGGCTAATTGTGAAAATATTATGTTTGAACTAGATCTAATGGAAACTGAGTAGAAATATTTTTTGATTATATCGTTATTATATGTCCAGATTTTCTGTTCAAGAAGACTCTTTCTATTATGCTCAAGATACAATTGCAAGGTAATAGACAATACAAAAGTTTTCATTATTATGTTATGCGTTTCTTGATTGTATGATCCAAGTAAATTCATATCTTGATAACTTTCCTTGTGACTGAATAAGCAACATTTATATCTAACGAATCTTATATTCTTTTTATAATTCCTTTATAAACATTATTTCGTCATTATCAGTCCTGAATGAATAAAGTGTTCACCTTAACCCACACAACTCTCTGACTGGAATAACATTTAACTCATCATCGAAAAGTACCGGAACTTTCTTATTTATTTGTGAGATACCAAATATGTTATCTCTTGGACAGTCACTGTTGTCAGAACTTGATGTCATCCTTCATATCACTGCAAAGAAGATACACAATGAATCAATATAAGTCATTAACTGTATCATTCTATCACTGTATTTGTTTATACGACTTTTTGTCGCAAGATTCGTTTATCAACCATTTGGATAAGTCTAACGCTCTAGAGCTACCAAATACTGATTTGGTTTATTTGATTTTCTTGTGTTTCAAATCAACCAGTGCTTAGTTAATCTCAATAATTGTTACTATCGCAAATGATAGATCTTTATAATAATTGAAAAATTCATTTTTATCTGGATATATTTCAACCTTTGTACTTTTCTCAAACTCTCGATTTGTTCACACACTGCTATTCGTAAATTTGAGAACAAAACTCTTTCTTGAATTTATTTATTCGTTGTGCCTCAATTTTGTATTCATTTCAGTATATGAATACATAACAGTGTGTTACTGTTGCTTTTGTTCCCTTGAAATCATTTATCAACTTCTTCCGTAACTTTGATAAATCCTTTTCATCTAAAATTAATTTCTCTGGAGCTGATATGTACTTCTTTAAATTGTAGCGCAAATCTAATAAAATATCCGAATTCCACTTCTAAAATGCAGCCACTATCATGCTTTGCATGTGAGCCGAAGGCACAATCAGGGTCATTTAGCATTTCAAACAATTTGTCGTGTACCCATCTAATTTCTTTATAACTTGCCGATCTATAGATTTTGCTGGTATGTATTGGCTCATAGCTAAACTACAGATGTTATTACTACCTATGTACATAATGATCGACCTTGACTTTGAGTACTCGCCATCAAACTTTGTCTCTTCATCTTAGCCCAAGTAGTTTTCGTGATTTGCGTCAGGGTATATATGTGACATCATGCTACATCCACCTCGGATTCTCTTCTCAGTCATCAGGAATATGTCGTAGTATGTTAAAGGTTCAAGTTCCGCACCCGATATCTTCAACACGCATTATGATCTAAGCATGGTGCATAATAAGAGTGAGCGGGGTCTATATTGTCATATTCAGTACACACATTCCTAAATTCCTCAAAAATATCACACAACATCAAAGTGTCCTTGATGATATAATAGTAATGTATATCTGCAGGTATTTGAAGGTTACTATGTTTCATGACATCATGTACATAAGGGTGTTTGTGTGGTTAAGTGATGGTTGAAGCCTTTGTATTGGCGATACAGCTGTTCCGTTCAACTTTTTAAAGCTATCCATATGTTCATATCTGTATATATCTTTTCTCAAATATTTAGGTGTAATGTCTATAAAATATTTCTGTATCTCCGTAAATATTATATCACTAAATTTTTAGCCCGTTTTTCTGTATATTGTCCTATGATTCTATTTACATACCTACTTATCCTACTAGCTATTATTTCTTCTTCTTACTTCATGAAACTATAAAGTTCAAAATCGTTGCTTAATGAAATATTTCTCGACGTTGTTCGGTACTATTTTGACCTCTTATCTGGATCATTTTTAACAAGTGTCTTAATGAACAGATGGCTGTCATAACCGGAAACGTTGTAAATGAAGTATGATATGTACTTTGGATATTTAAAATTCAAATTGCATTTGTTATATATTGGTCATCTATACTCCCAATTAAGTGATCATGGTCGTTTACTTTGTTTTCAGGTTTATGGGGGTTTTGTTTCTTCTCAGATGCAGGCTATATTTGCTCAGTTTAGATATATTTCGTCCTCCTGTGTGAACACCATAGGTTTTGCATAAATCGGCTTTAAGTCTTCGTAGACCAGTTTTCAGTTTTACCCAGCACATAGTTCAATGCTGGAATACAATCGTTACCTATGTATTTGTCTGTATCTCTAGTGGATTGATTTGAGGTAGAAACAAAACACTGAAGGTACTTATTTGGTTGCTTTGAGTGTTTCTGATATTTCGTAATTGTACCACAGTCAACGAGCTGCAACTAATGTGCAACATTAAGGCCACTACACTAAAATATGATTAACCCGTCAGCGTTTTTTTCACCTCTATTTTGGTTACTCTGACTCATTAGATGCAGTTTCTTGCAGTTTCCTCTGGCGCAGCTCTGCTGTTGCCCCACTCCAATATTTCATACACCATTACAAATATATAGAGGATATTCTTTTTCCCTAAGTAAATACCGGATATACCACGAGTTAAAATATATCGTTGTTTGTACTACAAGATGAAATATATCCAAATTTTTTTTCTTCTATTATATACCGAACTTGCCTCAGAATCAAAGTTTAAAAGATTAAGCTCACTTTTCAGTACACCACACCACCACCCCTTTTCGCACATTCACCTCTCTTTATTTGGCTGATCATATAAATATCTGCGACTTAAGACAGCGGTAGGATTATGATGACCTAATCTCTTGCAGTAAATTACATTTCTGACATTTTGTACATTATTTTACTCTATCAGACCACAAAGCAAGTCTGATTCAGCAATGCATCATAACTGGTTTATCATTGTTTTCAAAGTGTTAAGGGAAAATAACTTCATAGAGACGCGAACGGCGTTGAGTCAAATTTCTTTAGCACAAAATAATGTCCATGTCTGAGAGGTAATGCAGTTTCCATTTATTTGTTCTAGCTCACAAAGTGCTCGTTTTTCTTGCTGCAGGTATAAGGTCTGTAGGCACAAGCAATCAAGCTTTGCATGGCATGATGAAAAAATCTTGCATTTTCACATTTGAAAATATAAGGATATCTTTTTCACATATAAAAATATAGGAATGAAAAGATATTAAAATTATTGCACGAATACTTTTCTATATTTCACCATTAAGTATATAATAAATCTAATTCATTTACACATTTTGGGATATTATCTTTTTTTAACCAAACATCTGTCAAACCAATAACTATATCTATCGAAATTGCAGTTTGTTCGTATCTGATGATCTTTTTCTGAAGTATTTAAAATTGATTCCACAACAGAGGAAAAACAAAAACAATTATAATCCGTATTTTAGTGTTTATAAAACTTGTTTTGTTGTTTACCCATTCACGTAAATCTATGTATGAGTTTTGTTGTTGAGCAGTTCATATCTGTATATGTGCAATATGAAATTTTCCTCCTGTCAAGAATCAAACTTGCATTTTCACTTTTTTCTGTCCATGTTTGGTATTTAAAATGTCGAATACATGTTAAATCATATTGTTCTTTTCACATCTTTTTCATATATTTAGAGGCTTTGTTCTGTGCTAAAAATTGCTATATTAAATTTGGTCTCCTTCCTTGGTGGATCTCTTTATAATTTTAATTTAAGGTCACTTAAAACTTTAAACAAATCTTGAATATTGCCGTCGTAAAATCTGTACTCACTGAGATATCTTTTAATATAATAGCTGCCTCTTTTGGTGGCAATACATTTTAAGTCTTTTCTAGTTAAGAAACGCATTAAAGGTGGTTGATTTTCTTTTATGTTTTCATTTCATTCATTTTTTCATTTCTCCCGTAACCTTACTGGTCGTAGGGGCGCCACTGATGACTTTGCGACAATCTCTCTCCATTTCGCCCTGTTCTCCACTGCTCTTTGGGACTTTGCAAAGTCCATGCCTGTCCACTCTTTGATATTGTCTTCCCATCTCTTCTTCTGTTTGCCTCGTTTTCTCTTTCCTCTCACTGTGCCCTGTAGGATTGTCTTTGACAGGCCAGTTGAGCGTGAGACGTGACCATACCATCTTAGTTTGCGTTTCTTAACAGTGGTGAGCAGATCTTCATAAGGTCCAATTGCACCTTGGATTTTAGTGCGCACCTCCGCATTAGAGACGTGGTCTAAGTATGAGATTTTCAGGATCCTTCGATAACATCTCATCTCTATGGCATGGATTCTTCTCTCTAATTCTGCTGTTAGGGTCCATGTCTCACATGCATATAGGAATATGGACATGACGAGGGAGCGCATAAGCTTGATCTTGGACCCAAGTGTGATGTTGCTTCTTTCAAAATATGCTTCAGCCTAGCCAGAGTAGCTGTTGTCTGCGCAATCTTGGAAAGAACCTCAGGTTTAGAACCTTCATCAGAGGCGATAGCACCTAGGTACTTGAAGCTTGTTACTGTGCCCAGCTTCTATCCATTCACTCTTATTTCCTTTTGGATGCCACTCGGGTTGTTTGTCATTAGGTCTTATGTTTTAGGATTGACAAATCAATTATGAAAGTGTTCATTTTGATTTATTTAACTAAGAAAACTTGCAATTTATATTTCAACATTCTGATTTATTTAACTAGAAAAATTGTTTCTATAGTTAACTATTCTGCATTTGTTTTATTCGATGATTTTGTGTACTGTGACGAAATCACCTTATGATTTTAACTTGTGCATTTCACCAGTGGTTATGTGTATTGTGACGTAGCGGGCCAGTCGAAATACTTAAAATTATAACATCTGCATTACATATCTGTTTAATGCAAGCATTTAACCCATCCACTTACCGCAAGTAGCTTCCTTGCCTTCCAAATGTTATATTCATGTTTTCACAATTTATATATAAAGCATAGCCCATACCACATATTATGTTCATGGTGCAGGTAAATTTGCATATCTTGTAATGAGTCTATAAATAAATGTTTTCTCTCAGATGACATATTTATCTCCCTTTACCTTTTTGATATTTATGATGCGAACAAAGTAAAGTTAAACTATCTGTGGTTGCTAGAATTTTATATTTTATATTTTATTGTTGTTGTATTCCTACACGAGAATTGGCAATATCAGTTTTTTGCTTGTTAGTTCTCGTAGCTACATCGTGTGATTGATTTAAAAAAGATTACTACTCGTTAGAACTGTCAATATGATTTTTTTTCTCTGTCGTATCCCTAGTGGATGGTGTAAAAATAGATATTACTTGTGCTTAACCTCTAAAGAGAGTATGTTTATATGTATCCCTCCTTGAGCATGCTAGACCTCGTTTATATCTCTCCGCCAGAATTTGTATTTGGCTTCATAACCCATAGTAGCTGTTGTTGTGTTTGAATATCTATCTATCTATCTATCTATCTATCTATCTATCTATCTATCTATCTATCTATCTATCTATCTATCTATCTATTTATCTATCTATCTATCTATCTATCTATCTATCTATCTATCTATCTATCTATCTGTCTATCTATCTATCTATCTATCTATCTATCTATCTATATATATATATATATATATATATATATATATATATATATATATATATATATATATATATAGTCATTACTGGGTCGATAAGCGGGCGTGTCTGCTATGCATGAATGCCTATATCAGCGACTTTATAGCATCCTTTTTTTTGGAGGATGTGTGCTTGGTCGATGGGGTATGGGGTTTGGTACAGGCAGGTAAGGCGATGGGTGCAGTAACCCGCGGACCTGGGTTCTAATATCAGTAGAGTACAAATACAAAATTCTCTAACCTGTAATATAATATAATGTCTCCATATTTAAAAATTCACTTCATATTATCACGCATCCTCCTGTTGGATCCAGGGATAGCACTTTTCACTCTGCATGGTGTATATTTGTAACTCTCTCTCTCTCTCTCTCTCTCTCTCTCTCTCTCTCTCTCTCTCTCTCTCTCTCTCTCTATATATATATATATATATATATATATATATATATATATATATATATATATATATATATACATATATATAATTTATCAGACCACGACTATTTTGTTCAAATCGAGAACGATATTTTTCAATTTATGTCGTCATTAAATACTGTCCATTTTTTAATTTTAGAATCAAGGTTGTTTCTTTTTTATTTTTCAACTGTATAACTGGCTGTTTTGTGCATATTTTCAAATGAAGTGCTGGCTTAGGGTGCAAGGGACAGTTTTTATGCACAAATTTAATGCCGCATCCACCGTCCTAATATAAAAATTCATAAAAAATAAAATACACTAGTGAGGTCAAAAAGGTACATTTCTTGGATAGCTATATAAAACAAAACATTAGAATATCATTCACTTGACCTGACAAATCAAAAGAAAGTTCAGAGCAAAAGAAGTTTATGCACCCCAACCCCAAAGGTTGTTTTTGACACAAAATGATGCTCACAATGCAAACGCAAGCCCTTTCCCTCTGTGATAATTTTGAAAAACATTGTGTTCTAAACAGCTTGATGCAATTCAAAATAGTTGCCATCCAGATAGTTTTTTAGATATTCTATGTCTATTGCTATGGGTGGATAGCTCAGCTTCCTAGCCGATTATTGATATTTCACTGTCTACATACTGTGAAGTAACTATGGGAGGTGTACATGCCTCACATCAAGCCCGAAACACCTAATTCACAAATATATCCATACAATTAATTATTAAACAATAATAGCTGAAAAAGTCATATCATAGCCTTAAGTTAAGAAATTTGACAAGGGCCAATTTACGAAACTATCCCCTGTCACCTTAGAGCATTCACAAACAAATGTTTTATGCTTAACACTCAAAGAGACCCTGTAATTTTCGTGCCTTTCGTGCCTTTAAAAAAAAAATCTTCATGTGTGTATTAGGTTCGTCTACGAATCACTCATATACTATCTGGAGCAAACATTTTCACATGTGATATGGAATAAAATCTACACGGAGTTTTGTTCGCCGGGCTGTACATGGACAATTATACGGACTGAAGCTTGATATGTGAACGAAATGCAAATTCATTGTGAAAATTCCTCAGGTAAATGCCTCAACATACTATTTTCATGTTGCATTACGTGTCAAGTTTCGCGTAATTTAAATATTTGACGACATTTTTACGCTACATGTCAAAATCGTGGCAGAGATAACAGAGCATTATAAAATATACCGATATAAGAATTCAAAAAATTCCACTTACAATGACCTATTCAAATAAGTAAATAATAAATGAATTCCAAAAGTTCCACTTATAAAGGCCTATTAAATGCAACCAGAGCAACAACAGAAAAAAAACAAAAAAACAACATTATCCTGCAAATTTATGTTGGTGTTTTATATGGCATAAAAGTGTACCAGACCGTCCATATATTAACTAAATGACTTAATGATAGAATAAATGAATGAATTAATGATTAATTGATCGGTGTTACACGAGTCATCATCACATGAAATACTATTTTTTGCCTTGGTAGCGAAAGTTATGTGCCGTGCCCAGAGACACAGGACGGCAGCTAACACGGGCTGGTCTGAGCAGGCTGCGAACACGAACCCGATGAGGGCGAATCCGACACGCCCTTCAATGAGCCAACACAACTGAGACTGGTGCTGGGCAGAATATCAGACCAAATATGGAAAGAAAGAGAAATAAATAAAAATTTAGACGTCAGACGTTTCGAAATTATTGAATTCACTTACATAGTGGCTCAGTGGTTAGCGTGCCGGACTCACAACCATAAGGGTGCAGGTTCAGATCCTACCATCGGACCAGCCTGGGTCGGCTAGGGTGGTGTGTCCTTGGGCAAGGCACTTTACTATTATTGCCTCAGCACTAAATAACCTACTTGTGTTGCTGTGCCATAAATTACCAAACCAAACCAAACATGTCATTTTCAGTTATAGATAATGATCCAGATAGGCAATAAATGACAACATATGTAGTTGATATTTAAAGACATGTTACGCAAATTAAGATTAAATCTCCCTTTATTAGGTATGAGTGTAACTTTAAATTTAAAATTAAGGTACAGTATAGACTCAAAACCCCATAATAGTGAAAAATATATCTACTTCAAAATGATATAAAGCTTTCCAAGATAATTTCACGACAATAAAGGTATAAGATAAAAACAAGAAATAAATATTATTTTCTTCTGTGTATCTGATGACAATCTAGTCGTTACTTTCGACACTTAAACGAAAACAAATAATGTGCATGATACTTAAAGTAAAACAAATCAATTTAATATTTACAGTCCAACCAAACTAATGTTAAATCTAATATTCGGTTTTAAAAAAAATATAAATGAATAAAGGCGCTATACTTCTAAAAAATACCATATAATATGAGGAGTTGCGGTGGCTCAGTGGTCAACGTGCCGGACTCACGACCGAAAGGGTGTAGGTTCGAATTCTACCATCGGACCAGCCTGGGTCAGCTACCGGCGTGTGTCCTTGGGCGAGGCACTTTACTCCAATTGCCTCGAGACTAAGTAACTTACTTATGTTGCACTAACCCAAACCATATCATATGAAAAAGACCAGACAGGTATATATATATATATATATATATATATATATATATATATATATATATATATATATATATATATATATAATAACCCAAAAATGTATTACGGCACAAATACAAAACAAATACAAAACAGTTTCCCATATATATAGATAGATAAATGTATATATTCTAACAGCCGTAAAGATGCGCATAAATAACGTGCATCTTTTAATTTATATGATAGAGAAGACAACGTGTTAATGACCTGAAAATAAGTATAATCTATTCCAAAACATAAAACCTGTGTCAAAACTATGACTGGATGTTTGTACTGGTATGTACATAAATACATAAATGTGTCGGATACAATATGTATGTACATAAGGAACTAGTTGTCGATATCAATAATGGTACCATTTTAGATTGGGATACATTTATATATATATATATATATATATATATATATATATATATATATATATATATATATATACATTACATAGCTATTTGACTAACCTGGTCTTCCCGGTTCAGAGAGTAATTTTATGCATGTTGCAGCGTTCAGGGGCGTAACTACCGCCCCCGCAGACTCTGCAATGCAAGGAGGGGGGGGGGGAGGTCAGTCAAGAAGGGGACCACAAATCCCAACTCTTTAGGGGGAAGGGGGGGGGGGATTTTTTAATTTTTGCAGGGGGGCCCAAAATTTGAAGTTACCCCGCTGATAGCGTTGCTCTCACTTTTGTAATGAACATTACCAGTACGGCTTAGCGTCAACGATTCTGTTAATCTCGTGAGCTCTTCGCCATAGACCTTTCCATTACGATTTTAATGAGCGCAGCCATATGTGTATCACGTGACATTCCGCCATTACGGTACAGATATCGCCCAACGCTCTGTACTATGGAAGCTATATTTGTACACAGTTACTGTAAATATCATTTATTTGCACATGCATTTAGTTTAACAGTGCATCGCTGTGAAAACAATATTTAGCTAATCGATGACCCTATATATATATATATATTTTTTTTTTTGTACTTTAGAACTTTTATTGTGTACGTTTGTATAATTGATTTGTTTTGATCCCGAGGGTTGTAAATATTCATGGTTTAATTTTAATTTTCCGGAGTTATTTATTTCATAGTTCTAAATGTTCAATTATATAACTAATTGTATCAAATTGTCTTGAAATAAATTTTTGTTTTGTCCTTATCAATAACTCCAGCTAAAAAAGGTAATAATTTTCGTGCCTTACCTTTCGCTCACAATTTTTTTCGCTCACTAATTCTCATTCGTTTTTATGCGAATATCACATGTGTAGGTACATAATTGAATTATATAATACCGATAAATAAACGCACAGATGAATGACTTCAATAATTATTAATGTCAACAAATAATTAAATTAATTAATTGATCAATCAATTTAATTCTATTCACTATGTCGATATATGTCAAATTTGTAAATGCCCTGAAGATTTAAAAACAATAAACGAATTTGCCTATCAAAGATTTCGATTACATCTGTACGATCCTTTTTCTCATTTTGTAATGGAATTCATATATTGAATTAGTAATCATAAAGGTGATTATGCACTTATTTACTTACCCAAAACAGCATGAAAGAAACATTTTACATCTTCCCACAAGCTACTTATATAACAAAATCGTAACAATAAGCCGACTTTTCAAAGATTTTTTTATCGAAAATATTATATTATAGTAAGTGCTTTTTCAATTTTCATGAAAATGAGAAAAGTAATCATAATGTTCATAAGTGTATATATATATATATATATATATATATATATATATATATATATATATATATATATATATATGTGTGTGTGTGTGTGTGTGTGTGTGTGTGTGTGTGTGTGTGTGTGTGTGTGTGTGTGTGTGTGTCTGAATATATGTATATATTCTTCTAGTTGGTGACTACATATCAGAAAGGTAAACAAAGAAACCATCAAATGTATCAAATGGGTGATTTTCCAATGGCTTGCACATTTCGGTCTTTATTTCTTTTACAGATAATTTGTCAAATTTCAGAATTCCTCTGAAAGTTAAAACGGGACAACTTCTTTTAAATCAAATTTCTTGCTCCATTTAAATTAAATGTACAGTAATTACTTAATTTTCCTGCGCGATAATTTTTCAGACCTTAATTTTGTGAACACGTGTCCTGATTAATGTGTCTTTTTTAACTTACATTCTGATGTAGGTGTTTTCTGTAGTATTTGAGAGTATACATTCGAAGATTTATGCGGAAATAAAGTTGATTTACAGCAATAAAGAAATATGGAAGTGCTTGCGGCATGTCCTATTTTATTCAGTCTTTCTCGTGTTAAGCATATATATAGAATCAGTACCTGTAATCAGTACTTTAATGGCGGACGCGTGTTGCGACACGTAGCGGTAATGGGGAGGTAACTATTGAAGAACTGTCCACTGGAAAGGTCTATACAAAGGTCTGGTAAAGGTCTATGCAAGGGATTGTAATACTCAAAATGAGGCTTACCAAAAGTCTGGACTCTGACTTTTTGGCAAGCTAGACAGCGTTGCAAAATAAAGACGTAGCTCACATAAATGCACAATTTTCATATATTTGCTTATGTTTTGGACCGACCATATGAACTATGTATAGGTTATAAAGGGTTTTGCTTCTGCACGAAAATCTTGCAAATCGTCAGACTGTGACACTAGCACACTGGGTACATAAAATGTATTATTACAATAACTGAGTCAATGATCTGTTATTGCATTCTATTACATTGCCTAATAAAATCATTAATAGTTTTTCTCTGATTTGTCCTGAAGAAATGCTAAGCAGTCGAGAATGCTATTTGCGTTCAACAGAAAGCACCATTAAACCTAAACAGACAATAAAGCGTTTATGAAGTTCAGCCTCTGCGTTTTGCGTTGGATGACAAAGCAAACAGGTGTGATTCGGACGGTGTCAGAAGGGCCACTTTCACTAAAAATTCCAGTTATTTCATTCAAATGCAACTATTTCCAGAAAATTCAACATAACCTTTGCTGGTTATTTTATATGTAATCTTGGTGCATCTGAACTTATAACGATTGAACTGGATTCATTAAAAGTGTAGAAAAATGATTTTTTTTTATATAGTAATGATACTATACAAGGGAAGCGCATTACCTTCTTTGGCACTAACACACTCATAAAACTTCTTAAATATATTATAAATATGCACAAATAGTGCTATGGACTTTACTGTGTACTTTACAGAGAAAAAATAAAAATAAAAAAAATAAGCGACACATTTCCGTAACAATCAATTAATCAATTCTACAGTTCTACAGACCTAGACCAGACTCTCGGTTTGTGTAGATCTCTCAGAGTCACGCGAGAGTCTAGTTAAACGAGACTACGATTAGGTCATTACCTCGTTGAATGCATTCACCTCGCCAAATGTTCAAAGAACATTGTTTTTGATAATGGTGTGCCAGAAGCAGCAGAGAAATATATAAACTGAATCATTAACTAAAGCGTCAGACCAGATCTTAAGAAGTCATCACAAAATTCCTTGTGACTGGTTCACCATAAGCCTTAAGCAGTCTAACACAGGTACATTTGAGGCGCTGGCCGTTAATAAGAACACATTTGAATCTAATCTTTCTCTGGATATCTGCTGAACTTCAATACTTAAAGTCACCTTGGATCACCAAGTCAAATTTAACTCAAATTTGATAAACAAAGCAGTCATATGTTTATAAAAACATCTCAACCACTCAACATTCTGAAATTATTTGGCAGAATCTTAACCAGACAGGGTAAAAACTGGCAATTTGTTGGTGAAACAAACACCATTTACTGTCCCTTTAAGTGGCAATTCTTTGGTGAAACAAACGCCAACAAAACTGAGAAAATTAAAGAAAGACAACTGCGTTTTGTGCATGATGATTACAGCAACTCCGATGAAACCTTATTACACAGTCAAAATTTCTATCCTTGTAGATTACCTATCTTAAAGGAATTAGCTCTTGAGGTTTTAAAAATACTAAACAGAACCATCGTATCTCCAAGACTTAATCTTTCTTCTTTCAGGTATTAACGAATTTTTTTATTTACCTAGGGTCAGGACTAGTAAGTATAGAAAATCATCCTTTCGTTTTGTGGCTTAAAACCAGTGGAATCCTCTCTCTTAGAAAATTACAAATATTGCTTGTTTCGGCCCGTTTTTGGAAATAATGAAACTTTTCAGCTGTAACTCCTGTTCATGCACCGTCTGCAAACCATGATTTCCCTTTTCACCTTATACATAGCAGTTTTATTTTTATATAAAAAAATATAATAATAAGAAGTTTATTGATGTCGTCCACTACTTTTCCTGACTTGAAAGTGTATTTATAGTTTATCCATGTATTAACTTGTTTTGTTTGTTGTATATTTTTGTGTTGCTCTCAGTAACATGTATTTGTGTTATGTACATATTAGATTTGACATGTATTTGTGTCATGTATTAGATTTGACATGTATGTGTGGTATGTATTAGATTTGACATGTATGTGTGTTATGTATTAGATTTGACATGTATGTGTGGTATGTATTTGATTTGACATGTATGTGTGGTATGTATTAGATTTGACATGTATGTGTGGTATGTATTTGATTTGACATGTATGTGTGGTATGTATTTGATTTGACATGTATGTGTGTTATGTATTAGATTTGACATGTATCTGTGTTATGTATTTGATTTGACATGTATGTGTGTTATGTATTAGATTTGACATGTATGTGTGGTATGTATTAGATTTGACATGTATCTGTGTTATGTATAAGATTTGACATGTATGTGTGGTATGTATTAGATTTGATATGTATTTGTGGTATGTACATATTAGATTTGACATGTATCTGTGGTTTTTTTTCGATTTGACATGTATGTGTGGTATGTACATATTAGATTTGACATGTATTTGTGTCATGTATTAGATTTGACATGTATGTGTGGTATGTATTAGATTTGACATGTATTTGTGTTATGTACATATTAGATTTGACATGGATCTCTGTTATGTATTAGATTTGACATGTATGTGTGGTATGTATGAGATTTGACCTGTATGTGTGGTATGTATTAGATTTGACATGTATTTGTGTAATGTGTTAGATTTGACATGTATTTGTGTTATGTATTAGATTTGACATGTATGTGTGTTATGTATTAGATTTGACATGTATTTGTGTTATGTATTAGATTTGACATGTATTTGTGTTATGTACTAGATTTGACATGTATTTGTGTCATGTATTAGATTTGACATGTATTTGTGTTATGTATTAGATTTGACATGTATGTGTGTTATGTATTAGATTTGACATGTATGTGTGCTATGTATTAGATTTGACATGTATTTGTGTTATGTATTAGATTTGACATGTATTTGTCTTATGTATTAGATTTGACGTGTATTTGTGTTATGTATTAGATTTGACATGTATTTGTGTTATGTATTAGATTTTACGTGTATTTGTGTTATGTATTAGATTTTACGTGTATTTGTGTTATGTATTAGATTTGACATGTATTTGTGTTATGTATTAGATTTGACATGTATTTGTGTTATGTGTTAGATTTTACGTGTATTTGTGTTATGTATTAGATTTTACTTGTATTTGTGTTATGTATTAGATTTGACATGTATTTGTGTTATGTATTAGATTTCACATGTATTTGTGTTATGTATTAGATTTTACGTGTATTTGTGTTATGTATTAGATTTTACGTGTATTTGTGTTATGTATTAGATTTTACATATTTTTGTGTATTTTTAGATTTAGGATTAATCCTTTTTCAAGATCTATTTCAGTCTGTTTGTTTAATTTTCTATATTTAGTTATTTAACTTTGGCTTGCGTTCTCGTTTTGTTTGCATTCTTTAAATTTTTCTTGCTATCTTAGATTATTTTTATCAGTTGTATACTTATACCTAGGTACATTCGTAACGTGTATTTTACATTTAGTATGTTGGTGTTTATAGGTACATTCGTAACGTGTATTTTACATTTAGTATGTTGGTGTTTATAGGTACATTCGTAGCGTGTATTTTACATTTAGTATGTTGGTGTTTATAGGTACATTCGTAACGTGTATTTTACATTTAGTATGTTGGTGTTTGTACGTGTATGACTGTCTTGTGCAGTTGCTATGTCTTTTATTTTGCATGCTGTACCTTTTAGATAACTGTTAGTTAGCTTCATCATTACCCTTGATTACATTGTTCTTTAAAACTTTAGTATGTATATCATGACCTTTGAATGTGTATATAACCTCCTAATCCTGGATAGTGATATTTAAATGCACACCGTTTGATGCAAATGTAACTGGATAAAAACAGGTCGTGGGTCGTAGGTTGCACGTGCCTGGTATAATCAGTATAATGGCTCATAGATCTCATATTTATTGTTATTTTATTCTAGTGCGTACTTTCAAGGCCGGCCCAAGGGTTTTTGGCGCCCTAGGCGAACTATGCAAAAAAATTCACTTCCGTCTAATTTGGCGCCCCTTGCAGTCTAATTGGCGCCCCTTAAAGCCTGGCGCCCTAGGCGACCGCCTAGTGCGCCTATATAGTCGGACCGGTCCAGCGTACTTTAAATAAAGCCTGTTGACTTTGACTTTGACTGGCAGGAGCCACTGTGGCCCAGTGATTAGCGTGCCTTACTTGTATCCGAAATGGTGCTGGTTCGAATCGTACCATTGGATTAGCACTGGTCGGCTACTGTGGTGCTTCCTTGGGCAAGGCATTTATTCCAACTGCCTTGGCATTAAATTACCTACTTCTGTAAACCAAACTAAACCAAACCGATGTAGGAATTACACCCCTCCTCCCAGTCCACCCCCCCCCCTAAAAAAATGAAATAAAATAAAGATGTGCCCAAAAATATTTTAACTAAAACCTACCGTAAGCGCGATTGGTTACGAGTGCTGAAGTAATTCAGTCTTGTTTTTCTTGTTGTTTGTAACCTTTAGGGTAAGCGAACACTTGAGCCCAGCGGTAGTTAAAAACGACACGCGCCGTGGTAAGCTAGGATTACCAATGTATTGTTTGTATTCCCTCCTGGATGCAAAGCCTATAAATCGAATTACACTTATAAGGAAACTAAGAAAATCTGTAGAGGAGTCTAACACCTGCCTTTTTTATTTATATAATACGGAGGTCTCTTCTTATTTGCAGTTAAAAAAACCCATAGTGTCAGATCAAACTTCAATTGGACCCCACTGGTTAGCAAAGTACTGGCGACCCAATATTTAATGATATATGATCTCCTAGACTTGTTGACTATGTTCTATTTATTACACTCGCCGCTTTGCACTCCTGTCGAATTCATTCACACTCAGATTGCAGGGTTTTCTTTTTCAATTTCTGGGATTGTCGATTTCCTTTGGTATTTTGATCTGATTTTGTAACAACATGCTAAACTTTTCAGACATTTCTATCATTGTTTAGGTAGTAAATGGCACGTATTTTTGAGTAACTAATTAATTATAGTTCCGTATTTGAAAAAATTGTGTAAGGTGACAATCCCATTAGATGTCATCCTACAGGGCAAGTCTGGAGAAGATGTTACACTATCTAATTAATCAAGTCATAACAAGAAGATAGTAATGATCGAACAAGCGTTGTAATTTTCGGGTAAATAGAAAAAGAATAATCATCAGAGAAAGATATCTTTTATTCATAACAAAGAGATTATATTGTCCTGACAGAAAAATATGACTAACGTTTGAGACTTTTAGATAATTAATTGGATATTTATTGATAAATAACTAAAACCGTGAAAATGGCAACACATCCGAAATTTGTTGTGTCGCTTTTTTTATTTAGCTACACGTTTTTGCTACAAGTGCGATAGTGTTTTGTGCAAATATCACCAAGAAAAGAGTGTTATTCTGCAAAATGAATAGAAAAGAAGTTAAAAACAAAAATAATGCTTCTTGGGGACATGCCAACATAATGCAATAAAGGGGATGAAGAAAAGTGTAACGGACTGTAAAGACAACAACAACAACAACAACAACAACAACAAAAGAATAATAATAATATAATTTTGCATTTACAAAGATTTATACATTAGGCGTTTAGCTTTTCATTTTTCTTTTCTTTCCTCGAGAGTTAATCTTGAACTTATTTGATACTCTCCAAACCATAGTGACAGAGATTCCGTCCGTACTCGCTTATAATTCGCGTCCAACTACAAACTGCACAGACCAAAATATGCCGTCGCATAATGCGACGGTAGATCTGGGTCAAATGCAGTTTGTTAGGAATAATCAGTGGAACAAACAGCATAGATCCTGATCTGCTGGAGCATGATGCAAGGGCAGATTAGGGTATATGTTGTTTGCTGTTGTATAGACGGTCCTAGCTTTACTTTCATCAATGGAACAAAATTTAGTTGGTGTATAACAGGTGTGAGCTTCAGCTGTAGACCATTTACCCGCAATTTCCTTTTATGGGTTTTATTCCTTCTAGTTAAGAAAAGATGATAAGTGCAACAGTGGCTATGTATACACCACGGTTATATATAATTCATTCATTAGTTGATTGGACATTAAAAGTCGGACTGTATATTGTGAATCAGGTTCTACCAATCGGTCAACACTTATGATGAAGCCAAGATATTTCTCAAATACGTTTTTGACCTGCCTTGTCATTCCTCTAAGCCTGAGATCGCATATGATTTGTAAGTTAAACCTCAAAGTGTTAGATCGACTTTCCAGCGGACCCCACTGATCCAAATTTGCTCGCAATCCAACGTGTGACGATTTGTGATTATCTCGGTGGTGTTACCTAAGTTCTGGTTATTGAAGTCTTCTCAGTTTGCACTTGTAGTCACTGAGAGGTTTTACATGCATACGCTGTAATGAAAGTATACAAATATCCTATCCTCTATATTATTTCTTATATTTTCTGTCTGCTTTTGTTCCACGCTCTGTATATAGAAGATTTGTCCACCAAAGACTAAGACATAAAAAAATACAAATTTGTCGCTCAGGTTCATAAGCGGAAGAAGATTTTTTTATTGAGGGGGGGGGGGGGAGTTGTGAGTAGTCAGATCAAGATTTTTCAATTGGAAAATAGCACCATTCCCACCCACTCATTTATTCGGAGATTTGCGCAGCTCTATTTCTCATGATTAATTCAACAGGAAATATCTTTAATCATCAATTATTATCATAGCCGTTTGGTGTCCTCCCACACACAAATGACAAATTTTAGTCTCCATTATTTTACTCTGCTAAGTATGTTATGTCTCCTGTTCCAGACCCAGCGATATAAGAATAATGTCCCTACTGAATCTGTATTGTAATAGCTGCTGTT
Source organism: Margaritifera margaritifera (assembly GCA_029931535.1). Classification (NCBI taxonomy): domain Eukaryota; kingdom Metazoa; phylum Mollusca; class Bivalvia; order Unionida; family Margaritiferidae; genus Margaritifera; species Margaritifera margaritifera. The sequence goes on from JAQPZY010001574.1 coordinate 220,590, forward strand.
TAAACTCTCTCTCTCTCTCTCTCTCTCTCTCTCTCTCTCTCTCTCTCTCTCTCTCTCTCTCTCTCTCTCTCTCTCTCTCTCTCTCTCTCTCTCTCTCTCTCTCTCTCTCTCTCTCTCTCTCTCGTGAAAGGGTGAGGGGGAAAGGCAGCTCCCTAAAATTTTTATAGTTGCACCTATCTTCTTATCGTTGTATACATCTACTTATTAGGGTGAAAATTAAACTCGGCAATTTCAAAATACCGCTTGATAAAAACAAAACATCTGAGGTCTAAATTACTCGAAACCACTCACTAAGAAACTGATTATTCATAATGACCTAGATAGTGTGACTGATACAAGATCAAGAACAGGCGCAATTTCGTCTCCAAATACCATTAATTTCCTTTTTTCTGTCTCTTTTTGGTCGTAAAATAAAGAAAATACAAAATTAAGACGTGTTTTCAGATTTTGAATGATTTCCACAAACCACGATCTATACGAAGATCACGCGGAAGAAGCACGGGTCCAACTCTCTTGAATATTTTAGTCCTCATTTAAAGCCCTGAAATGCATACTGATTAAACAAAAAAAAAAAAAAAAAAAAAGAAAACATCTTCACGTTATCAATGCATCGTATATGTTCCGATAGTTTGTACCACCAACAATATATCTGTATTTAATATATTTTTAATACAGGCCTGGAAGCCACAGTTGATTAGTGGTTAAGGCGTTTGATTCGTGTTAAATTCCAATTGCAGAGGCGCTCCTCCTCAACCTCAAAAAAAAAAAAAAAAAATGAGCGCGAAAAAACCGGAACGTTTCCTTGAGTAAGTGTTCTTTACAGTTAGATGGTTAAAATTACGCCCTGCAAAAGCTTAAAACGCTGGAGCTTCAAGGGGCTTTGCCCCATTGACCCCCACCGTGGGTTCCATTCCAAGAGACTCCTTGCATACATGTTTACGCTCCACCTCACGATATTCGGGATCAGCTCTGAATTCCCATTTGATCAACCCTACCGTGGTGTGTCCTCGGCAAGGCACTTCTACTTGCTCTGGCACGTTAAAACCTTCGAGCTGTTGCTGTGTCCTTAAAATGGAAAACACCAAGCTAAAAAAGAAAAAAAAAGAATAAAAAAAAAAAAAGATTTTATTTAAAGAAAGCACGTTCTTGTTTATATTTAGTACATGTTATATATATTTTTGCTACGAGACATTCGTGATTTGTTCATTTAAAGGATAGCCTTAGAAGACATCCTGATTTCACTCCCCTCTGCGAATAATTTCCAGTAAGCGCTGCTGGAACAAGTTTTATTACATGACGGATACTTCTGATAAATTTTGGTAAAGAAATACAAAATTAGATTGATATTTTAAGTTATAAAAAATAATCTCAAAGTAGATTCTTGTCACATGAACAAAAGTAATCTCAAGAAGTAGATGTAAAAAGGAATTTTGCCACCACCTTGTATCACTTTTTGCAGCGTAGGTTGTAGAAGGCAATGATTGCCCGCAACCCCCCAGGGGGTTTGACCCCCACTTTGCATCACAAATACTAAGTTACGGAGCAGCAATGTTTTTGATAGACTCTGGGAGATTTTGGTGGGTAGGTTGGGTATACGAGGGTGGCGGTCACATTAAGGGTAGTGAATCTCATTTTACATACCTGGGTAGGTGGGGTGGGATGGTGGGGAAAAATGGCGGTCAACCCAATTAGATTGGATGTGTGTCTATGCTATACCATCATAGACGATGGGAGCGGTCATAGTGAGGTGGGTAGCGAGGTGGACAGCAAGCGACCACCAACAGCACGACCAGTTAGAGACACGGTGTGTCTATGATATACCATCAGTAGCCATGTTCCGACGTGGAACAAACACGTTCACATGGATGCCTTGGGACATTTAATGCGTGGTACATGCCCAGCGATATAGAGACGGAATAAGGCTACTGACATGCTGTAAATACAGGGCAGGCACCATCGCCACCTACATCATATGCAACCGCTGTGGAGATGGCCATCAGACCGAGAAGCTGCGACGCATAGAACTAAAGGCAAGACGACAATTTAGGAAGGTCCTTAGCGAGTTGCATAGTAAAGCTCATCCTAGCCCCAGGTCACGCAAAGCAACTAACTTCTCTCTTAAAGTAGCGCTGGAGCAGGAACACATTCCCGCCTAACCAGTGACGATCATAAACTCACATTTAGAGAAAGGCTAGGTACCATAGCATACACAGCAACACAACAAGGTAGCCATAGCTGGACTGATCTCAGTCATCAACAACCAGCGAAAATTTTCAATATAGAGAAATTATGTGTATCATAAACACCGTCCAGTGCTGCCTAAAGTTAAGTTGATACGACGTCCCGACAGTCAGTGGAGACAAATTCCGGTATAAAAGAAGAAGTGTTAAACAAGAGTCACTTCAGTTTTTCTGAACAAAACTGTCTTCCTCTCGAAGTTCATACCATCGTCCAAAGAGGCCTTCCTAAAAAGGAAACAAACAGGCTATCCCTTCTCGTTTAGCAAAACATTGGGATGTCGTAACAACAACATGGATACACTTTGAGCCAGCATTGACTACTGTCCTGCTCATGCCGCTGACTACTAAGGAATTCAAAATTTGTATCGTGCAGCCAAAACCAAAAGTCAAAAGTCTACGTCTGAAAGATGTGCAACAATGGTTACAAGGACAAGCGATGTACATGTTAAAGAACAATAGACGTACACATTACACAAACCATTCGACGAGTATTTTCAAGAAGTCGAACTATTGTAGCAGGAACCGATCATCATTGGTAAACCGATTTAGCTGATGGTACAATCGAGGGTGCAGATATTTGTTTCGTGTGATTGATGTGTTTTCAAAATCAGCTTGGGTAGTTGCGTTGACTTCTAAAACAAGTTCAGAGTTAGTGCGAGCTTTAAAAATCATCTTGAAGCAAAGTCGTTGACACCCTCTGCGATGGCAAACAGTTAAAAGCACCTAATTTTTTAACCAAGCTTTACACAAAGAATTGAAAAAAATACACTCATTTTTTCACCACTGAAAATGTCTAAAAGTAAAGCCATTTTTGCGGAATGTTTTTAAAGAACCTTGAAAAAACGTATGTGGAAATATTTTACACATCAACATACTCTCAAATACATCGGCGTATTGCCACGTCTGGTCAAAGCTTACAATCAATCGGACCATCGTAGCATCTAAAGAAGTGACACCTCAAAACAAAGTGACCGTGTTTGATCGATTGCTTGGAACGTTGAAGACCAGAACAAAGAAAGACGTGTTAAACGCCTGAGATGGAATTCGCATTAGAAAAACAAAAAGCACTTTTGACAAAGGCTATTTACCCAACTGTCACAGGACACGTGCCGACGTGAACCTCCTGTCTTTACATTGGAGATAAGAACAGGACAATTAAGAACCAACAGTACCCATGACATTTCGTACGACGATTATGTAGGAGGATATGCTTTGTGGGGATTTGATTTTACATGTGATCCTAGCACGAAGCCATGGGCATAGGCGAAGATAATGTTTTATATTAGGAACAGCAGTCACAGACCACATGTGAACAAAAAGAAGAGAACGATACAGTCATGAATTCACGATGACCAGAATAAGAACAACACTCCCTCTCCTGTTTTGCTCGCCAATTGGCTGAAAGAATCACACTTGTAACCAGAGAACATTGTTATGGCTGTCAAATCGATCATCCTAGTCAAGTGCAATACGACAAATGTTTAATGATGAGTCAAGAAGAAAAATTGGAAGAGTATCTGGAAGAATCACGTAGTCTCATCTCAGAAGAGAAGATCTTGAAAGAGTGGCATAAAGACTAGAGTGATCATTTCCTACCTCCACACACTTCTTTGGAAACGAAATGCATCGAAGTTCTCTTGCAACAGTGTGCTGAGTCTTCCCGTTCATCAATTTACTTGACAGATCATTTTAAGAAAAGAGTCAAGTGTGAACTCATTGCTTATCATTAAATGTGAAAATGAATACCTGGGAACTTCATTATATTCGGACCCACAGTTCGAACACAGCTTCTTGGAATCCAGTGGTGTGTGCTAAATATGAACTTCCTCAGCACAAATCAAATCAAAAGACGGTCGAGCTTATGTCATCAACACAGACAACAGTCATTAGACAGGAACTCATTTGGTAGCTGTTTACTTTCCCAACAACCACAGTGTTGAATATTTTAATTCCTATGGAATACCTTCTCTGGAAGACGATATCATCGACGTAATGAGGAGAAATGATGTATCCACTCAGTTCAATAATGTGATATTACAAGGATCGGATTCTAGTGTGTAGACAATGGAGTGTGTATTTTCGTCATCGATGCAGTCTTAGATTCCCATTAGAATGTTTACTGAGTTGTTTTAGAAGTGATTTCTCTAGAAACGATAAAAAAAAATTAGAAAAGTGGTTTTTGTTAGCTCAAACACGTACTGTCCATCGATGACAAAATGACACTGTACTAGATCATTTGAAGTCTAGTCTTAATCAACAATTTAGTCGACCTTGTAAATATGTTCATGTTAAAGATTTTTTGTAAACGAAGAAAAAGAGACTAGCCCTAAGTCTCCCTGTTAATTCGTTGTTAATGTTTGAGTTAAAGGGCTTATTAAAAGATGTTATTTTGAAGAAACAAAAATGATGTTGGCTTTTATTTTTTTAAAAATTCTTTTGGTATGATATTTTACTTTCTCTCTGTTGATCTTTGAATTCGTAAAAAGGGATGTTTTCTTTCACATCCGTGCCTGTAACATATAGTGCGGTGCGTTCACCAACTCTGGAATCCACCATTTATTTAGACACGGTCAAGAACTTCCTGGACCGGGTTAAATACATGGATCTCTTTCCATATAGGAGATTGGTGGAAAGAACACTGATATACTATAAGATGGCAAATGAGCTCATCGAGAATGTCATAGAGAAAGAGAAAGAAAGAGAGAACAGGGACTGGTAGGGAGAGAAAAGGCAGAAGGAAAAGCAGTAGCTACGATCCCAATAGCGGGAGAACGCCCAACAAGAAGACTGTGTCACGGAGCTTGAGATGGAGCTGCAGCAACACATTTATCATAAGCGAGAGCAACCCCTTGACCCTCAAGTGGAGGATTGGGAATGTGAGGCTAACCAACCTCACTTTTACATCTCCGTTTCTATAGAGCCTTGGCATAGAAATAGATGGGAAAACCCGGTCCGTGTGGTGCGGCCACTAATGGAGAGTGTCGCTGAAAGAATAAAAAGCGGTCCTTTTCAAGGCAAACCAGTTGTTTCAGGAAAGAGATAATATTCAATCATTGTCAGTATGTTTGTTTGTGTTGTTTGTGTGATTCTATTCACAACTAAAACTTAAACCCCACATCCAGTCTGGCAGTATGTTTGTGTATGTGTGAGTGCTTCTTCCCTTATGTGTGATAGTATGTTTATGTGTGTGCGAGCACTCCTACACTTATCTTTGATATTACATAAGTATGTGCGAGCACGCCTACCCTTGCGTGTGATAATAGGTTGGTGTATGTGTAAGCACTCCAACCCTCTAGTTAGTAGATAACTAAGTGTTGGTCACTCCAACGGCGTGTTGAATAGTAAGTGTGGGGTGTTGGATAGTAAAAGTGGGGTGTTGGGTAGTAGATGACTGAGTGTTGGTCAGTCCAAACGGTGTATTGGTTGGTAGGTGTAATTTTAACATTTCCACTTGTCCCCATACAGACATATGGACTAATAATAAATTCCCATATTACCCCATAGAGACCCATCTGACATAGCTTTATGGGGTCTAATGGGAATTTAATATTTGGCTCCATAGAGACCCGTTTGATAACGGCGTAATATTAAATTCCCATTGTCGCCATAGAGGCATACGGCATAATGTTACATTCCCATATGACCCCATAGTGACCCATTTGACCTTTTTTGTTTTTCTTCTTTTGGATCTAATGGGAATTTAACATTGATAAAAGGCGTAATGTTAAATTCCTGTATGACCCTATTGCAACCCAGCTGGCGTAATGCTAATTCCCGTTAGACCCCATATCATCCCACTATACAACTAATATCTCTTTTATACTTTGTTCTGAGAACGCTATAAAGAGATAACTAGCATGGTTGAACAGAAGGTATTTTTTTTTCTTTTTTTCTTTTTTTTTACTAATAAAATAAGCAAATTGGCGATTGATCAATGCTGACTGCACACAAAATCATCCCATATTATTGATAAGAATACAAACTTTAGATATAATGGTTCAAAGGAACATTAAGAGAAAAATTCTGTATAAGTCTTTATTTCTTTATTATGAGTGCGATATTGGTCAAAGTGTATAGGCTAGCTGCAAGAATGCCGTATTCTCCTAATACAATCGGCTCAGTTCTCGTGTCCTGGACAAGCTTATTCGAAGTACAAGGATTGAGCCAATTGTGTTAATAAAATTGCTTATTCGAGGTACGAGGTTTGGTGCTAAGGGAATGCATTAGCATTTCAGAGTTGTTAGTGTCGAAGTTTGTTCAGTGGGATATAAATAGTTGCTAGTGTCTAAGCTTGTGAAGTAGGATATCAGTAGTTGTCAGTGTCGAAGTGCAAATTTCATGTTGCACTATATCCGATGAGAAGCCACCGTAAATTTATGATTTCAATGCAAGCATTGTTTAAGACCTTAGGCATAATAACGTAGTGCCATTTTCAGAAGGAATCTAGGGAACGCTTTAGAAGACTGTTTGTTCTCAATAATGCAATTAATGTAATTAGCACTGCAAAAACGTTTAAATATAATTTGTACAAATTATTTAAATAGTACTATTAAAGTAAGTAAGTACCTGAACATCAACGCCATGAACAAAAATAAAAAGAACGTATGTAAAATGTATATCGTAGGATTTGTACTAAAATATTTGCGTAAGTGTTATGCTTGCCGATACTTTATATTCAAGGGTATTTTATTAAATTTTAATGGATAGTTTCTCGTGTGATCAAAATGCTTTGGTCTGAAGCCATAAGCCTCGTGAGAGGCTGGAAACACAGACGATAGCGTAGCCAGTATAGGGATATTTTAAAATTTTGAAAAAATGACAATGCAAGGCCAGTGATGGCGGTATAGCGGGCATAGCAAATAATATATAGGACCATCGTGATTTACGGAGTCAACATCTCGGTTTCAAGGAAACGAAATTGTAATATTTGGTAGAACTTTCGCTTCAAAGGACATATACACGTATTTCGAACCAAACATACCTAAAACGTCAGATCCACTACTAAATGCAAAAGAATATATTAAAAAAAGAATTACATTGACACCTCAGAAAAGTAACAGGAGAGTTAGAGTACAATTGAATGAAAAAAAAGTTAAGGCGTTTCTAATCCATGAAATCAAGCTAAATTTTTAAGTTTTTCTCTTCCTTAAACCTCAAAATGTGAAGAAAAAAATTAAAGATCTGTCCGAAGAGTGAACCGATATGAAATTCTTGTTTGAATGTCTTGACTGCTTTGCCGGTACATAAAAAAAGTAGGTAATTACAGTCACAATTTACTTTTTATTGGCTTTGTGGAAGTGAGAAAGGAGAATCCCCACATCAAGTTTCATGACCAGCATGCAACAGTCTAGGAAAAGGAGCTACATGTAGATGCAGAAAATGTATTAATGGAGCATGAAAAGTACATGTATATCCCTTCTACCTACATGTACCTTCTGCTTGTTGTGATTTCAAACGTGAACACACCCAACGTATTTCATGACAGTATATACAAAAGTATCTGCGATCACTTGAGTTTAAAAACTAGGACACAATAAGGTACTTTTCCTGATAGTTTTTAGCATCCTCGAAGATGAACGTACCATTCAGTTTAATGATTGCACATAAAGCTGTGTCGTAGAAACAGTATTAAAATTCGCAATCTTCATGTAATCACTGAAACATGAAAAGTAGGGAACTGTGACCTACTTTGCTTTTTAACGGATAGCATCTTCCAAAATGAAGCTCATTGAGCCATTCAATATGAAGTTCCATACCAAATTTGTGTGTGTATTCAGTCATTTCGGGTAAAGGTATGGTGTAAAAATCGATTTAGTGCCAGGGCTTATATGTGACTTTTAAAGTTAAAATCAAGGCTGTAATCTTAATTTTATTTCATTTTGTTAAGATTTCAGATATAATTAATGCAATATATACCAGAATAATTTGTCCCTGCTCGGTTTGATTTTGGGGTTCAAAGTCCGACCTCTTTGGGAACCAATGCGCATTAAATAAGCAGGATTGTTCTTTCTAGCAATGCAACAATCATTTAGAATCCACAATAATATTCATGTACATGAATTAGGAATACATTAGTTCAATATAAAAACTAAAGCGAGAACAAATTACAACCTAATGTTTCCTTTGAAAAGGTACATGTTTACGACAGTAGACTTTTAAATCGGTCTAGATTCGTACATACCTATACTGTTATAAGTGGTTTTATATTGTGTCTCAGCAATCCAATGTAATGACTACATTTCAGTATCCATCAATGGAAATCTGATGTTAAGTACTGATTCACTTTTGGGAATCTGTCAATGCCAGGAAAAATAGTTTACCTGGACATAGAATTACAAAATGTCAAACTCGTCCGTGAAAGCGAGATTTTGCCCAAGATATCGCAAGTGTAATTCACTACATGTTTTCTTATAACTTCACAGCCTTTGTTTCTTCTTTTTTTTCAAACTTTCTTGATGTACATACATACATGCACATACGAACTTGCTAATACGCATAAATACAGACAGAAAGAAGCCTAAGTGTACTAGGATAAACGTTGTTGTCAATGTTTTAGTTATGTTCTTAAAGGTTCATGACGTCAGACTTTCAAAGGATTCCACTTAATATATGATGAGACTTTCAAAGGATTCCCCTTAATATATGATGAGACTTTCAACTGATTCCCCTTAATATATGATGAGACTTTCAAAGGATTCCACTTAATATATGATGAGATTTTCAACTGATTCCCCTTAATATATGATGAGATTTTCAACTGATTCCCCTTAATATATGATGAGATTTTCAACTGATTCCCCTTAATATATGATGAGATTTTCAACTGATTCCCTTAATATATGATGAGACTTTCAACTGATTCCCTTAATATATGATGAGACTTTCAACTGATTCCCTTAATATATGATGAGACTTTCAACTGATTCCCTTAATATATGATGAGACTTTCAACTGATTCCCCTTAATATATGATGAGACTTTCAACTGATTCCCCTTAATATATGATGAGACTTTCAACTGATTCCCCTTAATATATGATGAGACTTTCAAAGGATTCCCCTTAATATATGATGAGACTTTCAAAGGATTCCACTTAACAAATAATAAATGATGAGATTTTCAAAGGATTCCACTTAATAATAGATGATGAGATTTTCAACAGATTCCACTTAATAAATGATGGGACTTTCAGCGGATCCCACTTAATAAATGATAAGATTTTTGTCGAGTGTATACACTTAAACATTACAATAACAATGATACAAGTGACCAGTGTATTTGTACTAATATCATGATATATAACGAGTAAGTCTAGACATCTCTAAACTTTTTTTTATGGATTTCATCGATAATAACGTCTGGTACTACATCATTTTCAACTATTTCATCTATAATAACGTCTGGTACTACATCATGTTTATTTTAAATGTTTTCCATACATTTGTTGTCTTTTGACCAAAATACTACTATAAATCTAACATTTTCCGAAGATGTCTTATGTCGGAGTTACATTTTGTAGCACCAGCGATAACTATATTTCACAAGGTCTATCACTGTATGCTAGCTTTATTAAGTTTGTTGCTTTCTTTTTTTTACTTTGTCTAAATTGCACAATCATCCATAGGAACAAAGTATTAATTTTCTGGTATACACTAATCTGTCTTTCTAGCCATTTATTTAATCTATCACCAGGATCAAATATAAGTGTATTGTTATCTATTAAAAGAAAATTTTTGTTTTAAGTCTTATTGTACATAAGGGTTGGACAGATAATTTCAATAAGATCAAAAAGTTCTTATATTCTGTTTCAATCAAATCTAGTGGAAACGTTGTCTTTCTGCAATTTAGAAACCACCTATAATTATATTATGAGGTTCTTTTATGTACATTTAGCAGTTAGTAATCAGGACTGTTTCGCACGAAGAAAATAAATTTTAAGTGGTTATTTTGATTATTAACCTGTGCATCAGAAATAAAATAAATATACATTGTGCGTACAGCTGCGTTTCCGTTTCTGTTTATCGGAATGTATAATCCGTGTTGAATATTTGTTAATATAATTCTTGTTCCATGCAATGTATTATTATGTGTGCTTCTTACGTCCAACCATAAGAAATGATAATCAGATTAAAATTGTTTACACTAATGTTACTAATATAAGCGTTTTTTTTTTTTGTTTTTTTTTTTTTTTTGCTGTTCATCGCAGAAATATTTACATGCTTCTGTAAATTGCTGATCGAACATATGCCACTATAAATAAAAAATATCAGATAATCCTTCCACATTAATCGTTATTTTTTTCTATTGCTGGGTTGAAATACTTCTCAAGATCAGTTTATGTGTCCTTTCTGCACATTATTAAGACTCCTTTTAGACTCGTTCTTGGTAAATCAAATATTACATTTTTCAATGTTGCAATAGGAATTGCATCAATAAGTCTCTCTTGTGATAAAATCGGTAACCATGTCGTACTGGTTGCAAATATTTTCTAATTCATACTCTGGGTTTGCACCTTTTATCACTTCAGATTATTTTCCCAACGTAATTATAAATCTCAAATCATAAGAACGAGCGTAAGGATTTGTCAATATATGTGAATCTAGCGGAATTCTGAATTTCTTGGAGTATACAATACACTGAACAGCTTATGTATCAGTCAGTGTGCATTAGTGTTTTCGTTCATTATGCCTTGCTCTATTGATCTAGCTTACAGCAAAATATCAGAGCGTTTTCTTCTAAATAATATGTGTTTGATTCTCTTTATATATATATATATATATATATATATATATATATATATATACTATATATGTGTGTGTGTGTTTGTCATCCTTTATATTTTCTTGAATATCTATTTCATATGTAAGAGTTTTGTTTTTTATGTCGCACTTACACATTATAAAAATAAAAAAAAAAAGAATTCATTTTCCTAATGTCTGACATTAGTGTTAACCTGATTTATGTATTTTAATGATATAACAGTTTTTTAAATCTATAATAATAATAATAATAATAATAATGAAGACTTTGTATAGCGCCTAATCTTTAGAAGCTCTAAGCGCTTTACAACAAACATTAGATAACACAACATATATAATGATATGATTACGCAAAACAAACACCATGAAATTAGAAAACAAAAACATGCTGAAAATAGTTAAGGTAAGGAAACATTATTAAGTCTTTAGGTCTATTCTTGCAGTCGAAATAGGTGAGTTTTAAGAGCACTCTTGAATGAGATCACTGTGTCTTTGTGTCTAAGTACAGTGGGCAATTCGTTCCACGTTGCTGGACCCTGGTATGCAAAAGAACGTTGTCCGTATGACTTCATTTTGATAGTGGGAATAATGAGAATACGAGTGTCGGAGGAGGAGCGTAAGTATCTTGCTGCTGTGTATACATGGGTGAGGTGAGATAGGTATGTTGGACTGGAGCCAGTCAATGAAACGTAGCACAGAGAACAAATTTTGTGTTTGATTCTGGATCGAATGGGTAGCCAGTGTAGGGTACAGAGCAGGGGGGTGGGTGTGTGTGTGCTCTGTTCGTGGTACTCTAAGAATGATCCGAGCAGCTGTGTTTAGAACTTTTAGAAGTTTCTGGAGTAGATACTGAGACGAACCAGATATAACTGAGTTACAATAGTCCAGTCTTGAAAGTACTGAGGAACACACAAGTGTTTTAGTTAGTGGCATCAACTGAAAGATAATTGCAAATGGAGCTGATGTGTCTCAGCTCAAGATATGCAGCCTTGCATATGTTCATGACATGTTGGTGCAATGAGAGAGTACTGTCTAGAGTAACACCTATGTTTCGCACTGAATGTGTGAATTTAATGTTGATGTTGCTGATATTTATTGTTTGAGGTAAAGGATGTGAATGTGAAAATCTTTGTGCTGTAATCAGAATGGCTTCAGTTTTATCATCATTCATCTGCAGCTTGTTACATGTCATCCATGATTTCACATCGGAAATGCACCTCTCTACACCTTGGATGGTAGCATCAACTTCAGTTGGATGGCTAGATTTGTATATTTGGGTGTCATCAGCGTACAATTGGTGAGACACTGGATGACGATCTATGACACTTGAGAGCGGCTAAGTGTATAAAATGAAGAGAACAGGTCCAAGAACAGAACCCAGTGGAACGCCAAAACATAGATCAACTGGGCTGGAGTGTTTTCCATTTGCGGACACAATTTGTGTCCTGTTGACCAAGTAGGACTTGAACCATAGTAAGGCTGTATCATGAATGCCAAATACATGATGGAGACGGTGAAGTAATATATTATGGTCTATTGTGTCAAATGCTGCAGACAAGTCAAGGAGGATGAGGACTGTAATCTTTCCACTATCCAAAGCAGAGAGAAGGTCGTTAACTACTTTCAGAAGGGTAGTTTCGGTACTGTGGCGAGGGCGATATGCAAACTGTACATTGCTAAAAAGACTGTTTGAATTCAGATGAGATACAAATTGGGTTAGAACGACTTTTTCTAAGATTTTTGACATGAATAGGAGGTTAGAAACTGGGATGGAAATTTCTTTAAATCGTTATGGTCAAGTGTTGGTTTCTTCAGCAGAGACTTTACAATGGCATTTTTGAAAAATGATGGGAATTCCCCGGATGAGAGAGAAGTATTAATAACATCAGTTAGTGAAGGCAATATTGGATCTAAGCACTCAAGCAGCAGTGATGTCGGTATCGGATCAAGTTCACATGACTTTGCGGCACTCTTCATCATGATTGTACGTACTAAATCTATAGAGACAGGTTCAAATGCTGCTACAGGTTGCAGCTGAAATTCTGTATCGCAACTGTATGGTGACGACGAGTCAATTGAAATTGTGTTGTCAAGCTTATCTCTAATGGTTTGTACTTTGTCACGGAAGAAATTTGCAAACAGGTCCCGAAGGTCGACTGGAGCGAAGGTAGTTGGAAGTGGTGTACATTTGTATAATCTATAACGTATTCAGCAAAACGTGCTGGAGCATAGTCAAATCCTTGAAAAGTAGGTACTTTTGTGGTGTACTTTTAGTATTAATTATGTTACAAAATCCATTTATTTTAGCTTTTGTGGCTTCTTTATCTATATAAAAATCATATAGGTCCATATTTGTTTTAACATAAACAATAGATTCTGTACCAGTATAAAAGCAAAACGTAATATCATTCCAGGTAATACGTCATCTAATTTATTATTATAGTCAATCAACGTTTTATTAATGTCATTAATTGTAAGAGTCTTTAGTTTCATACCTATGTTTAATTTTGTGCATGATTTCTTTCTTTTTGAATTAGCTGTATCAGTTCTCTCCCTTAAGGCTCAAGTACTTTTATTTATTAATGTCGTTATCTTTGGTTTTAATTTGCTCACTTTCTACATGAGTCATAATGGTATATAATCTATAATATATTTTTTAATCTCTTCATCTCTACATTTTTAGTATCTTTTAGAACTTTTTCTGTTTCTAAGTTAAGTATATCAGTTCTTCCAGTTAAAGCCAAAGTCTTTTTATCTACGTCATTTGTCAATCTTTTTTTTTTTCATGTTTATTTTGAATTTCGTCTGTTTCGTATTGTTGTCTTTTGTTCTAAGGCATTAACATCTCTTCTTAATCATTTCACCTTTTTATACAATTCGTAAATAATTCCTTGTACCACCCCAATATTATTAGGAAGCTCTTTATCTGTATATATTTTACAATCTGTTAAACTTCTTCTATTCCAACAGATGGTTCATTTTTGAGAGTCACTAAGCTCGTTCTTTTAAAACTGTAATGTTATTGCTTAAATCTGTAATAGATAAATCGTAGGTAGTTTTCATATTTCTAATTGTACTGTTACATTCTTCCTCTGTAATTGTGAAAGATTATTATTGGCAGCTGTCACTCTTCCAATTTGTTCACACACATGTAAAGTCCTCAACTAACATTTTAATATCTTCATCATTACATTTCTTCTCATCGTTTAATTTTTTCGCCAACTCTTGAAGTTGTGATTGTAATGCATTATAATTTATAGAGACTTCTTTATTTCCTCCATGTCAATCTCCAAGGCTGATATGTCATCATTTATCAATTGGTTTTAAGAACTACTGTATGTTTTCTACAGGTTTTATGTTTGATACGCTCTTACAGTTTGTAAAGCTTTAAAGCAGTTGACAGAGTAATTAATTTATTGGTAAATACATCTTGAGCATCTGAAATCTTTTTCTTGCTATCGTCTATTTGTTGTTGCAGTTCTGATAGTTTAGTAGATTTTTCTGTAATATTCTGATTAACAGATGTTAGTTTATTATTAACTTTTTCTCTACATGGTTTTATATCTTTCAAATTAATATTCTCCAATGTCTTACGTTTTTGGACGTCAAGAGCAAGACGTGTTTTTTTTTTTTAAAACCGTCATCAAGCGTTTCTATAGTATCTGCTAGATTTGTAATATGATTTTGTTTAAGATGAAGTTTAGAGATTGATTTGGTGCTTTATCTTTGTCATCTTTCTCTATGAATTTAAACTTAAAATCACTAAGTAAAGGTATTTCTGTCATTTTTTTAAAAAGCGAATCGGCAAAATAATGTGCCTGTGTATTCTAAAGAGACATGTAATTGGCATACCGTTCAAATCTATTACTTTAGTCTTCATTTTTAATGCTAATATTCAATCTGTGTAGAGTGTATCTTTGTAATTGCTTCTATTGGCTAATAACATCGTATGATGTAAAATCGCCGTGAAAAATATTTTTAATATGTAGGCAATCTAACAGAGTCGAGTAGGAGCCATTAGAGTAATTCTTTTTATTGCTTAATTGAAACATATAAGTTTTTAGAATTCAAAAATCCACACACTAAATCGGATTTGGTAGATGAAACAATCTTCTTACGTCCTAACCATTGATCGTATTCACTATTATATTAAATTCATCGTGACTTATTTCATTATCGCTTATTGCTTTACACATCATTTCATTAATAGTAATCAACATAGTTATAGCAGAGGTAATAATCTTAACGTGATTTAAAACCTTATTTTATACCAGCTTTTCTTTTAAAGCTTTTGCAACAAACCATAGTGAAGTACGTGATCTGTATATACTCTCCTACGATTTATCTATTTCACCAAACCTGTAAGTGATAGAAGTATAATAAATCCTATGGCACAGACCGCCGTAACCCTTTAATTAGCAGCTACAACACCCAGTCCACTGGATACACTTGCCGTACAAACATCAACATAAACTTAACCCCATTGTCATTAGGTAATTCCATTTAATTATTTAATTATTTTATCAGGTAGTTGCATATTATACCTTACTGTAAGAGTTGAGTTTAATACTGCATGGTAAATAGTGTTAATAATGTTGTTCGTGTCGCTTGCCATTTATTACAATAAACTGTATTAAATGTACTCATGACTCCACTATCATGTAGCATTTCTGGAAATGGGTTTATATTATTTGATTCATTGGAGGATATATTATTATTCTCCGCTACTGATTCTTTTTTTTTTGTAAAAAAAATTATGTAACACATATTTCAATAGCAACAACTAACCCAGTTATCAAGTAATAAATGTTGTAGCCTCCTTCTAAATCATGAGAAGCAGTCTTAGCGAACATACGCAGTCGTGATTCTTTTGTCTTAGTAGATATCATATGTTTTAAACATTTTCCACTTTGGCTTTTATTAAATTCTTGTGAACATTTTCCATGTTGTTAACCAAGTTAAACTTTACCAGAATCATTTATCTTTCGTAAACCTACCTTATGTGGTGACTTAAGAACCTTTAACGTTTCTTCAGTTGTACTTTCAAGAAAAAAAGAATAAAACATTGCATTACGAAGAACTTGGTAAACGTACAGTTCAACTTTTTAAGATTGGTAACTCCCAAACTCTTGCCATTTAACTATATATCTGGTAAAGGCAGAAGTAGGTTTGATGGAATAATAGTTTTGGAAAAAGATAGGAAATATATGGACTAAGGCAGAAGAAACTCATCCAAATAGAAATGACTAATTTTGAAGATAATACAATTTGACAACATATAACACAAAGTGTTTCTAAAACAGGTTTGTTATAATCTTTTGATGTTATTGCAGAAATACATGAGGATTTAAATAACGGTAATATTGATTCTACTAATCAAATTCAAAAACTGAAAAATGACTTAGAAAAATCTGAGACTAGAGAAAGTAATGCACGTAGATTATACTTTCTCAAGAAGAAAGAGATCTATGATGATATGTGACACAGGTTAATGTTGTAAATCCAAAAAAAATGTTATCAATGAAAACAGAACTATTAATTGCTTGTACTATGATGGCAATGTATTATTTTATTAATGAAAGACAGGTCCACAATATGAATACATTTTTATAAATTTGTAGCGAAATGTCCAAAGATCAAATGATTTCATTAACAATCAAACACATTTTGTACTGTGAAAGAAAAAAATCATATATATTTTTGGCTTGCTTAAATTGATATGTGGGCTTAATGGGAAGGTAAGAGAAGTGAAAAATGCTTTTAATTGTTTCTTGACCTACATTATGTTCCGCAAAACTTTGTGAACAGTTCTTTAACGTATAAAACCTCACTAAAATGACTAAAATGACTAATTTAAAAAACACCCACAATTTTGATTTAGGAAACCATTTTTTAATTTTTCCAGAGTTCTCAATATGCATATGTCTATATAATATATATTCTTCTATACATCGCTCTATTATTTATTCATTGACGTGTTGATACCCTTTTCAGTTTTAACTAACACTGCGCAAATCTTCAGTAATAAAGTTGAATTGTTCAATTATTTTATTAATTTTCTCAGCATATTCCCATATATATATATATATATATATATATATATATATATATATATATATATATATATATATATATATATATATATACATACTCTTTTTCTTTTTCTCTCTATTTCCAATTTCCAATGTATCATGGTTTTCCACAGTCATTAAATGAACACAATTGTCACTATCAATATCTGTGCCACAATAAAACATATATCAACTCTCAAGTTACAGTATGGAATGGACCGTTTGAAAACCCATTCGCATGAGATAAAAATCGTATTCTTGCCTCGCCCGGATGTGTGGGTGGCGGAAGCAAAACTCCTATTTACTTAACCGTTGATGTGCTTTGTTACATGATATGTCTCTGTATTAAGGATAGCTCGCCTTCATGTTTTGTAGACATCTATATCTATTACTCCGAAATTAGATGGCCTTTTGAGAAGCCCGCCAGTCGGGGACGGCAAGGAACAGTAACTGCAACTGTTTTAGTACATAGAAAGTGGTTGATAAAAAGCATAAGGCGCTATACTTTATATTGGAACGCTATATGAAAAATTAGGGCAAGATTTATGCAAGTTTTATTGTTTTATCTATCGATTTTTGTTTTGATTATTTTTTTTTCATGATGCTTTCGCAGGACTACTCGTGATTTTGAGATGCTTTTTTGGTTTTTTTCCCCAACATCCCTCCAATCAATATGCTTCAATATGTTTTATTGGGGGGGATGGGGCGGTTATATAATAGAACAATATCTGAATGAAAATGTATATTTGTTAAAATTAAAATTGAACCGATGCATATACATTTTTGTAGTACAAAGGATGACGTGACAAAATAGAACGTAAAGGGCGTAAAGCGTACAGTAATATTTTCATGGGATGTACCCTTCAAAATCTCGGTAGCGACTACAGTTAACGAGCTTAATCAAAATTAAAAGCCTGTAGCTTTCAATTTTCCAAATATAATAAGCACTTAAGTTTTACAATAACGTTACTGAATAATACATTTATCTACTAATTTATATGCATGTAATTTAGTGAATAATACATTTATCTACTAATTTGTATGCATATAATTTACTGAATAATACATTTATCTACTAATTTGTATGCATGTAATTTACTGAATAATACATTTATCTACTAATTTATATGCATATAATTTACTGAATAGTACATTTATCTACTAATTTATATGCATGTAATTTACTAAATAATACATTTATCTACTAATTTATATCCATATAATTTACTGAATAATACATTTATCTACTAATTTATATGCATATAATTTACTGAATAATACATTTATGTACTAATTTATATGCATGTAATTTACTGAATAATACATTTATGTACTAATTTATATGCATATAATTTACTGAATAGTAAATTTATCTACTAATTTATATGCATATAATTTACTGAATAATACATTTATCTACTAATTTATATGCATATAATTTACTGAATAATACATTTATCTACTAATTTATATGCATATAATTTACTGAATAATACATTTATCTACTAATTTATATGCATATAATTTACTGAATAATACATTTATCTACTAATTTATATGCATATAATTTACTGAATAATACATTTATCTACTAATTTATATGCATATAATTTACTGAATAATACATTTATCGACTAATTTATATGCATATAATTTACTGAATAGTACATTTATCTACTAATTTATATGCATATAACTTACTGAATAATACATTTATCTACTAATTTATATGCATATAATTTACTGATTAATACATTTATCTACTAATTTATATGCATATAATTTACTGAATAATACATTTATCACTAAATGAGGGGTTCAGGATAAATTAAGCTTTGTTTTGCTTTTAAAAAGTTCTAACGACTCTTTTACTATAAAACTTACACTTTCTGGTGAATAATATTTGAATTTCATGTATTCAACAACATATTGTCGTTGGTTAAGAATATACCCATTTACTGTATTCACTGAATATGTTGCGGAAACGAACTAGATATCCTGCCCGGTAATATCGAAACACCGGTCCTGTTGCAAAAGGAAAAGATTTTTCTTTCTTCGATATTCTTTCATTAAAATCAAAAAAGTATTTAAATTACATAAAAAGGTCAATACATAACTCTAAAAAAAAAATATTTGATATTTAGGACGCTACGTTCATATTTAGCATTTTTAATACGAAAGCCCAAATTTGCAGATCATTAAATTACTTAAATTGTCACGACGCATGTAAATAATTTGTCAAAAAAGACTCCTTCATCTCTCAAGAGACTAATACCCGCAAGAATTATGAATATGCTGTCCGAGTACTGTGCTAATTTATACATGTACCTTTTCTAGTCTGAAAAATGTGACATTTGAATATTTATGGAACAGTCTTATGAAAACAACGATACTCTCAATAGGGGTTTAAATTCGAGGAAACCAGATATTAATTTCAGACTCAAAGAAAACTTCTGAAAAATGACGTGGATACTCTGAGAGCTTTCAGAATAGACCCGAGTTAGATTTGTTAAGGGTGAATGATGGGGAGAGGACGGAAGAAATAAAACCGACGAACACAAGGACAAATATTCAGATATACTGGTTCTGTATTCGTTCATTTGATCTTGGCTCTGTTTCATTTGACTCATATTTAATTGCAGCTGTTTAAGAATTAAAATGCTGTCCTGCAATCTGTTCATTAACAATAATAAACTCTTTACTGCATCAATTTTACTGCCTGATGTTAGTGCCTATTTCCATGGATTATTTTAAAAGATTGTTCTGCAGATTATTTTTTTATATTTTTTATTAAGCATTGAGTCATGATATAATTTTTCTTAATTGATTAAGTCATTTTTCTTAGTCTTTCTTCTTACTGTGCGTAAAGAAATACCATTTACTAACAACCACGATCCATATTACCATGCACAGTAATTATTTGTTGCGGGGAACTTTCTTTTCATAGCCACAGCAACCAAGCGTTTACATTTTGTTCATTAATAAATCTTCAAAGTGCATACTTTAAAATCTTTTTTTCTTTTTAAAGTATAGAATTGCAATAACAAAGAATCAATTCTAAATGTATATCATAATTTAAAGCCTTTCCCTATCTCGTGGTTCTTTTCGATTTCCAAAAAGTGTCGTTCTTAAAAGAAACTTAAGAATGATAAGAACATAAAATTATATGGACAGAGATACAAAATTAGTAACAAGAATAAATATTTTTTTACAAATGTTCCTTGTGATATATGTAGCACAGTTTCTAGATAAACGTTATAACGTCAGATATACTTTTGAGGCTGATAATAATGTGTGTTTCGTGCAAATATGAAAAAGAAAGTAAAACATCGTTTAGATTAGTAACTCTGATATAAACACGTAATTTCATTTCTTATTCTATATATTCTTCAACAATATCCTTACACACACGCCCACGCCTTTTGTTGATGATAAAAGTTGTATTGTCTTTATAAAGTATTGATTTATTAATAAGAATAAAAGGTTCATGAACATCAATCTCTTTTTATCTGCATACAATGACAGCAGTCACTATCCTGTGTTTCACTGTTCGATATTATAATCATAAACCTAACCATGCACGTCTGGTATATCAAAACGGAATTTATGAACAAATGTATCAGATATATCTTTAAAAATACTTAATTAATCATGTGAATAACAAACTTATGTTTGTATTATCTTATCACATTGAATTTATCACCTTTATTTATTACACAAAGACGCCCAAATAAGGGACCTAGTGGTTATTTTTCCGTGTGAATGTGCTCTCTGTGGAACAGGAAAAGATGCAACGTCGAGTCAATTACCAAGTGTTAATATGTTCACACACATACACACACATAAAATCAGATAGAAATTCAAAACACTCTTGTGATGAGTCAGCATTCGTAAATAATAAAATAATTATTTTGCTGACGCAATGTACATTCAACAGTCTGGGACTTCATAATTTATGAAAGCTGTTTTCCGAACTTTTAACGTTGAGGGCGTGGTTTCTAATTTTCATCAATTGGAAACAAAGCCATTGCATGTCCGATTTCAATGAAGGTGCACAAGTGATGTCAACTGCGAATGGATAGAAAAGAAAGATGTTGCTAACATTTATTATTAAAAGCTTTCTTTACGAACCATATATTTAGAAAGCTTCTGCTTTACTTATTTGTGCATAAATCTTGTGAATAGAACCAGATTTTGTTTTAATTTGCATTTCCAAGGACTTTTAGAAACGCTCACCAGGTCATTATTCATTGGAAACGTAGAGCGGCCTGGTAACAAAATTAAGTATCCATTGTTATTCTCATCAAATATTCATTAACATAATCCACGTGGATATCATAAAACAGCCAGGGATATTTAGTAGGTCCTATGCAGAAGAAAAACTGTAACGTAATAGATGGGAAAGGTCTAAAGTTACAGTATTGACGAAAATATTACATCTTTAAAGCAAATATATAATGAAACATTGCAAGTAATATATTCTGTTAATATGAATCTGCAGTGTATTTTTAAACAAGAACATTAAGTTTTGCCATACACGATGATCAATCAAAGATTCGGTCAATGATTCTGAAAAGGTGTCGGGAAATCTGGCTGAACCCACCAGTAGAAAGAACGTTCAACAGACATCTCAAGTAACTGATACAACTGCTAGATGTAGAATTATATATTTTGACATCGGCTAATGGATATCTCAGAGGGCATAATATAGTATTTGTGTAACTTTAATTAGGTGACTGTTTCCGGAAATTTCTTTCACCCTATAAAGAGCATCAGGATTTTGTATCATTAATCAATGAGTTTTAATAGATAAGTTCAGACGATAAAGCAAGCAATAAAATATATTCGGACATCAAGATCAAACATTTTGGTGCAATGTCATAAATAAACTGTATGTATAAAGTAATGTGTTCAAACGGAACCTGAAGAAATGAACTTTTTCACTGTATAACACGCGATTTTAGCGGTTTACCGTTTGTGTTCTGCTGTGTTTTCTGTATAATTGCACAGAATATATCAGTAGTAATATAATTCTCCTTCCTAATTCGGGGGCCTCGGGTGGCTGAGTGGTCTAAGGTCCACATCTCACCTCGATCAACGTGGATATGTGAGAAAGCTTGCCAGTGGCTTCCCGTGGGTTTGTGGTTTTTTCTGGGGTCTTCCCAGGTTCTTCCTGCACTAAATATACCGGCCGCCGTTTATAGCTTATCATGTGCTGAAAAATGGCGTTAAACCCCACATAACCCAAACCTTCCTAATTCAAAGTCAAACAGCACATTAAAAAAAATTGAAGAAAAAAAATATTACATTGTGGGATTTGAGCTTGGTTCGCCCGCATGGAAGGCGGCCACACTACCCACAGACTAAACGAGCGTCACAATTATTTCTCCTGGAAAATCCAGTAATTCACGGCCTAGCATAACATAAAATGTATTAATATTCAATAAAATTTGAATACATATTTTTGTCGTCGAATCTGACTTACACTGTGACCTCTTAACAAAATGAACTTGATGCTTGAAACTTCTTGCGAAGTAAATTAAGCTTAAAATGACTCTTTGTTTCTTTAAATTAATGTTAACAAAAGATCCCGTGCATGCGTTAACAATAGTATGAAAAAGACATTCCCTTTCTGTTATTTTAAATAGCATTTTATAACTTCATATAAAGTTGATCATAAATGGAAAATCAAAAATGTCCCTGGTCAAAATCTATAATATGGAATTTAAATTACTAGGGCACGATGAACAAACTGACGTATACAAGCAAACAAAAATTATTTGTGTCAGAAACTATTAAAATATATAAGGTACATATCGAAATTCCTTTATAGGCCAAAAAGGGAGATAGCGTTCACGAGACAACTTTATCATATCATTGAACCTTTTAATTTTGAAATTTAATTTCGTCATTGTGAAAAGAAGGGTTCAAATAGTGTGTTCACGTTGATCCATCTTTAGTTAACATTTACAAAGGACAAAATACGAAATAGTTACCGAAAATGTTGCCTCAATGTTTCTACGCTTTTTTAGCCTTCCATGGAGAGGACCAAATTTTTAAGCTTGATTTCGACTGTAAAACACAAGTGCAAGTCAAAATAAATGACAACGCGCTAAAGATGGATCTCTCCAGTAAGCAATTAAACAGGATTAGAAATAGAAGAATTGTTTTTTTCTTTCTGCATAGATTTAAAGCAGCGTTCGCTTAATCATTCGCAATTTTGGGGACATTTTCTAGAAGAATAATTCTGTTAGAATTCATTTTTGTCAGAAGAGAGCAAAAATAAAATGTCTGATATTTTGCAAACTTCGCCGTCAAAATTCTAATTTAGCGCAACCAAACATTGTTTCCTCTCTTAATTTACTATATATATATATATATATATATATATATATATATATATATATATATATATATATATATATAATAGAGGAAGCGATATAAAGAGCCAAGAGCCCTCGAGTAGGTCGCATCACTCAAAATCACCGGTCAAAAAACTGATTTGTATGAACAGACTAAAATGATATTTCCACACAATCCTGTTTTAGCATTTCTGAGTACTCAACATTTGAGACATTCTAGTCTGGGCAAAGTTAGAGCCTCTTTGGAATTAAACAACAGCTGGAAAATCAAAACAATTTATAGACAAAAGATGTAAGAAGTGCCAACAAATGAAACAAACAAGTACATTTTAAGCACGGTCACAAGAGTAAGAAATTGGTAGATTTTAATTTCACACAAACATATATATATATATATATATATATATATATATATATGTATATATATATATATATATATATATATATATATATATATATATATATATATATAGTTTTGAAGAATATCTTACATTTCGTTTTGATTCATACCCCCGTTGCATTCTCACAAATAGTCCACAATCAGCTCTATGCATCAAATGAATTCCATTTTTGCAAAATAAAAATATTGAAATTAAAAATAATAGTGTACTTCTTCTGCTTACAAGAGAAGATATGACGTAAAACACTTTAAGGCTTCAAGTTTTTATTTTTTAATTCAGAAAATGAACCAGTTTTACGCATATGCACCACTGACATTTTGTAGCGTAATAAATGTTATATTAGATAGCTTAGATTCCGGATAAACATAAATACACAAAAGACTTTTCTAATTAAGATTCATAAAAAAAAACTAATGTGTTAGTAGTAAATCAACAATTTATGTAACAGAGGCTGTGGCAGATTATCAGAATAGATACATCATACTTTTTCAAACAAGTCAATATCTTTCCCTCCAAAATGTCGATATAGGATTCCGCTAAATACATTCCTGGCTTTCTGGCGTCCAAATACATGAAGAGTATCATGACCTGAGACAGTTTGCATGATGAGTCATTGGAATCAATATGAACAATTTAGAGTTTGAAGCTTGTATGAAGAATCACATTTGGTGAAGGAAGGGCAGGATTCCTTCCCACATGTAATATATTTTAAGCTCATATTTTCCGACTATTTGGTAAGGTTCTTGACATGTCTTCTTCTTGACCAATAATTGACAAACTTTGAAAATATTTCAAACACCGATGAAAGGACATGTCTAGTGAACCAAAAACTACATCATGGTTTCCTAATCCAACAAAGAGATCTTTAGCAATATAAATTTACAAACTTTATTGTGTCTTAACTTATTTTGTCTATTAATCTGATATTAACGCCTAAAATGCATCACTCAAACTTTCCAATGGATGCAAGCAGATACATAGATGTGTGTGTGTGTGTGTGTGTGTGTGTGTGTGTGTACTGGTGTTTAACGGCACCTCAGCACAATAGTGGCTATATGGTGCCAATTCAAAGAAAAGTTCTAAACTATCAAAATGAAAATTGCACATAAACGTAGGAAGATATACCCTGTAAACGTGAAATACTACAAAATAAAAGAAACGCGTAAAATTGTTAAAATTCTGAAAATAAACCGCATTCCCTCAAATTGTCCAAGATTTTCCCGTGTGACACATCATCATAAAACTAGATAGTCTGATAGTCTGATACTGCTGTAAACATTGTGCTAGCAGACATGATGTGCTATGCTTGAAATAACTGCATAAGCTAAACCAAATAATTAATATCATTGACAATTATCTTTAAATTTTAAGACTTTATCACGACGTTGTCAACTTCATTACGTTTTACAATGCTTGTAGATCATTTACAGCCAGCTTGGGCACATTGAAAAGTTTCGAATTTAATGGTCCATTAAGATAAATTTCAATAGACAATGTCGTATGGAACTTCGGACAGGGGTCATACAGCCAGACAAATAATAATTTACTACAACAGAAGTAATAAACAAAATGATTCACGGGCAGTTTTGACCTTAGATGAAATCGATACATTTGGTACACTAATCAACAGCTAACGGTGGTAGCATCTAGTATGACCTGTCAGACAGAGCAGTCCTGCTATATTGTCCAGACTAATAGATACCGCTTGACATTTCAAGGTTATGGATGATACAACTACCTGCCAATGACAAATTGGACACCTGAAGACGTTTCAAGGTCATACATATATCATTTTAGTGGTTGATATATTGACGGAACACTGTGAAATTTAAAAAAGTATAATCCTTTATCAATAAATGTCGAGAAATGCAAATTCTAGCTCTGCCAGTATACCAGCTACTTTTGAATTACTGGACCAGTCAGACGACTATTTCGCAAAAATTACAAAAAGATCACTAGACCAGCCAGACTATGAAAACAATAAGCGAACAGGAAATAATAATTTAAAATTTTACATATCAGCAATAATGGCAGAAAGCAACATTGTATTGAATTCAACAGGTATCACAGAGGAGCGCGGTGAATAACCAAATGTCGTTTGCTAGTATACAAGTAAAGATTTTATGATTAATTTTTACAGTGCAAATAACTGAGATCACTTGGTATAAGCCTATGGCACCGGATTTCAGATCAAAATATCTACGGTTCAAATCTCGTTAGAGATGAAATCTTTTATAGCGTTGACTACGTCACAACTTACCTCACAAAAGTGATGTAATACACAAGTTAATATCATAACATCATTTCGACTTGCATTCTACGTAATAACACGCAGATACACAAGTAAAAATCAAATTGATTGGGCTACGTCACAGTGCACTGAAACATTGGTATAATATACAAGAAAAAAACATAACATAATTGCCACTTGTGTTCTATCTCACAGCACACAGAGACAGTGATGTAATACACAGTCCGTAAAGGAGAAATGCAGTTTTACACACGAATAAGTGAAGCAAAACACATGCACAATAGTTGCTAAATGTATATTAATATTTAACATCTTTAAAAATAAGTTAAATAAATTGAAATCAAGACCTAGATACCTGATGCACTTGTACCTAAAGAAGTGAGAAAAATTTCAGGTTCCTTTAATATGATCGCAACTAGAAAAGAGTTAAGTAGAATGAATAAGAGGAATTTAAATAGAATCATAACGAAAAGATTTAAAGGTCCACTTGAAAGAAATGTTAATAAATATAGATTTTACGGCGGAAACAATAAATATTTGTGTGAATGTTTCAACCATATTGAGTCATATTGAAGAAGATGATCAGGAGAATACTTCGGTAATTTGTTTATGTTAAAATTCAATTTGACTTAGCGAACAGATAATGAAAAGACCTATTAAAGAGGTGAACAAGTTCAGAATAGAACATTTCACTGCAGAAACAAGTCGATTAACAGGCTGAATACAGTTGAAATGGATAATATCATGGAACGTTTTTTCGCTATTGTTCATATCAAATTTGGACAGCATATAAACGAGAGTGAAATAAGTGTATTTGATTGCATGAAATATTTAACATTGTACATATAGAGAAATCAGCTGCTCAGAGGAAGCTCATATATAGATTTGCATGAATGGATTAAGAACATTGAAGCTTTTCTTAATGTTAACAATAAAGACGGTAGATATTTTCTTTTTATCTTTCTAAGCCTTTGGACTCTGTATTAAACACACCCAATTACCATGTAGGTAGACCATCAACATACAGTGTACATATATACAGACATTGGTTCGATAAGCGTCCAGTAAAAAAACACAACATCCACTGGTGGTGGTATTGGTGATCATTTTATTTTATCAGCTATCTTTGATTTACAGCAGAGCCAGCTGCAGATGATGCCCCGGTTGCAAACGCTTTCCCAATATCAACAACAATTGGGGCTACTTTTCTACCGATCCCGGGTAACTTACTCACAATCTTTGAAAAAATATTACCAAAAAAGCCTCCTCCAATTATTTTTTTTATATTAATTTTTCGTTGCTTCATTATTTAGTACTTTTATACAATCTTGCGCGTGCAACTACATAATTTTGCGCAGATGTAAGTAATATGTCACCTGCTCATTGTTCAGATCATTTTGTCCAATTGAAGAATCTGTTAGTGACATCGTGATACTTGAAATTTGTGTTTCAACCTTAATTGGGTAATAAATCATTTGTCTAGGTTATATTTGCAATAGAAAACCCGGTGAGACATTAGGACTAAAAGAGTAGATAGTTTGCGCTCTACTTCCTTGTGATGTGTAAGATACATTCGCGATTGAACAGTTTATTAGTTTTGCGCTTACTTCTGTAATATCAACAGGTTTTTCACCTTCATATGTGATTGTTGGTACCTGTGATCCATATGTGTTTCTGCTAAACCCCGACAGAAAACCAACTGTAGTTGGAGTATTAAAATGTACACGAATATTATTTTTAGTGTCATTTGTTTCTTAGCGTGTTATAGTTTAGTTGAATTGTCACACTTGCTGAATTTACACCATCTAATGATAACAATTGTTTTATTACAGTAATAAAGATCTGTCACGTTGTAAGCGCCTGGAGGTATTTTTGACAGATGACCATGTACCTTTTGAATAAGTAAAATCATTATTAACACCAGTTTTCACGTTGAAAATTGAGGACCACATTCTTACTGAAATTAGTCCAATCTCATATTGTTCTGTTTGGTCTAACTGTATTGGAGGCGTGTAAATAACTGAAAATGTGCGCTATTACATGTTGTTTGTTTTGAATCGAGAAGTAGAGTTGTTCATTGCATTTTATACTCATTAATTATATAAATTTAGATCATTATGGAGAACTGCGTACTCATATGTGGTTAAGCTGCCATTACCTCTAAGGTGATCTAAGATCTCAACAAATTCATTGTCAGTTTCTAATCCACTATTACCTCCCTCCTTTGATGAAATTAACAAATTTAGTATGTCAACAAGCTCGCCTTGAGATCTGTAACATTTGATGCTGCTACATCCAGCTAAGCCATCACCAAAATGTAAAAAGCACTGAAAGAGGCTTACCAATCTGACTCTTAGCACTAATATTTAAAATAGTTCTAAAAGAATTTTTATAATCTTTTTCCAAATATTTGTTGCCAGTATCATAATAAGCATTAGCAATAAAAGTATCACGAATAGCATGTGTTTCTTCAAAAGAAATATCAGTTGTAATTTTTTTATCTACATATAAAAAGTCATTTTCAGCTCCTAATCTGTTTCATTTTGTCGTTGTACTCTTGCAACAACTCATACTTATCCTGCTGTGAGTTTATTGTGTAGATATAGACCTTTGAAACGCTAATTGGTGATGACACAAGTAATGGTGTTGTTAGTGATATTTATGTTTTGCGGGCTGGAAACGCAATGACAGTTGATCTTAATATGACTGGGACAAAATTATTAACCTGGAGACAACTTATCTACTACCAAATGGTAATTTATCACAAGCAGCAAGTTAATTAATGTTCCTATACCATGCAGTGCTGGTGATGCTGTTCCTTAATTCAGTTTATTCAACGTTATTTCAGCTTCGGTTAGAAAGTCTGGTGACAGAATGATAGGAGACCTAGTTATGGGAGCTAACAAAGTAAAATCAACTGCTCTATCAAAATTAGATGAGGATTTATCAAACAAATACTGAATCTGTTTCTGTTGTAGGTACAAAAAGAATATAAAAAACAATTGCTGGCATATAACATGCTTGACTAGTGATACCTCAAAAAGAACTAACTTTATTCCTAGCGCTTCTTCATCTTATTCAGGTTATAATGCTTTCTATGCCTTTGCATGACATCATACAGGAACAGTAAGTACAAATACGTGGACAACAAACGGCCAATCAGCAAATTTCTGGTTAAAGATTGGGTGTCCTAGTGCAATCTCAATTGGAAATTTACGCTTAGAGCTAAGCCCACTAATGCGGAAAGAATCAACAATTGGAGGTTGGAAGGATCAACAGACAATACTAACTTTGTTACACTTTATACCGCGACAAATCCAACATATATTGGAAGCACAGCAAAAGAGTTTCTACAACAATGTACAAGTGGTTTAGATTATACTGTATATATGCAGAAGAAACAAATCCAGGACTAACATGCTTTCAGATTTTTACTCATGATGATCAAATATAGATTTTGTATAATCAACATAAATAATGGCAGAGTTTATTGCTACTTGCAGAGATTTTTATAATCTTAATTTTAATGTAAATCCCGCAAACATTAATATTCTAGATGATGCTAGGCAACTACAAAAAGATGCCGCCCTCAAATTACTTAATCTCAAAGTTGCTGACTTCCGAAGAGATAAAACAGATATGGAAAAAAATATATATTTTTATTAAGGCGATGAGAGCTGAAGAACTGCTTAATAAAATAAATGAATATGAAATAATGCTCAAATTTTGCAATAAAAAAGGAATTAATCAATTAGAAGAAGAAATTGAAAATCTTTTACACCTAATTATTACCAAGCCTGATTACGAAATAGCTCAGAATATTATTCAATGCAGCGTAATAAAAAAAAGAAAACTGATAATTCACATAAGTCAGAACAATAATGCACTGATAAGCAAAGTGATCAAAATAAGTATTTATTAAGTAAACAAAGAGATCTAAGAAACAAGTTTGCAAAGAGAAGACTGCATCGTGATATGGGACTATTTTTTGGTGATATTCAAACTATAAAAGATCTTCGTAATGAATCAAGCGATGGTTATGTTCTTACAACCTCCGATTTTATACTGTTCTGTTATTTAATGAACAAAATAAAATTCGAAAAGAATTACTCAGTTGATGAGTATAATGAGGCATATGAGACAGTAAAAACATTTGAAACAGATAAAACACAAGAACAAAATGCTTGTCTACTTAAACATATAACAAAATCTGATAAGATTAATAAAACGATTCCTTGGACATTTAGTGAAATGATCACAAATGAACAAGAAACTAAACTAAAATCAGTAAAACTCAATGATTTTTTGTATGGATACAATCGACAATGTTACTGGATTTGTAGGAGCAATACATGAGTACTCTCAGGTAATTCTGCATGTTATAATAGAAGGTGCTGGCCCAGTAAACGTTTATGTATATTTAGGTGAATATTCAATAAACAATGTATAACTTTCTACTTTTTCAGTTAAGCATTTGGTTGAAAATACTGATAAATTTGCGGCCGCATACGTTGCTGCATACAAACATTTGGTACTTAGGATACGGTCTGTAGTACTTGTAAAAATGATTTAACATTTATAAAAAAAGCATAAAGATATTCCTGGTATAGATAATGTTTCAAAACAATTACAAATAGCAAAAGACACAGGGCCATTAGATGTATCTGAAATACCAGCTGAAGAAGTTAATCAAATAACAGATCCAAAATGAGTTCTATTTGATGAATATAGACATTTTTTGTATAAAGAAGAAAACATACTTTTCTTGGACGTTGTAAGTAAGCGGGCAGAGGATCATCAAGTGATGATGGTAATGTGGAAACTGCTGGTAAATTTGCGGCCTCGTATGTTATTTTACGCAAATATTGTATAGATGGGGCTACAATAAAATACATGTGTGATGCCGTGGCCTTCATTAATGAGCATGACACATTAGAAAACATTAACGATATTACTAAAGATCAAATATCAAACGAGTTCGACTCTATTGGGTAATATAAGTTTATTGCGGAAGAAGAAATACAAATAGCTGATAAAATTCAGAGTTCTTTAAAAATACAAAGATTTCCTTAATAGGCCAGAAAACATGGATTTCTACGCGACAATAATAGAAGCAGCAAAGTTTCTTGACTTACCTAAGGATATATTTTAAAACCCAATTAGAAAATTTTGTGTACAAAATAAGTATAATGGCTGATATTAGTGAGATAATTGATGAAATAAAAAATGACAGCAAGGTAATCAAAATAACAAAAAACAAAAAAAGACATCTCTCTATTGTATAAAAATAAACCGATGGTAATGTGGATCCATGATGAAATTTGTGGGCAGTATTTTAAAATAACTGGTGAAAAGATAAAGTTATCTTTGGTAAAAACAAATGATGACAGCAAGTACTTCTTGAAATCTGCTTGAAATTTTAAACGATATAAAATTTTTGATAATATTAATAATTTGTATTGCCCAATTAACAACGATAAGTATACTAAGTTAGCGATTGATCATAATAACATTAAGGCGTATAATACATATGATGAGCTGTTAAGCAAGCATAGAATACTAAAGATCTTAAAAACCAAAGAAAAAATGGCTGGTAAAGTTGCTCTATCGTTGAATGAGTATGATGATGATGTTTATTTGATTGCCAAAGCGGAAAATATCTATATTAGGGAATTTTTTACGATGATTATGTATCACCTGATGATATAATAAAGAAAACAGTGGTAAAAGATAGTGGCCTTAGAACAGTTGTAAAAAAAGAATCTGATACAGATTCACAGTAACAAAAACAAAAACAAAAACAAAAAAAAACAAAGCTCATGGATTTGATCTGCACGAAAAATCGTAATGGAAGAAACGAGTGAGGTTGATATGCTTGAGGAATTGGGACTATAAAAAATTGTGTGTAACAATAATAATATAAAAATTATATACACAACAGTATAATCTAGCTGTAGTAGTGTAAAGTAGGCATTTTTGGAGCAAAATCTGTTTAATTTTGTTATTTTATCTTTGAAAAACATGCACAAACATATTTTTAGCCAGAAACTCTACTTTACGCTACTACTATGTTCTATAGATGGGTTTAATTTTTTGTTTTAGAGTCATCAATTATCTACAACTGGAATCACCAGACGTAGAGGTTATATTACCAGACTTATTAACAGGGTTTAATACTAGTTTAAGGAGCTTGACTTCATAGAAATACCAGTTGATCGTGACAGCACCTCTAGTGTGCGAATGACAGTCCAATATCTACATATTTAATGCCACAATCTAAGGACAAAGCGTTCTAATATTTTTATGAGTGTAATGCAACATTATGTTTGGATCCGTTGCGTTACTGATTAAGTCAAAATGATAAAGCAATAATAATTAAAACTATTGAGTAATGAACGAAATAATATGTTCAGATCTAGCGTAATAAAAGGGAACATTTTATTTGATAGAGAAAGAACTGCAGTATTAAGTGAGTCCACCAAATCCCCCATTGTCTTAAAACATACTTGAAAGTTTCCGATTGGATGCAGAAGTTAGATATGTATGGTGGAATATAAATAGCACGGTCTATTATATAAGTTTAACAATTGGTGCCTGCTAAAATATTGCAGATATGAATTTGATATTCTTTTTCACTGTAGAATCGTATCACCTTATTAACTATTTTGTTACGCCTTTCAAGGCAACATGACCAAGCTAATGGCGCATGGTAAAGTTTTGGATTTATTAGCATGAAAAGCAAATATTATGATATACTATGTCAGACGTAACTTCGGACAAACGTTTTGTGGCCAAACAAATTATAATACACTACAAAAGAAGAAATAAACAAAATGGGCATCGTAACTTTATGGTTTTTGGCTGAATCGATAATTTGCATTCATATCAAAAGCACTTGGCGGGAGAATCGTGTTCAATCAACCAGAGTAGTGCGTTATGTTTGTGGTTCATATTATACATATCGCTTGATATTTACAGGTTATGGGTGATAAATTCAATTAGACATGACAAATTATTCAGAGGTAGATGTTCAAAGGTCACAACTATGTCATTTGTGGGGGATTACTGTGTGTGTAAACCTAACTTATGATAAAGAACAAGGCAATTCCTTATAAAATTGTGAAAGTTGATTGTTTAAAGAATGCCTCAAGTAACAGCGCTGATACAGATCTAAAATCATTCCCTTTTTCGACCTTAGTAGCCATGGTTTCGAACCATAAACCTTCATATCAATCGTCTTAGATCTTTTGTTTCGTTTCTATTGTGCCTGTCCAATTCATAGAAGCAGTCTTTACCTCAACTTCTTTCCACATAGATATAAATGCACGGTTTTAAAGGAATGACTCGTGAATACACCATTTCAAAGTAGTTTAAGTACACAGTTCTGTCATTTTAATGTTTTCTTTGTACTATTGACGGCCAGGGAGAGCGCAACAACATAATCCTGAAAGTTACAAAAACATTTTCTAAAAAGTTGATCATTGAAATGTGGTATGTAACCTATTCAAAATGAAATGTGGTATGTAACTTATTCAAAATGAAATGTGGTATGTAACCTATTCAAAATGAAATGTGGTATGTAACCTATTCAAAATGAAATGTGGTATGTAACCTATTCAAAATGAAATGTGGTATGTAACCTATTCAAAATGAAATGTGGTATGTAACCTATTCAAAATGAAATGTGGTATGTAACCTATTCAAAATGAAATGTGGTATGTAACCTATTCAAAAATCATCTATTTTTTTATTTATTTGTTGTAGAAAAACAGCCTAGCATAAAGGCTATTATTTGGCATAATGCTTTAAAAAATTAATATGCAAAATGATTATATTACCGAAATATCCGGACGAAGGTTTTGTGTCTTTAATTATTTATTTGTTTTCCTGCTTGAGCTTAACTTCAATATCTTTTGCAGCTAGATGTTGAAGACTCTGTGCATAAAAACTTATATTTTTGATTAAATGAACAAGATGCCGCAGACAGCTACACTATCTCCTATGAAATAATTGACTGTGCTCTTTTAGCTTTTATTTCTTCCACGTAGTTTGTTTCAGTATCTTTTGATGATTTAGAATCTTATTATTCTTTGTTTAAACGCTCACCTTTAGATGTTTTGAATTTCTGTAAACGTTTACCAAGTGTCTTCCAAGTTCAACTCTAGGTGGATCTTTTGGCTGTTGTGCAGTTACTTTCTCTGGTGATTTGTCAACCTTAGATTAATCTTGCCTATTGTCTTCGCTCTCTTCAATTTATGTGTGCTAAAATTTGTAAGATAGATCAACACAAATCTGAATCTGAGCAAAGATGAAATTGCACGATGATTATTTCAAAGTCTTACTTGCAAATAGTGAAAACTAATTTGAAATATAGTTGCTTCAGTAAACAAGATGGACTTTACAACATGTTCAAAACTTGGAGAAAAGAAATACATGTCTGTGTTTTACAGAACTAAAGGCTATTGTAAACCGTGTCCAAAAGAGTACCCCAAGCAGATGGATACTTAGAAATAGTACTTAGAAAGAGTAACCCAAAAAGATGGATACTTAGAAATAGCACTTAGAAAGAGTACCCCAAACAGATGGATACTTAGAAATAGAGAAAATGTAAATGAATACAAGTAAAAGTACATGCAATAAATATACTACAATGATGAAAAGATAATTTAGCATGATAAGTAGTAGAATTCAAAACATTAAATCAGGTATAACTTTGAAAATCCGCAATATTTATTAATTTAACTTCCACCGAAGTTGGTTACACTTTACTAAACCCGAAGGAGCCAGCGATAACGGTTTAGACATAGATCATGTCACATCATGTTCCAATTCGATTCTGAGCAGCAGAGAAAATGTTTTCACAGGCCGAAGACATGAAATATGAAAGCCGGCGAAATCAGGTCACCAAATTATAATAGGTCTTCAAGTAAAGAGATCGAACAGCATACTAAAAAGTTGAATCATTCAGGATGACTTGCTTCATCACTGAGGAAATTCTGAATGACATTCATTAGTGTGGTTTATACGTCTTTTGTCTAGTCTATTTTTGTTATTGACTTCATTGAATGTCTGCATTAGTACACGTGCAGAACATGGAGAGCTATTCTTATAATATTAGCTATTGTAACAAATTCTTTTAAAACAATGCAAGGAATTAGGAATAATTTCATCACTTGCAAATTTAATATTTTCTGGGGGTTTTTTGTTTGTTTTTTTTTTTTTGTTTTTTTTTTTTAAATTGATATATGTGTATGTTATAAAAGTAGTATTCAGTGCAGATATAGGCAAACTTAGTTTAAATGAAAAACATCTGACGATGTGTCTAATTCTGTTTCATTGTATGAACCCATCTTTCAGTTCATTTCGTTAACAATCCACGATGTCGATCGGAATAAATCTGCCAGTCAGTGATGTCACACAATAAAATTGCAACATCTGACAATGCTTTGGACATTTTAGCGGGTCTCGCAATATACAAGATTGCTTACGTCATTTTATAGTCTTTCTCGTCCATCTATTCCAACTCATTTCCAGTTAAACATTTACAGGTTATCTATTTGCATGTTCCATTTGAAATAACTGTTCAATTCCTGTTTGTACTCATTCATTTATGTAGACCGTAAGTTCCTTTAAACATTCCAAAAATTCCTAATTCCTTTTTCAAGTGGTTGTGCCGTGTTCTGCGTCGTCCTCGACGAGGTATGCCCCCCACAAGTTTTCTTCTTTATTTAAAAAGTAACACAGTTGACTGATGATGGGTGGCAGTTTGAAATAAAAGAAATTGAAAATCTTCTAAATGAAAATGATGATACAGAAACACAAGATTAAATACAAGTTGGTGATACTGTAAATCTGGCTAGTGGTTTTAATCGAACAGTACCCGGAGCTTCTGAAATTACCACATGTAGTTTGCAAGCATTTTACAAAGACTTATTGACGAGTTCGATGAGCCAATGAAAAGTAGACCAGAACAAATGAAGCACACTATGATTTTGATAAGAAACGACTGATGCTCCCCTGGCTGAAAAAAAACACAACCTTTCCACAAATCCTAAAATTATTTATTCCTTTCGGCTGCTGAGAGTTGAAATCATCTCAAATACTCTTGGGCGATAGAAAGATTTTCAAGATGGGTGTTATTGTTATGGTGGCCATATTATATGTAATATCGGCACCATGTTCATTCAGTGCCAACTAGACATCAGCAGAAAACCTTTGGTGAAAACCCCATGTCGATATGACCATCTATTCAGGAGAAGAAGCGAT
This sequence comes from Margaritifera margaritifera, assembly GCA_029931535.1. Taxonomy (NCBI): domain Eukaryota; kingdom Metazoa; phylum Mollusca; class Bivalvia; order Unionida; family Margaritiferidae; genus Margaritifera; species Margaritifera margaritifera. The sequence continues at coordinate 256,940 of JAQPZY010001574.1, forward strand.
AGCAAGGTTTTCAAGATGGCCGCTATAGTGGCCATATTGGATGTAAGATCAGTATCATTCATTTAGGACCAGCAAGAAATCTTTTGGTGAACACTCCATGTCCATATGACTTTCCGTTCAGGATGAGTAACGATAACAATATGTTCAAGGTGGCCTCTGAGGCGGCCATTTTTGATGTCCAAGCGGCACGATTTTCATTTAAAAAATCAGCTAAACCTTGGGATTAATCTCTGTATGTAAATTGTCATGGCTATCCTCCAAGTAGGTTCGGCGGAGTAGCGATAACAAACTTGTGCTAATGGACGATGGGCGACATGCCGTACCATAAGCTCTTCTGGTCTATGACCAGTGGAGCCAAAAACTAACACTGTGTTATGAACAACCTGTTACGACTCTATGGTCTAAGAAAAATGTAACAGAAAGAAAGTGAAACCAACAAATCAAGTAAAAAATCAACAAGCAATTTATTACTAGATAATTAAAATGAAAAATCAAAAAGTCACTTACAGTAATGTGTTTTGAAATCCTAATAATCCAATAAGAATGATTGTTCTAATCACAAGTCCTAAATATAGAATGTTTCGAATTCACGGCTGTGTCCTTGAATGTTATGATGTGCTAATGGTCTCCAAAGTCCTGATGTACTAGAAATCTTGATGTGCTGATGTCAAAATGAAGTATTCCAAAATATCTGAATATAAGTTCACATAAATTCCAAAATCATCAATTAAAAATCCAAAATCCAAAAGTTTATGAGCACTGTTATAATCCAATGAATATTTAAAATAATTCCTCTCTTAAAATTTGGAATGAATTTTCACAACTGTAATAGCTCTTTACAAGACTGATGGTAATGTCAAAACTGAATAAATGTCCACCAAACATGGCATATATAAAGATTGGTCACATGACAGAATGTTCTAGAACATGTGTCATCTTAATGGAATTTTACTTGTAAACAAAAATCAACCTTGACCTTCAAATTGAGAAAACATATTGATCAAAACAACCTAATTCAAGGACACTAGTTAAACATGTTTTTCCTAATAACATTAAGATTTAAGCAAATTTTAAAGTGAAGAAACATTTATAATTTCCTAAAATATTTATAATATTATATAAACATCATACATAACACCTCCCCTCATAAAGAAAAAGAAAGATTTATATAATAAAGCTTTCTTTTGAATATATATCTAATACTATAATAACCAAAATTACATAAGAACATGTTTTATGATACTGGACTTAATTACATCAAGCAATATTACATTTCTAGGCACGTGAGAGTGCATCTGCAATCACATTGTCTTTTCCCCTGATGTGTTTGATGTCAATGTTATATTCCTGCAATATCAAACTCCATCTCAACAATCTCCGATTTTTATCTTTCATTTTGTTGATGAAAGTAAGGGGATTGTGATCACTGTACACAATAATTGGAGAAAGAGCTGAGGTAACATACACTTCAAAATGCTGTAAAGCCAATATCAAAGCCAAACATTCCTTCTCAATTGTGGAATAATTTTTCTGGTGCTTGTTTAGTTTTTTAGAAAAATAACACACAGGGTGATCCACACCACTTTTGTCTTCCTGAATCAATACTCCACCAACCCCTACATCACTTGCATCAACAGATAATTTAAATGATTGGCTGAAATTTGGTGCAGAAAGAACTGGTGCATTCTTAAGCATGGCCTTTAACTTGTCAAAAGATTCCTGACACTTGTCAGACCAATAAAATTTGGTTTTCTTACTCAATAAACTTGTCAAAGGTTCAGCAATTTTGGAAAAATTGGAACAAAATTTCCGATAATATCCAGCCATACCTAGAAATCGCATCAGTTGCTTTTTACAAATTGGAACTTGAAATTCAGAGATAGCTTTGACCTTAGCTTCTATAGGTTTAACTTGACCTTGTCCCACAATATGTCCTAAAAATGTGACACAAGCATGGCAAAACTCACTTTTGCTCAAATTAATTGTCAGATTCACATCGCTGAGTCGATCAAAGAATTTTCGAATGGTTTCCAAATGATCTTCCCAGGTGTTGTTGTAGATAATGACGTCATCGATATAAGCGTCACAATTATCAAGACCAAATGTTATCATGTTCATCAGACTTTGAAACGTTGCAGGCGAATTTTTCATTCCAAACGGCATGACTTTATATTGATAAAGTCCATCTGGAGTTACAAATGCTGAAATTTCTTTTGCCCTTTCCGTCAGTGGAATTTGCCAGAATCCTTTTAAAAGGTCAAACTTGGTGACATATTCCGCATTTCCAATTTTATCAATGCAATCGTCCATTCTTGGGATTGGAAATGAATCAGTTTTGGTGACACTGTTGACTTTTCTATAGTCAGTACACATACGGAATGTATTATCTGGCTTGGGAACAAGAATACATGGTGAACTCCAGTTACTTTTACTTGGTTCTATGAAATCATTCTCCAGTAAATACTGAATTTCTTTCTTCAGATAGTTCTGTTTGAGAGGATTCATCCTATAAGGATGCTGTTTCACAGGCGCAGAATCTACAATGTCAACGTCATGATAAATTTTACTTGTTCGTGTTGGAACATCAGGAAACAAGTGCTCATATTCATGTAATAGCTGTTTTAGTTCATTTCTTTCCTGTTGTTGTAGATGTGAAAGTTTCTGGTCTAGGTTGTTCAATATTTCTGAATTCCGAAGATTGGTTATACCAGAGTCACTATAGTCTGATCGTACTCCATCGTTGATATCTTCACTGTGTGGGACAGGTACAACTAAATTAACTGAATAATTAGCTGGGCTATCTCTGTCAAAATATTCCTTTAACATATTTATATGACAAAGTTGTTTCTGTTTCCGTCTCCCAGGAGTGTTAATGATATAATTTAAGTCATTTACTTTCTTTTCAACGGTATAAGGACCATAAAATTTAGCCTGAAGAGGATTCTGAGGTATGGGAAAGAGAGCCAGAACTTTGTCACCAGGTTTAAAACTCCTTTCCTTTGAATTTCTGTCATACCTTAACTTAATTTTTGACTGGGTAGTGTGAAGATTAGTTCTTGCTACTTCACAGGCCTTTGACAACTTGTATTTGAAATCAGAGACATAATCAAGAAGATTAATCTTTGAATCTTCATTTGAAAGAAGTTTCTCTTTCAATAATTTCAATGGTCCACGGACAGTATGACCAAAAACTAGTTCAAAGGGACTAAAACCCAACGACTCTTGAACTGATTCCCTAACAGCAAACAACAACAAATGAACACCCTCATCCCAATCCTTTTCTGTATCAAAGCAATATGATCGAATCATATTCTTCAAAGTTTGATGAAATCTTTCCAAAGCACCTTGACTTTCAGGGTGATAAGCAGAAGATTTAAACTGTTGGATGCCTAATTCATGCATAACTTGTTGGAAAATTCCAGACATAAAATTTGACCCTTGATCTGACTGGACAGATTTGGGAAGGCCAACAAGTGTAAAAAACTTCACCAAAGCTTTCACAATAGTTTTAGTTTTTATATTTCTCAGAGGAATTGCCTCTGAAAATCTTGTAGATGTACACATGATGGTCAACAAGTATTGGTTGCCTGACTTGGTTTTAGGTAAAGGACCAACACAGTCTACCATTATTCTACTAAATGGTTCATCAAATGCAGGAATAGGTTGCAGATGAGCCTTAGGTATCTTCTGATTGGGTTTTCCTACCATTTGACAAGTGTGACAAGATCTGCAGTATTTAGAAACATCACTTTTGAGTTTCGGCCAATAAAAATGATTCAAGATCTTGTGATAAGTCTTACGGACTCCTAAATGACCAGCCAAAGGAGTTTCATGGGCTAAATTAAGAATTTCCTGTCGATATGACTTAGGAACAACAATTTGATAGCTCACTGACCACTCGTCACCAGCGGGTACATCAGGTGGTCTCCATTTCCTCATAAGGACCCCATTTTTCACAAAGTAACACACTGGAACTTGTGTGGCTTTAGTTTCACTAATAGCCCTCTAAAACAAACAAGATATCTCGGGATCTTGCTCCTGTTCAACGACAAGGGATTGTCGTTTGTCATCCTGAGTAGGACAAAGAGAATGAGTTGCCAAAAGAGGATCACTGTGATCAATACCATTTGATTGATCAATACCTGAGGAAAAAGTGACCTCATCAAAAGACTGACCAATACATGTGTCAGCTAAAGGAATAATATCCTGATCAACATCACTCTCAAGAGCTCTTTTTGCCATAGCTCTAGTAACTGCACAAGCAGGGTACAAATCAGGGATTTCAGTTTCGACAGGATCAACTTTCTGATCCAAACAAGGCTTGTCAGTTACAAGTGGATTAGCCACAACCTTATCTCCAGCTAGGTCATTGCCTAGTAATAAATGAACACCCTCTATGGGTAAAGAAGTCACTGCCCCAACAGTCACAGGTCCAGAAACTAAGTCTGATGCCAAATTTACACAATGAAGAGGAACATTTACAAAGCCGCACTCAACTCCCTGAACAAGAACACTTTCACTTGAAGAGGACTCCTCAGACAAAGGCAAAGTACCAGATAATAGAAGACTCTGAGAAGCTCCAGTGTCCCTTAATATTTTAATTGGGATAGGTTTGGCAGAATCACCAATAAGTGATATAGAACCTTCTGACATGAATGGTTCATAAGCCTCCAAAATAGAATCAGACTGGGGTTTGTTTGACCCAACAAATGTATTGCTTTCAAAACAAGACCGTGACCTTGACCTCGTAGAAATAAGAGCATTTGGAAAAGCTCTGTCTTTACTCTGTTGCTTATTTTTCAACTTGAAGCAATCAGAAATAACGTGCCCTTTCGTTTTACAATAAGTGCACGTATGAAGAGATAAGGATTTCTGATCGGTCTTATCAGATGTTTGATTCCTAACAGTTGTGCTGCTGTGAAATTTGGAAGTACTCGAATGAGATTGAAATGGTTTTTTACCAGAAAACTGCTGAGAGGACGATTTATTACCAAATGAAATTTTGTGAGTCAAGGAATAATCATCAGCCATACGAGCAGCATTTTCCAAAGTTTCCACATTCTGCTCGTCAAGATAGGTTTTAACATCACTATGGATGCACCTCTTGAACTCTTCAATTAATACGAGCTGTCTGAGGTTATCATAAGCTTGATCAACTTTCTTGGCTGAGCACCACCTATCAAATAGTTGTTCTTTATCCCTTGCAAATTCGACATGAGTTTGTCCAGTTTCTTTTCTACAATTCCTAAACCTTTGTCGATATGCCTCTGGTACCAACTCATAAGCTTTTAAGATGTACTCCTTAACCACATCATAATCAGTGCTTTGTTGTACTGACAGTGAAGTATAGACTTCACGAGCTTTGCCAATAAGTACACTTTGTAATAACAAAGTCCAATGCTCTCTGGGCCATTTCAAGTTTTCAGCTATTTTCTCGAAATGAAGAAAGTATTTATCTACTTCTTTTTCCTGAAAATGGGGTACTAACCTAATATATCTAGTAACATCAAAACCTGAACTTGTTTTTAAAGGAGTGGAGTGTGCTCTGTTTGCCAGTTCTAATTCTCTTAACTTAAATTGCATTTCCCTTTCTTCTCTTTGCATTTGTATCTGCCTCTCTTCTTTCTCTCTCTCCATCTGTATCCGCATTTGTCTCTCTTCTTTCTCTCTCTCCATCTGTATCTGCATTTGTCTCTCTTCTTTCTATCTCTCCAACTGCCTCTCTTCTTTTTCTCTCTCCATCTGCCTCTCTTCTTTCTGCATTTGGATCTGCCTCTCTTCTTTCTGCATTTGGATCTGCCTCTCTTCTTTCTCTCTCTCCATCTGTATCTGCCTCTCTTCTTTCTCTCTCTCTCTCTGAATCTGAAGCTTTGCCAACTCTAAATCCATCTGGTTCTTTAACTCTAATTCCCTTAATTTCCTGTCAGAACCAGATACAGGCTTTCTCTTCAAACTTAAAGCACTATTTTCAAAAATTCCCTTTCCTACTAAATACTGAATTAAAATAATCTTTATTTCCTGTTTTGTCAATGATACTTTTGCCTCAGATAGACTGTATTTTCTGGCAAGCTCGAGCAACTCATCCTTTCTCATGCACTCTAACCCCTCCTGGGTAGGTTTTGAAATGAAATTCTGAACATTAGATGCCATTGTAAATGCTTGTTGGTTTCACACAAAAAAATTTCTCTATATAAAATCTTTGCCAAAGACAAAAAAAATTCCAAGACAAAATCAATATGAATTTCAAAGATAACTTTAATATCTCTAATATGCTTTAAAGAAATTCAAATCCCGGAACGACGAGCCCCCAATTTACGTTACGACTCTATGGTCTAAGAAAAATGTAACAGAAAGAAAGTGAAACCAACAAATCAAGTAAAAAATCAACAAGCAATTTATTACTAGATAATTAAAATGAAAAATCAAAAAGTCACTTACAGTAATGTGTTTTGAAATCCTAATAATCCAATAAGAATGATTGTTCTAATCACAAGTCCTAAATATAGAATGTTCCGAATTCACGGCTGTGTCCTTGAATGTTATGATGTGCTAATGGTCTCCAAAGTCCTGATGTACTAGAAATCTTGATGTGCTGATGTCAAAATGAAGTATTCCAAAATATCTGAATATAAGTTCACATAAATTCCAAAATCATCAATTAAAAATCCAAAATCCAAAAGTTTATGAGCACTGTTATAATCCAATGAATATTTAAAATAATTCCTCTCTTAGAATTTGGAATGAATTTTCACAACTGTAATAGCTCTTTACAAGACTGATGGTAATGTCAAAACTGAATAAATGTCCACCAAACATGGCATATATAAAGATTGGTCACATGACAGAATGTTCTAGAACATGTGTCATCTTAATGGAATTTTACTTGTAAACAAAAATCAACCTTGACCTTCAAATTGAGAAAACATATTGATCAAAACAACCTAATTCAAGGACACTAGTTAAACATGTTTTTCCTAATAACATTAAGATTTAAGCAAATTTTAAAGTGAAGAAACATTTATAATTTCATAAAAAATTTATAATATTATATAAACATCATACATAACAAACCTGATGGTAGATTAGTTCAAATATCAAGGAAAGGATACACAAGAAGAATATTAGCGCCAAAAACTATATCACATAATACCGTAAGTGATTTTGCAATTGGTTTCGAGAGGCACAGGTGGTTGATTTTTTCGTTGATTGTTTACTCATTAAACGGGTTTAGCTTCTGAATAAACCCTGAAAATAACATTTTTTAGACAGGAGAGTGCCTTTGTTAAGTGTCACATTATACTGCAAGTACACATAGCTACCTATATTTGTTGCTTTCTCAGCAGTAGACTGATTTAAAATTCACATATCAGTTTTAACTTAGCCATGCACTCTTCTTTAGTCCTCTTTGAAGGAGAGGTGTACTTTTGGTACATTATTGTTTTTAATGGCACAATCATTTCAGCTTCTCCTAAACTATTAAGCAAATCACCATATCCTTTCCATTTCACTATCACAGAACATAAGTTTTACCATTCATTCTTATGGCCTTCAGAAATTTTTCAACTTTGTATACATCATCTTGTTTGGTGGATATAAATAACTCTTATTCAGAGAACATGCCTTCTACATCCTCTCTGTTTAAGTTTTCCAGTTTGTAAACTACCACATCACCTAAAATTACTTGCCTGAATGCATATATTTCCTGAGTAAAGTTAAGAAGGTGGTCATTTTAAAAATTGTTTTGTATTTCACAATTCTAACATTTTCAATGATTTGAAACTTAGACGTTCCAAATATATATGTTGACAAATAGCCAAATAGATTGATCCATGCTTTTTTTATATCTTTTTTTGGCTTCGTCAGCTAGATATGTCTATTGATCTGTGATGAGTGTTATTGTATCTCTCAATTTGCTTTAAAACCTTTCGTAATGTTTGTTTTCCTAGTCACTTCCTAGTCTTCAGTTTGCCTTAATGTTAACTTCATGAAAATTTTATAGAATGTGTGAGCTTAGGACCGCGTTTTAGGCACAGCCGGATGTGTATATTGCAAAAGAAGACGTTGTATTGACCTAACTGATGACTTTATTGGTCATGTGACATACCGTTGCTAAGAATAGTTTCCTCTATTATATGTAAACATATTTATTTCTTAACGGAAGTAATTATGCGATTTGTGTATTGCATGTGTGATTGTCATCCATTTCAAAGGCTACGAGGAGCATTCAATGTGACTATTTAAGCGTAGTAAAAGATTGATGTGGTAAAATTATGGAAACATCTTTTATTATCCGACGTTATTTCATGAGATTAAACAAATTTATCAAAGTCATTTGTTTAAAGAATGATTTTTCCAGTGAAACTATTCTTCATCCGTTTCAAGTATTTATATGCATACGACACGCCTACTCATAAAGCTAGCATATAATTTCGTATTATTCCCTTCTAGACCATTCTACAGTTGTCTGCATTGATTGATTAAAAAAAACTGGAGATTATGAATTGCACCTAGTGTGGATAGGGCGTTATAAAAATTCAGCCATTGAAGAGTCAGTCGCATTACACATGCGAACACATTGACGAAAAGGTCACTATATTTATTAAAACAGCAAGTGTTTTATTAGCTTAGAAAACGATTTTTTTAAAAAAGAGATTACTTTATAAATATTAACTGAGATTAATTTCTACAAGCTGCAATATAAACACAATGTTGATATTTTGTGCCAAAGTTGTTTTGGCAACTCTTCAAACTGAATATATTTAACTATGGTCTATATGACGAGCGAATGCTTTGTAACTAAGAAGCCAAAGAGTAAATCAGTATAACATACGACAAATCTGATAAGAGTTCTTATTTGAAGCCATTTTATACTGTAATGAAAATGTCACTATCCATGTTTTATATATATAGCTTCACTTTATGAGATGAGGTAAATTATTTCAATCAATTAATCAACCAATGAAATAATCAATCAATCAATGCATGAAAAGATGAATAAAGAAGTAGCAAATAAACATATCAAAAATTATAAAGGATACATGACGCTGATAAATGGCTACCCACTATTTCGTCTCGGATAGCATCAACTGTATAGTTAATCCAAAGTGTAAAGATAACGTGCTTTCAAAACTAAGAAAGAGATTATATATATATATATATATATATATATTTATATATATATATATATATATATATATATATATATATATATATAGGTTAGAGAGGTATAATTCGTTCCAACCAGGAAGAGATTCCATGCCGCCAGTAAAGGGACCACATGTACCACATACATTAAAAATCATATCATATGGCATTTGAAGTGTTGGCATAAGGCAATTTCATATACCAATACTGCGGGTGTATTAAACTGTAATTCGGCCATGACGTATGAATACGCATGTAATTATGATTTCAACAGTAGAATATTCCTTCAATATTTTCTATAACCAATGATGAATTTCCATGTATTATTCGGGAAATAAAATGGAATAATAATGAAAACAAATAGTCTTATTCAAAGTTGAATCTGCATTTCCAAAATAAATTAAACACTTTAAACAATTTCATCAAAATCCTCTATACTTTCCCTGTTCTCTCTCTCTCTCTCTCTCTCTCTCTCTCTCTCTCTCTCTCTCTCTCTCTCTCTCTCTCTCTCTCTCTTTTTCTCTCTTGCCATAAGTAAAGGAAACAAGAAACTATATGGCAATCAATTGCCGTATCTAAGTATTCGACTCCTTGGTAAACTTTATGGAAAATCGTCGAATTAAACTTGAAATCGTTTATATTAAAAGCATTTTTATAAAAATAGCGCAATAAAATATCTCAATCAAATAGGATATCTGCCCGCGGAAATATGAAAGAATAACCTGCTCTGTTAATTTTCATCCCAGATTCCCTTTTCACAGAAGCACGTACGCCTAAGATTTGTGTGCGAGGTATTGGGGAAAAATGTATACAAATTCAAAATTGCATCGTAACCAATTTTGGCTTGAGAAATGATTTCATTTTTAACCTTTTATATTTTGAAGTTAACACTCATGCTTCGTGTCTTAAAAGACATGAGTGATCTTTTCTTATTTAAAATATTTATTATATTATTATATCACCATCCTTCTTAAAATTACAAATTAAAAGTATCAGAACGGAGGGGATCAATTAAAATATTATTGTATTATATATATATATATATATATATATATATATATATATATATATTTATATATATATATATATATATATATATATATATATATATATATATATATATATATATATATATATATATAACTTTTAAAGAGGCAATAAGTTTGACAAGAAGCCTGTCTTCCATGTAGATCTCGATGTATATACATTATTTCATAAGTTTGACGGACTACTTTTATGTAAGCCAAATTATTTAAACCAATTTTATTCTGAAGTAGAGAGTACAGAAATCATTATAAATCTTTAAATCTTGTCCGTCACATCAAAAATAAAAGCATAGGTTATCACAGGTAGGTTTTAAGCCTAACCAGCAAGTTGATTCCTGCTCCGTTTGATGTCGGATGCTAAGCTTGCCACGGCGTTCCTCCTAATGCTAGCGTGTGTTAACTCCAAGCTGGCAAACAGAATGGCCTTCAAACGCAACATCTACGCTAGGTTGTACCTAAAAATAGGCATTAATTTTCCTTATGAACAATGAATTTAATCAGCAAACAGCCTATGAGTTATGTACTACTTTTGTGTTTGTAATGAAGTTTCTAGCAAAGTTTTGAACAAATATTGAAGTTGTTAGACATATTTAATTAATACTGTCGCATTTCAACAATAAAGCGTGGGTAGTCGCACTAGACTATAAATGGCCGAACAGATTACATTAATGGCATTCCTGTGTATCACTCCGCTTGCTTTTGAACTAAATAACAGCCAAACAATACACAAGAGGCTCCATTAGAAACGCAAAGTTTAATAAACAATTTCTTCTAAATTTGGCAGTTACGTGAAACGCTCGAAATTAACATAGACGGAAACTGAAAAGAAATTTGGTTGATAGCTAAATGATCGGACAATTACCTTCTCGGCTGATCCTGCGGTATTTGTTTTCGTTCACGGGTACCATATACCGCTTGTCTTTCAATCTCAATAAAACTCATTGCAATAATAGAAAACGTAGGTCTAATATGTAATGATACGTAGAAATATGTCGAATGAGAGAGAATTCGAGCTGGATAAAAAATGTGAACGTGAACGTACATCAGTAACTTACATAATGCTTTTGTGTTCACTTTCCATGGGATGTTTCTACTGTGTTACACGATACCAAAAATGCAAAGTTTCAAAAGCCTGGCGAGACAAGGACCATACTGTAAATTATTTGGCTACGTGGCATACATATAATATCATCCTAGCTACGTGACATACATATACTATCATCCTGCCTACGTGGCATACATATACTATCATCCTGGCTACGTGACATACATATACTATCATCCTAGCTACGTGACATACATATACTATCATCCTAGCTACGTGGCATACATATACTATCATCCTGGCTACGTGACATACATATACTATCATCCTGGCTACGTGACATACATATAATATCATCCTGCCTACGTGACATACATATACTATCATCCTGGCAACGTGACATATATATACTATCATCCTAGCTATGTGACATACATATACTATCATCCTGCCTACGTGACATACATATACTATCATCCTGGCTACGTGACATACATATACTATCATCCTAGCTACGTGACATACATATACTATCATCCTAGCTACGTGACATACATATACTATCATCCTAGCTACGTGGCATACATATACTATCATCCTAGCTACGTGACATACATATACTATCATCCTGGCTACGTGGCATACATATACTATCATCCTAGCTGAGTTTTTTTCCTTTATTCTTGTTAATTCATTTCTTTATTTATTCGGGGGGGGGGGGGGTATAAATATAACAATGTCTTAATACAGACCATTGAAAATATTTCTAAAGGCATCTCTCTCTCTCTCTCTCTCTCTCTCTCTCTCTCTCTCTCTCTCTCTCTCTCTCTCTCTCTCTCTCTCTCTCTGTTGGTTTGTCGACCTGTTAGTCTTGCCTCCACAGATCTAGATATGTTTCTCTGTCTGTCTCTATCTCTGTTATGGTCAGTCGCAATGATAAGTCAAGCGTAATAATGTATTGGATCAACTGTGAATAAGTTTAAATGTTTGAATTACCTCATATATTTTTGTTAATTCGATAGGCCTATTCCCGACTCAGTTCGACGTACTCGCCGAAGATCGATCGATATATATGGCCGCGCCTTCACTGTTTGTATCTGTGGCCGTGCAATGTTTTTACTTTCTTAGTTAAACCAACTTTCAGGTTTGAATTTCAAATGTCTGTTCTATTCATTTAATCAATATGAATGAAAATTGAATCTCATATAAAAAGCAAATGAACAATTTCCAGCAAGAATGGGAATAGCCGCATAATTACGTTTTGTAGCCGACACACTCAGCATTGATGTGAAGCCTTGAATCCTTCCCTCAGTAGACATCTTGTATGTTATCTTAACTCAATTGGAAATATAACTATGCAGTTTTTATGTGGTATAAATAATATATATAAATATATATATATATATATATATATATATATATAGATAGATATATATATATATATATATATATATATATATATATATATATATATATATATATATATAGCTGTATCGTTGATTTATCACTCGCTGCATACTTTTTCATTAGCTTCTGCTCCTTGTATTAATAAAGGTATACATCGTGGCATATCAGCAATACAGCGTCAGACTATGCATAAATTTTTCTCTCTTCCTATCTCTCACACTACACACACACACACACACACACACACACACACGCGCGCGCGCGCGTGTGCGTGTGTGTGTAAAGCAGTCTAGAAATTATATTGTGCAGAAGAGCTAATCAAGAATATATTCCTTGATACTAGTAGTTATTGGGGTACTAACGGGTGCAAAAGAATTGGCATCTGTTATTTTCTAATGTAGCAATAAGAAAAGTCTCATAAGAAAGCAATTTATTGCATTTTAACAGATGAATTAGTATGAAAAAGTCAAATTAGTAAGAAGAAGATGATGTCAAATCCTCAGATTCAGAGCTGACAGTCTTATATAGTAAAACTCACCCATTATTCTTGTACCTCAGCAGATAGCCTGAGTATACTAAGCGATTTTTCGAATGGTTCTCCGTTTCAGAAGACTTTGCTCGTGCGTAAAATATCTGAAACAATTGAACGACAAGGTCAATAGTCAGTTGCAGCACGAGGGTATGAGGCGACCGGGAGCAATGCTCATTAGTGGCGACCTACTTTGCCACAGAGAACAGTTGTTATATTAGTTGCCAACCTCCAAACCCCCTCCCCTCCCCAATCTACGCCCCGGTTATACAGCTGCAAAAAGAAAAGCTCCCTAGGCCCACCTCGCCCTGCGCCTGGGGGCGATTGCCGCCCCTCCCCCCCCCCCCCTCCTCGCGCCACCACTGTCAATAGTACAATACACAATCTGGTGGAATAATGTAAGCGAGTTCCATTACATTACATATTTGAATTCTAGACCTAGTGATTGACACAGCTATGCCAGGATTGGGAGAACGTGGCTTCGAGTTGTGTTACCATCAGTTCTATTGTATCCTTAAGCATGAGTTTTAATCGAGGTTGCCCTACTTTTCAGACTATTACTCTTTTTTTATACATTAAGAACAATATTAATGAACACATATGTCCATTATTGCATCATACTCTTATATAAGATTTTATGACTAGCATATCTATATTAATGAACACATATGTCCATTATTGCATCATACTCTTATATAAGATTTTATGACTAGCATATCTATTTTGTGGGATGGGGTGGGGGTGTTTCACCTCAGATTATTAGTTCACTGATACTTATCAAAGTATAACTTTCTCCGAATTAATAATATTCATCAGTTTTGTTTTCCTTTTCCACAGTATTAAATGCATGTGTTTATCTTATCTGCATTACAAACGCAGAAAATTATTTGTATGTTGCATTGATTACCGATGGTCGAAATCAAAATTCCATTTACTGGTCATTTATAATTCCTGAAATTACTTCTCTTCAAAACAACATTTATGTATCTTTTAATTCATTTCAAACTTCCATTGGAAAACAAACATATTGAATGTTATTAATATTAAATGCTTGTGTCCGTTATTTTCATCCTGGAAAGAAGCAAAGTTTTCCTACTTAGGATATTACAAGCAAATCGTAGACTAACTTCAAACAAAATGAAGGACCCTCGTAGTGGCCTTTCAAGGAAGTAACAAAGATACTCATAAATTCAAATCATTGGGAACACATACAATTCTAATTTGATAATTTTCTGCTTGGTTTCGATGGCTGCATTTACGATGTGACCTCAGCATGCAATGCACCTGGAGAGTATTTAGAGTACATGACGCAAGTGAATGTAGAAATATTTTGTGAAGAACCTGTTAAAAATTTAGATTCAGTTGCGTTCTTTATAAACTTTTATTTTTTCACAACGTACCACAAGGTCATATCATTCCACTATTTTCAGGTTTCATTGAATGAAATCAGTATTTTCGTCTTGTAATAAACACAATCTTACATTCGTACACATGACATGTAGATTAGTGAAAATCACTGAATAAATTCAACATTTATTCCTCGTTTAGGCACGCTAAAGATATAAATTATTTAACTCGCGTCATAAGCTTCATTTGAAATTAACACTCCTGTTAGATCTTCTGTTTATGTTTCAGGTCTAACAGGCCTTTCTCATAACCATTTTGTTACATTGGCTAAAGCATGCATTTTGTTGTTGTTAATAAAGAGAATTTGAATTACTAACATTGCTTCAGTTGTTACTCCTTGCTTACACCCTGCTCCCCTTCTATTTCTCTGTTTATGATATATATATATATATATATATATATATATATATATATATATATATATATATATATATATATATATCATGACATGGACGTTTTCTGTCCCAATAAAGAACCTAAATAAATAATAGCTTAACTTGTATAGACAAAAGTACCATAGATTGAGTAAAAAAAAGAAAGGAATACGTTAAATTATGAACACTCATGGTCTGGAATTTTTTGTTGCAGAATATACATTCTATTTTACCATGTTCTTTTCCTTCTCATAATTATTGTGCATTCTCTCTCCCTCTCTTTTGCTAGGCATCGAGCTCGCTTGACATAAGATAAAAATCCAAACAATGATGGTTACTAACCTACATCTTCTAACTGCATATAACAAATTCTGTGAAAAATAATAAAAAGCGTGAATCAGTAGATCTGACATTTTAATTATGTGTTTATAAAAGCTAGGATTATGATCAAGAGACCAACATTTCATGTTTCCTCAAAAATCGCTTGAAGTCTGGAATATGTCAGCTATTTATCGACGATATTGGCATGACTGTAAGCTTCAAAGGAACTTTCCACTGAAGGAACACAAACTTGAAACAGTATTTTACTGTAGACGATCCAGATATTTTTTTTTTTTTTTTCATCTTGCCTAGACCCACTTTCCGTGTATTCTGCATATTGTGCTCAAAAACCAACTATTACCAAGTATCAATGACAAATGGTACACAAGCGATACAGACTAATCTCTTCTGTCGTAAATAAAAATAAGAAACAAGAGGGGCATGTGTTAAAATCTAGATAATTTGAAACCGACCTATTTCTATTATACCTAAACCTTTCGATTGTACTGTTACAAAAAATTAAAGATAACTGAAATCGATGCAAAACCATATTCAAGCAGTATTTTGTATTATATCTTTCCTTTTACTCAGTTGACAAGTTATCAGGGAATAGCATGAGAATGACTTCCTACCTTCGAAAAACGTAAGGTACAATTGTTTGTGCGCATAACAAAATATTTTAGGGAAAATGGAAAGGGTTTAACATGGAATCCAATTAGACTTTACTCACATGGAATTGAAGAAACATTCTTCAATATTTTGTTCCTAGTTATTTCATATAATAGTTTCCATATTTTTCATTTTGGGTTTAAAAAATAAAGCAAAAATATAATTAGTTCCAAATTACTGGACATGTTACTTTATATGTTATAAACGTTTATAGAATCGCAGTAAACTGGCTTTCAAAAATGACGCCGTGTTTCTTCTCTGTCTGTTAACAGACACTATTTGCACTCATTTAATGGAATTGGATCAAGCATGATTGATTAAATGCCAAACAGCGACTGTATTCGTGAGATTAGCCGACAAAACAAATAAAATATGACTTTCTTCAACAAAATATACAATTAAATCTAACAGTAAACACTTGGTGCATTGTCATTGCACAAATTTACATATGAGATTCTTGTATTGATAAAGGATCAACAAAATAATATTGCATGAAACATGAAAAAAGTATTTTCTGAAAAAATAGACAATAAAAGACGATATCGAGGAATGGTAGCTTATCTAAAACCAAATATTAATTTCCAATTCTGGGCTTACAATGCAAACCAGTTTTGAAAAGCAATCTGTTCATGGCGATTGAATGATTCGTTTATTTTCCTACTGGAATCATGAACTCGTAGGGAAATTTTTGTCAAATGAGATGAAAAATGTTCTGAAATTGTTTGTTAGGTATGTACAAAACGGGCTTCGTCTGCTCTTTTCCCAAGGACACATGAAGCCGTTCAACCCAGGCTCCCCTGGGCGGGTATCGAACCCGCGACTCTTGGATTACGAGTCCGACGCTGTACCAAGTGAGCTACCGCGGCTCAACCTACGTTAAAGACAGCCAAGATAATCATGCTTTATATCTACTTTTAGGCATGTGACATCAATCTAGACAGATGAATGGAAATGCTTTCTATTCACAACTCTAAAATAAATGACACAACATATATAAGTTTCTGTTGTGGTAAATAGGCTAAGTTAAATTCAGTAGTATCTTCAGTATTTAGCTAAAATACTCGTGATATTAAGACCCGATTTACACAATAGCCATTATCTTCCTTATATACTTTTGCAAAAAAATATGTATTCGACCACAATTGAAGGCTCAGTACAAAAATTGGGGATTTTGTTAAGTCTACTAACTGCTTTTTGTGTATTTGATTTGTATTAGTAATGACACGCAAATCAAATATATAGTGATTATGACATTATGAAAACTATGCTTGTAAAATGATAAGTTTTCTAGACATAAAATTAATCTTAAATAAAATCAACGCAATGACTTGTAGGGACACCACTTGGCTAATGAAAACAACATCACGTCCAGCCTGTACATTGCTTTTCTAAAAACAGTAATTGCATAAGTGACGAATGCATGTGCATAAATAACATCTCTTTAGGTGCTAACTAAATGGCTCCAGAGAACTAATTAAATTTCCACAGACTGTAATGTTAATGTTTTGCAAACTTACAAAATAATTTCTTGATAAGACCGGATGACACGCTTATATCACACGCATAATGTATCCGAGAGTAAACTTTTAAAATGATCAAAATGAAAAGCTTCGGGGCTCGTTTTTGAGAAAAGTTCCCTACTATCAAAACCCGGTCCGTTGGAATCTGCCAGTTTACACCAGGGAGTACTCTTTTTTCAAGCCTATAATTGCTCACAATTTACCCACACGTAGCCTTTTTCAGAAAACAATTACGTTTAATATTCCTGTAAGTATTTAGTCCTTTTCACTAGATCAAATCCCACCCGGCTTCAATCCTGTTACACATTGTTGTCTCTCAATGACTGTTTGAAAATATTGAGGAGTTTGTTTAAATTTGAGATTCCACTGTAATGATAAACTGATAACATTTCCCACCAATTAATGAATGTTTCCACCTCAGAATGTTTGACATGTACAAAAAGAAGTTGTTTAGCTTTTTTATGTTGATATGTAGTGTATATCTTAGCAAAATGAATTATAATACGCATTGCAATAGGACGCAAGCGAACGGAGGTAATCTGGAAACATTATTTATGGTCCAAGATGATATAAAGGATTCCAAATTTAAAGGATTCCAAATTTGTTGCGCTTTTCAACAAATTTACTACATGTCCTCAAATGTGCTTACAGAAAATCGGTAGCATTGGGCTTTCGTTCTTTAAATGCCTATGTCTTGACAATGTTTATATGAGAGGAGCGTGCGTGTACAATGGCTGCCATAGAGAAGGAAGGTGAATCTTGAAAGACACGTCTATTTCCTTACAGATTTTAATTTTCACTGCCTTTGAGAAACCATGCGGTTTCTTTCGGCGGTAATGAAATCTCTAGTCTAAACTTTTTTTAAATTATCAAAAGAAGAAGAGTTTTCGACCATCGGTATCATTGTACCCATGACAGGGAGACATCCACCCGTAGTAAAAACAAGCAATCTATTAAGAAAATTGATAAATAAAATTAGTGAAAAATCAGAAATATTATCATAAATTAATTCTTTTAAGTCACGGAAGCCAAATACTAAACAAAACAGATAGTGATCATCTAACCTAGTTTAGTGGTCCGTTTTTTATTTATTTATTTATTTTTTTTGTTTCTTTTTTTTTTTTTTTTTTCTTTTCTTCTTTATTATATTCAGGCTTCATGTAGCAGGTTTAACAAAATAGGGAAAATGCAATATTTTTAGACATAATTTATTTCGAAACTATACTTCTTTCTTCGCTAGCTTTTAAGACTTGCAATCGTCTAATTTACCGATTGAAAGTCAAGAATTTTTAATCGTGCAAGTAAGTGCTCGAATTTATGTCTGATAGATTCTGGGGGACTAGCGTTATTAATAGCTCCGCCAACGAAATGCATTACACACATTTGTTCACAAAGCTTTCCTAGGTAACCTATTTAAAAAAAACAAGCGTGACAAAAAATTGATTCTGGAAAAAAAGAGTCTATATTTTATGCAAGAGACAACTTATTGGCAAACATTAAAAACAAATTAACCCTAATTGGCTGATGAAACAGGTAAAAAGCAGATGTACATAATTTATCCGAGTCCTTTCACATGGGATGTATTTGTTGATATAGGATTAGCGGGGAGGGGGGAGGACGAACAGACTACTATTTGAGACCGGGAAGAGAGCTCCTCGGAGATGTTTGTCCCTGTGGTACACCCCCTCCCCCGGACTCAAATGGCGGACGGTTCGCCGCTCTGGACTAGTCCAAAACCCTCAAGGAGCCTTACAATGTTGTCTCACACCAGCCAACCACACCGAAGGGGCAAGAGTAGGGTCTAAAACGCTCATTGCCCGGCAGGCAGACACCCCCACACGAAGCCGGCCCAAATTGTGGGTTATACTATAAAGTCCCGGGACGCAACGAAATCCATTTTTGTTAGAGAAACATAGTGCACTATACATACCGACAATTCGTACGTGTGGCTACTGCTGGGAAAAACAGAGATATGCCAGGCGCCGTGTGTCATGACATACTGCAAGGTGCACCGGCAAAGGCTGAAAAAGATTCACGCGCTACTAGTGCCGTGCCTTTGATGCTGTTAGGGGACACGTACACAGCCGTGCGGCAGCGACACGGCAAGAACCAAGCTGCAGCGCAGAAAAGGAAGGCCAGGGCGAAGTACGGACTGGTGATCGCAGAGCTGCTCAGCAAAATGCGTGTGTGCATGCTAGGGCGGCAAAAATAATTTTTGTGCGGGGAAAACTATGTAGCACATACCGCAGAATGTGCAGTAAGATGACACATGCACAACAGGCGCGCAGCGCGTGAAGAATACAAGACACTGACGGTGCTCCCACCCCCTTACCCTAGGAGCCACGAAGCACTGAAATAGCTCCGAGAACGGCTCGACCGTTTGGGGAAGGCCCGTGCAACAGAGCGGGCAGCAGAAAGAGAGGAGGAGGGGGGAGAGAGAGGAATTCAATCACCTTGGCACCATCGAGCCCGAACCCGAAGAACCATTCGACTTTGACCAGGTAGCGCCGCACGCTGCGTCTATTCCCAGAAACTTGGACCGAGTTTGGTGCCACAGCCTCTGTGAAGCCAGGTAAGAGTTTGAAGTTGACGAAACAGAGCACATCTACAGTAGGTTTCGCGCCGAAGAGGACGACCCATTTGGGCTTGGGAACCTCGTCATCATGCCGGGACACATAGTCCGATGCGGGTGCCTGATCCTAAACAGCCAGATGAGCGACGCGCGCACCGTTGCCGTCCTTGTGGCCATCCCCGCGGGCAGAGAATTTTCCATCCGCGTCAAGTTTATCACCTAAGGCCGGAATGCGGACGAGTGGGCTGTGGTGGACAAGTTCCACCCGGTGAGGCGCGTAGGAACGGAGGAATGGTCACAACCACTCGTAAAACAAGGCCTGGACTTCTCACCGGCATTGACAGACCCTACTATGACAACACTTATCCGGTGAAAGCAGTGGTATACTGCCTCTAATAAATGCTGGAACCCGACCTCAACAACCTGGCCCCCCCCCCCTCAGGAACAGTAATTTTAACTGCCTCGCGCAAGGGGTGGTGGAACTCTTTGATAACGTTGCCAGAGGACATGCTGGCAGAAGCTGGCGGTGTGGTTGAGGTGGGGTCACTGGCCCTGTGAGCTTGACTATCTGTTGCGCACTTGCATAGATGCCAACGCTCTGGTCGGTTATAACAAGGCGCCGCTGGGGCATGTTATTATGTACTACGACGGCTGGAAGCCGCAGTACACGCACCTTTGAGCGTACATGTTAGGATACATGGGAATCAGCATTATCAGCTTATGTTCCCCAGCTCCTGTCCTAATCGATAGCACCGCGTACATGCTCAAGCCCAAGTACTGTGCCAACCGGACCGAAATGCCAGACTCGACAGCCCCCAGTGCGCTGGCGACGCACACTGCCTTTCCTACCTGAACGGTGGCGGAGGGTTGGGAAAGACCACACACTCCATTGCATTCTTCCGTGTCCGAGACATGCTGGTCCTCACCCCTACCCACCGGGATGTCAAAGCACAAACCTATCACAGCTTCTTCCGTTGGAGCGGCCAAATAGAGTTGACCCCAGATCGCATGAGACAGAAATGCATTCCGCGAGACATCATCTGGAACGAAGTCTGCACAGCTCCCCTCCGCATTCTCGAGACCTCTGCTGTTGCGACCAGGACCAAAACCAGGTGCAATGCCGGAGATCCGCCGCAGGACTGGATGCGCGCAGCCGTGGAATTCATTGGTTACTAAGAAGAGGTGGAGAAAGAATACCGCCCCAAGGACGAGGCCCTTTAAAACCTAAAAAAAGAGGATGCGCCTCAAATCTGACGGTATCCAGTGTGAGGAGATGCGAAAGGCCCTTCCCGCCTCCCGCGGATGGAGCCCCTTTGAGGAGCAGTGGAATCTTGTCCACTCATGTACCACACAAAGGACAGCCGGCGCCAAAAAATATGAGTCACGGTTTCTGGTACGAACGAGCAGCAGGTGCTTAAGTTGAACGACATTGTGGACTTGACTATTGCGGCCGCCAAGCAGGTCATTAGGGAAGGTTTAGAATGGCGCCTTGGCTATGCAATCACTGAGCACAGCTCCCAAGTCTTTCCATCGAAAACCCGCGCAAGGAATGGATTGTCGACGATCAATTTCAATGGTTCGAACTTGCGTGTCTGGCAGTGTCCCGTGACGAGTACGTGTCTCAACTTGAGCGTTTCGCTGTACCATTGGCTGTGGGGGCCGTGGTTAAGCATGCGGCTACCGAGCAAAAAATCTGCAAGGGTGTCCAAAAGAAGCTTCTTGTATATAGGAAGCACGACAAGGCTCGTGGTCCCGTTGTGACTAGTGCAAGCATGCTCAAGATCAACGACATGCTCCGTCTTAAGCAACAGCAAAATAACCGCCGTGACCACATCAAACGCTCTGGGCATACGAACCAAAAGATACGCAGCAGTTCAGTGTAGAACGCCCAGGGAAACGCACATTGACACTCGAAGGGCAATGCGAAGTTGACCTGTTTGGAATACAACCGCAAAAAGAAGGCTGCGCCGCTCTGTCCGGCCGGTTCAGAGGACAAGCAGGATAGTGGTTTTGAGTTCAGCGACGTTTATGCTGACTGATGACCCGATCTGGTGGTTGTTGTGAGTCAGGTGGCACAACCTGCAGCTCATCACGCACAAATGGGCACTTGGGCCCAACACCGTCGGTGCTAAGCAGATAATATAGTATGGGTGAACCGGTCTTATCAACCGCACGTTCCAGCCTGTACACCTATATCGACCACACAGGTTGGTTGCGCGGCGTTGTCCACCTTCCAGCTCTTCCGGCGCATATAGGTACCGCACCAAGGTACTCGAAGGCAAGAATTGCTTTTCGATGTTGAACGGCCGCGTCACAGACTACGCAGACGTAGCCGGCACCGCAGTTTTATAAATGGCTCAATTGGATTTTGCCTGTGAGCCGTGTTACCTCGTGTTAGAGCCACCACAACGGCAGGAACCAGTCAAACCCACTCAGTGCTACGCTTTGCAGTCTCGGTCTCGGAAAGCAACATCTCATGGGCGTACTGGTGCGCAAACAGCCGCTTGACCCGAGAATGTTTACACCACTCCAAAATGCCCTGCGCACTAAGGACGCCGGCCTCGACCCGCCTTTCATGAACGCCGTGCTTGGGAAGAGCTGTGACAAGGCACCCATAAACTGCCGGCCGAGGTCAACCTGCAGTAGTCTGAACCACTTTAGCGGCCCCCACTTGTACATACGTGCCAACGCGTCGGCGACTTGGAAAGCCTCCTTTGTGGCCAAGGGCTTGTAACGACTGGCGACATCAAACACGGTCAGGACATTCTAGTACGTGTATCGCTTAACCTTGTCATGCGGCAGAAACAAGAAGTCGGCCTGGTACACTTTGTTCGGGGCTAGAACATCAAACTGCGACAGGGAATTTTGCGCGGTGCGGGTAGGTAAATCTGCCACATGGCCTACTTCTTGAGTATTTCCCTGGCAACATCATGTGAGACTTTGGCGGCTTCTGCCAGTTTTTTTTATAGCTGACACGTCCTTGATATATTGCATTTCCTGTGTTCAAAGGCTTAGCACTGTCATGGTAACGACCTTTGCTGCGTCTTCAAAGTCTCGGCGCCAAGGTCGGCCAGTTTCATTCTTACCAAGCGTTTGGTTATCATCGTATACCCAGCCTTAAGGCCGCCGAGTAATATTCCGTGGTAAAGGAGGTTTCCGAGGCCTTTGACGTATGGTGGTGTAGACATCTTGCGTTTCCATATGAAAAAAGTCGGGCATGTGTCTAACAGTGGCTGCTGGCACCAGTGGTGTTATGTCGTTCTAAAGGGTCCCACCATGGAATAAGGCGTACACGAGGCTAGCTGCCAAAGCTAGGCCGACCCAGGGAACATAAAATGACATCTCGTGCTCTTCTGCAGCCATCGCTGAGCTTGCTGTACTGGAGCGGCTTGAGTCTCGGTTTTTTCTCAACCCGGCGTTGTTTCATCATAGCAGCAAGTATTTTGCTAGTAGCAACTCTACCTGGATGTTTCACCTTAGTGACTTTGTGACACTTGATGATAGTATTACGCTGACTCCTCTGTTTTCAGTTCCTATGTTGCATACGTCTTCGGCTGAGCTGACGGTTCCGCTGTCGCATTCGTCGTTTGCTATCTTTTTACTCTTCTTTTTTTCAAAATGTCTATATGTTATCATGCAGGCTGCAATTGGCGCTAATACCGGACCGTACCTGAAGTAGAGGTGGCTGCTGATGTTCCACACGGGCTCTCTTTTGTTTAACGGCACATTGCGATATCGCAGCACTCTGGTGAACTTTCCCCATTTACTGCTGCCAGATCATGCGTGCGAGGTCTGCTTGGGTCACGACGTCGAACTCCAGAGAAATACCGCCGATGGTGTAGCTCGCCCCGTTGTTAGTGCTCTGGACCACCCTGCCGTAGTCGTTAAACTTTAGCTTCAATGTGAGGCGGTCTGAAAGGCCGGACTGGTAATATGGCATGCGATCATTTAGCAACTTGAAATCGAGCGACACAAAGAAGCGGTTCCCAAACGCGGCAGCGATAGACGCGTCGGGCTGGGTGGCGGCAACGGAATTGCCAGCGCCGATACCTGTAGCGGCAGTGTTCGCGTTCTGGATACCCTGGTATACCGCGTTGATCCTCTCTTTTTCAGCCTGCCAAAGATATTTTTAAACGCCCCAAATGTCGGCGTCGTCGATGCACCCCAGCTCATTGTCTTCGAGCTTGACACTTATCTTCTTGACGATGGCGCAGCCAATGTTTTTCACTATTGTACGGTTGGCGTCAACCGGTGCTGCTGTGCCTCCTTTCAAAGCGATTGGGAATGCCAGCCTGGCGATGCCGGGCAAAATGACATCATTGCTGCTGAAGCTGGGAAATCTGACAATAAGCATCTGGTTTTGGTCCATGGTACTTGGGTTATTAATCACGACGACGGTGCTCCAGGCTCCCTTTACATCAAGCGCGCGGCGGAGGGAGCGGAATGGGTCGAGTTTGCCCTTTCTTTCATAAGCGCGCATAGTTGCTTGCCTAACACATGACTGAATGAGGCCATGAAAAGGGAGATTTTGTTAGGGGAGACACTGATCTACCAGATGAAGAGGCAGAAACTACATTTATCGACTCCCCCAGTCATAAGAGGATACAGGAGTTGGAAAGCTGGCTACAAAACCCTTTGTGGAGACGATTTAATAATAGCTTTAATGAAATTCGCAAGAAAAGGTTGACGTCTACTTTAAGGTCAATATCATAAAGGACAGGCCTCTCTATGCGGACTATGCCGTAGAAAATAATGGATTAAGACTTTGGATGAATAGCAACGACCTTGAATAGATTGGAGAGGGGTTGCCTGCCGTACAAGCTTTCCTCTCTAGAAAAGGGTTGTGGCCGCGGCATATAAGAAAAACCATACATTCAACGGCCTAAGATAGACAGCAAGACAGCAATAAAACTGATCAATGTGCAAAACGAGTTGCCAGCAGACAGTCAGCACTGGCACCTGACAGCCTCTCAATGCGAGAGCTCCTGGGTCTCGACGCGGCGCTTCAAAGTATCAATGGCAAGCTTCTCAATAATCTGCCGAAGCTTACAGAACTCGATATCCACATCACCGTAGAAAAGTTGAAGCTTATCCAGGTGGAAAACGATACGAGCCTAACCAAAGGGTAAAGAAAAGAGATGATCCAGAAGATATGAGATCGCAATAAAACAACAGAAGACGAACGCAAACCACGACTAGAGGCTGCGGTTGTTGCGGGCATCCTTATCGAATTAATATCGACATTGGTGCCTTCGTCGTGTTGTCGTCCGCTATAAGAAGCTTGTTGTTATACACCTCATAGATGCCAACTTTAAGTTCCATGTCAGTTGAGATCATGTAGAAGCTGCCCCCAACGATGTAATCTAGCTTGCTTTTGGCGTGTTCGAGCGATGACTGATACTTATTTAACAACTCAGTTGCGTTCTCAGCTTGGCCGGACATATTTTCTACGTTTGCAAGCAACTATTTTTGTACATTAATGTCCTTTTCTGGCAGCAATATCGAGGTAAGCATTCAGTTTGGGAGCCCAGGATTGCCCAAATTTTACAATATCACGCTTTCATTGAAACGATCTACTCCGGCTTGGGTAAAGCCTTGCGACTCGTCCAGCATAAAATACACAAAACCGTGGTTAGCTTAGCTGCCCTGTTTGAAGTAATCAACTTTGTGTTCCCTTGAATGGTCAAACGTATACACCAGCCGCTGTTGACACTATAGTTGTACATTGTACCCAGGACTTGGATTTGCTGTGCTTCTGCAGCCAGTCCGAGTTTTTCTCCACATTAAATTCGTTGCAAGAGTTTATAGGCAACCAAGTCGATGATGTTTTTCAAGCGCATTCCACCCTGTTTGAGCCGAAAAAAAAAACACCTCAGCTGAGTAAGAATTCTTCTCACATAGTAGTATATATGAAACCGATAAAAGCTGTTTGCCGTTTTGGGCAGCCTAGCCGTTTCAACAAGCAACAGGTGATCGCGGACGCTTATGCCACAACCGGTGGTTGCGCACAAAATGGCACCTGATTTTGCCAAAATTTCATCTCGCCGACTGCAGTTTCCCGAGTATCACTTGTTCACAATATTCTTCCACTCGATGAAAAATAGGACGTACTTATCGGCTATGTCAAGAAATCTGGTCCGGAACAAAACACTATCCATCACATACACGCGCTGGTTGAGCAACAATTCGTGGATCTGCGCTTTCTCTGCATATCTATAGTCAAAAACGCCGCCAACGCTATTAAAGCGAAGTATCTGCGGCAATACCAACGCTCGCAGTGTATGCTGTATTGATTAATCCTCTAGATGGGCAGGTGGCTCCACAACTCCACAACAGGCGATATGCACCGACTCAAGTACGCGCGTGGCGCTCCGGGAGATTTCGTACAGACCTGGGTACCGTTTCACAAAACAACATACGTCAAAGATTTTCTTAAGTTTTTACGTACGACTTTCGTACGTGATTACGGGTGCTTCACTAACGAGAATTACGTACTTTTTTTTCGTAAGTAACCCTTGCATTGTTACGTAAATTTACGGCAACTCCTAGGCTGGCATAAGTGCACAGTTTTTTCGTAAGTTTGTGGAGAGCTAGAGTCAGAGAACGGGTTATCTTGAGATGCTCCCTGACAGACCAATATACCGTATAGTGGGTCCTTCTCTCACAAAGCTATTTTTCAATACATTTTTACACGTTCTCCGTAAAAGAATCACGTGAAAACATTCATATACGTAATGATACTTTCTATTTACTTGAGTAACCCAAAAAATATGAACAAGTGAGACATTAAATCACCAAATGTACTGAAATCCGTCAAAAATCACGGCAGAAAAAATGAATATATATATACTTCATAAAACAAAGGAGTAGAAGGTTCCAGATATTCAAATGAAGGATATAATGGAAAAAAGAAACAAGCGACGAAAACAAATTCAGAAAGGTAAAGAGACTGTGTTAGATCTCTCACGTAGGAAACTAAGTGATTGTGACTATATACTTCTGGTAAAAGACTACAGTTGTGTCCCAAACCAAAATCTCATGGTAAAATTAAATTAGCTGAAGAAATGTTTAATTTTTCTAGACGCCTGAAATTAAAAGAATTTGTTTATGATAAAGAAGACAACAATTCTGAATGTGAATCAAATTCTTTTAATTCAAAGAATAATGGTTATTTAAACAAAATTAAATCATCTT
This sequence comes from Margaritifera margaritifera, assembly GCA_029931535.1. Taxonomy (NCBI): domain Eukaryota; kingdom Metazoa; phylum Mollusca; class Bivalvia; order Unionida; family Margaritiferidae; genus Margaritifera; species Margaritifera margaritifera. The sequence goes on from JAQPZY010001574.1 coordinate 284,168, forward strand.
TTATAACACCTAGTGGACGTGACTCCCATTTAGATTTTTACATCGAAGCACAAGAAATATTACATGATAGTTCTCAAAAGTGACATTATAGTAATATTTCTAAGGAAGAAATTGAGTCTTAACATAATCTAATTAATAACGAGAATATTGTAATTAAAAAGGCTGATAAATCAATCACTATTATTATTATGACTCAGGAAGACTACGTTAAAGAAGTTGAACGTCAATTAAATGATGAAAAGTACCACAAAAATGTTAACGAAGACCCTTCATTAGAAATTAAATCGAAATTTTTCACATGCATTGATGAAATCTCTAAGAATAATAATAATAACAAACTTCTGTATATGAAGAATTTGATACTTTCCCCCTCAAAATACGTACACCTCAGTTCTACATATTGCCCAAAACTCATAAAAATCCTGACCATACTTTAACTTTAAATTATCCAGGACGACCAATTATATCAGGTGGTAATTCATATACGGAGAACCTATCCAAAATTATAGATAGTGTTTTGCATCCTTTAATGAAATCACTTCCTTCACACAGTAAAGATACCAGTGATTTCATTCAAAAGTTTAAGTCTACTCCACAACTCTATCATAATTCCCTCTTTGTATCATTAGATGTAACATCATTGTATACAAACATACCGCATGCAGATGGTATTGAGGCGTGTAAATATTTTCTTGACAACAGTTCTAATAATAAACAACTATTGAGTGAAGATTTTTGTAATATATTAAAACTTATCTTGGAAAATAATAATTTCCAATTTAATAGTACAAATTACATGCAACTAATGGGTACGGCAGTGGGTAGTCCTATGGCACCTTCATACGCTTCCCTTTTCATGGGTAAATTAGAAAAAAGATTTTCTAGCAAACGAGAATTTTAATCCTACTGTTTGATTAAGATATTTAGATGACATCTTTATGATCTGGAACCATGCAAAAGAAGAACTACACAGATTTATTGATCGCCTAAATCATTTTCACCCGACAATTAAATGCACTTATACTGCATCCAGTACACATGTATCATTTCTAGATGTAAATTGTCTGAGAAATTATGATAATACTATCTCTACAAATGTTCATGTCAAAGAAACTAATATTCACCAGTATGTGGAATATTCGTATTGTCATCCCAGGTCATGTAAAAACGGTATACCTTGTACCTTATAAATAATACCGACGTATCATTTCAGACGATTGTCAATTAAAAAATTCTTTGAATTAATTAAAAAAATATTCCCAAATCAGGAAATATGCCATACGTGTAATTGATTTTGCTTTTAATAAAGCCCGTATTCTTACTCAAAATGATGCTTTAAATACAGCAGAATGTACGAAAGAGAAAAATATAATTCCTTCCATAATACAATATAATCCTTCATTGCCAAATATATGCCTTACAATTAATAAATATTGGAGTCTCCTCAACTTATCAAATAAAAACAGCATAAAAACACCTTACAAAAGCAAGCCAATTCTTGCTTATAGAAGACCTAGGAATTTGCAAGGTTTGTTGATCAGAACTAAACCGACAGAAAACATAAAAAGATACTTTTCGTCATCTAAATGTAACAGACGTCGGTGCTCTCAATGTACAAATATTAGAGAAAGAACCTATTTTAGCAGCTCCAATACAAAAATATTGTTTTCTCTACATTATAACACTGACTGCATATCAACTGATGTAATTTATTTGATAACCTGTAAAAAAATGTAACATGCAATATGTTGGACAAACACTTCAACAGGTTTCTAAGAGAATAAATAATCACCGCTTTCATATATAAAAATTTTTATGGATCCTCAGTTCTCCTCTAATGTTTCAATATATTTAATACAAATAATCACTCTTTATGTAAGAGATGAACAGACTGATTAAAGAAAGTTACTGGATTCATCGGTTAGATACTTTGTATCCCAATGGTCTTAATCAGTGCTGGATTACCCGATAGGCAGACTAAGCACGTGCTTAGAGTACCTGCAAAGCATAGACACACACACAAATTTTTTTTAAAAAAATAATAAATGACGGTATTGTTTTTATTTTGAATTACATATGTGGGGCACCGTAATCCTTTCAGTGCTTATGGCCTCTAAAAGTCTTAATCCGGTCCTGGTCTTAATACTAAGGCATTATATAAAATTGTATCTAGAGGATATTTTCTTTCCCTGCGTAAATACCGGATATTTATTATATACTTAAATTAAGTGTGAAATATAGAAACTTGATAACGAAATAATTTTCTTTTTTTTTTTCATTCATATTTTCACATGTGAAAAATATATCTATAAGATTTCCCATCATTCTATGCGACGCTTGATTGTCTGTGCCTACAGAAGTTATACCTGCAGCAACAAAAACGAGTACTTTGTGAGCTTGAACAAATAAATAGAAACTGCATTACATTTCAGACATGGACATTAATTTTGCTGAATAAATTTGACTCGACGTCGTTCGCGTCTCTATGAAGTTATTTCCCCTTACTTCCTTGACAACAATGATAAACCCGCTGTGATGCATTACTGAATCGGGCTTGCTTTGTGGTCAAATATGATCAAATAGTTTACAAAATGTCACAAATGCAATTTGCTGCGACATATTAGGTCATCCCAAACCTACCGCTCTCTTTATTTATTTGATCAGCCATTAAAAAATGAAGTGAATTTACGAAAAGGGTGTTGTGCTGAAGAGTGAGTTTAATCTTCTAAGCTTCGATTTTGGTAGCGAGTTTGGTATATAATAAAATCTTGTCGTATAAAAAAAGAGGGCTTCGCCACTCTTTAAAATATCACGTTTTTGTACCACACTATGAAATATATCTGGTATTAACATAGGAAAAGAAAATAACCTCTATATATTTGATTGTGTGGTACAAACAACGTGATATTTTAACGAGTGGCGAAGCCAAGTTGACAGTGTTAGGTGTTTGGTGACAATCAGGTTAGAAATTATAAATTGATGAATGAAATGACAAAATTTTGTGCATTTTTCATATCCTTGATGCTTTTTGGTAGGGGGTACAAACGAATTGGAGGGTGTGCGAATCCTATAATTCCAATAAGATATTGCACACAATTTCATTTTGACTAAGTGATTCAATAGAGAGACTAATTTACTATTCCAACAGGTTTATGTTCCTGTTTCCATTCAAACTGCATATTTGTACAATAATTCCTCAAAGCTACAAATATTGTGATTAAGAAACTGTATCGTAACATTGCTGCATCTATGTAAACCTGAGTAAACTATTAGTATACTACATTATAAGCTGTCTCTGTACACATCAAGGAAAACTTTACCATAGGGTGCACAGTGTATGGTATCAAAATTCGATTGAAATAATTTAAACCGAACATTAAAATAACATTGTCCAAATTTACGCAGATGCCTGTTCACTCCAGTATACAGAATTCTAGTCATAGTCATTATTAAACAGAGGGGCAATCAACCGAATAGCGACGGAAATTTGCAGCCAAGCGAAGGAATAAGATGTACAAAATTTTTTAAAACTCTAATTATATTTCAAGCTTAAATTACGTTTTCGTCAGCCTTCTATTTCGTGTTTATAGCTCTCTGCAGAAGAATCATGTTCGTTCCTTTTCCTAAATAATACTAATTTGCTTTAACATATTTACTGAAAACATTTGAATGTTTTGGTTCAAGTCTATATATTTTCTCTTTCTATAATTAATTGTATACTGGTTTACATAGATAATGTTAACAAAAAATTTAAAAAAATAAAAAATAAAAACGCATTTGTATATAATCTAAGCGAACTGTTACGGAATAATATATCATTTTTCTTTTAATAATTGTATAGTTTATTAGTTTATGATCTCTGTTCTTAGTCTAACAGCAGTCGTCTTGCGTGAGTACACATACGGTAGGCTCGATCAATATTTCGAAGCCTTAGTCATATCACGTGGTTTTAGAGCGCGTGAAGAGAGGTGAACTTCTGACCTAGGTTCTATGAATCAATACGTTATTTACTGTTTAAAACATTGGTACTCTGGTATTTTAGAAATGTCACGCATAACCTAATTTCTGATTGGTTCGGAGAGGGTTGCAATATTTCGAAATACCCAGTTGTTTATCAGAGATGTAATGGGTTTTATTTCGTTTTTGCGTTGTGGGAGACTATATTATAGAATTAATAGAAGCATTCAGGCATTCTTCAACGTTACATTGGATGTAGACGTCATAAACGAAATTTGTTTCATTTTGTGTGTTTGATATTCTACTTTTCTGATATAAATACAGTGCATTATGGATTAGTACTTTGATTGTTTGTTGCAATATTTTAATATTTTAGGAAATTAAATATTTGTATTTTAAATCTTGAAAGCTTGTTTGTGTCTTTTCTTTTGTTACATTACCCCGAGTCGTAACAGAACGTACTAATATTCTATCAACGGAAAGAATGTGCATACTTTGGGGTGTTTAAATGCTGTTCAAAATAGAAAATTGAAATGATTTTGTTTTCGACGGAACTTTTCGAGATCGGTGATACAAGAAGAGTATATGTGCTACTTTCACTTATTTATTTACATATCTATCAGAGAAATATGCGAAAATGCGAGACACTGTTATGCTGATGTCGTGAGCAGCTTCTGTGTCAAATAAATGTGAATTTTGTGGTGAAATTCCATAATTCTAAAAGTACCGGTAACAATTTGATGAAACTGGCTACATTTAATGTATAGAGAGTGAAAATCGCAATTTCTATATTAAAGTGAATCCAACCCCACTGGTAAAGGGTTGGGGAATACATTCATACAGCATACCCTTGTGTGGCATGAAAAGAGAAATATAGTATCCAACAAAAAGGCAGTAGGCTGAGGATGAATAAAGCGAGATATAGTGTTCCATGGAACTCTTGTTTATATATTTAGGTACCGACCATTTAAATATCGGGGTAGGGGATCTCGGGATTTGATTGAAAAACATATTCTTGATCTGATTTATATCAAATAAAACCTATTATATCCATTATATTACTTAAAAGATAAATTATCTTGATGTAAAAGGAAAAAAAAAAAAAAGACTCGAAATAAAATCTCAATTCACTCCTCCCCCCCCCCCACCACCACCACCACCAGCACAAAAAATAAATAAATTAATAAATGGTCGGTCCCTTATTTCCCGTGAGCCTTTAGAGTTAAGAGATGGTACAAACAACGATTGTTCTTGCTAGTTTTCAACTCATAACTCTTGTATTAGTCCCCACATAGTCTTCATCCCTTATACATTAATCCTTGACTCAACTCGCACGGTACTAGAATGTCAGGCTAATATTATAGATAACTGTCATAAATAGAAAGGGGCAAAGGATATGTTTATTTCAAATTCATGTAAACCAATTAGAAGCTTGACAAGTGTAACATGTAAATTTTGTTAAAGAAATATTTATATTTACTAAGTATTTTTCCTCATACAACATAGGAAACGAAAATATCGTGCAATGACCCACAAATGCGTCGAGTTGCATACTGCATGCATGGCTCTTGCATCATATTTGTCATAATATCACCTATCCTAGATCTAAGTTCGGGAAATCTACTCAGTTTAAAAACAAAATTAAAACAAATGTGAAAATAATTGTCAAAGTAATATATCTGCTGTAATTTAACAAAATCGTTCTTTCATTGTCTGTCACTGTTTGCATCTTCATTTTATATTGTTCGACTGTTCGTCTGTCTGTCCATACATCCGTAGTCCCAACCGGGTTTTTCCTGTTGCACTGACCAAGGACTGGGAGGGTAGAATTTTCACGACATTCATACGATGTTTGCTTTCTTTAAAAAAAATTTTTAATTATTTTATTTTATACCTTTTGTTCGCCTTTTTTTTGTTGAAAACGTTGTAAGGATTTTTTTAAAAAAACAAACAAACAAAGATTTGTGTTTGTAAAATATATATTTCACCACTGCAGACTGAAAAGCCCAAGTACACAAAGTTCCAAAATTTTGGTGAAAAAGAAAGTTTAAAAATGTGTAACCAAAAAATTAAAATGAAAAATTGCTGTAATGGCCTAAAAATTAAATATGGTGTTACGACTCTATGGTCTTAAAATAATGTAACAGAAAGATAGTGAAATCAACAATGCATGTAAAATCAACAAACAATTTATTTCTAGACGATTAAAGTGAAAATTCAAAAGACACTTACAGTAACGTGAATTAAAATCCAAATAATCCAATAATCCTAAGTGTCCTAATCACAAGTCCTAAATATAGAAAGTTCTAAATGAATAAATTTTCCGAGTGAATGAATGTTCCGAATGAACGAATGTTAAGAATGAATAAATGAATGTTAAGAATGAATGGGTAGTCTGGAATGTCCTGATGTACCAACGATAATGTTATCCAGATCATCTTTGAGGATGTCCACAGGTATCCAAAAGTCATATATTTTAATCCAAAGGTTAATGAGCACTTTAGGTAACTCCAATGAATGTTCCAATAAATAATTCTTTTCGAATTATGTATACAGCAATACAGCATTACGGCATTACAGCATTACGAGATTACAGCACAACTATGATTCCAAACAATCTGATGATTCCAAAGACTGATCATAAAAAAACATGTTTTTAACACAGGATTTAAAATTGCAATGGGATCTTGTTTACCAAATGCTGTATAATTATAAGACAAGTCACATGACAGAATGTTCTAGAATATTATATGGTTTGTGTGACTTTTAGCCCAAAAAGTTAAAAAAATTGTAAAAAGAAATAAAATAATAAATAAATTCATGTAATTTTCTGAAAATTTAATCCGGACATCTTCATAAGAATAGAAATATGACTATTAAATTTCATTTTTCAAGCGGTTTTTGCATTGTTTAATATTACTGTAGTTTTAGGAGAAAATGTAATTTTATTGTCTATGCCGATAACACACTGATCAATCATAAGGCACTTACGATGATGCCAACGTACCAACAATCATATTTCAACGCAGTGGTAACGAATAAGATGACAGAATCATGAACTTCAGACACGGTTCGAGATCGATATCCGTGTTTTATTAATGATGCCGCTCTAAAGAGTCAAATGCGTTAAATGTTCGCGAATCCCTGAGGGATGGTTTTTGTCTGGATTCTCTGGTTTACCATAAAATACTCACAACACGTACAACGACATCTGTGATGTCGAATGCGCGTTTACATGTGTTGGTAGCACTTGCTGTCCAACTGAAGTAAAATAATACAACTTGTAAAAAAAAAAAAAAAAAAAAAAAAAATGCCAGTAACGGAAGTTTTAATAGCAATTATACCTCACCAACTGTAGCGTACTAACGGGGGGGGGGGGGAGGGGGGTTGACCCGTGCGCCAGAGGTCTTGGGGCGCCAAAACAGCTGATAAAAATTCGGGCCTCGCATTCAGGCACCTTTGGGCCATCATCGTCGCCCCGGGTGCCAGTTACCCTTAGTAAGCCACAGCTCACCAATCGATGATGGTTAACTGTTCGACCCTGACGCCTTGGTGCACTGAATGGTAGTCAAGAATTGATAATGTCTAGCAGTTGTGAAGCTAGCGTTACCTCTCTTACTATTGTCTTATATTTCCAAAACGTGAGCTTTTGGCATGTTCATAGTTTTATCACGGACACAAAGATAGATATATGTGTTTGTTGACTCAGAATCAGCAATAATTCTATGACCGAGAAAAGGCAACATAAATATAATTACTGTACAATGAATACCTTGTCTAGTACATGTCCTTCTTCTGCGTCACCTTACATGCTCTGAGACAATTGAATGTTATTATCTCAGGCATTAGGTTCTTACACAAGACAAAGAAGAAAACAGACCGACAAACAAAAATGAAAGTAACTTAGCCACGTTTCCTAAAATATAATGCGTTCTCAATTCAACTACGACATTACACTAAATACGCCATGTCTGCTTATGAAATACATCTAGACATAACAATACTGTTACTCATGAACTAATAATTTACTAGTGTTTTTTGTAAGTTGTTTTGTTTGTTGTTTTTTTATTTTGGGGGTGGGGGTGGGGCCTTTGCTCAGTAAAATGGTCAGATATTATGCTTAAAGCCTCAATTATCACAAAATGAAACCAGTCCATTCATTCTTTTTTTTCTACAAAGTCTACTGATTAAATCATTTTAATTTCATCAACTTACGCGTTGTCAATCACTTTGACCATTGTACCTGCTGGCAATTCAAACCCAATTTAATAAAACATGATTTAGCGGACATTGAAGAGACTGATTCGCTCCGTCCATGTTAAACGGGCATCCGCTAATTCAAGACTCAAATGGTATATAATGATACTAAAGGTGCCATGAAAATCTGTCCATCATAATCCCTTTTCCGTATGAATCACGTGTCCTTTCTGACACGGTTATATGTTTGATTACAATACAACTTTTTAGGATAATGGAATGATATACAATATACACCTTCCAACGTTTCTTTGCGCATGCGCCAGATTTTATCATGAAGCCTGTACGAAGCCAGTTGTATTAACCAATTTCTTCTGTCAGCAAATATATGTATTCTTACAGGTTCAGGTTTATGTTCCCATTTTTACATGTGCAATATTTTGTCGTCAGTCGTTCTCAAACTTTTAAATTCTTCTTGCTAACACTGTTTTAATTTTGAAACAAATGTCCAGTTCAAAATAGTTTTACAGTGTGTACAAAATACAAGATTGCTGTAATGGCCTGAAAATGTAACCAGGTCAAGTAAGTACGCGTACAAAATTGCTAGCAAAAATTCATTTATATACGTTGAACAGTTCTTGTGCAATGTCGCTAAAAATCCTCTCGAGAGAGACAGACTTACGGAAATACGGACGTACATATGGGCAGGACCAAATCACGATGCTCATACTGACTTACGTAGGCAAGTGAAATTCGGTTGACTTGAGTATATACATCTGCGCCTGATTCGATCGGGCTACAATGCCATTTAGTTATTTTTATAACTTTCATCAGTAGATGGCATACGTGTTTTACAAACACAAATATAGCTTCTAAAGTTTAAGTCATGTAGATCTCTTTTCGATAAGGTAAACACAACTGGGAGTATTTTTGACGGAAAAAACAGTACCCTGTTACAAGTTATTCCTGTTACGTAAAAACGGAATCCATGATTTCTCAATACGTACTTTAGACGGAAAACAAAATCCAGTTAATATGCAAGAGTGCGCTAACACACTTGAAATTAAGCACTTGTACACGCGCGGCGTCAAGAACACTAAAAGTCTACGTGGTCCTGTCATCTTTGGTGGTTCCATCGCCCCCGTTTTCCCCAGAGGCTGAAACCCCCAGACGTGAATCTGTCGTTGCTAACACGACCAGCGCCGACTTCAAGGCCGTGTATTAAACGGCCGATATAATCACGTCAGTTGGAGAGGTTACGGCAATTAATGCGTCTGGTCACTATCGCTGGGATTCAACACAAGACTTTCAAAACGTTCGTGGTTTTGCACTCAGCAACGATAACGACACAATCGCCGTCTCTGTTTTTACTTCACTAACCTCCACATGAGTCGCGGTGACGGAACGTGGGCATAGCTTGCAATCCGTGTAAACGGAGTCTTAATGGCACATAATGGCAGTACTGCCGTCCCGGCTAACACCTCACACAAAGGCCTTACAAATAGCTTTGTGTCTCTGTTTGCTGCCGGAAACACCATAAGGTGCGATGGTCTCAACGTCAACGCACAGCCAACAGGATTCTCAATCACTCTAGCCATTCTTGACTTTCGCAATAATAACTCACGTAGCCTAAAACAAATGTGTTGGGGGAGCAACTAGACATAGACAAGGAACACGAATCATTGGTGCCGCCTGTCAGGCCTGAGATCGACGACTGAATATTGGCGCAGCTCGATATCAACAAGGAATACAAAACACTAGTGCAAGAGTATCGACGCCAACTTGGGTTAAGACGCATTGGTTCACACTGGGATGGAATGACAAGGCAAAAGAGATAGACATAGAGCACTGGGACCAACCAGAGCACCCTAAGCCAACCCGAGGTCAGCTAGAGGTAATTGCGCTTTCGCTGTCAGAACAAAACCCAAAAGTACTGCCCTCGGGGAGCCGCGTGCACGATTGCTACTACAATACCGACGTGGTATTTTACAAAACTGATTTCACACCGGTAACCTTTCCTTCGAGGCATGCAGAGCCATCTATTACTCGGGTAACCAAGCTAAAACACTGTGCGATCTTCGAAAAAGATATGCTTTGTCGGGTCACAGTAATGGGCCAACAAAGAAGACAATTGCTAAAACTGTGGACATAAGGCACGCTGCTTGTGACTCTTGGCTTGGCGAGCGTTCTAGAGGACGTCTTGAAGATTGTGTCATTTCCGGATCTAATAATATCAAGAAAACTGACATATGTTTTAACCTCATCGTAATCGTGTCAGTATACAACGGCGACAGGTTAGAAGCACGTGTCCGCAGAGGAGTTAATCCCTACTCCTTGTGATCAATTAAACTTTCACATCACGCTCCTTATAAAGGAAGTATAATGTCTCGTTACCCAAAGCTCCAAGACTCACAAGATTTTCGCCTGGAAAAAATCAGCGAGGCTGAAACCTTCCACCGGGCAGAGGTTGAACAGCGGCGCACTCTGTACAAAGAGTATATGCGTGCTGCCAACGCGGTGGATGGTGCCGATAACATGCTAACGGCTGTGTATGTGGGTACCGGCGTACCGGAATTGGCATATTTGTCGACAATCATTGCCTCCCCAATCGAGGTTGCCCTTGAGATTACAGCCTTGGGCAGCGGGCTGGATCCTGTGGCTGGGAATTTTATCAGCTGGCGACTAACCATGAAAGCTATAAAGCACGAAAAAATTCGTGTCTTGCCCAAAACCAAGCTAAGTACGATCGCGAACCACATATCTAAGGTGATTCGCGAAAACACGATCTCCGAGGAAGAGTTTAAGTTTGTCCTCGATGAAGTCGACAAATATACTGTCTTAAGCTCAAGGTTGCAATTGACGAAGAGGCAACAAAACTAAATAATAGCCTGCGGAAGAACCGAAGCTAGCGAGATCATGAAAACTCTCTCTGTAAATTCGTGTTAAGCTGTGTTTTGACCGCCAAGTCAAAGCCTCCTGACTCAAGACCTACCCCAGCAAGCCTCCGCCGTACGATGCGGCACAAAAATGCGACGCAAAAAGTTCCGCTCTACAGTTTCGTACTTTGCATTGGGTTTGATTTTTCAAGAAAAAAAAATTTCCCAGTTTTTCCTCAGTGATAATCCTGGTTATTTGCCATAGACATTATATATCTTAATTATTATTTAAATAACTTTGAATTCCCTTTATTTTGCTGTATGATTGATGGGTGTCATTTGCGTTATAGACGACACAGTTTGGCCTTACTTAAGATGTGCACCTCTCAAAAGACTGCGAGCTCCGCCTGGTCATTTTCACCTCCTAAACTTCAAAGATAAGTTTAAAAAGAAAAAAAAAAAAAAAAAAAAAAAACAAAGCCGATACATTTTTTTTTTACTCTTGATATATTTTATAATTCATTTATTGCACTTTCAGAAGGTGGTATTGTCTAGTCTGGCAAAATTAATTTTCCCTATTTTCATAATGTCTAAAGTTAGCGTCAAGCACATGGGAGGAGCCATTTTGATCAGCTGTCTGCTTTAGATAGTGTATGATTTCCATAATTACCACACGTACAGAAATTTCAGTCACAGTACATGAGAGTAGCATAAAGGTATGCCAACATTATATCCATTGTGCATGTTACAAATGCAAACAACTTCACCTTATACATGTTCGTCTTTCAGAGTACGTAATAACTGTAGAGTGGAACCAAAACTCCCATTTTGGGCCGGCTTCGTGTGGGGGTCTCCGCCGGCCAGGCAAAGAGCGTTCTGGGCCCTCCTCTGGTCCCTCGGGAGACTGGCTGGTGCGAGACAACATTTTAAGGCTCCTTGAGTTCTTTTCCAGCCCAGGGCGGGAAACGGTCCGCCACTTCAGTCCAGTGGGGGTAGGGAGGGGGTGGTCCGCGGGGACAAAATTCTTCGTAGAGCCACCCCACCCCCCCACCCCGAAAATAATCAAACATTTAAAACTCCGCTAGGTATTTTCAGCAACCTTCATTCTCTTAAATACATTGGCTGTTTCCGTAGCTCGTTAATGTATAAGCTGTATGTAATGCAATGGTGAACAAATTTTATTGCATTCTCTTCATTTAACTTTTTTGGCATAAACAAGTTTCTATTAGATTTTTTAACGTTAGGTGGACATGGATGTATATAGACAGAATTATATAATCTTTTACACGGCTATGCGTGGATTATACAATATTTGATCTTTTTATCGCCAATTCAAAATAAAGTTAGGTAATTTCTCTAAATCCAGACATATTTTCGTGATTTTTAAATCCCACCTAATATAAATTTTGTGTTAATCTATAGAGAGACCAGTATGTGGGATTATTCTTATTATCGTAAAATACTTCGAAAATGAATATTCTTTTTCTGAACCATCAATTCATATTTGTTTTAGGAAGTTGTTGCCTACCAGCTAGTTCAATGTCCTGCAATATTGATTGATTGGCCTTGAGTGTACTGAAATCTAGACAACATTTTGTGTAGCATAAGTCAAAGGGTATTCTTTATAAATGGTTGATATCTGATTACGTCGGGATGTCTGACTGAATATCAATAGATTTCTGGCCTCGGTGTGTTGAACGATGAGTCATTGGAGATCAATAAGGAAATTCTAAATATTCTGATGAAGAATCGATCCACTCTCCTTGTCTTCTTTATCTCATTCTTTCTCTATTTACATATATATTACTACCATATATTGCTACCTGATTTCCTAGGTTGCAAATTAGCGATGTAGATACATCCATTTGTCTATGATTCTCAAGTTAAATTCCTTCCAACCAAATATATATTCCTGACTTGAAGTCTTGTTTACCAGTATTTTATGCATATTCTATATCTTCAATGCCACTCTAAGTTCGGAGAATGGTCATTGACCGTTATGGGTTGGCATAGGTTATTTAGTCTGAGGCAATTGGAATACAGTATCTAGCCAAAAGATACATCACAGCAGCCTACCCAGGCTGATCCAATGGTAGGGTTCGAACCCACATCCTTTAAGTCGTGAATCCGGCATGCTAGCCACTGAACCACCGCGGCATCGGCCTTATGAAGGAACACCAGCGAATAATGAATAATTGTATAATCACTTTTCATTTCTTTTTTCATTTTGATTGCTTTTGCCTGATGATGAATTCCCAAATATCTAGCCCAAAATATCACAAACTTTAGACAATTAAGGGCATAAATTTGAAGAATACAATTTTGATTGATAACTTATTATTATTCAGAGGTTGTCTAAATGATTCAATTAAACAGAAAGATATAATATATTTCTGCATCTTAACCGCTAAACCAGGGATCTGGAGTAGTAGTACTAAAGGCCGATTCTGTCACAGTAGTTATATCGCTGTTATCACTTTTACTACTCTTCGACCTTGCGGCTCAGGTCCCTCGCTCACGCTCGGGTCCTTCACCGCTACGGTCTCCGATTCGTTACAGTGATTACAGCGATATAACTACTGTGCCAGTCCTTGGCCTTTAGTACTACGACTAAAGTGCTTATACACTTATGTATTACATTTATGTCATCATTACTACCTTCAATTTTTCTCCCTCCTACTAATAATTTCACACAAAATTTATATTGGGATACCAGATCAGGTCTGATTACAATGATTCATCATCATCTACTGTTGTTATTAACAAACAGTTGTTTCATAATCAGCATCATCATCAGAATCATGAACATCAGAATCATCTACTGTTGGCACATCTTCTTTAGGAAATGGCAACACATCAATAATTGATTTAAAAACGTTGTTCCACAGCTCAACAAATATTTGTGGACACCATCATCATCTAACGTTTTATTCATTATTGCCATACAATCAAGTATTTTATCAGATAATTTACAATAATCTTATTTATTTTCATTGTTTATTCTTTTTATGGCTCTGATCTCAAAAACCCTGATCAATTCTTTTCGAAGTACAGCATAAATATGATCGTTGATCTGCTCTGTTGTTTCCTTTTATATATAGATTTCACACAAAATTTGCATCATTTGGCATGTCCTTGTATTCGTTATAGTTTCGTTCGTATTCAGCCTCATAATGTGTCATCCTTAATGGCAACAAATCACTTAACATATCGTCCTTGACACGAAATTCCTGGATCAAATCTAGCATGTCATACTTCTCGCCACTCAAATATGTTCGCAATTGATTAAGTATTTTATTGTATGTTATCAATGCCATCTTGCAAGCTGCTTTTTTATTTTCAAATTTAGATTCAATCTTCTTGCTCGCAGCGTTTAATGCAATACCAACGCCAGAAATTATTAACATGAACTGATTAGCCATACCGCCAGCTCATGCAACACCACCTGCAGTTAGTGTCATTGGAACGTACGCAATTAATTTTAGTATTCGGCCATAGTAACGATACGCTTTCTTGGCGCAATACGATTTCTTGTGGTAGTAGTTTTAGTAGGCAATTAGTTCTCTGCGTTCACCACCAGGTATGTCGCGCGAGATATGGTTGAAAATTGATTAACTATGTTTTGATCATTGTTTTTTAATTATTGACGATAAAAAAATTCTTTGTTGTAATTTTTGTGTTGCAGTATCGTTATCAATAAACTCACCTTTTAATTTATAGTATTCATTAAAATAATCAACAACAACGTCCCTAAATTTATCAATATTTATTAGAACATCAATGTGTTTTACGAGCCTCGTTAAAACATTATCAGAAAAAGTTAATTTTGAACGATAATGAAATTCTCTGGATAAATCTATCTTTTCAAATTCTATGTTGTAATCTGTTATTTGTTCTTGATACGTATCAGCGTATTCCATCACTGAATTAAGGAGTACTTCGTAGAACTTATTAAGATCACCAAAATCTATGATCGCATACCTTATTATGAAAACATAGCCCAATAAAAATTTTGATTTCATTTCATCAAGATAATCAATATCGCTAGCAACAAGCCTAATTGTATTGTAAAATTTTGCGTTGTTAGCATCGCGTAAGAAATTATAATATTTATTGTAATCCAATATTTTTTTTCTTTCTGGATAATCAAAATACAGTGGAACATGATGCGTTTCAACATTGTTGACAGAATTTTGAGTAATTCCTCAGGTTCATCAATGTAATGCACCGCTCTTTCATAAAATCCGTCTTTTAATTTATTGTCATGTCCGTCCATTTTTTGTAGCATTATTGTGTATGCAGCAGCAAAATCACACAGCTTGTTGTCAACATTTGAAAACAAATCTATTAACGACACACCTGATTTCAATGATACCAGATCAATTAATCGTTCATATTTCTTGTTGTCCTTTATTTTGCTAATTTAGTTTTAATATTCTCCGTTTCTGACTCTACTTAATTTGTCAGACTTTATGTCCGTTTCTAATTTCCACTTAATCTTTGGTTCAATATCTTTTATTTCGGCAAGTTAAGTGTAAAATTCTGTTTCTTCGAATTCTGGTAATTTTTCTGTTGTGTCTTCAATCCTGTCAATAGCCTCGCGCGCTGTGTAGATTTCTTCTTCAGAGTATTTATCTTCTTTGTTTGTAAAAGATGAAGCTAAAACATAGTATGACGTAGCCAAGACATCAACATCATCAGGTTTATTATGCACCAATAACGCTGTCTCAACATCATTATAATCAATCCCTATTTCTTTGAACAACCGCCTCTTGGCGAATCTTTCTTTGAGTTCTGGTCGTTTGAACAGACTCAAAATTTTTTTCATTGAATTATTTTCAAGACACACTGCGTTTTCTCTGTGCTTTTTTTCTCTGTTTTTTTTTTTCACCATCAAATTTTCGTTTATTAATGATCTTTGCTCGTGCAATCAGATGGTTCATTTCCTGATCAAACTCGATGACAATATCATGCAGCAAATTTTCAATTTTTTTTTCTTCCTCGATTCTGGTACGATCTGAGCAAAATTTAACAAGAGCATCATATATTTGCAGTCGATCGCGCAACTGTTCTGCAAGCATTGCATACAGCGACAAATGATTTCCTTCATTAATATAGTTTGCTATGCCTTTAGTCACGTTGTTTTTCATATTTTGCAATTCGATCTTTGCAGCTTCAGACTGTATTCCTGGAATGTCATCTTTGGTTACACCAGGTGGCAGAAAAACAACGTCAGGATTAAATATTTTATTGTAAAATTCTCTGCACACTTCAACTATTTCTGACGCCATTGTTTATTCAGATACTGTTGATAAAATTATTGGTGCCAAACATTGTTGCCAACATTGGTGCCAACATTGGTGCCACAATTTCTACACCGGATCATCGATCGTAAAAATCTTAAATAAACTTAATCCTGGATTAACTGTCTCAGCGTTTACACAGTAGATTCGAAAGCTGAAATATTTTGTCGTTGTTTTCGATGATTCCAAAACAAATTCAACTACCGTATTGCCAACGTATGTCAGTGTCGTAGAATACAGTGTGTCTAGCGTTGTTGCAAAATTACTGTTCGATCCTTCTAGTCGCCAATTGTACATTCTGTGTCCTCCTTGGAATCTACCACGTAAATGAAATTTCGAAATCACCACTGCAACCGGGCATTGTATTGCAATCCAAAAATTACTACTAATACCGTTTGTTTGGCCCTTCATTCGTGTTCAAAGTTGATGTCAAATGATACGCAAAAACATTAAACGGATTGTAGCCAGAATACATGCTGGAAGCACTAACCACAAATCCTGTTCTATTATTGCTGTCATACGCCAATGGCGGAATAAATCCCACATTGTTTTTAGAACGTTTCGATGCATTATTATCACCACCATTACCCAGCATCAATCCATCAACATAAACTTTATTAACAAGATTATAATTACTTACTGGCACAGCAGCAGACGATACCTTGTTGGTGCCCAAATCCAACGCTCCTGTCATTGTATCGCCAGTATTTTTAACAAACGCTGACAAACTTTGATACGGCACAGTATCACCAGGAGCAGCAGGTGGTGGAATATTTATTAAATAAATGTTGTTCATATTTAACATTCCTGTCATTGCTCCACCAGAAAAAGGCACCGCATAATCACGCAAATATCTGACACTAACAGCGTATGTCAAATCTGGTGGCGTATCCTGGTTGAGGCCCCTAATTACATAATTGTTCATGTTAATTGAGCCATGCAATTTTGTTCCAGCTCTTTTTACGTATTCTGACAACGCAGTATCAAGTTGACCGTAACAAATTTCATCTGACAAATCACCAGGTGGATAACTTGTTGGTAGACCACTTATCTTGCCACCATTGTAGAACCTGATTACACCAGGAATATTGTCAAGAGTTTTGGTTAAATTTGTGTTTTTGACAACATTGAGTTGTGTCAGACAAACAGCTTGCGATGGATTACCACCTGGCAACGGGTATGTAGTGTCTAGGTTTTTTTTTTTTTTCCCTGCATATTAATGTCGCCTGTCATTGAGCCGCCAGCTTTTTTAAGATAATTTGTTAGATCAACATCTGTTGATACTGCATCAGCACCGTTGCCAATCAATGTTCCGAATGTTGTGTAGTAAGACATTGTTATATTTATATAATTCTGGGTTACATTAAAATTATTAATTAATCATCATTATTTGACACCATTATTGTTGACAAAATTGATCACCAATTATGGACACCAAATTATGGTCACCAATTATGGCCACCAATTATTGTTACCATTTGTTGGCCACCATTTGTTGGACCACCATTGATGGCACCGAATTTAGTCTAATCAAATACATTATTCTTGCATAAAATAATATTAAATGTTGTCAAAATTATTAAAATAAATATGTCGAGCGTTATTAACTTTGACACGGAAAATGTATTGACACAACAGCACAACCACAACCTACCAAATTGTCATTACCTTATTGTTGGTAGAACAGGCTCTGGCAAAACAAATTTGCTAATGAATTTGTTACTAAATGATCATCTTAATTATGATCGTGTTCCTATTTACACAGTAAATCCGCAGCAGGATAAGTATCAACTGCTAAACAAATACAATGACAAATTAAAAAACGAGCTTCAAGCAAACGAAGATATTTTTATTATTAACCAACCAGACGATGTTATTCCTGTAAACGAGCTTGATGACACAGAGCACGAGATCGTTGTATTTGACGATATTCCTCTTGAGCGGAAAAGAAATTGACAAGATCAAATCATACCTTTCATTATCACGAAACAAACGATGCAATGCAATTTTTCTTGCTTAAGGATTTTACAATGTTGATCTTTTCATCAGACGCAATACCTGTTGCTTTATTTTGTTTGGTGGTCTCGATAACACTGACATAAAAAACATAGCACGAGAACAATGCGGCGAGGTATCAAAAGACAAATTTGAAATTTTTATCATGCAGCCACAAAAGGAAAAGATGATTTTGTATTGTTTGATCGTTTTGCAACAAGCAGCGACAAGATGTTTAGATGTTGTATTGACAAGTGTTTGACGGATTAATCTTGACCAACAAATATTGTTCACCAGTGTTTGCCAACAAATATTTTCACCAGTGTTTGCCAATAAATATTGTTCACCAATGTTGGCCATAAATTTGTCAACATCAATCAAATAACAATGGCAAACAGACGGGGCATATTAAGACGTCTTATTGAATCAAAACAGAAACTAAAATCAGCGTCTGAAGAAGCTCGCCTTAGACAACAAGGAATACTCACGCAACGAATTGAGGCATCTGCACCAATAACAGGTGCATTAGCAGGTGTGAAAGCATCAATTGATGAAACTCAAAACAAAGCAATTGAACACTAAAAGAGACACAAAAAGAAATTGTTGACAAACAAACAGCACAAAATGTCATGCTGAATAATAAATTAACAAAATCTAGCTACTGCTCAACCTGACGTTATTATTCCACCACAACTATTTCCAACACCAGAAACAAGCAGAGCACCAACACCCTAGCCAGAATTAGAAGGCGCAGTTGGTGGAGAAAACGTACTTAAAACATATTGTGATAATCTCAAAGAAAAATCAAAAGACAAACCAATTTATAATGATCTAAAACAAATGGCGCAGAAATAAATAAAATGACACTAGAAGAAAAGGAAGAATATCATGAAACATTAAAAAATAGTAATCGCTCACGTAGCAAAAAAGTAAAAGGTACTGATCTTTAAGAAGATCATGATAATGTAAAAGATTACAAGAAAAGATTGTATGGTTTAATTTACAAAGAAAGAAAACAGCAGCCTCAAGAAGTAGTTGAAGAAGAGGTTCAATGGAACTGGCATTAAAACTTTTAGTTCAACAAAAGAAATGGTTAATCGTTTATTATTGTTAATTTCAGCAAAAGAAGCAGGAAACACTGGAGCAGAAATAGACAACGAAATTGTTGAGATACTTGAACAACTTCGAACAAGCGGTATGATAACAACAGACGAGTATTCTGTGTTGCACAATGATCTTGTCTAAATATGTTGGTCACCAATGCTGGGCATAATTATTTGGTAACCAAGTATTGGTCACCAATGCTGGGCATAATTATTTAGTCACCAAGTATTGGTCACTAATGCTGGGCATAATTATTTGGTCACGAAGTATTGGTCTTGTCACAAATGTTGATCAGTAATTAATTTTATCAACCAACAATTAATAATGCAAGCAACATTATTACTAGATTCATCACAAACATCGAATGATAGCGCTAAATTCACTGTCACATATAACCCACCAATTCTTCTTGATCTAAAGGAATCCTACGAAATCGGACTAATATCAGCAACAATGTGGCACAGTATGTTTAATGTTAAACTTGGTGTCAATAATGATTTTACATTTTAGTCTGGTGTTGGGATAAGTGTCAAGATAACACCTGGCGCTAATAATGTCACTGATCTTAACACAGCAATAAGAGCATTACTGATAGAAAACGGTGGCGTTGGTGAAATTTGTTTGTTTGAACCAAATTACATATTGCAAACGATGTAATCATCGTGCCATTGTTGGTGGCGCCATTGACATACACAAAATAATAGGAAATTTACCGCGACCAAAAGGTGGCTGGACTCTACCAGGACATAAATACTCTGGTCCGTGGAACACGTTAGATCAACAACTCGATGAAAACGATAATCCATTCCCAGGACAGGAACCTTATAATCAGGTTGATGCTATTGCTATGTGACAGGAAACAATATGCATATTAATATAATCATGAAAAGTCTAAAGACACTATCACGAAGAGCATTACTTGTTGGAAAACGAACTGATAAGGCCTACAGTGGCTTCGACAAGGGCTGGAGAGTTGATGATCAAATTGTGTTAAAAGATCTGTCGTCCAGTGATTTGTTTCATATTTTAAACCCGGTTGTTAAATCTGAAATGCGACAACATGGTGCAATAAAATTAATGGTCAATTTTCAAGTAGTACTAAAAAAGATCAATGTTTATGGTGAAAACGATATCGAGGAAGAATTAGCTGAACCGTATATTTCATCAAGAACAAGACGAATACTAAAAGGTAGTGATTTGCAAGTTGTATCGAATAGTATATATCATATTATCCAGAAAAAAATTCAGGATTACACCGCGTCAGGTTCTGGTTGGCAATTTGTGGCAATAAAATCAGTGTCATTTTACACGATGATATACACACCAATTCGAGGTTCAACATGCGTTGAATTACCAGACAAAATTAAGAACAGCAAGTGTGCGATTAATGTTGAAAACAATGACAACGAATGCTTTCGATGGGCAGTATTGTCAGCAACGTTTCCTGTTGATAAAAATGCTTGTAGGATTATTAATTATCGTGTGTTTTCAAACAAATTATAACTTGATGGCATCAAGTTTCCGGTAGAAGAACGTCAAGTTCCAAAATTTGAGATGTTGAACAATTTGCCAATCAATGTATTTGGCATTGATGATAATGATAAAATTTATCCACGATATATTAGCGACAAAGCTTGTCAAAAAAGCAATAAATCTGCTTCTGTACAATCAACATTACTGCTGGATTAAAAATTTTAACGATCTAGTTGGTGGTCAATACAATAAAACTCAACATCGAAAATATTTCTGCTACCGTTGCCTGCATGGTTGTAAGACACAAGATGTTCTTGATAAGCATCTGCAATACTTAAAAAATATTCAGGTTATTACAATGCCAGGCAAAGATGAGGCAGAATTGAGGTTCAAGAATTGTAATCACCAGATGTTGGTTCCGTTTATAATCTATGGTGAATTCGAGTCCTTGTTGAAAACAATAGTTGTTGATGTGAAATGCGATCCTAATAAATCGTCGACAACAAAAACGCAAGAACATAGTCCATGCGGTGTTGCCTACAAAGTTACCTGTGCAGTTGATGATAGATACAGCAAGCCAATAAAAATGTATCGCGGTGAGGATCGTCCTTTGTTTTTGCTGCTGAACTTAATTGATGAAATAAACGAGATCAATGAAATTTACAAACGAATTGCTCCAATGTTGCCATTAACAAAGCAAGAACAACAAGAATTTGATGCTGCAAGAATATGTCATATCTGCGGCGACAAACTTTGCAATGATAAAGTGCGCGATCATTGTCACATTACTGGCAAATATTGTGGTGCTGCTCATGACAATTGTAATTTACACTTCAAGCTACCAAAATTTGTGCCTGTTGTTTTTCATAATTTGCGTGGCTATGATGCCCATATTATTGTTGAGGCACTTGGTAATGCAAAGATTATTGAGGTAGCAAAATTAATCAGGAATAATAGCATCAAATGTATACCAAATAATTTCGAAAAATATTTGTCAATAAGCCTAGGCAAATTGAGATTCATTGATAGTGTTCAGTTTATGGCGGCATCGTTAGAAACGTTGGTTGAAAGTTGCAGTGTGTTTAAAAATCTAGAGCAATGTTTTGGTGATGATGCTGGTTTGTTAAAATGTAAAGGTACGTATCCATATGAATACATGACCAATTAGTCGCGATTTGATGAAACACAATTGCCAAACAAAGATGCGTTTTATTCTACATTATCACTGTCTGGCATCAGTGATGAAGAATATAAATGCGCAAAATTAATTTGGGACAAATTTGGTTGCAAAAATCTTGGCGATTATCATGATTTGTATTTGCGGACAGACGTGTTGTTGTTAGCTGATGCGTTGGAGGAGTTTAGGCGAGTTTGTTTGGCTTATTATAAATTAGATCCTACTTGGTATTTTTCATCTCCGAGATTAAGCTGGGACGCGATGCTAAAATTGACAAAAATAAAACTAGACTTGTTAACTGACCCTGATATGTTCTACTTTATTGAGCAAGGAATCAGACGCAGCATTTCTGTGACAACAAAGAAGCATGCTGTTGCCAATAATAAATATTTGTTAAACTATTATCCGACAAAACCATCGTCTTTTATTGCTTACTTTTATCCCAATAATCTTTATGGTTGGGCAATGTCGTAACCATCACCATATGGTGGATTTAGATTGATCGAGACTGATCAATTGTTGAAAGAAATTGACAAACCAATACCTGACGATGTTGGCTACTTTGTCGAATGCGACATTGATTATCCTGGTGATTTGCATGATCTACATAATGATTATCCGTTCTGTGCAGAAACAATGATTGTTGATGATGAAATGTTGTCACCAGAGTAACGGTCCTTAAAAGAACAATACGGTATTAGAAACAATAAAGTTGAGAAGTTGGTGCCTAATTTGCTTGACAAGAAAAAATATGTGATCCATCATGTAGCATTAAAGCAGGCTCTTGACAATGGTCTAATGTTGAACAAGGTGTATCGTGTTCTAAAATTTAAACAAAAATGTTGGTTGAAAGATTACATTGATTTTAATACTAACAAACGATCATTGGCAAAAACAGAATTCGAGAAAAATTTCTTCAAATTAATGAACAACAGTGTGTTTGGCAAAACAATGGGGAATATCAGAAAAAGGGTCAATATCGAAATAATCAACAATGATGAGCGACGAAACAAAGTTGTCAATGATGATGCTTTTGTTGGTATGCGAATATTTAATGAAAACCTAATTGCGGTGCAAAAAAGAAAAAAACAAATCTGAAGCTGAACAAACCAATCTACGTTGGTGCAGCAGTACTTGATTTGTCAAAAACATTAATGTATGATTTCTATTATGGATACATTAAGAAAAAATGGCCAACTGCAGAGCTATTGTTCACTGACACTGATAGTTTGTGCTGCTTAATACAGAGTGATGATGTGTACTCTGAAATGTACCAGGACAGACATTTGTTTGATTTGTCTGATTATCCTGTTGATTCTGGATTCCATTGCAACGACAATAAGAAAGTACTTGGGAAATTCAAAGATGAAACTAACTTTGTGCCAATAGCTGAATTTGTTGGTTTGCAACTAAAGATGTATTCGATGCGTCTAGAAAACGATGATGTTAAAAAAGAGCAAAAGGAATTTAAAAAATGTTGTTGACAAACTTGTAACATTTGATGATTACAAAAAAGCACTAGAAGGATCAAGAAAACATTATGAAATGACTGTGTTCATATCGCATAAACACAAAATTGAGACTGATATTATCAACAAATCTGGCTTGTGTAACTATGATGACAAGCGGTATTGCGCTAATGGCATTGATAAGTGTGCAATAGGATACGATCCTAACAAGGAGAAACCAGCGGACTTTACTGAGTTATAGCAGGAATTAGGATTGATCTAATTTTGTATGTAATTATTGTATAATGGACATGATAATTAAAATTAACAAACTAGTTGATGAGGTTGAAGAAATAATAAAACAAATAGACGACATTAAAATTAAAATGTATGCGGAAGTTGATAGGATTGATTCCATTATTAAAACAATGGGGAACAAATTATCGGATGATGATGATGAAACAACTGTTGTCAAAACAGTAACCGCAAAAATTACAACAAAAATTACAACAACAGTAGATGACTAAGCATTGTAACCCACAAAACAGATCTGATCTGGTATCCCAATATAAATTTTGTGTGAAATTATTAGTAGGAGGGAGAACAATTGAAGGTAGTAATGATGACATAAATGTAATACGTAAGTGTAGAAGCACTTTAGTAGTAGTACTAAAGGCCGAGGACTGGCACAGTAGTTATATCGCTGTTATCACTGTAACGAATCGGAGACCGTTGTGGTGAAGGGCCCGAGCATGAGCGAGGGACCTGAGCCGCAAGGTCGAAGAGTAGTAAAAGTGATAACAGCGATATAACTACTGTGCCAGAATCGGCCTTTAGTACTACTACTTCTGGTCACAATTGTTCCTACTTTGAGTAATCTTTACAAGCACAGCGGTCGGTCATATACTTCTAGGGAACATTGCTCAGTTTCTTTTCTTTTTTTTTTCTTTTTTATTTTATTGGCTAAAAGAGGCAAATAATGGAATAAACAATCTCATAAAGAATGTGAAAGATCAGGATGTTGTGGACATATAAATATTATTTTATTACAAAAGACATTCACAAAAAAGGGGCTATGTAACTGTCTTAATTTGTCGGAACCGATACACACATTTCAATTTGCAAAGGCTAAATCATCTATTACGACCTGTCAGAGCAGGCTACTCTGTTTTGTTGCTCCTAAATATAAATATTAGAGATATTTAGTGAACATTGGTGCCATAGTTAACAAAGTATTGTGTTTGGTGTGACTAAAACTTATGGAACCAGCAATATCGTAGATAATGATATATGCTTGAAAGGCATTCAGGTGCTAGAAACTAAAATGTTATGCAGTCTCCGTAGCACACATTCGCAAGTGATAGCAAATGAAATTATGTGTCTATTAACTTAATGGAGTGATATCCATTGATTTGTGCGAGTAAATTCGGTCGGCAATGTGCCATGTAGTTAAATAGATTACTGTCAATGACATATCTTCTGAAATTCATCTACTCTTTGGTAGATATTTGTACTGTTAACATTGATTTAAATATCTAGTCAGACTGTATGGTAAGTAACAACTTAGTCTAATAACGAAAATGTAAAAATCTTACATTTTGTCATTTGCTTTTATAGCCTGTTGGTCGGCCAAAAATAATCCATTAGTATGGAATAATAAGACGAAAAAGGTGTATAAAATGGCTTTATGTCGTACAAAATGTCTTAGTAGCTAGTATAGAAGGTTCAAGCAGATTCATTTGAAATTCTAAAGCTATAGTCTCTCTCTCTCTCTCTCTCTCTCAAAAGTTGGGAAATGTCGCTGGGAAAATAACAACGTTTCCCAACGCTTCGACCTAAGGCAAGGTCTTCCTCAACGGACAATGAAATACATGCACAGAGACTTAAATTTAAAAAGAGTGACGCATGTAGAACAATACATATTTACATTTTGGCACAGAGGGATAAAACTATCCAGAATAATGATAAGGTCTAAACTAAAGAAAAAGAACAAAATAACAAGAAATAAATACATGTCTAGAATGAGATCTATTATCTGTGAAAAAGGTAAACAAGAGTTATTGTATTTATTAGCGCAATAGCGGTATGCCGTTTGGGGTGGTCTAGTTAACTACGTCATTGCGAGAGAATATTATTTCGTATGGCGCCATCTATAGCGGTGGATAATTCGCTTCAAGCTTTGCATGTCAGTTATTTACCACTTCGAGCAACTTGGATAAAGTGCTTACATTATAGGGGTAGGTGGAGGAAAGTATGTACGTATATATGTACCAAGATGCAAAAGCACATCAGAACAATAGTGGTTACACGACGCCGATTAAAGGTAAAATTCTAAGAATATAAGAATATAAAGAGAAAGAAATGAAATAAACTGGGGAAAAAATTAACAACCTAGGAAGATAAATCTTTTCAACCTTCAAAAAAACTAGAAAGATAAACCCTTCCAGCTGCACGTCAGCAGAACAGTGGCTATATGGCGACGATTAAAGGTAAAGCTATAAAAAAAACACATAGAACGATAAACCCTTCCAAGCAAATCTAACGACTAAATACTACAAGATAAAAAAAAATAGAAGGAAAAAATGTAAATATAAAGAATTGAAAAAGACCTTGAAAATAAAAGCTTTCCAAATAAACGTAAACATGAATTATTACAAGATAAAAGATCAAAGATAAAGACGTGATAATAAAGAAATAATAATAATGAAAGTAATAATAATAATTATAACAATAATTATAAATTGATATCACTAGAGGAGAGTGAGAACCTTCTCTAAAATGACGACTTGGATTATCATGCTGTTTTAGGAGTAGATCGGTTTCAGACACAGACAAATAGGCAGACAGACAAAGGCGGCTGCACACAGAGCATCACTTCGCGCCAAATTTCCTATATTTGTCTTCTGTAGTAAACATTGCCAAGAAATTCGTTTCGATACCAGGATCAACCCTTTACTAATGCTTGTGCCTGTTCTTTTGTGAGTTTCTAATATTAGTTTCATAGATGATATTTCATTTTTCAGCACTGAAAGCAAATGTTTCCTCATTCACACCAGCAAAGTTGTTAATAACGATGGTAATTCTGCGATGTTCAAAGCATTTGTTAGATACGATTGATTAGTGTTATTTATGTTTCTCAGTCCTAAAATGCGATTATCGGAAAACCGTTATCTATCAATCAAATTCAGATCTAAACAGTTTGTACGTCTATGGCAAAAAAAAAAAAAAAAAAAAATTCTGACCAAAACGGACATTTACAGTTTACCATGTATACAAATTGTGATGTAGAAAAATGATAAGTTTGCTTTGTTTCAGTCATTATTTGTTTACTTTAGGTTTAAATTATGATTTATATGGAACACCTCTTCAAACTTCAAACTGTTTTATTACACGTCATTTATTTTCCCAAAGTTAGAAGAAAATACTTTACTTAATGCAAACTTCTAGAATAATAGAACACTCACAAACACCAAACAAAAAATAATTAGAGTAAAGGACATATGTGTAATGATATCGATCTAGTAATTACATCAGTCTTTTTGTTTCTGCTTATTCACTCTGTAAACTGTTTTATCACTTGTAGATAGTTCAGACAAAGTGTGAGTAGAATGTCATAATGGCGATATTCCCTTAATAGAAAACCGTCATTTTATATAATTCCCTAGTATCTCAAGTACACTTCATAGTATTTATCAAATAACACTTGATGCATTGATCATTGCCATTATGGTGACTATTCAAAAATCTATTTCGATAAAGATAGAATTAAACCAGAACGGGTCCGAAATGTATGAGAATCTTCTTAAATAATTATTGAACAAGATTTTAAAACTCGTGACACGATACACATGACGCATAACCACACTGCATTGATTTGGTGTCAGCGATGGGATTATTGGTTCTTTCTCTAGAATCGGATCCTTCTACCTAAAGAAACATCCATCAAATCATATACCTACCATGGTAAAAGTGTCAAAAGCTTTCACGATATGGCTACATAGTGTTAATGTTTCGTATTGTTACAGTAGCTAAATTTTATTCTTCTAATAATTTCTTGATCGACTTATGTGGGACAGAAAATCTCCTAATGGTTTGTTGCGTAATGATCTCGGTTTGTGTTTACTGTGCAATACACCATAGAACGTTGTTCCAGAGATATAGTTCATGAAATTAGAAAAAATGTAAGCACACAAAGCCACAAGTTATGTTTGAATTTAATGCGACTACCTTTTCGTTTTGTCCACGAGGACTTAGATTTGTGACGATTTTTGGACCTGAATAAAGTAAAAAGACGATACTGCGATAGCTAGGTTTATCACTTAAAATAGATAAAAGCATACTTTATCTGGACGGTAAAAGCATTGGTTCCTATTTTAGCTTTAGCATCAGGAAGGTCTGACAAGTAAGTAAATCATTTGTTATGTTCGGCATGGAAGTATTGTAATCACGAGTTTCGAGTGTCGTATTACGTATAGAGTGTAAACCAAGCTTGTGACGTCACGAACAGTCTCTACTGGTTGTCGACAGTGATTGTAAAGTATGGTATTTTTTTGTGATTTATTTAATAGAAACACCAAATTAAAAATTCTATTCTGACGTGGAGATTAATTAAAAATATGTTTGATACCTACTTTTTTTAATAAGTAAAATGCAACATAAACGTTAACTTTAAGGCCAAGACAACCAGATTTGGACCAATACAATTGACCACGTATTTATGACAAGATCGATCCATTTAATAGCATGTTGCACTGTCAGCTCTGTTAATCTGAAGATTTAAAATTTCCATAATCTGATTCTTGCATTTTCCTCACAATAATTTTTCTTGTTTGATGAAGCTTTCCTGCAAGCTAGAATAAGATAGAAGAGATAATTTGATCAGTAAACCAATTATGTTTTTGTTTGCTGTAAACGTATCAAGACCGAACTAATTTGTGTGTATCCATCAAAAATTTGACCATCTTTGGTGTTCTTGTAAATTTGATTTCTAGAACGGCTCAACCAAAGTCATTAATATCAATGTAGACGAGTTACTTTTTTCAAGGATTGATTGGTCTACTGATTTCAATAATTGAAATGGTCTGATAAAAAGAAGCTAGAGGCGATAATAGCTTCAAGAGCCCCTGTAGTGGTATATCCTGGAAGGGAAGTCATTTCTTGTATTATATGCAATAGATTCAGTGGCTCATTGATTTTCAAGCTATGTTATTCATAATAATATAGGGATCATTCTTGTTTCTGTTTGGGGAAGGGGGGGGGTCTGGTATCAATGTTCGCCGAATCCCTACGGATCGTTGAACCCCGAGTCGAAGGCTGAGAGTTTCAACACACCAAAGGGATTCGGTGAACGTTGATACCAAAACAAACAAACAAAAAACAAAAAAACAACAACAACAAAATAATAATAATATTTTTTTTTAAATTTAATTTTAAAAATATTTTAAAAATCTATGATCTACTATTCTTATATATAAAAAAGATAGACCTTTACATCTTTAGGTGCAATTTAAAGTGTCCCTAGTGAAGGCACCGATCCGGTACATTGCTTTACCTAATCATTGTCCGAGACGGCGCACGGTTCCGATCACCTAATGGAAAATGGACAAGCATCTTTCAAGAGAGCAAACTTCTAAGATCTAAGCAATAACCACTTTGGCGAATCGTTCAGTATAATAACCTGTCATTTCTGAGGAATAAAGTAACTACCAAATGTTTGGAAAATAAATACGTAAATTACACAGGTTATTATTTTGATTCATACAAAAATGAGAATTCACCCCAGTTACAATGGAGAAAACGTGTTGAAAAATCCACTTTGCATACAGCGTTTTCCCTATCGCTCTGAATGAATATGATGCATTTGGGCCAGATAACACATCTTATTTCTCTACTCCGAAAGCTGATCACCTCAGTGCGACAAGTGAACCTAACATGATTGCATCTTTTCAAGCAATACACACACGATGTAAATGCAAGAGTCGTTTTAAGGGTGCGGCCCAGAAAAATATAAGTATAACAACACACCAGGGCATCAATGGCGCGTGAAATCCGATACTGATACATGGTTCCCACCACATTGATTAGCATCGTCCAGCAATGCTGTGCACTCATTTTTATGTAAGAATCGGTACAAATAAATATCAGTTCTTAAAGTTGTCTAATCTCAGACAAAAATACAAATATTTTGTTTGTATCTGGGTTTATTATGGAAACTAAACTTTACACCATCTTCGGTGCGTGATGAATGCCAGTTTTCCTAATAATCTGTTTGAGGAAAAGAAAGCAAAAACAAAACCAAAACAACATAGTATTTGAATCGTTAGAGAGATAGAATACAGTGAAATTTCGTAACTAAAAAATCAATTACCCAAATAATAGGCATCAGATGAAAGCATATTACTTATGTTTCCTCAGAGAACTAAAGAATAAACCGAAAACTCAAACAGAACATTTGGGTACGCAGCGCTTCAAATTTCTCAGGTTCTGCTGAACATTTGTATCGCCAAGTTCTCGATTTATACACTCTTGCTCAAGGTGTAAAAAAGTAAGTTGCTTGTATTATAGTCACTCCATTTGAGTTGCAAGGCTTTAGCTCAGTCTTGGAAACCTAAAGCCAAACATTGATGAAAATTGTACCCAGTATTTGAATCCAAAACTTGTTCTTAATATTTTCCTCATCCATGAGCAGATACCTCTTATTTGTCTGATTGGAAAAAAAAATCCACAGGAATGGCCCTTCTGCCCAATAGACACTTGTGGACAAATGTCTTCGGATTGATCATTGTTGATCTATCTATCTATCTATACAAACCGCTGAAACATATACCAGCTGATTGGAAAGAAATCCACAGGAATGGACCCTCTGGCCAATAGACACCGGTGGACAAATGCCATCGGATAGATCATTGTTAATCTTTCTATCTATCTATCTATCTATCTATCTATCTATCTATCTATCTATCTATCTATCTATCTATCTATCTATATATCTATCTATCTATCTATATATCTATCTATCTATCTATCTGTCTGTCTGTCTGTCTGGTTATCTATCTATCTATACAAACCGCTGAAACATATACAAGCTGATTGGAAAGAAATCCACAGGAATGGCCCTTCTGCTCAATATACACCTATGGACAAATGTTTTAGGATAAACCGTGGTATATTTATCTATCCATCTATACAAACCACTGAAACACATACGCAAACCCTATCGAAAAGAACTCAGGCAACTAGAGACAGCCGCGAGCTTCTCAAATTGAGATTCAGTGAAAGAATTATGTACATTTTGTTTGCTACTGAGTATGAAACTTAATAAGCGTTGGGTGGGGGAACGTATATTATTTCTCCTACGGTCGGCCGTGTCTCATCATCATCGATGTCGGAGCACTTCCTTGCAGTTCTTAAGGACAAGATATTCGATAGAAACTCCAACTGCCTATTCTCTTTTATTTCAAGAAGGATTCAGATTTAATTTATTCTTCAGAAGTTTATCTGTAGGAATGGTTACTAGTGTGTATAACAAGACGGTTGACAATGTCTTCTTCTGAAGAAGGAATTATTTCAGTAGAAGATGCAAGTTGTTTTCACGTCTTATATGAACCAATCTTTCCCTGACTTTAGCATACAACTTAAAATTCTGTTTCCGGTAAGTGAAAATATTCAGTTTACTCGAACCTTATTCACATTTCTTTTTAAAATTCTCAACGTTACAAAAAATAAAGTTTATGAGGCTGAAATGTCAGCTCTTGAGCGAACCTTGTTTGATTTTTCTGAATCATGTTACTAGTATTTTCTACTGACGACATATGTTTGTGATCAAGGTGAGTTGTTTGTTATGCTTATTGTTCATTATTGTGAAATGTCAAAATATCCAACACGCGACTTTTTCATTTTTTCCCCCGGTACATATGAAAAATGCCAGAAAATATATCATATATTATAAAGTGCAAGAAATGTTATCTAATTCGCACACACACACACACACACACACAACCACACACACTGGATCAGAGTTACGGCAATAGAATCCAATAGAATCTTGAAACTTATTGGGATGTTCCGATATAACCATTTACAAGGTCGCACCAAACTAGAAGGTGGATTCATATCGAGAGATGGGTGGACAAAGGTTCCCTCTGCAAAAATCATATTTAGAGATACTGAGGTTTCAAGTTTTA
The DNA here is from genome assembly GCA_029931535.1 of Margaritifera margaritifera. NCBI lineage: Eukaryota > Metazoa > Mollusca > Bivalvia > Unionida > Margaritiferidae > Margaritifera > Margaritifera margaritifera. Next base: position 315,881 of record JAQPZY010001574.1, read on the forward strand.
AATGTAGTTAAAAAGTTGCACACGATCTTTCACATCAATTCCTTTAGGATAAAACATTCAAATATTGAGTCTTCAGTTTTCTCAGAAATGATGATATTATATTCCATAGGAATAAAGAGTTTATATTTTTTTTAATTGTTGTCGATAGTAGATTTTTGATCCCATAGTTACCGTTACTTGGCTTATACGATTTTCCATTTGCCAGCAATTTAGATAATTGCAATGAGACACATGCACTGTTGGAATTTATGTAATTGCATTCAAACCATGTACAACTTTCATCTGCATATTGTCAAGATAAACAAATGCGACCAATCATCATGAACCTATTACAAATAGAGTACAGTTTTTTTCTATTCTAGTGATAGTAAGAACAAGAAAAAAGGTTGGGGTTTACTCAAGGTATTGTTAGCAAATCAATATTTTTCTTGCAACTCTCTGTGTCTTATTTGATGGAGCTAGTCAATTTACATAATGTCAGGGAAACAACTTTATGCGTATAATGCAGTCTGACTGTATTATTTTGTGCTGTAGTAATGCGAATAATGCAGACTGATTGTATTATTTTGTGCTGTAGTAATGCGAATAATGCAGTTTGACTGTATTATTTTGTGCTGTAGTAATGCGAATAATGCAGTTTGACTGTATTATTTTGTGCTGTAGTAAAAAAAAGCTAGCTCTTGGCCTGCTTTAAAAAACAAAACAAACGATGATACAGCCTAAAACAAAGTATTTAAATATATAATAACTTGGAGCTAAAATAAATCTGAAAATATTGTCTTTAATTTAATTGAATGTCCTGTCGTTACTTAAAAAATGTGTATTGGTATTTCTAGTATTTTATTTTTCATAGGCTGCACACCTTTTGATTTTTATCTACAGTTAGAAACGTATTTCACCTGTTACAGAATTATGTATCATTTCTTTTAAATAATGGTATAGTTTTATTAGTTTATGACTTCTGTATAATAGTATAATAGGTGTCGTTTTGCAGAGTGCACATATACGGTTGTTAGAATGTGACCCAGTACATTGGTCCTGGGAAAATTAGTATTGTCGGTTGAAGCATGAGTCGTATCACGTGACTGGCGCGTGCTAAAATGTATTATCATTTTGACCTGGATTCCATGTTCAATAAGAAGTCAACACTTAGTTGACTTGTAATAACGTCAGTGCACAGGTACCTTAGCGGTGTCAAGTATAACCTAGTTTCTGATTGGTTCGGAGAAGGTTGTTTTCTAGAAGGATTGAATTATTTTTAAGTCGCAATACAGTTTAAATTGGTTTTCCTTATTCTGTTCTACGCAAATCAGAATCTATAAAATGAAATTTAATTGCTGGTGTTTGGCATTCTTCATAATTCTTACAGCCTGAGAGGTCATAAACGAGATTCATTTTGTGTGTGATATTCTGCTTCAGAGATATTATTATACAGTACATTTTGGATTTAGTACTGCGACTTCAGAAATACTTTCCAGACAATACTTTTTGGGATTAACTACAGAAATTTAAGTATTATTCAGCTCCGTTGGAATTATCGGAAACATTTCGAGAACTTGTGTGATATTCCATATTCACAAGGATTACTTGGAATTAATAATATTTGGATATAACTGATTCTTGTTAGTACATCAGCACAGTGGTGTTTTCATTCGGAATATTCTTCATTCGGAATATTTTGGATTAACTTCCGGATCAGTGATCAATAGAACAATTTAGGACTTTTAAGGATATTCTATACTGTAAGTTATTTTTCATTCTTTCACTTTGATTGTTTGTTGAAATATTTTAATATTTTAGGAAATTAAATATTTGTGTTTTAAATTTTGAAAGCTTGCTTGAGTCTTTTCTTTTGTTACATTACGCCTAGTCGTTACACACCGGTAGCAATAGTTCTCCTGCAGACAGTTCATGAACAATGCAAACAGCTGGAAATGTTCATTTGCAATCATTAGTATAATCATATGATAGAAGGAAGTAAATGTAATTTTTTTTTTCTTTTATTTTTTTCTTCTTTTTTACCAGGACAATTTGAAACTTGTATGTTTTTCAAATTGTAATAATTGTACACGTTGAACTAGATTGTTATTTGTTTTTCTGTTGGAAATGCTTTTCTCGGTTTTTATGTCCGCGACTAGTATGACCGTATGACCTTTAGATACCACCCGAGATTGTATCTTAGCAAATGGAGTTAAGATAATATTAAATTCCCGTACATCTGTATCTAGCTCATGGAATTATCATTCAACATTAAACCACCATCAAGTTGGTGCCAGGTGAGAAAACAATGACAATACAGTTTTGGTCCCAGATGAGAAAACAATGACAATACGGTTTTGGTCCCAGGTGAGAAAACAATGACAATACGGTTTTGGTCCCAGGTGGGAAAACAATGACAATACGGTTTTGGTCCCAGGTGAGAAAACAATGACAATACGGTTTTGGTCAGTAATGGCAATGATACTCTAAGTCTAAATTAAGTTTCAGGATAACACTGAATCCTAAATTAAATTTTAAAAAATTGGCAAAATCACTCCTCTCTCTCTCTCTCTCTCTTTATATATATAAGACTATTCCATCAGTGCTTTTAAATATTCCGCGAGAATCGAACAGCTACACAAGTTTCCTCTTTGCGTATTCATCCCTTTGCTAGCTTTTCAAGTAAAATTGTGATAGTTTAGAGCTAGTCGTACCCAATGTATAATTTTTACATATTGTACTGCATTTTATGAATTAACTGTGAGTAATACATTTAAATAAAGCTGTACCGCAAATTTAATATATATATATATATATATATATATATATATATATATATATATATATATATATATATATATATATATATATATATATATAATCAAGAAGATATAAATGAAGTTCATAGAAGTGTGTGTTTATGTAAAATAATGAAGCTCAATCTTTTGAAAATCTGCTGTATCTAAGGTGTGTCATCTAGCGTGTGTTTGGAGTCTCCCTATTGCAGAGGTAAAATGTATCAATGATACGAAAGCATTAGAGGCTTTCCTAAAGGTTCACTGCGTCAGGAGGTCGGTTTGTTTTGACTGTAGTGCTATATACACAACACCATAGAATGTTGTTCCAGAGAAATATTTCATGAAATAAAAAATATAAGCACACTAAATCTCGCGTTATTTTTGCTTTTAATTTAAAGTTTGTGACGATTTACGACCAGAGTAAAGCACAAAGACGATGATGTGATCGCTGGGATTATCACTTGAAAACAGATGAATCATGCTTAATCTGGGCCGAAGATTAAATTCATTGGTTCCTATTTTGACTTCAGCATTAGGAATACCTGACTAATATTTGGTATATTCGGTATGGGTGCACTGTAATCACCAGTTTAACGTGTGTATTACAGTCAGCAATTGTAAACAAACCGAGTTTGTGACATTACGGACAGTTTCTATTATTTAAAGGTTCGGTTGATGCACTGACCAACTAATTAAAATAATTGAAATCATCAGGTAAAGAGAAATCATAAGCAAGAAACCTCATTATTGTTTACTTTGCGATATTGGCTGCAATGGCGCCAGTACTGATATTGCCTTGAAGGGAATTCATTTCTTGCATTATAAGTGATAGGTTCACTGGCCTATTGATTTTCAAGCATTTGTTATTCGTATCAATCGGAATAAACGAAGATCAATTGTTAGAGTTGTACAACCTTGGACATAAATATCAATAGTTTTTGGTATCTACGGTTATTGTGGAAACCAAACTCTTCGTCATCATTTCATCGTGATGGATGGCAATTTTCCTGATAATATCTTACAGAAAACAAACGAGAGAAAAAGAGAAGAAAAAAAATCTACATAGTATGTGAATCCATTGAAACACAGAATATAGCAAAACTTCGATACCTCGAACATCAATTACTCAAATAATATGCATTTGTTGAAAGCAATTTCCATTTTGCTTCCTTGGACTCGAAACAACCGAAAATTGGAAATAAAAGTTTGGGTAGGCAATGCTTAAAATTTGTGAAGTTCTACTGAATGATGTTATAACATACAAGCAAACATTTCTCAAAGTGTGATGTAGATGATAAATAATAAATACAGTCCTATACTGAATGTTATAACAAACAAGCAAACATTTCTCAAAGTGTGATGTAGATGATAAATAATAAATACAGTCCTATACATACATGTTTGTCTATGATCCGTCAGATATTATATGCAAAAAATTTATAAATTTCCCGAACGTGATTATATGTTTAAAGTTAACTATAAGATACGGTTCGAGGTATGTTCGAGGTATCGAAGTTTTGCTATATTCTTTGTTTCAATGGATTCACATACTATATAGGGCCATTTTTGTTGTTGTTGCCTAGAACGGTTTGTACATAAAGATTTTAGAATGATTTGCAGGAAAGAAATGTTTCTCAGCTACTCACATACAATCATTCACGCAATGGCATCTCAGGTAGATTATCTACAACGCTTGTTCTCTTTTAATGACCACACAACTGAAGAAGTGAAATAAAATTTTCGAAACCAAGGCATTCAGAACTACGCTTATCCGATAATAAATTAGCGCGAAAGTGTTAAGTTATCACAAATGTTAATTTGGTTAATTTCAATTTATAGCTCAAACGGGTCCACAAATGTTAGGAAGAAATGCATACAAGTATGATATAGTGCTGCAAAATCGTATTGTATATACCTTCAATTCTTTTGGCGATATATTCCAGATAGTAACAGTAAAGTTAAAATATGACATTTTTCAGAGAGAAAAAGATCTGTTGTCGATGCACGGCAGACGCATCGGTCTGAAAACTGCGTGCAATCTGAAAGCAATAGCGATATTAACGGGTGTTTAATACATGAATTAATTAAGTCCCGGAAGATTTCCATTGCTAAACGCTGCAAAGAATTGTATGTCAGGTAATACCAGTAATGGGGATCAGTCGTCTTCTACATGTGCTCATAGATCACCCACATCATCCCCTGCTAGCCACCAATGCATGCACCTACTACCGACGTCCAACAGCACGGATGATGCTCCCTTCTCTCAAAATTATACACAAGATGATATTGCGTACTATGATCTTGATTCTCGTCCTGAGGATATTGATAACCCGCAAGTATCACAGATTCCCAATCAGGAATATATAGACATGTTGGACAAATTCTTTAATGGAGAGCCAGCGGGTGTATATGTGGGTAAGCTCGTAAACTTTACAAACAACAAAGAAAACCTTATAAACTGGTACAAGACTATTTTAATAAGTCGGGCGCAATTGTTGCCAAACTGTCCACATGGTGCGCCAATTATTAGACGCAATTCAACACAGTTCATTGCATCATGTAAATATGCAAAGGAGTGTTACAATTTACAGCTTTTTATTCATAGAGAACAACCCGATGTTATAGAGGAACTATTCAATGGTCGGATGACACGCAGTCACATCGGATTAGAAAATGTCTCCACACATGAAAACTACTCACTGAATAACAGAGTGGAAACAGCAGACCTTAAAGCAATCGTACACAGCTGTAAGAGTGACTTGAACTCAGTGCAACACGAACTTAATAAAACAATAGGTCATTTGAACAATCGGATTGGCATTCTTGAAAAACAAAACAAAAAACTCTCTACCGACAACATACATCTTAAGCATGTCTTTCTCAGACTAGAGACCTTAGTAACAGCTAAGTTTCAGCAATATGACAGCATAATGAAACACTGTCTTAATACAAACGTATCTTCTGTTGTTACTGGTAAAGTTTCATATGGCAATCACAGTGCAAATCAGCCAGCACGTGACCATCTACAAAATAAACAAACTAGAAGCAACGTTGAACAGCAATCTCAACACCAAATGAATTCAGACCCAGTAGTATCGTCTACAAGGATAACGCCTAACTCACTACCACGTGTTCAAGTACAACCAGTGTGCAATGTTTCACCAGAGGATATTACGATTCACCCCGTACGAGGCGATCTCTAGACGTCAACATGCAAGAGATACTCTGATGCCCTGAATGCGACTCTGAGCCCGTCAGAGACAATCAACTCAGTAGCACAAACTCGCCGCACAGTATCTGATGATGATGATGATGATGAAAACACTTCTCCCAAACGGAGTGCACCGTCTCTCAGCATAATCTCAAGTACTGATATTGCGAATGAAGCACATGATCAACGGGCTCAGTCTCTTGCCATTGATGGATAATCTCAAACAAGGGCAAGTTTAAAGGATATTAACGTATGTTTGAAACCCAATCATGTACAAACAAACAAAATGTCAATCCAAGAAAAACTATCTAACTTAGCGTATGGAAATAATTCTTCAAGTAATTCAGCATCCCCAAGCACAGTAAAATCTCACCCACTATCAACAACAACAGGTAAAAATCTATCAGACCAGGAGGAACAAAACTTTGAAAATCCCGGTGAAATTTTCGTAGGGGTATATAGGAAAAGAAATGTCAGCTATTTTATTTGGGGAATTGATAATTCATCCACTAGGGCGGGCATCTATGCCCATTTCCAGAAAAATGGCGTAAAAGTAAGCTCTCTGGCCTTGTACCGCAGCAAATCTGGAACCTTATATGCACGTATAAATGTTAATTCACAATATGCACAAAGAGTAGAAACGGAAGATTTCTCCTGGCCAGATGGTATCATTTGCACTCACTGGAAATCTCCTGCTAAAAGAGTCAAATCACTTGTTCAAAACTACAATAATAGATTACATATTCCGTTTTATTATATCTCACTAACCTACTCCTTACATGATCTTTGAAACTACAAGAAAGCTCACAATGTCAATTTTATTTCTTTATTTATGTAAACAAAGTGTAACAATGGCTTTAAATTTACTTTTATGGAATGTCAGAGGCATAATGTCATCGTCAATATGTCTCGGCAATTTATTGGATCAGTACGACTGGGACATTGCATTCATGAACACAAGCTTCGTCCACAAAATGCATCGTTTATGGATTCCATACATTCCAAATATGCAACTTTTACCTGTTGCGAGGAGACATCAGATCCCTTCTGGCTCATCAAATGTGGCAAATCAGAGGTCTCAATTATGTTTAAAAAAAAACAACTGGAAAAAAATTGTACCAACTGAAAACATAAACGACAGAATTATAGTGCAAAGCTTGTTGGTCTCTCTTAAAAAAACCTATATACTTACTCTGTGTCTACATGCCCTCAGAGAACGATATTAAGCACTACCGTGAAATAATTGAAATTCTTGATGACTGGTACGAGCACCTCTCGGAAGAGGGGCATGTCATTATTGCAGGTGACATGAACGCAAGTTTGATAGACTGCTCTAGATTTAAGCCAGTAAATGTAAAGAATTAAAGGATTTCGTGGGCCGAAATCAGATAAAGGCGATAAATACTGCACCAAATTGTATCGGTCCGAAATATTCATATGCCCCTTTTCACTCGATTACATATTGACTGACAGCATCGTTAATTCCAATGTTAAACGTTGTGAAATAATCCAGGAAGGTAAAATTTCAACAACATCAGACCACTTACTTGTATTCTGTTCAGTTCCGATCCAAAACAATATAATCCCAAAGGTATCGAAACTGCACGACCTAACGGCATGGCACAAAGTAGGCAACAATGCGATTGGTCACTATCAAAACACACTAGTACGTAACTTACAAGAACGCCTAACAAAAGAGATTAACGGTCCGCACGAAATAGACCGACTGTGCACTGATATGACTGAATGCATGCTACAAGCTGCACGAGACGCGCTTCCCATTAAGCGCTTTAACCCACACACAAAGCCATAATGGAATGCAATATTAAAGCCAAGTCATAAAATAGAACATGAAGCACGCATAGTCTAGGTCAAACAAAGCAGGCCAAGAGGCTTGCAGCACGAAACATATGCTCTATATAAAAAAAATCAAAGCGTGAATTCAGGAACGCTCAACGAATAGCTAGTGAATCTTTTCTGAATAACTCCCTGAATGAATGTCAGGAAGCGGCCGAATGCGGTTTACGCCTTTTTTTGGCATCTAATTAAAAAGAGCAAGCCGAACAAACACAAATCTTGTGTTGAAATTTGTTATGGTGGTAAGACCTATTCTGACCCACCTTCGGTAGCTGGTGCTTTTGCAGATTTTTTTCTGAATTGTACACACCGAAAGATTATGATATTTATGACAAAGACATTTATAACTCAGTAGAGAAAACAATCTGTGATCTCAAACTAAGAAGCACGTACATAGACAAGAAACTTTAGATGATGAAATCACTGACCAAGAACTATGCAACGCACTTCGTATGTTAAAAAAGTCGAAAGCTCCAAGTCATGATCACCTTCAAAATGAGCACCTTATCTATGGTGGTCCTCAACTAAATAAAACAATCTTAAAATTGTTCAACTCGATATTAAAGCATGAATATATACCACGTACATGGAGAAGAGGTCTTACCGTGTCCATCTATAAAGGTAATGGGAAAAGCAGAGCTGATCCCGATAGTTATCGGCAAAAATCTGTTACCCGTGCTGTAAAAATTATTTGAAAAAATTGTGCAAGCAAAAATTAATAACTTCTTGGTGACGAAGGAAACCATATTCCTTAATCCACAACAACAAGGCTTTCAAAAGAATCTAAGCTGCCTCACGGCCTCTTTTAATCTTCAAAAGGTCATTAAGTATAACTCTGACTGTGGTAGCCCTACCTATGCTGCCTTTCTCGATACTCAAAAAGCCTTTGACACCGTTTGGAACGCTGCTCTACTCTTGAAACTATATAATTTGGGAATTCGGGGGGAAATCTGGAGAATAATAGGGAATACATATCAAAGTGTACAAAGTGCAGTCGTGGTTAGCAAATACCAGTCTAGATGGTTCGATATCAAGCAAGGCGTTAGACAAGGAGGCGTCCTGTCCTCATTTTTTAATCTGATATTTATAGACGAGTTGCTACAGCACTTAGTAAAAAGCACACTAGGGTGTATAATTGGAAGTTTAGAGTGCTGCTGCCCTACGCTTGCAGATGAACTCACGTGCATGTCAAATTCTCCAGATAACTTAGCTAAAATGCTAGAAATTATTCTCAAATATTCTAAAAAATGGAACTACAAACTAAACTCTACAAAGTTATATATTATAATATTTGGCAAGAGAAGAAATTCTAACTATAAGCTGTCTCTAACACTTTACTAAGAAATAAATAATGAAACTGACTCCGTCACTCACCTAGGAATACTATAGGATAGATCACGTCGTTCCATCAACCGCACCCGCAACGCTTGCAGAAGAGCAAGGCAAGTCTTTTTTGGTCTTGCAACGTTGGGATGGGTACCCTAAACCTAAATCCCAAAACATCTGCGAGTTTATGTAAGAAAATCGTGATTCCAACCTTACTTTATGGCTGCGAACTTTGGAATGAGCTTCAAAAATGCGATCTCCTGGAGCTCAACAAGTTGCAACATTTTATAGCAAAATGAATTCAAGGATTTCCTGAACAAACGCGGTCAGATATGTGTGAGTCAATGCTGGGACTAATAAGAATCAGAACCGAAACTGATCGACGTAAACTTCTCTTCCTAGGTAAACTCTGCACCCTGTTCAATAACACCATCTCCAAACAAATATTCCTCATACGTCTTCACATGTATTTTGATAGCACCCAATCTGTACAATCTGGTTATATTCCAGATATTTGGAATTTACTTCAGAAGTATGAGCTTAGAGATTTCCTCCTGAACTTCTTTAAGCAATCAATTTTCCGTAACAAATCTCAATGGAAACAATTGGTCAACATGACTTTGCTTCAAAAGGAAGAGACTGCCTGGTGCGAGAGAATCAATAGACATCATGATTTTTTTAGATTTCAACACTTAAAACACAAATCCGCCCTTCCACTCTGTACTGCATTGCGAGGAATAATTATGAACGCAAATTAACCAGGTTTATAGCATCCTTGTGGGTATTAAAGCCAGGCCATGACGTTACTCACTGTCAAAAATGTGGTCAACATTATACCGACCTCCTTCAGCATGTGTTCACATCATGTATATTAACAAGACAAATTGCCAACGACTTTCACTGTAACATGTTTGACAAGTTTGGACTTGAACTACACATAGAACTTACCCAAAGTAACGACGAATCACAATTTTCTAAAACTATTAAGAACGAACATTGAAAGTAGACTTGACAAAACACGATTTCACCAGTTTTAAATCTGTTCATTTCAATTTCTCGTCCTTGTATCACGAGTGTACTTCATAGCCTGAAGACCAAACATGTGTCAAAAGCAAAACTTCCCAAATCAGCTCCTACCAAAACTCTCTGCCTATTTGACCTTACTTTAAAAGCAAATTCATAATCATTAATGGATCAGTACTGTAATAATAATTTTTTTTCTTTCTATAGATTTATGTACAAAGATTATGTGTCATTTTGTATGTTTGCATGTATTTCCTAACTATTGATATTATATTTGTTTCTTCCTCATCTGTATTAGTGTAATATGTCTCACTGACTTCTGGAATGTTTCCCGAAATCTTCAATGTAAATTGGTAAATGTATCTCTCTCTCTGTTCTACTTTCTATATTTGTAAATGAACTCTCCTTTTGGAGGAAATAAAGATTGATTGATTGATTGATTGACTGTATTATTTTGTGCTTAAGTAAAATAAGCTAGTTCTTGGCCTTCTTTAAAAAAAAAACGATGATACAGCCTAAAACAAAGTATTTATATATATATATATATATATATATATAATAACTTGGAGCTAAAATAAACCTGAAAATATTATCCTTAATTTAATTGAATATCCTGTCGTTACCTAAAAAATGTGTATTGTTATTTCAAGTATTTTATTTTTCATAGGCTGCACACCTTTTGATTTTTATCTACAGTTAGAAACGTATTTCACCGGTAGCAATAATTCTCCTTGTGTTTGGAGTCTCCCTATTGCAGAGGTAAAATGTATCAATGATACGAAAGCATTAGAGGCTTTCCTAAAGGTTCACTGCGTCAGGAAGTCGGTTTGTGTTCACCGTAGTGTTATATACCCAACACCATAGAATGTTGTTCCAGAGAAATATTTCATGCAATAAAAAAATATAAGCACACTAAATCTCGCGTTATTTTTGCTTTTAATTTAAAGTTTGTGACGATTTACGACCAGAGTAAAGCACAAAGACGATGATGTGATTGCTGGGATTATCACTTGAAAACAGATGAATCAATGTTAATCTGGGCCGAAGATTAAAATTATCGGTTCCTATTTTGATTTCAGCATTAGGAATGCCTAACTAGTATTTGGAATATTCGGTATGGGCGCACTGTAAGCACCAGTTTAACATGTGTATTACAGTCAGCAATTGTAAACAAACCGAATTTGTGACATTACGGACAGTCTCTATTATTTAAAGGTTCGGGTGATTCATTGACCGACTAATTAAAATAATTGAAATCATCAGATAAAGAGAAATCATAAGCAAGAAACCTCATTATTGTTTACTTTGCGATATTGGCTGCAATGGCGCCAGTACTGATATGGCCTTGAATGGAATTCATTTCTTGCATTATAAGTGATAGGTTCACTGGCCTATTGATTTTCAAGCATTTGTTATTCGTATCAATCGGAATAAACGAAGATCAATTGTTAGAGTTGTACAACCTTGGACATAAATATCAATAGTTTTTGGTATCTACGGTTATTGTGGAAACCAAACTCTTCGTCATCATTTCATCGTGATGGATGGCAATTTTCCTGATAATATCTTACAGAAAACAAACGAGAAGAAAAAAAACACATGGTATGTGAATCCATTGAAACATAGAATATAGCAAAACTTCGATACCTCGAACATCAATTACCCAGATAATATGCATTTGTTGAAAGCAATTTCCATTTTGCTTCCTTGGAGGACTCGAAACAACCGAAAATTGGAAACAAAAGTTTGGGGAGGCAATGCTTAAAATGTTTGAAGTTCTACTGAATGTTAAAAACAAACAAGCACCTTTTTAAGGTGCCAGGCAAACATTTCTGAAAGTGTGATGTAGATGATAGATAATAAATACAGTCCTATACATACATGTTTGTCTATGATCCGTCAGATATTATATACAAAAAATATAAATTTCCCGAACGTGATTTTATGTTTGAAGTTAACTATAAGATGCGGTTTGAAAAGGTACGGATGGGCAGTAAGGCCGTTTTTGTTGTTGTTGCCAAGAACAGTTTGTACATATAGATTCTAGAATGATTTGCAGTAAAGGAATGTTGCTCAGCTACTTACATACAGTCATTCATGCAATGGCATCTCAGTTAGATTATCTACAACGCTTGTTCTCTTTTAATGCTAACAGATACCACACAACTGAAGAAGTGAAATAAAATTTTCGAAACCAAGGCATTCAGAACTACACGTATTGGATAATATATTAGCGTGAAAGTGCTAAGTTATCACAAATGTTAATTTGGTTAATTTCAATTTATAGCTCAAATGGTTCCACAAACGTTAGGAAGAAATGCATACAAGTATGATATAGTGCTGCAAAATCGTATTGTATGTACCTTCAATCCTTTTGGCGATATATTCCAGATAGTAACAGTAAAGTTAAACTATGACATTTTTCAGAGAGAAAAAGATCTGTTGTCATTGTATAAAAGGAAATTAAACAGAACGATGCTCACAATGCGGTTTTAGCATTTAGATAAACAAGTGAGTCATGCTCCTGCATTGGAAAAGGTTTCTCAGAACTCTAAATCTTTTGTTACCGATGAACATCGTGGGGTTTATCTATACCTCGAGTAGTAGAAAAGTAGATATTTTAGACCACCATACATGACATTTACTAAGTCACGGAGCAGCAACGTTTTTGTTAGACTCCATGAGCCTTTGGGGCGTTGTTTCGGAGTGGATCTAGGCAGGCCTTTGGCGATGATGGTAACATTACATCAGGTGGGCGACACTCGCCAAGACACCAATTAGAGCCGCGAGGGGTCTTTGTGATACCATCATGACATTAGGCGAGTATAGGTGTAAGGTTGCTTGAAGTCGGACGACCAGTGCCGGTAGTTGCTGCTTTACGTGAGATACACCCTGCATAGGATACATGTCACTACCCTCCACATCAGAAGATCCCGTCAAAGGCACTTTCCAAAGAGATGGAAGAATTTATATATCTTGGAACGACAAGCTTCTTAGGATTAAAGGTTTGAGAGGACACAATAGCCGCAAAGAAGGTGGTTAAGGATAACAAAGACCAGCCACATCAGTTAACAAGTGATCAGCAACACACCAATTAGAGATTCATGTTCCCATGATATACCATCATAAACCATGGGTCGCAAAGGAACTCACTTATGTGCCTGAATGCCCTTAGGCTGTACAACACCTTGCTGGAAGAAATGCTTTAACACTTACTGCGCCGTTCATGCTCAGAGATACAAAGACTGGGTCCGACTCCTGGCCTGTTGGAAGTGCGGAGCAGGCACTATTGAGGTCCATTGCATATGCAACAGATGTGGATATCATCACTAGACCGACAATGCTAAGACGCATAAAACTAAAGGCCCGCCGACAGTATAGGTAGGTCTTTAGAGAGCTTATGGCCAAGGCCCATTCCACAATCAAGGTAACCTATGGCCGTATTAGAATCGCCCTGGAGCAAGAGCATACCTCCGCCTGACACCAGCAGTCGCCCATTTAGAGAAAGGCAAGATACACTAGGATACATAGCTGCACACATACGCTTGCCCTCAGCAGCAGACAACAACCACCAACATCGATTTTGCATTTAGAGATTGGTAGTACACAATAGAATACAATCGCCCACTATAGCCATGCATAGCATAGAACGAAGGAACGCCTTGCTTAGAGAGGGGCAGATCACTGAGAGCGAATACGATGATATGCTGGAGGCAGTACGGAGCGCCCAAACACGGCAACCAACCCCAGCAGCTACCGGGCGACCCACGCCAGCCCTTTGCGGCAAAAGCCGCCACCGGCTCCAAGGCAGACACCCATACCGGTTCCAAGGCAGCCACCCACACTGACTCCAGGGCAGCCACTCATACTGGCCCTGGGGCTTTCCAAAGCAGCTAAATGACGGGCCATGCAGAAGACCGACAAGAAAACAAAGGCGCCTCCCCCTAACTCTGCTAGACGATTCCTTTGCCTACTCTCCGACAAAAAGAGGGTCGTTCTGGAAAGGATAAATTCGTCGTTGACTATCAAGCCGTGAAGCTATCTCCATGCCGGCCTATTTATCGGCCAGCCAAGCAGAAGTGGCGCTGTTGGGTGATTACCTCGATGAGCTGATCCTTAAGACCACATATATAAATTCGAGGAGCGATTGATAAAGTTTACCAACAAAGGCTCAGGCTGGTGGTTTGTCAGATGCGAGGAGATAAAGCTCTATATTTCGCACTTCCGGCCGTTTGGAGGCAAGGGACATGTACCCACGCCCAAGTGGATCTGTCACATCACCGATACTGAGGAGCCACCCATAACAACTGAAACCTCCAGCTACGACTAAACCCATAAAAAACGAAAGTCCCTGTTATCTTCCTCAACCTGAAGAACTACGACAGTCATCTGTTGATGGCAGTTCTGGGAACGGCCTCAGCGACAGACATCAATGCCATTCCCAACAACAAAAATGTATATTACCTCTTCCCTGGACCAGCTCCAGTTTATAGATAGTTATCAGCTCTTACCCTGCAGCCTATCTAAGCTGGCTAATGACCTCCCTTAGGATGGCTTCCTTCCGCATTACCCGTCGATATACCGCACACGATGTCCCCCTTCTGAACGCCAAGGGTGTATATCCGTATGAGTATATGGATGGGTGGGACCAATATGATGAGACGCAGCTACCCTACATCGAAGCCTTCTATAGCCCCATTAACCGTACGGGTGTATCCTCCGATGACTATCAGCAATCTCAAAAAGTATGGAATACCTTTGGTTGCAAGACGACGGGAGACTATCACAACCTTTACCTTAAGACGGACGTGCTCGTTCTGGCAGATATCTTTGCAGCCTTTCCAGTCACCTCCTTGAAATCGTATGGCATCAAACCTCCTCCCTACTTTAGCACCCCCGAGATGAGCTGGGACACCCTACTTAAAACCACAGGCACAGAGCTCGAGCTGAAGACAGACATTGACATGCATCTCTTTGTTCAGCGAGAAGTTTGAGGCGGCATCTCCATTGTGAGTAAGCGATACGCAAGACCAATAACCCCATGTGCCTGGACTACAACCCCTCCAAACCTACCACCTAGATCATCCACTTTGACGGTATTAACCTTTTCTGATCGGCCATGATGCAGAGTCTACCCACGGGCAGCCACCGCAGGGCTGACCCCGAAAAGATTGATTTCCAAGGGCTATCTTCTCGAAGTGGACTCGGAATATCCGGAAGAGCTGCACGACTCACAGTGAGTACCCTCTAGCCCCTGAGTCTATGATTATTCCGAAAGAATGGCTATCTTTATATCGGCACCGTCTGGTGGACAAGCTGGGAGGTCGTTACACCGGATGCACAAAGCTGGTACCTAATCTGCTGAAAAAGGAGCGATAGGTCATTCAGCACCGAAACTTCCAGTTCTTCACCAGCCTTGGCATGAGGATCACTAAGATTCACCAAGCGCTAGAGTTTGACCAGAGCCCGTGGATGGCACCCCACACACAAAAGAATACGGACCTGCGGGGTAAGGCCACGAACGGGTTTGACAAGGACTATTTCAAGCTACTCAATAATTTCGTCTTTGTCAAAACCGTAGAAAATCTGCGGAAGGGTATCCGCATCAATCTGGTCAGGCCCGAGGGTCAAGGGGACAAGCTGTAACGCATGATCGCCGATCCAGCCTTTCAGACCCCTAAGATCTTTGAGGATAATATCGTGGCCATACACTCCACCAAAGCAAGACTCAATCAGACTTAACCGCCCATCTACGCAGGCCAGGCCGTTCTTGACCTATCGAAATATTTCATGTATGACTTTTACTATAATCACGTAAAGGCCCGTTACGGTGCCAAGTCCCAGTTCCTCTACACCGATACAGACAGTCTGCTGCTGGAAGTGGAAACGGAGGACATTATAGGGACATGGCGGAGGACGCTGACTTGTACGATACCAGTGACTTCCCAGAAGACCATACACTGCATAGTGACGCTAACAAGAAGGTGGTAGGAAAGTTTAAAGATGAATATAACTGAGTTCTTATCGCTGAGTTTATAGGCCTACGTCCCAATATGTACTCTATCCTGCGAGCAGACAGTGTAGAGTCCCAAAAGGCCAAGGGTGTAGCGAGATCGACGGTGAAGACTGACCTACGGCATAAGCTATACCTCGAGAGCCTCACGCAGAGAAGGGAGTTTCGTCACACCAATGAAGCTATTAGACTGGGATGTATAGCCTGACAAAGACAAGCCTCTCCCCGCAAGACACGAAAAAATAGGATCACGAACCGAGTCTATGGCCACGTTCAAAAGAAGTTCGAGGCAGACAAAGAGTGTGAAGAGTTTATGAACTTCCTACTCGAGACCTAAGCATTTGCGGATGAGGTACCAGAACAACGAGTCGTGACAAAGCCGGATAGATGACAATGTACCGTCGTTGGAGGAATTTTCTTCTCTTTGATCCTCCTGCGGGTGGCAGGCCACCAGATCAGCAGCACGTAGAGCAGATTCGTTCTATACGTCCAAGCTACATACTCCGCCAGGATCCCCGTAAACTGTAGGGATATAATCTGCTAGTTCGACAGGTACTCAGAAGACATGGCGTATAGCCTGAGACCTCCAATTTGACTCACCTAGCTTTTCGCTGGGTGAGAATACCCTTGGGAGGTAGTTGAGTATCTTCTGGCACGACCTGTAGCTCTCCTCGCACGAACCCACAGCGAGGCGGCCGATCACCCACCCCATCGGGTGACTTATCGAGATGGTATATGACGGGTTGGTCAGGGATTTTCGATCGGTCAAGTATAAAGTACATATCCAGCAACCATACCGGAACGGTGGCGCGGCACGTCCCACCCTCCAACTCGCCAAACGCGTACAAGTACCGCACCAGGGCCATTGCATTGATGGGATGCCCAGGCGGCTTTCCCTGACGCATGGATGGCGTCGACTGGCCTTGTGCCAGTAAGCCGGGTCACCTCTCCGTTTAGGGCAGAATCCACCGTTGGCCAGGACCACCAAGCGGTGGTCGCCAACTGTTTCGGTCTTTCGCCGGAAACGCAAGCAGTATGCGAGCATTTTGAATAAGTACGGACGTCATTGATTTTTCCGCCACATAGGTATTAACAAGCCGCGGCACCATTGGTCCTTACCGCCCGACCTCATTAGCGCGCTGTTGATTGGCCTGTCAGGCAGCGGCAAGACCCCGCTATTACTAAACCTCCTGACGCTCTGGATGAAGTGGGACCAATTGTATGTTGTCACCATCAGCGTGGAAGACCAAAAGTGCACCGAAGTGCTGCGGCAGATTAGCGAGGCAACCGTCCTCGAGAAGATCGCACTGCTGTGCGTGGCCAGTGGCCAGCAGCCTATAAAAGACGAAGAGGTAAACGCCGTGGAAGACCCGGTAACGTTCTTTTCTAGCGTCGACGACGCCCCGAAGCCTGACCATCTTGACCGCGACAAGAACAACGTTATAGTTAACCATGATGTGATGCTGGTAGGACAAAAGAATCCACCAGCCTCTTTAACCGGGCGAGGAACAAAAGCTTGGCGTCACGGAAGTAAGTCTGTGCCTGAACGGCCACCAGGAGCCAACCGAGGAAATCCTTCTGGACTACGCGACCAACAACGTTGCCCGAGCTTACCGTCAGATCCTGAGCATCATGGGTCGCGATCAGAACGTGGACATTGGGCTGCAGATCAGCCAGAAGGACTTCGCCTGACTGTACCCGATCTACTTCTTCAGCCTGGAGCATCTCGATCTGGTCAAGTAGTCGGTCGTGGACATATTATTTAAGGCCTGCGTCTACCCAGCCTTTGCCGTCATCCTCTCCGACAAAACGGTGCTGCTTGAGGGGGTTGGAGAGCGAATAAGGTGGTCGAGGCCCCGCCCGATAATGCAAATTAATGCTCAACTTACACGCGATCCCACACGAACGACACGTTGTGTCTTACATCGAGGGTCAGCTGGATAAGCTCGCCACGTTGGGCGCCAGAGAACTCCACGGGCGTTATCCTATTATGCTGATGGCCGCCCAGGCCAAGCGCCTCCGAACGGCTCGAAAGACTAAGCGCGGCGTCGACTTTAATCTTTCCATCGCGGTCCTATTAGCTCTTCTCTCTTCCCTGGCGTTTGCTACCAAGACGGCAGCGATCGCTGCTCTCGCGGCCGCTGGCGCGGTTGGCGCGGCTGATTACTTGCCATGTCAAAAGGTTATAAGTGGTGCCGTCGGATGCAGGTCGAAAAGAAGAGGCCCCCAACTTGCGCGGCGGAGGTGACCAGTGGCCTTTCCAACTTTGACCTGCTGCAGCTCGCCAGGCCTCTAAAGCAATTCACGGGCGTCTACACGCGAGACGAGCTGGAGTGCCTGCCGGGGTGCAGCGGTAACGAAGCCGGCATCGTTAACCTCGACACCTCACAAAACCGCGGGACTCGTTGGGTGACATTGCGGGCAACGCCAGAACGCCTATTCTACTTCCACTCGTATGGCCTCGTGCCGTCTCCAGATGTCGTTACTTTACTTCACTGCACCCGAGGCGGCAGCCATTGACCTTTTTGCTCACCTACACAACCCTCTCTGTCCAGAAAAAGGACGACGGGCCAATCTGCGGCTACGCATCCATCGAGGTGGTGAAGGCGCCAAATCGCGATCCGACGCCCGGCGCGCTGCTAGATGCGGCGCTGTCGCTGACCCGCCAGATTGTTTAGAAACAAGCCAGCTGTGGCCATATCCACCATGCCAGTAGACATCTTCGGGCGCGGAGCGGGAGCACAACGTGTTGACTAAAAGTGTGGAAAATAACCTTTAGACATATTTGTCATTCCAAACATTTTAAGCATTCTACTCAAAAGCATTTCCAAATAACTCAAGGATCTTTAAACTGTAAATTTCCCACTTTCATTTACATGAGTTTGGCTCCATTCATGGTCAGTGTTGGAAATTCGGTGCCTTGCTCTAAATAATGTTCCAAAAGAAATTGTTCGTCGTGTCCTGAGAAATTGTGAACTATGACTGTAGCGTATCGATGACAGTTCCCGTAACGCTGGATTTCTTCTTCGCTCTAAGTGTTGTCGGTGAGGTCTAAAATCCATTCGGCAAAATCAGCAAGAGTACGAGTACCCCGAAGGATCTTTTCTCATCTTTCTAGAATCTTACTACAATTTGGACAATAAAAAAATAAAGGTCTTGTATACACTTGTCACAAGCACAATGAGCTACGCAAAACTTTGGGATGTGAATTCCAGTCTCTAGTGAACATTCAAAGTCAAAAAAGATAAAATCCAAATGTTTTTTCTTATTATTCTTGTTCTGGTCGTCATTTAATACTTCCTGGAGCTTATCGTCATATACTGATGATTTTAAGCCCACAACTTGGTCACAAAAACGACATCTTTTCTTTCCTGGACAAACGTGTGACTTTTGGTTATTCGTTCCACGAGTGGAGAACACTCAATAATTCGCAAGCACTTTTCTGTTGTTGGAATTGTTTCATGCGATGATGTTCGTAACAAGTAAGACTGACAAAGGTCCGCTTGCAAGTAGAGCAATGAATTCTTTCTTTTCCTTCAGGAATGCAAGGCCTGGAATCTTAACACACCACGATATCTCTCTCCGCAATGAATATGTTGCTTACGATTGGTAAATCCTTGGTCACAATTCAATAATATCCGTATCCAAGAAATCCGGTGATATTTGTAATTGCCTCAAAATGATCTTGGTGATGATAAATGTGAACGTCTTTTTCATCTGGGAAATATGGCCCTCTAAACAGGAGAGTTCCATGAACAACTTGAGGGTATACTTTCAACGTATAGCAAGGTGCCAACACGTCTTGAAAGTTTTTGCATTTTAGGAATTCCACTCACGGTCTCTTTAGAAAAGCCTGCTTGCCGCAAAAGAATTTATACTTCTCTTCGTTGTTGCGGTTTGTAAGTTCTCCTAATGCTATTCCATGACCGTTTCCATTCGGCTGTTTCGTTTTTCTCCGCATAAGTTCAACCCACCACGATGGCACGGGCTAAACACATTTGATCTTGGTCGTTATTAATTTGGACGATACTTCGTTTGGTACTGCGAAGTTCATCCACCGATACAAATTTTCTGCGTTATCCGCTGCCTCTTGGAGGTGAAACGTGGGTCATGTGAAAAGTGACTTTTCCATATGTGATGTCAAACGCATCGTTCGATTGTTGGACGTGTTGAGTCTTGTCGATAAGTTTGGAAGGTGCTAATTTTGCATGTGTCCTAAACTCGATCCAGACAAGAGATTTCAATATGGATAGTCTTAAACAATTGTCATCTTTAGCTTGGCACTGTCGTTGCAATAACTCTGATAATGATTCCCATAAAACTGTAATGAAAAATGGACTTCTGTGATGTGATTTGAAATTTCATTGTGGTTCTTATTCACGGTAGGTGCATCTCAATACATCGTCTGCATGTTATCATAGGTATTGAACTTGAACTCTTCAGCAACGTTAAATCGTAGGAACGCTTGTGTGCAAATATATTGAAAGTGACGTCACGCGTTCGCTGTAGTATGAATGGAATGGAGGCAACACATACTGGATGAATTATGTTAACGCAATCTGATTGGTGGAACATTTCAGTCCGTTTCGACCGTTACTAAACTATATATACAGGCGTATTGGTTCATTGTGTCATCTGTTCTCAAGACAACCTGACAAGATGTGGGTAAAACTCCACAATGCCTCCAAAGCAAGTAGCAGGTAGTAAGGACGCGAAGCAGTAGCTTCACACAATTCTTAAGCAAGTCGAGGAGGAGGAAGTACGTATAAGCATATGCGATTTAATCATCAAGGTATCACTACACATAATTATCCATTTTATTTTTCACTTATTTATTAACCCATTCTGCATATTTTTTCTTGTTCTTTTCTTTTCACTAACTCAAGTAACAAAACGCCATGATGACACATACAAATGCAAGTGCCCCAGTTGTACCGCATACAATGAATTCATATTTTAAACCAATATTAAGGCCGAGAGTGAAAATATCCCTGTAAAATTTCTAGCAGCAGGAAGAAAAGGAGTTCCATCAATTAATGTAAGCACTCTTCCGAGAGAAGAGCAAATTAGAGGGGCAGACATCTTAACAGGTCTAGAGGCAAAAGGGATAAAAATGTTTTGCATTAAGGGTCTGCAAAACGCAGGGCATGGCCACTTCCTACTGATCCCCAAAGATAGCAAGGAACTATTCCCATTAAGACCGATGATAATAATGTAATAATGGGAAAACTAGTAAAAATCGAACCTGTGCTACCAATACGAACGGAAATAGAGCGCAGGTATACAAAAATACGCGTCTCTGGTTTCCCAGTGAAGATACCCAACAATGTCCTGATCGACAAAATAGAGCAGAAATATAACACCACAGTATACGACCACAGCCTCAGAGCATACAAATCTTACCCCGAGATAATAAACGGGGTACGTTTACTCCAAATACCGAAGGGAGAAGAAACAAGGATTCCGCCATTTTTTACTGCGTGGGATTCAAAGTATGGACATGGTATCCGGGGTGCATTCACCACCGCCCGTGCTTCAAATGTGGTCTAACGGGACACACCCCATTCGAAAATAAAACACAATACCCAACCGGTGAACATCTAAACCGGCGTTATGCTTAGGTTGACATTATAAAACTCAAACGGAAGTAGATGGAGAGCAGAGTGAAGGTGTAACCAAAGGAAGAAACGTTTTGAACCAACCAATAACCCACATAGCAGAGAACATACCATGTCGCTTATAGAACAAGAGAAGATAGAAGAACCAATACCGCCCGTCCCTATAAATAAATAAACAGAAGAGAACTTCGTGTCACACACACACACACACACACACACACGCACAAAAAATGGCGCCAATGGAATGGGGACAAGAAAAATGTTAGTGTCATTTACCAGGTATAACCAACCCGTTTCAATCCCTGACAATGCCAGAAGAAAACAGAAACAAGAGAGACGCAGAGAGAAGGAGAAAAAGAAGGAAAAATATAAACAAACTCACAAGGTAAGAAATACCAGTACACGAAATAGACAAGAATCAAAAAGGCATACAGTAGAACACGGTAAAGATGAAGAAAAGACAATACAGATTGAAGGCACCATAGGGGAATAATAATAGCAACTGAGACAGACTGTAAAGAAAGATAACAAAGAAGAAAGGAAAGTAACCGATAGCGAGAGAGAGAGCCCAGATCTAAAAGGAAAAGGGGATAAAATCCCTCTATCCAGACCGAGAACTACAACCAAAGAAAAGACTACAGAAACAGAGGAGAAAAGAAGATCAACAAAAATAAAATACAGAATAGAAAAGACCAGCAAGAGGGGAAAATGGAAATGAAACCAACAAGTCAACCAAAATCAAATAAAATAGAACCGAAAACAGTGGAAAAAAACGAAACAGAGACCACCAAGAAAGGAGACCATACAAAAGAAAAAACACAATACATAATCCAGAATAATGAAAATCATATCACAGTTTACAAACAAAATATAAAAACAAAAAAACCCTATAAAAAAAAACCAACAAATAATGGATTCCGAGTATAAAATACTTTCATATGATATCAATAAAAGAATAAACAAATTACTCGAACTAATAAAAATGTTTCAAAACAAACGATACGACATAATATTCTTGCAAGAACTCGGATACATAACAGATACAAAAATAAAACTTTTAGAAACAAAAATTAAATGCGCTTGTTCTGGTCAGTTTGAGAAATGACAAAAAAGGGCGAACCGTGACAATTATATCAGAATATTGACAAAAAAGGGGGAACCGTGACACTTATATCAGAAAATATTTATAAAAAATATTGAACCGTGACAATTATATCAGAAAATATTGACAAAAAGGGGGGAACCGTCACAATTATGTCAGAAAATATTTACAAAAAATATTGGATACAGATAGAAAATAAATCCATATTTTGGGAAGATGATACATATACACTTTCAATTATATGACCTTAGAAATATATATGCACCTACCATACAATCTAAAGAAAACAAAATCCTTTTGGACTAATATCGGAAAATGCCTAGATACAAAAAGGCTGATACTAGGACGAGACTTTAATCAAAATGAAATTAGGAATATATTAAATAAATTACAAAAAGTACAGATATAGTAGTAGACTGGGAAATAACCAAGAATAAAATTGAAAAAAATATACAAGCATTATGGTAAATTGAAAACGAAAAGACAAAAATGCTTGCAAAAGAATGTAAAAAAAATAATAGATACTGAAGAAGATAATGAAGACAAAACAAAGGAATATGAGGGAAAATAAATAAATATAATGAAGAAGGAGAACAAATAAGGACAGGACGATTCAATTGGTTATATAAACAAAGACAAGGAATATATAAAAGGGAAAAAATGAAAAGAACTGAACATAAAAGGGACCAAAACAAAAAGCAGAGATAGAATT
This sequence comes from Margaritifera margaritifera, assembly GCA_029931535.1. NCBI lineage: Eukaryota > Metazoa > Mollusca > Bivalvia > Unionida > Margaritiferidae > Margaritifera > Margaritifera margaritifera. Next base: position 339,520 of record JAQPZY010001574.1, read on the forward strand.
ATGGAAGAAGTGTACCACAAAACACAAAACATAAAACATAAGTACAGAAATAATAGAGAACTACATTAAAGATGTAAACTTCACTCAAATTAGTGAAGAGAATAAAAAATTGGGTGATACCTTGATCTCAAAAACAGAAATTAAAAACTCAGTTATACAAATAAATAATGATAAATCCCCAGACAGTGATGGTTTATCGTCCAATTTCTATATAAGAAAAATTTCAAATAGAACTGATCCCAATACTTGAAATTATTTATAACAATATTTTTTTAAATAAAGAAATATCAAATTCAACCAGAGAAGGAATTATAAAAATTATTTACAAAGGAAAAGGAGAACGGGATAATTTAAACAATTGACGACCCATATCGCTACTAAACACTGATTATAAAAGATTAAGCAAAATACTAACAAATAGAATAAAAGAATGCATAGGTAAAATTATAAATAAAAACCAGTCATGTGGAGACAAAGGAAGGCAAATACTAAATAATACACTGTCAATAAAATGTGTTTTAGACAATATAGAAATTACTGGTGAAAAGGGTGCAATGATATTAATTAATCAAGAAAAGTCCATCGATATGATGGAACAAAGTTATATAAAAAGAATTCTAACGATATTCGGCTTTAATAAAAACTTTTGTAAATGGGTAAAAATACTGTACAATAATATATACTCTAAAGTAAAAGCAAATGGAGCCTTTACAAAAACATTTAAGACAGAACGACCAGTTAGGCAAGGATGTTCACTATCAATGATTTTAGACGTAATTGCCATAGAAGTTTTAAGTATTAAATAAGATATAATAAAAGCATCAATGTTATTCGAATTCCAAATATAGTAGAAGATATAATGATGTTCCAACATACAGACGACTGCACCAACTTCATCTGGGATAAATCTTCATTTATACATTTACAGAAAGAATATGAATCAATTGGAAAAGCATCACGGTAAGCAATTACCCATTCAAAGACAGAAATTCTTCTAATAGGGAACTGGAGAGGAAATCATCCAGGCTTACAACCAGAAAATATCAAAAATAATGTTAAAGCTCTGGGTATATATTATGGGACAAAATGCACAAGATAAAAATAAACAACATGTTTTAACCAAAATAAAATCCAACATAAACCTATGGAAAAACCAAAACCTTAGTGAAGTAGCTCAACTACAGATAATAAACACGTATATATATATATATATATATATATATATATATATATATATATATATATATATATATATATATATATATATATATAGTTAGTTAGTTAGTTAGCGTATGTTTTAAAAACTATAAATTTATTCCGAGCAAAGCTAAATGAAATAGAGCGACTAGTGTTAGATTTTTTCTGAGAGGATATATAGCACATTAAAAAAGAAACTCTAATGAATGATAAACAAAGAATGAAGGCTTTGACTTGCCGGAAATAAAACAGAAAGCAAAGGCAATATTACTATATAGAATAAACAAAATAGAAAATAATATTGACTTCCCATGGGCACAATCATACATATACTGGTTTGGGTAGAGTATGAAGATGAAACCAGAAATTTATTATAATAATAGACTATCAAAAACTAGCCAACTGAAATACCTGTGATTCATAGGAAATATAAAGAGCTGAGATTAGAATACAGGGAAGAAAAGGAAATATGGATGGCAAAAACTGTACAAGGAATATATAACTTACTTAGGAATATAAATATACAAATGAATAAAATAGAAATAACATTGGCACACTAAAATTGGCCAGAAATATGGAAACTGTGGGGTACAATTAAAAATGAAACCAAAATATATAAAATATACTTATATTTAACAGGTGAAGCAGCAAAAAGGAAAAATATTATTCCATTCATACCGATATGTCTCGATTTTTTTAATGTACAATTTACATAATCTCACTTAATCCTAGAATGCAAAACGTATGAAAAAGAACGAGGAGAAATCAAATTAGGCATTATAAATAAAATTGGGAGATTTGAAAATGAAAACCTATTGTATCTCAGTGACATGAGAAAAGATATACTAGATAATAAATTAACAGATTTAATTGTTAAAATAATGAATAATAATTCAAGGAAATTCAAAGAGCAGCGAGATTTAGATATAAAATATGGAAAACATATACCACCGGCTCATACAAGCACACAAACTAATAAACTAATAATAACAAAGGAGAAAGCATTACTAACATAATCATAACACTGATAAGTACAAACAGAAATTATACAAAGGACAGGGAATTATAAAACAGACTAAGTATGGAGTGATGACTTTACAGAGCTCTGGTATGTGGCGCTACACGGGATCGAAAGGTCTGTCAGAGAGTCTCAGAAAAAAAGGATGGCATAAGTAAATCAAACACAACCACATCTAAAAAATAAAAGCCCTTTTGATCTAACTGGGGTCACCTCAAATGCCTACTAGTTAACCATAGCTGGAGGTCTGAGAAGTGTCCACACAAATAAAAAGGGTAAGACTAGAACCATCGACCATCATTTCCAACATGCTGTTTAATGCAGACTTCCTGGTGTATGTCAAGGCATCGTGTGCCATTGCTAGGATCACATATACAGCTATATGGAAGAGAAAAATCTATGTGGTGAGGCAGGGGTGTCTGAAGCCTGGACCGGCTGCGAGGAGAAGTTTGCGGAGAAGAACTGTAAAGCGGTGTTGAATGTGTTGACACTCATCTTTCGTTAACAAACCCCAACGGCCCTTTTCAGGGCCACCCTCATATCTAGAAAAGAGAGATACTACTCAAGATTATTGCCAATCTGTGTTTATATGTTTGTGTATGTGTATGTGTATGTCTATTCCTATGGTAACAACCCAACTAAAACTTATAAACCCCTCCTCTTGTGTGTGATGTGATAGTATGTTTGTGTGGGTATATTGTGTCTATAAACACTCCTACTCTTGCTTGTATGAGATAGTATGTTCGTGTGGGTACAGTGTGTCTATAAACACTCCTACCCTTGCTTGTGTGTGATAGTATGTTTGTATGTATGCAAGTATAGCGTGTGTTTAAAGATACCTACTCTTCTCGTTTGGATTGTAGGTGTAGGGTTTTTAGTCACTAGATACGTTGTGTTGGATAGTATATCAAAAAGCGGGTGTTAAATAGTATATCAGTAAGTGGGTGATGTATAGTAATCCAAAAGTGAGTGTTGAATAGTGTATCAAAAATTGGGTGATGGATAGTATATCACAAAGTGGTGTGTCAGATAGTACATCAAAAAGTAGATTTAGATGGTAAAAAACTAATTTAACCAGCAATGTTAAATTCCCGTTTGGGCCTATAGTGAAATTCCCACGTTAAATTCCCGTGTGGGCCTATAAAAACTGTTACCCAATGTTGGTCAACCACTTCTAACAATGTTACCATTTATCCTCAATGTTAGCTTCCCGTTTGGGTCTATAAACGTTTATCCAATGTAGGTCAACCACTTCAAATATTGTTACTATTTACCCTCAATGTTAAATTCTCGTTTGGGCCTATAATACTATTCCTATATTAAATTCCCGTTTGGGCCTATAACCTTTTGACCTTGTTTAACATAGGTGTCCAGAATGGTCCCAAATCTCCACATATAACTACTGTTATAGCAACATTTGTTTGATAGATTCATATATATTTTAGAGAGTAAAGGGATATAAGTATTGACATTATAGATGTTACAATAGATTATTTTTGGTGACGTATTACATTAACAAAAAAAGGTATTCTTGTGCAATATCGAATTTTGTCCTATAAGAAACAAAGATGCTAAAGTGATGCATGAAGTATCAAGTTTTACAAAATGAATAAATTATACTCAAACAAAAGTGTTCTGTTCAGTGGAAAAAGAGTGTATTAGCTGCATGGATATTAGTTCCAAGAACGGAATAAATAAAAAAGCTGAAATATATGTTATTTAATGTCATTGAAATAAAATACATGTGTAGAAGCATAACACAAAATGAAAATGTAAAACATAAATATCCGTAAAACGAGACATAAATATGCGTAAAACGAGAGTTATTTCACCTATCGAGTGCTTATATCACCCTATACTTGACGCGAAAGAAAGAGCTACAATTAGGCAAATGTTTAAAATATTCTGATTTATTATAATGTTATGAATCAATTTGTAAACAATATTAATTATTGAACAAAATTAATTATTAGTGAATAGTACGTCAGTGCCTCCCCTCAAAGTATTTCCCATGCACCTCTACACACTTTTCCGCCTGATTATTCAAGTATTAAATGCCATATTGTATTCACGTTTTGGTATGATGTTCATTTACTGGAAACCTGCACTTCCAACCGCATGGCGGTTTTCAAATTGTCTGCCCTTCAGCAAATCTTTGATAACGGGATGCAGCCAAAAATCACTTGGAACTAAATCAGAGCTGTATGGATATGGCAAAGTTTGGATGCACTTCTCCTTCATGATGTCTCTCAGGACAGCGGATGTATGCGTCGGTGCGTTGTTATGGAATAGATGAATACCTCAGATAACGGTGCGCGGATGAGTGGTTCAGTAGTGTTCCACAACTTTTGACAACAATTTGGAATGATACAAATGTCCAGTGATACTAGCAGGGTCAGGTATGGGTACTTGGATGACCGGGCCTTTTGCATCGAGAAATAATACATATAAAACTCTCTTGACAGTCCGACTACGAAGAGCGATTTCTGGTCTCTGCTCGCTTTCTCAGATCCAAACTTTATTATTTACTCTTGGGTCGAGTTACAAAAAAGAAACTAAATCCTGGTTTTATCACCTGTGACAATCTCATTCAAATACCTCTGGTCACTCTTTCCATATTTGGAGAGTTTGGCAATTTGGCAAGCTGTTTGGCAATTTCAACCCAAGTCTTTAATCAGCCGTCAACAAATGTGGGACCCATCTTGCACAAACCTGTTTGACCTACAAATGATTCTTCAATATGTTAAAAACATCTGACGAAATAAAGCCCGGGATAATACAAATATATTTCCCTGTGTATCGAGAATTTTTATCAAGTGACCCTTCACAACAGACACTTCCCGCTCACCAATCGCTGACAAAAGTCTTCCAGAACGTGGGTGATCTTCCATGGATTCGCGTCCACCTTAAAAACGATGAAACCACCTCAGAATTGTAGAATACGACAGAGATTTAAATCCGTAAACTTTATCCAAGTCGGCCTTGGTATCAGTCAATGAGTACCATAAGAACGCCCGGATTTTACAGTATACTCTTTGCTCCGTCGCAGAATTGTTCTCTTCCTCCAATATTTTAACGTCATTTATCTATATTAAGTAACACGCATAAATCTACAGGTGACCGGTGTGCTGAACGTGCAGATCATTTTATAGAACATTATTTTGTGTATCAATCGGCATGAAATTTATTGACCGGCTCAAAGAAACAAAGAAGTTACAAGAAAATAGTCGGAACTTTTGAAATATATATAGAGAGAGACTGACAGAAAGTTTGGTTGTGTTTTCCTATTTAGAAAAATGAATCAGGATCAAATGCTACCTCGAAACTTAATTATCACTTACAGTATGATTGCTATTAATAGTTAATACCGTATCGGTCTAGTTTTCTTATCTGGCATCAGATTTATGGTGGTTTCGTTTGAAATTATTATGCTGTGATAATTGCGTGAGTGCTATGTACGGAAGATTCAATACTACCTCAAACCGATTTACTAAGATACATCCCCATGTGGTATCTAATGGTCACACTAGAGGCGTATATTCAAGCAGAGAAAAGTATTTCCTACAGAAAAGCAATTTAAGGCTAGTTGAATGTGTTCATTTATTAAAATTCGGAAAACATACAAGTTTCAAAGTGTCCTGGTATTAATTCGGAAAGACCTAAATTATTTCCTTGTGTCATATGAAAACAGTGTTTATACTCTTAATTGCAAATACAATGTCTGCAGGACCGTGATTGTTTCCGGTGAAATAAGTTTACAGCTGTAGATAGAAATCGAGATGATAGGGACTTATGAACAATAAAATACTTGAATTAACAGTACTAAGTTTTGTTGTTGTTGTTGTGGGTTTAACGCCATTTTTCAGCACATGAAAGGCTATACATGGCGGCCAGTATATTTGGTGGAGGAAGAACCCGGGAAAAACCCGGGAAGAACCACCGACCCACGGGAAGCTACTAACAAGCTTTCTCACATACCCACGTTAGCCGAGTCCGAGACTCTAACCCAAGCAGACAGAGGTGAGATGTGTGAGTGATCTGTAAATGCGAGCGTCTTAGACCACTCGGCCACCCGGGGCCCCAGTACTCAGTTTTAAGTAGCGACATGGCGTTCAAATTAAATTCGAGCAAATTCAAGGCAATATTTTCTGATTTAATATCAGCTAGAGGTTATTATATATTTCAATACTATGTTTATATTGATATGCGCAGTTTTTCTTTTCTCATTCAAAGCAGGCTAAGGGCGACCATAATTATTCCAGCAGAAACAAATGCGGTCAAACGTGCCAGAAAGGTCACCTCTATTGTGCAATCACCTGGCCTAAGAAGATACTTTACTAATGTATTTCATAGAAATTAATCTATTTAACAAAGCTATCATCGGAAACAATGTTATCTCTTCCCAGAGGTGACATCCTTAGAAAGATTTAACACTGTATTCTATTCTGAAACAGACATGTCAAATGTAATGATCTGATCAGATTATTCTACTTGAATATGTTCAATATCTTTTAAATAAGAATGTTGTGATTAGATGTTTCCATGCAAACAGGGACCTGTGGAATTTTTTCTGCATCAGGTGATTTCCTCTTCTATTCCAAGGTAAGAAAATGTTGTAAAGTTAATATGCAACGAGATCTCGGATTTAAAAAAAATAGTTTTTGAAGAAAGAAAAAAATTAAGTTTGTCCTTTCTGGGCTTTCGTAAGATGGGATTTTTTTGTGTATCAAATATTTGAATATGGTAAGGTACTGAATTTTAGTCTGTTGTATCAAATATTTGAATATGGTAAGGTACTGAATTCTAGTCTGTTATATCAAACATTGTTTTAAACAAGAGCTAACTGATGTAGATGAAACTGAAGTAAAATGTCATGCATTAAATTACAAAATTTTCATGAGTGCACATCTGCGTATATTTCGCAACAAAACTGAAGATAATATTCAGGGTTTATATACTGTATTGTTTAAAATATACCGTCTTTCGAAAGAAAGCAAGGGTAAAGAAAAAAAGTAAGGGTACACATAGTGAGATATTCTGAACTATATTGTTTATTTTAACGTTATTATTAGCCAATATCTAAATTCTAAGATTTCCCGCGTCCCATAAGATGGTATTAGATAGCTTTTAATATATTGTAGTTGTTGTTGTTGTTTTTTTTTTCTCTCTTTTTATAGTAAATAGGCAAATGATTCTACGTCACAAAGAAAACTCATTCTAAATATTGTCCCATAAATGCATATGCAAAAAGTAGCCAAAACTTTCTTTCCTAGTCCTCTTTGATTCATGCAAAATAAATATATTTTTTTAAAAAAAAAACATGCTAAATTTACGATTTTGTACAAATTCAGCAGCGCTAGGATATTATGCTATCAGCACATATTTCATGACTGAATTCAAGAATATGTAATAATTCTAAAGATTATACATTCGACAGAAATCTCAGAATAAAATATACCCCACGACTTTCAGAGATCATCAATACCCACACACTTTGCCATGTTTATCAAAGGGATCAATAAATTTCGCCCGTTAGGCTGCGTCATTAAAAATAACTGTCCACTCAAAAAGCGAGAAAAGTCTGAGTTATCCATGAATAGGTTTCAGCTCCGGTAATATTTACTACCACGACCACCACCACCACCACCCCTTCAAACCTAGTCCTCTACCATCATTTTATTTAACACCTCCAAAAAAAATGCTACTGGCCGAAATATTAATTTGTGACATAATAAAAACTCTATATAACGTGTATTGTATAAACATTTGATCATTTCCTTCTTAACGCCATGCTAGGTTGTAAGATGCACAAACTTCTGTCAATTATTACATTTTCATAACAAATCAAGATCAATCATAACTTCAATCACGTGAGGAAGATATGCAAATGATGGATATCGTTCATTTCACAGAAGGCACATAATTAAAGAAGTTAATGACATCATTTGAAAACTATTCCGAAAAAGGTCCTTAGAGGGAGAGTAGAAGAGGTGACGTCATCAGCAATATCTCCAATATCTGCGAAATTCATCGGTACTTCTCTTTTTATATACTCATATAAGACTTATATTGTCATATATTCTGGTATCCTGATTTACGGAATGCCAACTTTCGGAGTGTGAACTGAAATCCTTCCTGAAAAAAATGAAGAAAAAAATTATTAAGGCACATTAGGGAAGTCTTCTACTAGATGCTGACTCTAATTAACAAGTTGTTAAACTTTCTTTTTAGCAAAAACATATTAACACGTAACATTTATGTACATGTCGTTGGTAACTGCTGGTCGAAAATCCTAAAGAAAGAAGAGAAGATAAGTGAGAGACACCATGGAGTCCACTGAAAGAGGACCATACAGCAGTTTTTAAGACACAAGCGCCCTAAAATAGCATACCAGCACAGCCATAGTACAACCACAGTTAGAACGCGATTGTCTTTACCGATTGTCTTTGTTAGAGAAGAAAGAACTCGTGCAAATATATCAGAAGTATAAGACGGAGAACAGGGTCAAATATTTATGGAGGCAAACCGGACTTTAACACTAAGGCTATAAAGTTACTATTTGTATACATTGTTAAATTGTTAGAAGTTGTTGACCTCAATACTTGACAGCAGTACAGGAATTAACATTAAGCCATAGGTTTACATGGGGGCGGGCGATATAGAGATGTACGGGAATTTAACACTGAGGCTATAAAGTTATTATTGTATACATGGCCTCCAACGAGAATTTAACATGGCAATGTAATGACCAATACTCAGTCAACTACTATCCAGCACCCCACAATATACCATCAACACGCCGTGTGTAGTGACCAATACTCCACACTTACTATCCAACACGCCGTGTGTAGTGACCAACACCCGGTCATCTACGATCCAAAATACCACATTATACCATCAGCACGACGTGTGTAGTGACCTAGTGGCTATATGTATATATCAGAGTTTTTGTTATACAAAGCAACACCTATACCTCAGATCATGTTGGAGGTGTAAGAAAATTTGCATATATTGTACTGTTATAAATAGCTTTAATCAAGGAAACCAACTCATAATAACACTAAAATGGACGTGACTATAATTAGTACTAAAATTCCGAAACTGTCAATGAATTTTGAGGAGACTACAAAGAAAACCTGAACATTAGATTAAAATGGCCTAGAGAAAAAGTAGTACTACAATTCCGAAACTTATACGGACTTTAGCGGAGACTAAAAATGTATAAATTTTGGCCTAGACTAAAAGTAGTATTAAAATTCCAAAAATGTCACGGACTTTAGCGGAGACCAAAAGATGAAGAAAAAATGTAAACCTTTTGGCCTAGACAAAAAAATACTAAAATTACGAAACTGTCACGGAATTTAGCGGAGACTAGAAAAATCCAGAACATTAGACAAAAAGTAGTACACAAATTCCGAAACTGTCAAGGACTTTAGCGGATACTGAAAAAGCATCAGGGTAATGTAAAAGTGTTCGCCTAGACTAAAAGTAGTATTAAACTGCCCAAACTGTCACGACTTTAGCAGAGACTATGAAATGGCCTGATGTTTTTTTTATAAAAATGCTCGCGACTAAAAGTAATACTAAAAAATCGAAACTCATACGGAAATTAGCGAAGATTTTAAAGAAATTCCCCCAAAATGTAAAAATTATAGAAAGAATTTTTACAACTTGTAAAATTAAAGTTTAAAAGTGAAAAATGTGCAAATTTACTTTTTTACAAATAAAAAATAAGCAAATTATACAGAATTTAGCGAAAACTGAAAAATCTCTAGACAAATATAAAAATTGCAAAACAAATTTACAAATTATAAAAATAAAATTGAAACTTTTAATAACAAATTTGTACAAATTGCGAAAGATATGTATAAAAAAAAATTAAAATACCATGCCGTTTAGAGTGACCAACACCCCACACTTACTAATTAACGAAAAGGGTAGAGTGACCAACACCCAGTCACCTACTATCCAACACCTTACATTTACTATCCAACACGCTATGTTTTTGTCCGTCAAAGTGTGTTTGAGTATCTTATTCATACTAAAAGAACAAATCAAGACAAAGACACACGTTGTTTTGGTATATTGTCGTGAACAAGAATCACAATGAAATTTCAAAACACATCACAATAGTCCATTTTCTTCATTCATTCATTCATTCATTCATTCATTCATTCATTCTTTCTTTCTTTCTTTCTTTACTGTCTTTCTTTATGAATTTCTTCACTGGTATGGATTCCTCTTCTCCTGTTTCTTTTACTTGTCTAGCCTTTTTAAATTTCTTAACTGGAATGAGTTCTTCTTCTTGTTCTTCTGCTTCTGAACGCTCCTTCTCCTTATTCTCTTTTTTCTTAGGACACTATGAAGACTAATGTCCTTTTTCTTGACATTAATAAAGTATCTTTACTTTTGTCTCTCGTTTCTATTATCTTAGAGTTTAATTTTCTTTGCTTCTGTGGACATTCTGGAGCCCAGTATCCTATTTCCTGTCAGACATATCAGATATCTTGACTTGTATCGAGAGAGAAGTGGTCGGAAGTCTTGTTGGAAGTGTATTTTCGAATGACTCATTTAAATCTCTGACGAGAAGTGTGATCTGTTGTGGCTCTTCCATCTTCACAGATTTAAACTGAAATAATGTTTTCTCTTATATCAAGGGGTGCTATCTATATAGGGAGAGAGTGTATATCCTAGTCAAATCAAAGTCTGAATCATCATAAAAGATCAAATCTTTCCTACAAGGAACCAGATTTTGATGAAGACATGAGTGACCCTGAGCCAACACCTGCTACCTCTACTACAAGACCTAGAAAGTCAAGATCAGTCAAGAAAGAAAGTCGTTCGGTAGCTCCTGAGGATTATATTTACATTTGACCTACGCGAAAAGTGACTTCCAGAAAATTTAGAACGACGGCTTACACTTACACAGCCATATTTAAAGAGTTCAAGTCTCATGTTCCAGCAGAGAAAACAGAAGTCTTCATTACAGATTTATTTGAGTCAATGTTACAGAAATTGAAACGACAATCCTAAGCTCAAAATCGTTTGAGACTATCCATCACTCATGACAGTTTGAAGTATCCTGTGTGGATCGAGTTTACTACGCCTGCAGAAATACCTTCTTTCAAAACCTTGGACAAAATTCAACATGTCCAACAATGGAATGACGAGTTTGAAATGATCTATGGATAATCTACTCTTCACACAACACACGTTTCACCTCTGAGAGGCAACGGAAAAAGCAAAAGTTTATCGGGTAATCAATTTCCCAGTACCAAATAAAGTATCGTCCAGATTAACAACGATTCGACGAGTTTGTCATCGTTGCTGCTTACGTGACAGTCAATACCCGTTTAAAATTGTATTCTGTCTTGGAACCTTTAGAAGACTCAGTCCTTTACTTTGACACCGATAGTTGCATGTACATCGATCGCCCTGGAAGCTATCACCCACACATTGAAGACGAACGTTTAGGATCTGGGAACATCCCGAATACACTATTATTAGCTTTGCCAGAGGTGGACCTACAAATTACGGCTACCAGTACCGAGACAAATAAGGACAACTTCATACCAAATGCAAAGTACAAGGACTTCCACTGAACTATCGTTCCAGTCAAGTGGTCAACGTTGAGATCTTAAAAGATGCCTTAAAGTCAGGTCAATATCAAGATTTTTGCGGAAAAACGTTGGATCCTCACAAAAGTGTACGTTTGCCAGATCACCAAATCGTCAGTCGACCCTAGGAAAAAGCCTATCAGATCGTCTAGGAAAAAAATTAGTACGACTTCCAGATCACAACATGTTACCTTACGGTTACACCGATCTCAAGTATAATAAAGGAGGGAGTTCCAATGGGGAAAAAATCATTGTGAGTACAAATGCTGACCGAGAAAGCTGAATTCGTCACAGAAACAATATAATGCACCTACTAACTCCAAGTTCAACTCTACTTTAGACTGTAGCAAAGTCAGAAAGATAGCTTTTGTGCCAACACACGATAAGACTCTTTTGCGAAGACGCTGTCAATGAACAGTTTAGAAGAGCACATTCAGAATCTACCATTGGAGCTGCATGAGCGCATTTACCACTACAGATTCAAGTGAAAAGCAAACAACAATTGCATCCACCATGACATAGACATTTTAACCATTGGTATCTGAATGCTATAAGAGGGTTGATTACTTTGAAAGTGCTCAATTGGTCAGATATTGATCAAATACCCACAACTAAGAAGAGTTTCGATGATACGACTTCTACCTACAAGGTTGGAGTGTTACAAAGAATTCCAGAGAACAAAGACATACAGGATTACAAAACAAAAAACGTTTAAAAGAAGTATCGCCTCAAGAAGAGATTTCTTCGCGACGTGTGGTGTGTGAATTAGTGACTGAATTTCTTTTATATGATTTACCAGCGAATTCCATTTAGCAAAAGTATGACTATTTCCTCAAAAAGAGACATTCCTGTGAATGACTTGGTTAGAAGAGGCCATTCAGAATCTACCTCTGGAGTTGCGTGAGCGCATTTACCACTACTTTGTACAGATTGAGGTGAAACGCAAAGAACAATTGCATCCGAAAGGCCATAGACATTTTAATGATTGGTATCTGAATGCTATAAGAAGACTGATTACTTTGAAAATTTTCAAACGGACAGAGATTGATAACTGCGAAGACATTATAAGAATTAACATGCCACGACTGCAGTGTCAGTGTTACACCAAATTCCTGTGGAGGAAGTCAATGTCCGTGTTCAAGACTTAGTGGATTAACAAGTACATTTAAAAGCACTGATTCCAGAGGACGGGAAGATTTCTTTGAATTTCAGACGACGTGTGGTGTGTGTGTTAGTGACTACCTTTCTTCGATTTTGTTTACCAGCAGATCCTTTTACTCAAATTTATGAACAATACATTCAAAGACATGACAGACAAAATTGTATCTGTGCACGAAAAACTCATTGTGTTAAAAGTGTTGCGAATAGTGATGAATACAACTTGTGTACCCCCGGGTGAAGAAGACATTCGTCGTAGTTTATAAACTTTTCATACTTACCAAGAAGTGTGTATAAAAAGTTGGATACACCAACAGATTTACGACTGGAATGATGTACGTAACTGGAAAAGTCTTGAATTCGACACTTAGAAACAAGCGGTAGCTGACTATACCAAAGACATTGTGTGTTAATGATGAAAGAAAGAAAAAGATGAACTTATATTTTTGTTTTTGTTACACCATGACATATTAAATATATAAAATGTATAACATGTCTTGTGTCGTTGATGGAATCTCAGAATTCTAAACACAACTTCAAAGTAATGGATGTATCCTCCGTTCTCAAAGTGACTGACGAAATGTTCGATCGTCAAAATTGGGAGGTACTGTATCTTCGCAGTCCCTAAAACATGTTGTCTGCTGGACCTAGTGGTTCAAGCAAAACCGAATTTGTCAAACGTGTGATCAAACACAAATCAAAATTGTTCAGTCGTCCTCCACAACGTATCGTGTGGTGTTACAAAGAGTGGAAAACGGCTTACACGTTACTGAAAGAAAGTCAAGGAGAATACATTTCGTTTGTAGAAGGAATTCCTCGCGAACACGGTGGGATTGTGTCTCACTTTTGTCAAAAACATCTTGACATCTTCGATGACATATTAGGAGAAGACGAAGAAGAAACTAAACTTTGATTTACACGAAAAATACATTATCGAAATGCTAGTATTAATTACATTACTCAAAATGTATTTCAACAAAGTAAAGCACATCGCACCATCAGTCCCAATGCTCATTGTGTGGTGTTGTTTTAAAAGTCCAAGAGACAAATCTCAAGTTCAAGTGTTGGCCAAACAGTTAGGTACACCTTGGCTATATTATGCTTATGACAATACCACTTAATCGCCACATGCGTATTTACTCCTCGTTTTGAAGCCTACCACTCCAGATTATTTGAGATTTCGTACGAATTTGTTTCACGATTGGTGTCAAGAAGGAGGTCCAGTCATGTACACTTCACCTTACACGTTTTCGTCTGTCTACACAAATGTATAAAAGCATCATTCACTTTTTCCGTTCTAACAGTATTCAACATGATTTACTTTCAATCTCATCTTCCTGCCAAATTGATTCGTGCATTGTATGTCATCAGTCGCTAAAATAAAAATGCATTTAGAGGCTAGTATCAAAGAAGTGTTACGATGGTTTACTTTGACAGCACGTCAGTTACTACAAGACATCATTCACATACCACATCAAACAAAACATTTGTTTTTAATCACTTAAAAAAACAGCATAAAGTAACTCTGTCACAACTAGATGGTTCAATAATAGATACTCAAACTAAAAAGGTAATCATTTTGAATCTACGTGGAAGTGGATCTTGAGGATATGTCATTATTCGTTCGCTTTTTTTTAATGGGATCCTTATGGCGAAGCTACAAAAGTCAAACAATCTAAAAGACAGACCAAAAGAAGAGAGGTACAACAAGTTCACACTCTAAGAAGAAGAAGAAGAAGAAGAAAACCCAAAAGAAAACACTTCCTTCAAGAAAGGGAGGTACTGCCACTAGAACGCGCACGTATTCAAGAAAACCTCGATCGGCGATCGGCCCTCCTTCCACTTCTTCTTCTTCTCCGTTAATGATTTAAGACAAGTGGTTCCCAATTTGATGAAAAAATGAAAACTTATCTCTAAAGAAACTTCTACTTCGTCGACGTCTTCAGCTGCTTCTGCTGCAGTAAAAAAAAAGTCCTCTTCTAAGACAAAAGAACAAGACATAACGAACAGGTGTGTTAAAATGTTTACTGGATTTGTCCAAACAAGGACTAACAAGATTTGGTCCGTTGAGAACACTAGTAGTACCTAAACTCAAGTTGATACGACGTGCCGACAATCAGTGGAGACGAATTTCAGTATAAAAAGAAGTATTGGATAAGATTAACTTCAAAGTTCACACCATCGTCGTCAACGTCTAAAGAAACATTCTTCCAAAAAAGGAAAAAAGGATCTTCCTCCTCGATCAACTAAACCATGGGATGTCTTGTCAGTACTTACCAAATCCAATGCCCCGATGCGAAAACAAATCATTCAAAAAGCACCTAAAAAAATCATCGATACCGTGTGTGAATGTTGTTTACACGTTTTGAAAAGAACGGTGCCTTTGACCAAGATACAGAAATAGCGAGTAGGACGACATCGTCACATTCTTCGCCAAATGGTGAGAAACAAAATGCAATCCATCAAGCGAAAAAAATAAAAATCGTTCAACGAGGGGCATTTCTAACCATGCTGATAGCACCATTGTTAAAAGTGGCTGCCTCCTTTGTTAGAATTGATTGCTGGGCCTCTTTTAAGAGGAGTGATAAGATGATGAAGAAGAAGATAAAAAGGACACACTTTTCTGGAAAGACATCACACTTGTACCCTTGGGGTTTATGTAAAGACGAAAATTAACTTTAGTTCCTCACAAACTATGGATGGAACTCCATCGTTGGTACGAACAACGAATACCACATTGACCTCCTAATCTTAATCTCACCGAGATGTCACACGTACAACAAGAATTGCAATAGTTGATGGATCGAACAGATTTGTCAGGAACAGAAATAACGCAACGGTATGGACAATTATTCCAACGTCTTCAGCAGTTTCACCACAAAGCTTCAGACGAGACGACGCTTGAGAGAAAAACAAAAAGTTGCAGCAGCTCCAAAGAGGATGACAGACACTTTTACGGGGATGGAGAGAAAAGAGAGACGAAGACCTTGAGGAAGAGTTTAAAACTCCACCTGCTAAAATACCCAAGTTGACAGCATTACATCAAGAACTGCTTGGATCAAAAAGATGATGTCTACACCCTTGTCAGCAGAAGAGAAGACGAAAGAAGCGAAGACGGAAGTAAAACAAAAAACGTTCATACATCCTTTACTCTTATTGCTCAGCGGACACGTAAAGCGTTGCAATCCAAAAGACAATTACCACACGTAGAAAAGAGCATCAGCAATTGGTTAACTTATGGTGCAGAAACAACAGCAACCGGATGGGTACACTTTTAGCCAGCATTTACTACAATTCTGGTCATGCCGCTGGCTACGGCAGAATTCAAAAATTGTATCGTGCAGCTAAAACCAAACTCAAAAGTTTGCGTCTGCAAGATGTACGACGAGAACAATTAGGGGGCCCCGGGGGCCCTAGTGGTCTTGGCTTGACCAACGTGGGTATGTGAGAAAACTTCCCGGTAGCTTCCCGTGGGTCGGTGGTTCTTCCTGTGATATTCCCGGTTTCTTCCTCCACCAAATATACTGGCCGCCATGTATAGCCTATCATGACCTGACAAATAGCGTTAAACCCCACAAAACCAAACCAAAATACAAGAACAATTGACGTACACGTTACACAAACCCATTCGACGGTAATTTTCCAGAAGTCAAACGAAAGTAGCAGGAATCGATCATCAATTGCAAGCGGATTTTTAGCGGCTGTCTCTCATTTAGAGTCGTACAATCGAGGTTACAAACATTTGTTTTGTGTCATTGACGTGTTTTCAAAAGCAGCTTGTGTAGTTCCTTTGACTTCTAAAACAAGTTCAGAGTTGGTGCGAGCTTTAAAACGTGTCTTGAAACAAAGTGGTCGAGATCGTCTACGATGGCACACAGACAAAGGCACCGAATTTCTTAACCAAGTTTCTCAAAAAAAATTAGAAAAAAGACATTAATTTTTCCACCACTAAAAATCCTGAAACAGAAGCTAGTGTCGTGAAACGTTTTCAAAGAACTTTGAAAGAACGTATGTGGAAATATTTTCCAATCACAGCAGCAACTCTCTTCTCAAACCTTTGGAAAATCATCCTTTAACATCGAGTGACTCGTCAGAGACCTGAACTATCGAACTATGAATAATCAATTTATATTTAAAATTACCTATTTGACAGTTCTATGGATGTGTTTCCCAACAACACATTACGTTCTGCCACGGCCAAATTACCTCAGTTTATACAATTGGATCACGAATCTCACTGGGAAATGGCTTTGGTAAAAATCATTTATCCCACTCAAATTAAGAATACGGTGGGAGATCAAACCATTTTCCTCGTCGAAATATTCAACGAACAAATTCAAGAACACTTGGACAAAAATGATACTCTCATTTACGAAACCAAAACACCATCACCAGCGAATCCCTAATTGAATATCTATTGCATAAGAATTCTTGCAGTATTTTATTTCAATGCTCGACATCTCGTCAAAACGATTTCAGCTATTTTCAACGCTCATTTTGGCAAAGCACCGGAGAGAACTTAACGAAGTGTACTGATCGAGTACCATAAAATTGCTCATCGTCTCAAACTGAATTTGTATGGTGGAAAAATGTTGTCGGTTAAATTTTCTCCCATTTTGTTTGCTATTCTGTGTGGAAACACGAACATAGCACCACAGTCAAAAGGCATTCACAACAACTACAAGTAGTTTCGCTTCCCTATCGGACTGAACGAAGGACTGAATTTGGTGTTTGTATATTCTTATGTCGAGTACAACATTGTGGGAAACACAGCCGCTCCGTTGCTGAGAGTTATTCTTTTCAAAGTGGATTCTGCCACAGCTGCTTACAATGAAGGAGGAAACACGTATCATGTTCACCGAGAATTTGTACATCCTTATTATCTTCCTGTCAGTAAATCGTATTTTGACAGTGTCAATGTTAGTATAAAAGGAGATTTGGACAAAATATTGTATTCTAAATAGAAAAAGTCACTGTGAAACTACATTTTCTAGCACGATTCTCCAGCGAATTGTAGCATATGTATCCTGTGTACCAAGGAGTAGCTCGATAACGACGACATGATTTAGGAGATATGTTAAAGTCGGCTTTTCGTACGGTAGCACCCATCTCGAAACCTATGGTCACTCAAGCATGCAGCTTTAAAAGATACAGCTTGAACGCAAGGAAAAGAATTTCTCCAAAACGTACTCATCGACCAACAAGGTTCCAAACAAGCATTAATTAATGCGGGAAAAATGTGTTGATTCAAACAGTTAAAGAACTTGTGGGTCACCGAGACACCCTTATAAATTGACTTCACACTCCTGGCGAAAGCATTAATTCCTCCGCTACGCTAACAGCAAGGACAATGCCGAAAGAGACGTAGAAAACCTTCAGACTTCATAGACACGCAACCGCCCAGAAAAAGAATAGAAAAGAAGAAGAACGGCAGTCACAGAATTGGACATTTGTTATTACTAACTAAAACAAAATGCTGCACCGAGATTCTTTGCGAATGTTCCAAGTCAGGACTCAATCTGTTTGCCATGCCACGGACGATGATGACGATGCAAGAATTCCAATGAGTAGAATTTCATCCCGTGTCATCTTTGACCACCTCAGCATCTAAAGAATTCGAAATCAAAGGACAAACCGAAGATTACATCAGTCTGAATAATAGTTACTTGTACCTGAAAATGAAAGTTCTCAATGCACAACAGAAATCCATCCCAGAGTGGCTCTCGTCAACACTTTAATGATTTCGTTGTTCAGCGAAGTGGATTTGTACTTGAATAACAAACTGGTGAGCAGCAGTATGTACACTTACCCTTACCGAGCTAACCTGGAACATCTCTTGATCTGAATGCCTCGGTGGTCTGAACACCTGACACGATGAACAAATTCAAAGACAAAGAGTCGACTGCAGATGACGATGCTCACAATGTTCGATTTAACGACCGCGAAATAAAAATTAAACAAGGATGTAGTTCACAAAATGATGGATCCTTTACACTTGGATATGTGGTTGCAAAACAAGTATTGTAGAATGGTGTGGATGTACGTCTGAGACCGAATCGAAGTAGTACCATGTTCCATTTGATGGCCAATGCTAACGAGTACAAAACGAACAGCAAAGAAGCCAGACTTTATGTGCGACGTGTGGAAGTCTTACCTACATCAGTCAAACTCGGAGCAGAACGACATCGAAGTTTCCTTTACGACGAGTGGAAGTCAAAACCTTCACCATTGCCTCTGGACTCCAATCCAAGATTGAAGATCATGTTTTCCAAGGTTAAGTACCAAGACGTTTGCTCACTGGCATCGTCAGCAATGCGCCCCTCAAAGGAGCTATCAATCAAACTCCTTTCGAGTTCCAACATTTCATCGTGTCCAAGAGCGAAGTCACCTGAGATGGCCAGATGTTGTGTACCAGGCCCTTGAAACCTAAATGCGCCCAGAAAAATTACTTGAGATCTTACTTGTCTTTGTATAAAGAAACAGGCCGATAAGGAACCAATAATAGGCACGGCATTTCTTACGACGATTATGCAGGAGGATATGCTTTGTGGGGATTCGATTTCACTCCAGACCAAGCAGCGACGAAGTACATTTCCAGCCTATAAAATCAAGCCAACTTCATGTGGAACTTCAGTTTGCACTAGCTCTGGCAAACAGAGTGAACGTCATCTTGTATGTAGAATTTGACAATACTCTGGAAATCAACAGTTTGGGAGAAATGATCATAGACTATTAAAAGATGGAAGCTATGGAGATAGGTGATGATGATGTTTTCCATCCAGAACAATAATTACAGACCACAAGTGAAGACGAAGAGAAAAATACAGTCATGATGTCAAGATAGCCATAACAAAAACAACATTTAGTGTACTGTTTTGCTCGTCACTTGGCTGAAAGAATCACACGCCTAGCCATAGAACATTGTTATGGTTGTCAACTCGATCATCCTAGTCAGAAATAAAACGACAAATGCTTGATCACGAGTCCAGAAGAATAGTTGGAAGAGTATCTAGAAGACGCATGGACCGTCATCTCAGAAGAAAATATTTTGAAAGAGTGGTATAAAAACTTCAGTGACCATTCCTTACCTCAATTGACTTTTTTTAAAAACGAAACACGTCTAAACTCTCTTGCAACAGAGTACGTTCATCGACTTAATTGACAGATAGTCTCAAGGAAAACGTCACGTGTGAACTCATATTTTATCATTACCTGTGAAAAGAATGAATACCTGGGAATTTATTACCTTCTGGCTCACAATTCGTGCACAGTTTCTAGGAATCCAGTGGTGTGTGCTAAAGATGAACTTCCTCATCAAAACCTAAAGACGTTCAAGACTATGTCATCAGCACAGACAACAGTTATCGCCCAGGAACCCGCTGGGTAGCCGTCTACTTTCCCAACGACCACAGTGTGGAATATTGTGATTCATATGGAGCACTTCTTCTTGAAGACGATATCGTCGACATTATGAAAAGAAATGCTGTATATTCTCAATTCAATAATGTGAGATTACAAGGATCAGATTCAATGGTGTGTGGACAATATTGTGTGTATTTTCTTCATCAACGCAGTCTTCGAGTCCCATTAGAACATGTCCTGACTTGTTTCGAAGTGATTTCTCTAGAAATGATGACAAAATAGAAAAGTGGTTTTGTGCACTTTATGGTTATCTATTTTCTTTAACCCAGAAACGTAGATGTACATCGATGGCAAAATAGCACTTTACTAAATGATTGGAAATATAGTCTTACTTTACAACGTTGCCAACCTTGTAAGTATATTCATGTTTAATATTTGGTATTTGAACATGAAAAGGAAGGGACAAGCACAAATCCTCCCTCTTCATTTATTAAAGTTTAAGTGAACTAGGCTTATTTAATAATGTTGATTTTGAAAAATGGTCTTCACTAGTGTTTTGCATTTTTAACTCTCTCTCTCTCTCTCTCTCTCTCTCTGTTTTACAAACACACACACACGTTGATAGACAGGCAGACACACACACATACAAACACACATCTCTCTCAATCTGCAACCTTACAAGAAATTGTCATTTTGTAACACACTGACTGCTGAAATAGCTAACCATAATGCTCACAAATGCAGTTTAGCGAATGAATTATTATCAACGATTGCAAAAAAAAAAAAAAAAAAAGTACACTCCTTGACTGGCCGAATAAACTGTTGCAATATTACCAGAAATATTATGTTCACGTGACGATATTCTGGTTTAACAATGTCAAACACAACAAAAAAAAAAATAATAACGCGGCTCTGAATAGGGATTAGGTGATACATTGTATTTTCAATCAGCTTACGATAAACACATTTTTGTAACAAGTACATTGTCAATGGATAAAACAAAAGTCGGTCAGTTTGTGCTATCAGAATGTTGACCACCATTTGTAACATTGGAAAAATAATTAAGGACAAAACCTGACACACGCCAGATATATTGCTAGCAGAATATTGTTACATATTTAGGAACCAAATTTGGCACACGCCAAAAATTCTGCCTGACATGGTTTTTAGAAACTGATAAATGAACATTTGCCAAACTTGAACTAGTAGCACTTGTCACCGAGACAATTTTCTTGACGTGATACTCCAGTCACACAAACAAAACAAATGGTAGCCTAATGTTAAATTCCCGTTTGGGTCTATAGATTTATGACCCTGTTCAAAGACATCCTAGTCTGAGCGAAGCTAACACCAATCACAAACCAAGATCAGACTAGTAAATCTAGTCCCTGTGGTGATAAAAGGTGCAAAACCTGTCAACATATGATAGAGATCAGCACATTGTCCAGCACAGCGACGAGCGAAAAATTGAACATGCATGGTCCAAACAGAACGTGCAAAACAGAAAATGTAGTTTATCTCATCACATGTAAGATCTGCGGCCTTCAGTATGTCGGAGAAACTGAAAAGATACACAAAAGGATCAATCTTCACGGATCTGATTGGATGACAAAGAAACTGGACAGAAGTCCAGTTGCAGAAGACTTCTCTTCCCCTGGCCACACGTTCAGTGATGTAACACTGACTGCAATTGCTCACAACCCCAAATGAAGTTCCGCAACCAGGAAAGAAAAAGAATCTTACTGGATACTCCACCTTTGAACACTGACACCAAGCGGCTTAAACCATCATGACTAGAAAAAACAACCACACGCAAATAAAATCATCATCTGTTTACAGCGAACACACTTTCAATTAAATAATTAATTAATTTTGCTCATTAGTTACTCATTCACCTATAATTACTACTGTTTTAGTTCTTCCATGTGTAATTATTGCTATGGTCATTACTCGCCCTACGAAAACAATTAAATATCCGGGATATATTCTGCGGTTACACCAATTTACATTAAATAACAGACGGCGATATGGCTTCATCCCTTTGTAGGTCAAAACCTATTAAGTTGCAGCATCCGCAGTCGGGTTGAAGTCAACTAGACGACACATCAGACATTTTCAAGATGTAATTCCCGTAGAAATAGTTATGTAAACTTTTGTAATTTCAACGCTTTTTGTGTTTATTGTTTGTCTTGTGTCTGTTATGTGTTTGCCTTTGAAAAAGACTCAATGAGGGTCGAAAGCGCTTGGGCTAGTTGAAAACTAGTTTTGGACTGTTCGTTGTCAGTTTATTGTGTTTATCTTAATCAATCACTGACACGTGATCCCTCGCTGGATCCAGTTCACTTGAAAGTACTGTTATTCGCCATAAGATTTGTACTCTTTATATATATATATATATATATATATATATATATATATATATATATATATATATATATATATATGTATATATATATATATATGTGTGTGTGTGTGTGTGTGTGTGAAAGTGGGACATACCTGTATATGTTGTATATTTTTGTGATGAAATTCGACCGTAAACTGGAACGAAGTCCTTGCCTAAAATTTCCTGCACATTTTCTACGCAGTTGCATTACACTTTAAAGTTTAAAGCTTTCATGTTACGCTATGTTTGAATCCTTTAAGTCAATATTCTTGTGTTGAGTGGCAAAGTTGCATGGACGCATACCTGACAGAACTAGTTTGTTCCTACCAATCACATACAAACCAACAGGCAATCTAATCGTACTTATAAAAAGTGTCCAAAGTTTAAACATTGTGACAACTATGAAAACCACCAGAAACTGCATGTATATGATGCCCAGTAAACATGTACACAATGTCAAAAAATGGCACATATGTTGCCCTAACCATTTAACTCGTAAGGAATTTAGACACATTTATTGTCTATCAAAAATGTTCATGCAAAAGACAGAAGTCAATATAAAATTAAACGGAAATAAATCTAAATGTCAAAACGTACTTAAAAACTTTTTTTTAAATCATAATTGTTTGGAAATAAAAAAATCTTATCAAAGCATCTTGTTGTTGATCTATCATCACTAAAGTAGAAGTCATACAGGTCGTGCAAGCGCACGGTACGAGAATTTGAATACACAAACCTTGAAACGGCGATTATTGAGTTCATTTCGCTGGTCGTTGATCAATAACCCTTGCAAAATCATTACATAACTGCCCCAGGAAATATATCTGACAGACTCTGTGTAAAAGGACCTGGGAACTCTTAGACGAGGCCAACCAAAAGGTGTGACCCAGTGAAAACCATATTTAATGTCGCGCCATATGATGTGAAAATGAAAACACCACACATTGAGAAAAAATTATACTACCCTGAACTGGTAATGATTAGATCCGACATCCGCTTTGTTTTAACCCAGTTTAGTGCCCGGTCGCCATTGCAAACGTCCATAGTTATCGATAATTTTCATCTGGAAGTTTTGTGATGACAACTAATGTGCAGATCACTCATAAATCCGGAATGAACAGACTTTGTTTGAACTACATTAGCATTAGAACAACAATTAATATTTTATTTAAGATCGATAAAGACGCCTACATGACTACGTTGATTTATTCTTGAGCAAAGGTTTTTAATCTGTTATCCATCACAAAAGATAGGTTACACAGCGAACCTTGACCAGCAAGATGGATGTTAACTGGTGCAGTTAGTGGCCTTAATTGTAGTTCCTTCACACACACACACAAAGGGACTTTACATCAGAGGTCAATATACAGATCATCAGATACATCTATAACACGTTATAGACATATAACACATGTTATACACATGTAACATAGCATAGATATCTCAAGGATCATATATGTTTGTGATGTTCAAACGTCAGCAGCATGATTAAAGAATCTTACACCGAGGATGAATCATGATGATTCAAAGTAGTTTTTGACTGCTCTGGTAAACGTTAGGTCTCGTAAATCCTTGAATTATCATTATTTTTATATGAAAAATTGCGGGTTGAATACGTTATCTGCAAATTGTTAGTAAAAGAAACTTTTATGAAAGCAACACCATCACTCCCACCCCCCCACCCC
Source organism: Margaritifera margaritifera (assembly GCA_029931535.1). Classification (NCBI taxonomy): domain Eukaryota; kingdom Metazoa; phylum Mollusca; class Bivalvia; order Unionida; family Margaritiferidae; genus Margaritifera; species Margaritifera margaritifera. Next base: position 363,943 of record JAQPZY010001574.1, read on the forward strand.
CACCCCCCCAAAAATGTGCTCCATTATCACGTTTATTTCGATATCTGATGTAGCTGGTTATGGCTGGTTTGAAATGTGAAGCCAACGTCGCAAAAGCTCACATGTCGGAGCAACCTGTGCCGGGTCCATTGTGTAAGAATAGGCTTCATTTTATCTGTATTTTAAAAAACTGGCCCAAAGTATATGTGGAAAATGATATTGTGTTTTCATTCCATTCAATGAAGCTACTATTTGCAATAAATATAATAACTATATAGGCAACCTCAGACGACAACACAAAGATTTGCTTCGTTGCCGTACGTAGTTAACTCAAAAGACAGTTTTCTGTTTTGATGTCACTTGAGTTTTAAGTCAGTTTTAACTTCGCTAAAATTTCAAAAATTGTTTCAACTGTGTAAAAACATTACAATATCACGCACTAGGTCATGTAAAAGATTTGAGGAATAGATGACAACTGTATAGTATGTAATCTGTACTGTAGTTCTATCAGAAGAATTGCTGCGTGGGGACGCGACACCCTAATTTCATGATAAACATCGTGCTCCAGAATAGGGTTGTTCCGTATGTACGTAGGTGAACTGTCGTGTGTTTATGATTGATCAGTACGTACATAAAACAGTATGTACACAGGTACGTGAGTGTGTACGTACATACGTACTCGTGTTCACGAGTGCGTACGTAAGTATATACATATTGGTTCGTTGGTATGATTTCGTGTATATTTTTTTTTCTTTTTTTTCTTTTTTTGCTCGCTTGTCAATGTGCACATTTCAACAGGGTAAAAAATAACAAATGTTTCTGTTCTTCTCTTTTAAATTTTGTACTACCTTGATCGATCCAGAGAAATTTCCCCACATTTCTCTATTCGGGAGGAGATTTAGTCCCGTTGCTTTCTTTCTAAATTTCATGTACATTATGCCGAAAAGCAAATAGCTGAATATCACACAAACGACACTGAAACAGAAACAATATGAAAATCACACATGACGTATTTGACACGTTTTGCTCTTTAGCAAAGGTTCAGTTGAATAGATCTGGTTAACATAGACATGCATGCGATAGATAGAGGGATAGATTGATTCAGGAAAAATTCGCTAATGACATTATATATGTTATGCTAAGCGTACCGATTGTCCAATTTTTACATAATAATGGTCCTTAATCAAATTTTCATCTGCCATTAGTTCGTAATATTACTGTGACATTTTTATCTCATTTTAACGGTGTATTTCTGTACACTTGGTTTATTCTGTCTTTTAGGAAGATTGATAACAGTGATGTTGCATGAAATTCTGGCGACCCCAATCCCCGGCAAAACTTAATACTGGGGCCCCCTTCCAATAAAATAAAGTTGTTTGATGGAAATTTTTGCCCCCCGCCAGTTGCGGGGGTTGCTTATTCGGTTGCTACGCCACTGATTGATTAATAATAATAATAATAATAATGAAGTCTTTTTTCGAATAACATAAAAGTATTTGCTGCACGATGCTGATTTTCTTATATGTAAAGTATGTATCAGCAAAATGGTTCATCAAAATACCTGCGAAGTTAAATCGTGTATGCCACTCAACCAAAAATACAATATCAACGTTAGATACAAGCTTTAAGTGAAGATATATATATATATATATATATATATATATATATATATATATATATATATATATATATATATATATATACACATACACACACAAAAGTTGGGGCAGAGGGGGGAATATTTACATTATTACATTATAATATTATAATACCTGTAAAGGCAAATGCATTTCTAAGCGATATTGGTTGGCAAAGAACAAAGGTTCTTGCTTGATATAAAGAAAGGTCAAAGGCAAACACAAATTAAAGCGTTTTTTTTTTAATATTACCGTAAACATACCAGATGCAGATAATTGATCCCGCACCCAATGACGGCGTAGAGGTGTTTGCGTGAAAGGGACCAGTGTCAGAACATCCGTTCGGGCATGCACACACTGATGTAAGGTTAAATTGCTTAACGTTAAAAGAAAATGAACAATTATTAGAAGAAAGGAAATATAAAAAGAAAAGGAAAGACTGGCCACAGTTTAAAAGATACAAGCATTCATTATGTATGACAAAGGTGTATGTTTAATGCAAAGCATTTTGTTCCCAAGATTATACAGATCTAAAATAGGTCTAGCCATATTTTAACAAAATGACCATCAGTAATAACACCTAGCAAGTCAATTAACAATAACAAAATAAAAATGATTGCACCATGCATAAAAAGTCAACACATATATATGTTAATTTCACTAGATTATTGATACAACCACATTCTCTAGAATACCCCCAGTTTAAGCTGATTCATAACAAAATGGACCGACATACAGGTTTATAATTATTACTTTCAGCCTTTGTGATTTTCACTCCGAATACACAAATATATGTTGAATCTACATTATAATGTTAACGATGGAACAGTAGATGGTAATTTATGCATAGTTTTGACTGGAATTCAGTCTGCTTTATATTTTTTCTCTGTTAACAATACCTCCCATATATTTATATATATACTTAAGACAATATACAGAGTTTGTGTGTGTGTATATATATATATATATATATATATATATATATATATATATATATATATATATATATAGATAGATTCACACTTGTGCCGCTTATATTTACTTACAAAAACAGGACTAGCACCGATCGAACCTATTGGAACAAAGATTGGGTCCATTGCATTGTGATCGCAGATCAAAAGCACAAGGGTGGCTCTGAAAGAGCAACGCAAAAAGTAAACAGAAGACAATGAATGTACCGTGGAAATATGAGCACGTATTAATAGATACTTGAAATTTCATGCGTCCTTACTATGTTATAATTTTGACGTTATTGGAATGTTCTTTTCTGCTTGTAACTTACAAATTTATATATATATATATATATATATATATATATATATATATATATATATATATATATATATATATATGCGTGTGTTTGTGTGTGTGTGTTTTACATCGATTAAACCGAGGAAATACCCCATGCCATTAAAATGATTATACAACGTTGATTTTTCAACCATCATGAATTTGTATAATTTAACCCACACAAATTTATAACACTGAATGTCTCTAGAGATTATTATTATTATTATTATTATTATTATTATTATTATTATTATTATTATTTGTGTTATTATTGTTGTTGCAGCACCTGGTGCTGCTTTTATCGGCATGACTACTTTGACATAAAGGTAATTTAACGCTTTCAGTTCCAACCTACGTACACTTGTCCACTTGTGTACTGCACAATGACAAGTTGGGTGGCTGCATCATAAAAGAAATTGGCACTGTCGCCGTTCCCAATTTTGATTTGCCTCTGTAAGTTCTGGTCAATTTCACAAGACTAAAATAAGTAAAGAAAGAAAGAAAGAAATCACTCTAGATACAATCACATACATTAGCAACAGGAAAAAGGTAAAACCTTATTGCACATCTCCACAATCACTGACAACCTATACAAAGTCAATGCACACCTTAAGGATATAACCCTTGACTACCACTCGATTTCTCAAAATAGTCACGTTTTGGACGATTTTTAAAGAAGCTTAGTTTTAAAAAAGAAAATGAGCTAGAAATAAAAATTTCTTATTGCACATGAACAACAACCACTTATATATTCTATAGAATGTCAAATAAATATTTTCAACAGCTTACGAGAGATGATAACAAGCTTCTTATTAAAACCACAATTTCGACAATTTTTCAAGACAATAACCCAAAAAATGAGGTAGATGAGAAAAGAAGAACCTTAATGCGCATCTACACCAACCAATTATGTAACCCATAAAGCCGACAACCCCCTCCCCACCACCACCATCAAATTTTTCAATCAGAGTGGAAGGAGAAATGATAACAAGCTTCTTCCTAAATCTTGACTTCTCAAAATACCCCTGGTTCGACATCTTTTTCAAAAAAATTACCCAACAATGGGGTAGGAGAAAAAAAAGTAAAACTTTATTGCGTATCAACTCTAACCATTCATTTACCATACCAAGTTTCAATAAAATTCACCAAGCAGCTTAGGAAAAGTAATGACATGATTTGCCGCGGGCAGGGACGGTCGAAAACTGACACAATCATAATATTCCCTCTGGTACGAGGATTATAAACATAGAAAAGACAATAGCAAATTTTTTCTATTGTCTATTAAATTAAGAAGGTATGTAGATATATAGGTTGGAAGGTAGGTAGGAAGACAGGTACCCACTGTTAATCGTGTCTTCTGTTTCAAGTGTTTACTAGTTTAAATGAACCAAAAGAAAATTTAGTCCAAAATGGTTTATATCGTTCTATATGTGATACTATTGGAAATCAACACGTGAAAAATATTTACTCTTTTGCAGATTTGACATTCTTATGAGATGGCTTGCTGAGCTTATCATATCGTATCGATAGAAGAATTGGTTTATTAATTGATTGACTGACTGGTGTTTGATGCCACATCAACGCATGAAAGTTTTATCGTGTTGAGGCAACTGAGTAAAGAGCATTGCCCAGGGCACAACACGGTGACCGACCCAGCCTGGTATGGACAGGAATCGAATAACACCTTTGTGGTTGCGAGTCAGGCACGCTAATCAGCGAGTCCTGCGGCTCTACAATAGAAGGAAAAATAACAATAAATAAACGCGAACAATTTCCGCCATATAGAATAAAATGGCTGTTATTAAAATTGATTTGGAAATATTAATTTTGCGTAACAATAAATTGTCAATAATCCGAAAAAGAAAGTATAGATACAGTCGGTGATATGGTGGTGGTGAAAGGTGCTGTGGTCATGATTATAAAAAACGGAATATTTATGCATGTATATGGCTAACGGCACATAAGCACAATCCTGGCTATATATTGCCGAGTAAGTTTAGATATCCATAAAATATATGTAATTTTTTTCAAAAATCATATAAACTGCACTCGTTTAAAAAGTCCAAGATCTTCCCTTCTGAAACGTCATCACGGGATGCATCCAAGGGAAAAAGGTTGCCTTCATTAGTCATCTCTTACGCATCGGGGCTATTTTACATCCACATGCCCGCAAGTGTCTGTGTGTGTGTTGGTGTGGGTGTTTTGGTGGGGTGGTTTCGATATATGCATGTAGATAAATAGATAGATAGACTGCTTGATTGACATCGCACATATAATATGTTATAGAGAGATGTTAAGATAGATGAAAGTACATTCGAACCCAATCGCAGGGTACAAGTGAAATCGGGTAAAATACAAAACAAAATAAACAACACATTTCTTTAAAGGGGAGTGTATAAAAAAAATGACTTGACTCAAATTTGTATCTTTTGACATAACAAAAATGCATTCAACCCAAGCTAGCACTGAAAGGGATTCATTGCATTTGTTCCTGATATGATTCCAAGAGCGAGCATACATACTATGTCCATGTTTAACATTACGGGCTGTAAAATTAGTCAATATATAACGTTTATAATCACGCCGAATATGGTCTCCATTAAATATGATTCTAGCATATATTTGAAAGAGAGCATGCTAAATCGTTGAAAGTTTAGGAAACGGTCACTTCACTTACAGCAGCATTTTTACAGTCTCCCTCCGTGAACGGATGACACGGATTGTAGGAATAGTACTCTTGGTCTTGTCCGAGTACATCCTGAAACCTGAAATATGTAGCAGGTCTAATACAGAATGCCATTAACAACAGTTTTATTATATGTATTAAGATAATTTTTTTTTTACATTATTTTTGTCTAAAAGACACCTTTATAGAACACTTGTTAAAATGAGTGACATAAATGAGTGTAAAAGCCTGTTAACGCACAGAAAGAAAAAAAAATATTATAAAATGCATACGCTAAACGGTGGTCATTACATGGTCCAATAAATTTAAAAATCAAACAGTAGCACGGAAGGCTATCTGGGAAGAACACTGGTAATTTGGCTTAAATTGAGTCGCCGAGAAAATACACTTTATTGTGAAAAAAGTTAGCGTTAAGGTTTTTTTTGTTTTTTTTCTCTTGTTATGGATACTTATTAATCATCCTTTTTTCCCGATATATTTATATAATTAATATTTTAGCTACATTATATGTTTTGACAAAGAACTATGGAAAAAATCGTGGTATCATATAATAGCCCAATGGGCTACCTGAATTAAAGATATGATAGCCCATAGCCAGTACTCTGGTAGCCTCTGGGTTATGGGCACAAGATTTGTCAGGCCATAGAGGTCAATAGAGAATCAGAAGCTCAAAATTTAAAAAAAAAAATTCGAAAGAAAAAGGTATATACGATGATTATTTGAAAAGTTCTGAATATTTTTGTTAGAACTTTTTTGTTTCTTTGAACCTGTCAATAAATTTAACGCCGATAGATAGACAAAACAATGTTCTATAAAATGATATGCAACTGCACGTGTAGGACGGCGGACTTCTGCATATGTATGCCCGTGACGTAACATAGGTAAATGCAGTGGCAAAAAATGTCAGAGAAGGAAACAATTATACTGTGCAAAGAGCATACTGTAAAATCCGGGCGCTCTTAGTGTACTCCGACTGATATCAAGGCTGACTTGGATAAGGTTTACGAATGTAATTTCTGTCATATCCCAAAATGTTCAGGTGGTTTCATCGTTTTAAAGATGTCGTGAATCCATTGAAGACGACCCACGTTCTGGAAGTCCGCTGTCTGCAATTGGTGAGTGGGAAGTGGCTGCTGTGAAGGAGGCAATTCATGAAGATGCTCGATACCCATTGGAATATATTTCTATTATCACGGGCATTAATTTGTCTGCTGTTTCTAATATACTGAAGAATCATTTAAAGCTCAGAAAGGTCGCAGCAAGATGGGTCCCGCATTTGTTGACGGCAAATCAAAAACAGACTCGGGTTGAAATCGCCAAACAGCTACTAGCCAAATATGAAAAGAGTGACCAAGACGTTTGAATTAGATCATCACAGGTGATGAAACATGAATTCACTTTTTTAACCCGACTCATGATAAAAAAGAAAGTCTGGATCGGAGAAAACAAGCAGAGAACACAAATGCTCGACGTAGTCGGACTGTCAAGAGAGTTTTAGACACGTTACTTTTCGATTCAAAGGACCCGGTCGTCCAGGTATTGTGCCTGACTCTGCTAGTGTCAATGGATTTGTTTATCCCTCCAAAGTGTTGCCCAAAATTGTGGAAAACGACCTTCCGCGATTCGGCACCCAAGGTATCAAACTACTCCATGACAACGCATTTGCCCATACATCCGCCATCGCGACCGACTTCCTGAAGGAACACAGTATCGAAACTTTTGCCACATTCTCCATACAGCCCTGGTTTAGCTCCAAGTAATTTTTGGATGAATCGCAATATCAAAGATTCATCGAGGGGCAGACAATTTGAAAGCCGCCATGCTGTTGGAGTGCAGTTTTATAGTGCAGGAACAACATACCAAAAAGTGAATACAAAATAGTATTTAATAACCGGATAATGAGACTGAGAAAGTGTGTAGAGGTGCATGGGGAGTACTTTGAGGGGATGCACTGACATACAGTTAACTAATAAAAAGCTTTGTTGTGCAGCGCACTAATATTTCGAACATTATATGATGGCAATAATATAAATAAAAAAAGAATATAAAAATCAACACGCAATATGTATAGTATACAAGAATACCTTTCTATCTACCTACCAACCTACATTGCCAGCACACAGTTATGTATAATTTAATTATAAAACTTTACCTTGGTGTTGAATCCGTATTTCCCAAGCTCATTAGGTTTATTTTCTTTCCATCATCGAAAACACATTTACAGAGTCCCTCAGCGTTACAAGATGGGTCCTGGCCTCTTGTATAAGATACTATAAAGCTAGCAAACATTAGATTTAATCCAAACACATTATAAATATCCATTGTTCTCCTTAAGCAACCTTAATCCCTATAGATACCTGATATAAAATCTAACCAGGTCAAACACAGATTGGAGAAATCAGTTGGACTTCATCCCGACTAATGCCAATATTGGAGCAGTAGTTGTAACCTGTATGCACCTGTGTGTGACGCGCACATAACTGACAGCAGCATATAGACAAGTATCTGCCATCGTATGATGTAATGTATGTGCAGATACGTTAAGCATGTAAGAAAACAATACCTGAGACGGTCGCTGTAACGAAAAGATACACGACGTGTAACACCTTGTTAAGATAGATCTTCTGTGCCACTTTTATGCCATTGTAGATTATGGAATAAATAGTTTTCTTGAAAGCAGAATATTTGTTGTGCATTACACATATTTACGAACGCCTTTTTATTTCATTTTCATGAAAAGATTTGTTGTAATATCTATGTTGACAAGCCTTGGCGAGTGAACCATTTGATTATTCAACGACATTCACTCGAACATAAAGGGGGTGGGGGTGGGCAAGGCCGGATTAAGACCTTTAGAGGTCCTAAGCACTGAACAGATTATGTTGCCGCCCACCCCTTATGTAATTAAAAATAAAAACAATACTATACCGTAATTTCTCATTCCTTCCCCCCCCCCCCCCCTTGCGTTGCTGGTGCCCTAAGCACGTGCTTAGTCTGCCTATTGGGTAATCCAGCCCTGGGGGTGGGGAGGGGCGTTGCGTTCTATCCTTGGAGCTGGTGCATCCATCCATGATCGCTAGTTTTGTTGTTGTTATCATGTTTTCTCCATCTCAAGCAAGCATTTTTTCAGGTGAGCATTATTGACGATTAACGTCAACGTAACTAATTTTACCCTTTTCGAACGAGATTTGTCCATTCCATAAGCACAACTATAAAATTTGATTCATCGCAGGACAAAAAAATAAAAATAAAAAATTCTTGTATTCACCAAAATGTTTGAACACTCAAAAGCATGAACTGAATTTGCGATTCAGATGATACTTAATGAGTGTACAAACGTTTTGCTTATCTCATCTTAGACGTCATTACATATTTGATAACTTTTATACCAAAAGGGTTTCGCAGATCACTATCTCTCGCCAACTAACTGCGCCCCGATATTCACTTCTTGTATGTAACTTTAGAAAATGTTCACACAAAATCTTGACATTGACAACATGCCTGTCATACTTTCATAGTAACAGATGTTACGAAATTGTGTGTACTAAAATACCTTTGTATGATATATGAACCAAATTTGTACATGGGTTTCGTTGCCACATACAGCGTTACCCAGGGGTGTATAGTTTCAGCTTTAGCTATGTCAAACTACTGAGTTTGGCTCACCCATTATTGCACGTAGAAAGTTCCGGCAGTGAGAAACCCTATTACCTCGAGTTCTCTGGCCATGGATTTCACCACAACCAGTGTACTTATAGCCCAAATTCTCTGTATCATCAAAATACAGATGAGTTTTTGTCAGGAAGCTGTCCACTTTACGGAAGAAATCTTCAGCTGTAGAGCTGTTCACTGGGAATCATCAAACTCTGGGGCTTTGTGTAACACCCATACTGCGGTAAATGGTGACGTTGGTCTGAAGGACGGAATGGGTCCACTCAGTGTGAGAGACCAAAGGTTCTGGACCAGCGGGTCTGGATTTTAAGAAGTCTCAAGTAGGATCCTTCGGCAGGCTGGTAGGGGCAGACAACCCAAGGCCGTTCCTTCACCATTGGCCGGGAGCTGTGGAATCGGAAATTTCTCGTTATTGTCGACTGGGCGCCACGAAATGAATAACATTATATGTTCCACTTTTGAATCAATCTAATTCAATATCATTTTATGTGATAAAATTTAATTCAATATCACTGTATGTGTGACAATCAATTATACTATTATCATGCTTGTAATGAACCATATATAAACCATCATACTTCTTGATGAACCATGTAGCAATCATACATGTTTATAAATTTCATAGTGATCATAACATGTTGATAGATCCACATGTCAACCATAATTGTTTATAATTCCATATATTAATCATATTTGCCGATTTTATATCCGTTTATATACGGCATCATTTGTGTTTATTTGTTAAAATTCCATGTCTTGATCGGTTCCTTTTATGAACGATATTATTTTCTTATATCCACTGTTGAAGTTTGTACGCATCATTTTGCTTTATATACTGTTGGACTTTATGCGCATGAGTAAGGTGTCAGATTCAATCATTATTCATATGCATTATAAATTAACATCTCATTCACGTAATTGTGTTCAGTGTTTTCGCTATATCCAATCCCACCCGGCTTCAATTCTCTTACACCAGATTATGAGATTTTTCAAACTGTTTTGTAAAATTCTAGTTAATTCTGTAAGGTACAATTTTTACCCCCAATATCATTCATGTGCATCGATGCAAAAAGCCCACCAATTGTCATTTGTGCTCACTCTGACACTAGATTGTAAGTTCAAGATTATGTTCAGTTATACAAACAATTACTGACATCATATTTAATACATACTATCTAAAGTTTTTTCAGACATCCAAGAGTCGTGGGTTCGATACCAGCCCCAGACAGCTGTCTCAATGTGTCCTTGGGAAATGCACTTCGCTCCCAATTCCTCGGCAAGAAATTGAACTCACAGAGTGAGACTTTGTGATGGTCCAAAATTCTGTGAAATTTTTCCTTGTACTGTGAGATCTCACAGGTATGCGATGATCTAATATCCACCGCCACCAGAGATGTGATATCCACATCTTATCTGCTATCACAAGCTCGATAAACCATTGTACTATCAACATAGCTCACCTCTACTTCCAATAGTCTCCAGTACCCACTGTAAACATTATCATGTGGAAAATAAATTCAGACTAAAGTGATTTTGGTCCCTTTTCCAACAAAAGATTTTTTGCAATCTTTTAAGTTAACATCTGACTTATAATCATTTTAACATTTTATATTTGAACTTTTAATTGGCACTATATGGCCAGTATTGTGCTGACATATTGTGAAACCACCTACCTACCCACCCACCTACTGTGACAGGGCATACAAGATATAAAAGACTAAAATACAACATTCTATTCTATCATATCAAAGGAGTGGTAATAAGTTGATAATAAACAGAATAATGATATTTTCGTATTAATTTTCTAAATTCATTGTTTTTAAAATCTTATTGAAAAGCTATTATCATTATCCATCCCTAGAAGCCAGATATTACTGGGTGAAAGTCACAGGCTTTGACTAACCTAGGAGGGACAGCCAGCAGTACATAGTTCATGCATCAATAATTACCTTGATTAACCAGAGGCGTGTCCTCACATGCAAAGCATGCAGCATGCAGTCCACTCACTTAATTCCTATACTCTGTCACATGTACAAAACACAGTTAACCTGTTGTGGGCAACATGTCACAATATACAATCAATAGTCATCAATATGGAAAGTTTAACACTGTATAAACATATTTATTCCAACTGCTGTGGTCACAAAAGGCCTTCTGAGTAGGGTTCGATGTATATAAGTCTTGCCATAGATGAATCAATGTGATCATAAACACAAATACTTAACTCATGTTAGTAAAGCATACAATGTAGGTCACAGTGACCTTTGGTTTTAAGGGCATTGTTGTAAGAGAGATGCATCCAATTATCAAGTTTCATGACTGGAACATAAACAGCACTCAAGAAATGAGCGTTTAACACAAAACTGAAAGAAAGTCACCGAGCATGAAATATAGGTCAAAGAGACTTCTTTTGGCAAAAAGGATATAGAACTTATCAAGATGCATTCACTCACCAAGTTTCATGATTCTATGTTGGATAGTATGCATATAACATGCCAAAAACTCACGTGGTCATGAGCTAAATGTAAAAACGTATCCAAACCTAGTGAAAGCTCAAATATAGGAACAATGAGCCTCTTTTGTTGTAAAAGTGTGGTAGTAAGAGATGCATATCATCATCAATTTCATGATTACAGCATTAACAATCCTAAACAATGAACACAAGTCAGTGAAGCATAACACTTTTAATCAATTGAAAATTTTAAATTTAAACAATTAATCGGCACTATATAACCAGTATTTTGTTGATATATTGTGTAAACACCTACCTACCTACCCACCCACCTACCTATCTACCTACCTACTGTGACAGGCATAAAAGAATAATAAAGAACATTCTTTTCTGTTATATCAGTGTAGAGGTAATAGTTTATAAGAAACAGAATAATGTTGTTTGTGTATTAATTTTTTAGAAGTGTTCTTAAAATCTCCTTGAAAAACTATTATCATTGTCCATCCCTAGAAGCGAGATTTTACTGGGTGAAAGTCACAGGATTTCACTAACCTTAAAGAGTACATAGTTCATAGATCAAAAATTACCTTGATTAACCACTACAGGTGTGTCCTCATATGAAAAGCATGCAGCATGCAGTCCACTCACCTAATTCCTATATTCATTCACATATACAATACACATTTAACCTGCTGAGGGTAATATATCACAATATACAATGCATAGTCATTAAAATGTTAAGTTTAACATTAAATAAACATATTTATTCCAACTTTCAACTGCGTTGGTCAGAAAGGGCCTTCTGAGTAGGCTAAGATGTATATAGGTCTAGCATGGATGAATCGCTGTAAAATGTATGTCACAGTGACCATCTTTGATTTTAAGGGTGTAGAAATAACATGCATCCAGTTATCAAGTTTCATGATCGAAACATAAACAACACCCAAGAAATGAACTTTTAACACAAATGTGAAGAAAGTCACTGAGCACGAAATACAGGAAACTAAGACCTCTTTCGGCAAAAAGGATATATAACTGATCAAGCTCCATCCACTCACCAAATTTCATGATTCTAGGTAGAATAGTATGCATATAACATACTAAAAACTCACGTGGTCAGGAGCTAAATGCAAAAAGTTAAGCAAAGTCAGTAAAAGATTAAATATAGGTCACAATGAGCTTCTTTTGTTGTAAAAGTGTGGTAGTAACAGAGATGCATATCATCATCAATTTTATGATTCTAGAATGAACAGTACCTGAGAAATGAACATCAAACTCAAGTTTGTGGATTTTACGCCATTTTTCAGCACATGATAAGCTATACATGACGCCAAGTATAGTTGGTGGAGGAAGAACCCGAGAATACCCTGGGAAGAACCACTGACCCACAGAAAACTAATGGCAAGCTTTTACACATACCCACACTGGCCAACCCAAGACTCAAACCCACATGGACAGAGGTGAGATATAAGTGATCTGTAATGGCGAGTGCCTTAGACCACTTGCCCACCCAGGGCCCCTACATTACCTCAAAATTTAATTCAAGTTGGTGAAGCATTAAATATGGTCAAATATTGTCCTCCTACTGACATGAGGAAGTAGTGCTCAAAAAGATGCATCCTCAAGTTTGTATTCTATATAGGATGGTATGCATATAGTGTGCGAAAAACCTAAGTTGTCATGAGCTAAATACAACAACTTATCCTAAGCCAATAAAATGTGAAATATGTGTCATATCAACCTTTTTTTTGTATTGGTGTGGTACTACAAGAGATGTTTACAATCACCTAGATTAATGATTACCGCATGACCAGTAAAAACAAACATCAAACTGAACTAAAGTCAGTGAAATATATGGGTCACAGTGACCTACTTTCAACCTGAGTGTAGTACTCATCAAGATGTATCCTCTTGCCATGTTTTATGAATCCAGTTATAGCAGTATTATACAGTAAATAAAACACCAATGTGGTCATGAGCTACATGCAAAAACTTAACCAAAGCCAGTAAAATGTTCAATGTAGGCCACGGTGACCTTCCTTTGTGGTAAGGGTGTGGTACTAATAGAGATACATATAATCATATTGTTTGATGATTCTATCATAAACAGTCCCTGAGAAATAAGCTTAAACCACACAATTTAACCAAAGTCAGTGAAGCATGATATATAGAGTGTAGTACTAATAGGGATGAATACAATCACTTAGTTTAATGATTCTGGCTTAAACAGTGCTTGAGACTGAAGAAAAGTTAGTGGAGCATATAATATAAGTCACAGTGACCTCCTTCTGGAATGAGGTTGTAACACTCATGAAAATGCAACCCCTTAACAAATTTCATGAATTTAGATATAACAGTATATTAACAGGTTGCAAAAAATGCAGTTGGTCATAAGCTAAGCATGAAAACTTATGTTATGCCAGTAAATTGTAAAATGTAGGTCACAGTGACCTTCCTTTGTGATAAGGGTGTGGTACTAATAGAGATATGTATAATCATATAGTGTGATGATTCTATCATAAATAGTGCTCGAGAAATAAGCTTTAACCACAAAATTTAACCAAAGTCCATCAAGATGCATCCTCTCACAAAGTTTCATGATTCCAGGTATAATAGTATTTATACTGTGTGCAAAAATCCTGAGCTAAATGCAAAAACCAAGAATGTACATGTATGTACAAATTTATCCCCCTCCCCTGGGAGTAGGTGCTATGAAACCCACTCCAAACTGTTGCCTGGGACCTTGGATGAAAGAAACATTGACAGTTAATGAGGGTGTACATATGTATACACTTTTATCTGTGTGGAAGCTGACGCCAAAGGTAGTACTATAGCTTACCTCAACTTTGTAGAGGTTAGCAAAAAATGTCAAACTGAACCCAAGTCAGTGAAATGTGAAATATGGGTCACAATAACCAACTTTTAAGATAAGGGTGTAATACTTATCAAGATGCACCCTCTTGCCAGGTTTCATTATTCCTGGTATAGCAGTATTATACAGTACATAAAACACCAATGTGGTCATGAACTTAATGCAAATACATAAGCCAGTAAAATGTCAAATGATGGTCAGAATTACCTTCTTTTGTTGTAAGGGTGTAGGACTAACAGCGATGCATACAATCATCTAGTTTGATGATTCTGGCATAAACAGTGCTTGAGACTGAAACCAAGGCAGTGAAGCATGCAATATAAGATAGTGAGCTACTTCTGTCATGAGAGTGTGGTACTCATCTAGATGCATCCCCTCACCAATTGTCATGAATCTAGGAATATATATATATATATACACACACACACACACAGGGTGCTAAAAACCTATTTGGTCATAAGCTAAATTGGAAAAAGCAAATCGAATAACATGTGAAAAGTAGGTCAGTGACATTCTTTTGTGGAAAGGGTGTGGTACTAATATAGATGCATACAATCATCTAGTTTGATGATTCTAGCATAAACAGAACTTGAGAATAAACTTAAAACACACTATTCTGCAAAATTCAGTGAAGCATGAAATAAAGGTCATAGTGACGTATATTTGTGATAAGGGTGTATTACTCATCAAGATGCATTCACTCACTAAGTTTCATGAATCTAAGTATAATAGTATATATACAGGGTGCTAAAACCTATTTGGTCATGAGCTAAACAGAAAAAATTAACATAAGCCAGTAAAATGTGAAATGTAGGTCACCGTGATGTTCTATTGTGGTAAGGGTATGGTACTAGTTGAGATGCATACAATCATCTAGTTTGATGATTCTAGCATGAACACAGCTTGAGAAATAAACTTAAAACACACCATTTAACCAAAGTCAGTGAATGAAATATAGGTAACAGTGATCAACTTATGTGACGAGAGTGTAGAACTCATCAATATGCAGTCCCTTACCATGTTTCTAGAATCTGGATGTAACAATATACATGCAGGGTGCTAAAACCTATTTGAACAAACTTAACCTAAACCAGTAAAATGTGAAATGTAGGTCACAGTGAGATTCTTTTGTGGTAAGGGTGTGGTACTAATATAGATGAATACACTCCTCTATTTTGATGATTCTAGCTTAACAGAGCTAGAGAAACAAACTACAAAATGTAATCTAAGTCATTGACGTGTGAAATATAGGTCACAGTGACCTACATTTGTGATGAGGCTGTACTACTCACAAAGATGCATCCCCTCACCAAGTTTCATGATTCCAGTATTTATATTGTGTGCAATAAACCCATGCCAAACAATAAAACTTAACCAAGAATGTACAACTATGTACATATT
Source organism: Margaritifera margaritifera (assembly GCA_029931535.1). Classification (NCBI taxonomy): domain Eukaryota; kingdom Metazoa; phylum Mollusca; class Bivalvia; order Unionida; family Margaritiferidae; genus Margaritifera; species Margaritifera margaritifera. The sequence continues at coordinate 379,932 of JAQPZY010001574.1, forward strand.
TGTACCAATTTAGCATCCTCAGCCCCCTCCCCTGGGGGTAGGTGGTATGAAACCCACTCCAAACTGTTGCCTCGGACCTAGGAAGAAACACTGGTTGACATTCAATGAGGTGAGCTTAAAATATAAATGGGTTATGAAATAAAAAATCAATGGTGTTGTGTGATTAATATTTACAGCCTGTCAGTTTATGATTCCACCCACTTTAAGCAGTAGATATTGATACCCTTAGTCCATCCAACTGTCCACAAGTCTAGTGCCTCCTAAATTGTTTGGTGGAAATTCAGCAAAGTTTGCTGATAAGTTGCCCATGTGAAATCCATCTGCAAGAGAAGTATATTGCTTGGGCCCCTTCCTTATTGTCCTTGGAAGGAGGTCAGATGTCAAATATACAAAAATTGCAATTATAGAAGCATTTTTCAAATATTCTTAACAAAACTTTAAACATGCATTCATAGCATGAGGACACAAGTCTGCAATGGATTTTGGGTTATGACTCCTGGGTCAAGGTCAGTGTGGGGGTGTCTGGGTCTCAGAGTCAGTGGGGGGGGGGGGAGAGAAGAAGATATATATATTAAAAAGCAAGGAGAACTGCAATTGTGATCCATGGAAGTAGCTCTAATTTTAAACTTGCAAAGAGTATTTTTATTATGAATTGTATTATTTCCCCTTAAAGTGGTATGTAGTGTACATTATATGATGTTAGATTGTACACACGACATCACCTTCCAGTTGTTAACCTTCATAATCCACTTATGAAGTAGAACAAAATGAAACTTTTGGAATGTTAGGGAAACTTTGTTATTTAAAACTGAATAGACTAAGTATATATATATATATATATGAATATGAAAACTAGCTACTGCAACAAATGCAGGATATTGGTGGAGCTTGTGATTTTTAATATGAAATAATGTTGATAAATTGTGACCACACTGTCTGAAAAGTACACAAAAATGCGACTTATACTGGAAACACTTCAAAGTATTAAGAATTCCACAATTTTTCTGCAGAACAATCTTTGGATGTGGTTACCCCATAACTTAAGTCATTCAACAAACTGAATCCAAATATGCCACTCATGCTGGAAACTCATTTAAGAATTAAGAATTCCGTTTTTTTTTTTTTTTGGGTGGTGGTGATGGGGGGGGGGGGGGGGAATCCATGGATGTGACTGTCATATCTAACACCAGAAAATAATAATACCACTTATGACAGAAACCCTTGGAAGAATTAATATTGCACCTTTTTTTGCGTGGCAGGGTTGCTGAAAAAATCCATGGATATAGTCATCCTGTAATTGAATAACATCTACATGTATAAACTGAATACAAAATAATTCCTGCAAAGAACTATCAAAGTCTATTACATGTCATTGATTTCATGGAGTTCATTCTAGGCTAGCATGAGGAAAACTGTATGCCTAGGAAGACCAAAAATTTATTGTTTGAAATATCTCGTATAGATGTGATCCACAAGAGAGAGAGAGAAAGACAGACAAACCTAATAACAAAGAATGTATTGTATAAGGTGAAATTATATTTCCTTGTGTGTACATGATAGCTAGCTAGAGATAGTGTGAAAAAGGTAATGCCACCCTTGAGCATAACTTGATATACAATTCTAGTTACATCACACTGACCATACTTTATGAAGTAGTGAACATATCATAGCATGCAAATCCATTAGCTTGAAGGAGATTCCAATAATAATTGTATTAATTTTTGAATAATACTTTGATCACTTCTAAATTTAAAAAACATTAAAAACGAACAAAATACAAAAGAAATTAGGAGTTTATCTTCATTGAGTTTATCACAACTGTTTTAAGAATTAGCAAAAATCTGAACAGTAGCTGGCACTCATCTAAAACATATTTTCAACAACAACAAAGAAACAACATAAAATGGTAAGACAGCAGTAATAAGTTTTGAAATGATAAGTAAACTGAACAAATTTATGGTCCATTCTTGACACAGTCATTATCTTTTTTTTCTTCTTTTTAAATAAAAATATGACTTATACACCACAATGAAAGAGGGAAATGCACAGTAAGTTGCATTCCATTATAATCAAAACATTAGTTAGGGTAGGGGAAGAAAAAAAAACATTGAATGCATGCAACTGTTTAAATTTTACATTTTATACAAGAATGGCTTTAAATAAATTGGTCATATATATCATACAAATATTTTTAAAAAATGAAACTAGGTTGTTTCTACCTGGATAAAAATAAACATGATTGGATAAAAGGGCAAGTTGACACCCTTCTTTACTGTCTTGTCCTACCAAAGGTGAGATCTCGGCTTTGATAATTTTATGTCTTCTCAATATATGGTCAGAAGTTTCACAACTACAAATTGGCCTCAATGACAATCTAATGAATGGCAGGCAGTGATATAAAAAAAATATGAGTATACTTTATGTAAAGCTTGTTACAGTCTATACATAATGGATGTACACAAAATACACAGAATTATAAACTTTGGATAAATGACGTGACATTATGTCTCAATAACCCTGGGTAATTACTGTTTACTCGAAATTCAGCATGCAGTACCAACAATATTAGGTTTGTTTCTGGGGATAGTTGGTGTTTGCAAAGGTTGTTCATGTGGTACATAATGATAATTTCTTATTTTAAATATTATTTTCTCTCTAATTTAGCAAATACAATGCTCTGTGCATTTATTGTACCTTAGATAAATACAAAGTTATATACAGAGAATGGGTCAACAAGCATTATGCAATTTAACCCTATGCATGGATGTAGCCCACGAGTTGGGTGAAATTGGGTGCCCAGTTCTCTATATGGTTATAATATAGGCCTCACATATTCAAACTCCGCCCATTTGCTTCTGCTTATGTCTATCAGTGCCAGTTTGCTCATGACTGGAAGGTTTTAACATGCTGTGTCAGCAAGTTTTTGGTGTTAAATCTTCACCACTTACTGAAGAACCTTCCCATGTATTGGCTGGTAGCATTGTGTCTTTGACAATGGAAAGTGCCTGCACTTGTGAAGATGTCCTACTGTCTCAAATAGCAGAAAGAATGGAAAATTCTTACTTAGCCACTGTTGAAGAGAATAATATGCCATCTCAGGCACCTGATCTAATGGAAAATTCCTACTTTTTAGTGCTCGAGACTGATTTCTGATAATCCATGAACGACTTTGTGTCATATGATTCCCCAATGGTTGAATTGGATTTCAATCTCAGACTTGACATTTTAGAAACCTGGGCTCTTTCATCAATGAATGAGGGCAATGTGGTCCAAAGATAAACCCCTAGAGCAAGAATCACATTTAGGAGCACCTATTGATGGCCAAGCTATATGGCAGTTGCCTGAAAATCACCATGATCAAAGCACAGTCAAGAATATAAAATGGGCTTGCAATGTTTTCTGCCTGGAGAACTCCTTAGGAGACTACTGCACCAGATTTTATTGAAATGAATGCTGATTGTCTGAATTACTAGTTGTCAAGATTCCTGACTGAAGCTCATAAACAAGATGGAATGGAATATCCTCCAAAGTTTTTGTACTACCTGATATGTGGACTTTTACAATATATGCATGACTATGAAATTTATAACCTGAATTCCTTAAGTGAGACTGATAGCAGATTTGCTAGTTTGCAAAAGTTACTTGACTGTTGAATGAAAGAGCTTCTCAGAAAGGGTCTTGGAACAAAAACAGGACAGGCAGACCCTATTTCTACAAGCAACAAATAAAAGTCATGGTCTCTTGGAATTTTAGGAAACCTGTCTGCCAAATCTATTTAACATACCATACATACTCGCTTATAAGTCGAGTCCAACTGCAAACTGCAGAGACCCAGATCAGCCATCTTATAATGTGCTGACAGGTCTGGGTCTAAGCAGTTGTTAGGAGTAAACAACAGAACAAAACCGACCAAGATCTGCGAGTGCATTATGTAATGGCAGATCAGGGTCTGGGTTGTTTGCAGTTGGACTAGACTTATAGGCAAGTACAGATGGTAAAGTAATTTATTATTCCTGTAAGCTTTTAGGGTTAAGAGATTGTGAAAATATAGGATGCTCGAATGTAACCAATCTGAGGTTGGGAAGGATGAACAAGGAAGCTTTTTGTTTTGTGGTCCAGAATGTAAAAACAACACAAGAGGCATGGAAAAGTAAACAATAAAGACATCAAGCATTATTGTGCACTGATAGTGTATGTTTTAGTTTAATTTCTCCAATTTTCACATGTAATGTAGTTTGAGTGATTAAAAAATCATTGAAATGGATCATTTACATATTATTTACTTAATTCATTAAAACATTTGTAGATATACAGATATAGTATAGCATAAAATTTCTAAAGTTGATCATAACTATAAAAAAAAAATGAATTCTGTCCTTTTATGTAACTTCTTTTTCCACAAATTAATTTTTTTTAAAAATTTAGATTCAGTTAATATAAATAGTTTGATTTCATCATTTTAACTTTAAATTTGGTCAGGATGGATTATAATTTTTCTAACTTTAAGGCCCATGTTGCCTAGCTGACTATTTCAAAAAGAACCTAACAGCCCTGGGGAAGATTTTTTTTTTTCTGCCAAAGAGTGCAGCCTAGAAACCGAATTAAATATGGGAAGTCGTATGTGAAATGGCGGGACTGAAGAGAAACTTTACAAATTACTCCAGAAAAAGAACATGTGCAACTACACTCTTTGAGACTTGGATTGATGAACAGGAGATAATGTCCAGGACTGGCCATCACTCTAATAAAGCTGTTCAAGCCTATAAATGTGCATCATCAGCTCTCATGCAATGCATGACTGATGTTTTGGACCCCTCACATAAAACTGGAGTGAATTCATGCAACAAATATTCCATGCATAAAGCCCTGAAGGATTTCAACAATTTCTATTCAATTTTAATTTATTTCTGTTCTGTACTTGTTGATACAAGGATTCTGAATTTTATTGCTCATGAGTATTAAAAATTTGGAATTTATTTTCTTTCAGTGGATTTAACATTCATTTCATTCTGTTCACACGTTTAGTGTTTTTTTAATTAGATATTTAAGAAAAAAATGGATCTTTTCACCTCAGAATAATATAGGCATTTTTGGAAGGTCACTTTGGTCTATTTGCTTACATGAGCAGAATTGATTTTGTCATGTCGACAAATATTGAACAATTAAGCTAATGAAGAAACGTTTCACAATAAGTCATGTTTCTTCTATATTTCTTCCTCATCTTTCATTCTTATTTTCAACAGATTAGAAATGCAACTGACAAATACTTACTTCATTTTGTTGACAAATTAAACTACTTGCCTTAAATTAATTGCATTTTTTTCTTTAAATGCCTTCCTCCGCTAGCATTTTTATCTTGGTATGTATAAACTTCAGTGTCCTAGGCCACTGTTGGGAAACAAGTTACAGCTGTTGATATCACATGTTTAACTGAAGTTTCCTTTCCATGGTGCTGGATTTGTTTAGTACAACTCACAAGTTCTGCCTATAAAGATATTCCGAAGCATGCGATTTAACATCATACTATCATCAAAACTACCTTTATTGGCCCATATTACAAGTGGAGCTTCTCTCAGTCTTTGGCCTTTCAAATCTTTTCCCAAAAAATGGACAAGTTGCCAATGCTCTTCCTTTTGAATGAATTTTTTTTTTTTAATTTCATGGTGTTTGTTTTTGTAATCATGTCCTTATATATGTCCTTATGTGTTAACTAATATTGTAAAGCGCTTTAAGCTTCTAAAGATTAAGCGCTTTACTAAGTCCTCATTATTATTATTATAATATTTACCACCACCCTCACCCCTTCTCTGTCAGCCAGTGCTCTTCCTGTTTAATAATTCAATCACAATAGTCATCTCTCTCTCTCCACCTGATGCAAGAAAATTCAACACCCCTTACATGTATATACTTACTTCACCAGCAATCATATATCGATGTAATACAATATGTTTCAAACTGCTGGGAGCAAATACACATTCTATAAGGAGTGGCAGATTTAAATATACATCCTATGAATCTCAATACATTCAACTAAGTATATTAAATCCCTATAAAATAATGTTCTATCTCTCATGTGTATATGTGTTATTAGGCTTCACTTTCTCCTTCAAGAGCTTGCTGGTCATCAAGAATTGGTACAATAAGATTGTCTTTGGACATTAAACTGTACTTCATCACAAAGCTGGTGAATCGTTTGCACAGGGCAGTTTCATTCTGCAAGAGAAAAAGACAAATTAAAAAAACTACAGAACAGTCTCCCTTATTTTTAGTACTACAAGTACAAAGAGAATAAGTGTAATAAAAAAGATGCACAGTCCCTGCATTTGGTTTAACAAAGTTTACAAAGGTATTAAATATTATAATATAATATTTTTAATAAGTTGTTACATGATTCTGGAATAAATATCTAAAAGAACTTTTAAATGTTTTATGTCATGTATCTCTAATCCCTCTTAACCATGTGTGCATTGCTAGCCCTTACTTACCTTCAACCATATTACAAGTAATATGACCAACCCCAAACACTTCATGAAAAGTGCAAGACTACCCATGAAACATCTAAATACTAATTTATATGACTCTGCAAGCTATTATATATAAGGAAATTACACAAACACAAACATTTACCTCAGGGTTGACAAATAACAGATGAAGGGAGGAGGAATAGATGAATGAATAAAAGGAAAGCATCAATTCAGAACCCAGAACAGCTTTGCAATCCAGGCAAAAATGTATATAGTTGAAAAGCGATGTCCAAATATAGGGGCTGAAATCTTTATATAATTTCCCAAAAACTGACACACTTAGAATAAAAGAGAAGACTACAGTATACTAACACACATGTTATCTGTATTGTACAAATAAATTTCTAGAACACTATACCCCCCCACACACACACATTTGTGAAAGATCAAGCACTAAATTCCTGTTTTCCAGATATCAGCAAATACTTTAAAATTGAATAAAAACTGATCATAACAAATTCCATCTCATTTCCCTTGTTTATCATATCTTACTTCATATTCATCAAATAGTGTCCTGTGGTGGAAGTATGCATGAGAAAATATTCTGTAGACTCGCCGACATACTGATCCAAGTTTGGCTACTGAAGATTCCTTAATACTCACCCTAGAAATAAATCAATAGATCTACTCATTAATAATGTTACTCATATTAATAAATAAAATGAAGTGCATCTATATATATATGGTATATATGACTCAAATAAAAATAAATATATTTAAGCAGAAATCTATTAATTTACCATATATGCTGCTGACAATGCAGAATATATTGCAATAAAAGTCTGGTTAATATAAAAAAATATATGTTATATATGAAAGGTCTTCCAATGACACAAAATGTTGATGACAAAGGATTAAAACTAACACAAGTGCACAGGAAAATACATATATTAGAACTATTGTTATCTAACCAAAAAAGTATTTGGTTTTTGTCTGGTGTTTTACAGAACAGCAACACAAGTAGGTTCTTTAGTGCTGTAGCTATTGGAGTAAAGTGCACTGCCCAAGGACACACCATGGTAGCCGACCCGAGTTGATTTGATGGTAGGATTCAAACCCACACCCTTTCAGTCCCGAGTTCTGTATGCTAACCATTGTGCCACCACAGCTACTATCTCCATTATTCACCTCTTACAACTAGGAGTGAAATGATACGCCTGTGCAGCGTACTGATACAATTCATGATACACAGCCTATGATACGATACATTATCAATACACACATCAACTTAATGGTCTTTTCATCTAGTGAAGGTCTGTAAATAGTAGGTGGTACCCTTTTATGTGTGTTGACATATTAGTTGTACTTCCAGTATGCAGATTATAGTCAGACATATACTTGGCATCTATTAATATGCCATTCTCATCCATGACAAGATAACAACAATACTTCCAAACAGACTACCTGTTAATAGTAAGTGATTTTAATTAAACCTTTCAGGCCATTTCAGGCTGCTCCATTTGATCAGATGCATGGCCACCATGCCCTTTGTTTTGCACTGCATGAATGCTTTAAAAACATCTTTATATCAATTTCATGTCTTTACTTACAATTGGAAGACATTAAGGTGTTATCTTCAAAACAGAAGAAATAGTGCAATTTCCTCGTGCAAGGAAAATCTCATCTAAAGTGTATGTCAATGTGGTCATGTAGGTACATTTACTCATCTTAAATTAAATATTAATTGTTGTTCGAAAATTTATTACTAATATAGTTGTTCTAAAATTTATTACTAATATAGTTTAACCAAAGTCTATTTAATCCTGATTATTGAATGCTCTGCACTATAACTGTCATCAAGAAACTTCCAGACAAAAATTATTGATCGCTATGGACTTTTACAATTGTGGCCAGGTACTAAACTGGGTCAAGAAAAGAGCACATCGGGTCTGATCGTCACAATATAGGGCAGTACGAATTTTTTTGTAACATGCGTAGCTTTCAATGTGACATCACAGCATGCGACATTCAGTCCAGATTGTACTGGATCACACCCTTAGGTTGACCTCATCCAAAAATGTCCACGTACTTTTACATTGAGTTTTGCTATACGTGTTTCTCCGTGTGTGTAAAGGAATATGGATGTATGAGGTTCCAAATGAAGTGAATAATCGCTATTTAAAGGTATGTGTAACCAAATTCTAAAAAACGACATCCTTAACTGAAATAGTCGATGCTGAACGTGTACATTACCTTTTTGACTTTTACTTATAGAACAAGTCCGGGTATGGGAGTGGGGATGAATACCAACAAAATCTATTATATTTTACTTCCTGCAGATACAAAACAACTGCCGCAGCCACAGGCACTCGCTTTTTGTTAGTGATAAAAGAAAACTATTGACAACACCCACTCCCCTTTTATAAAAGATTAACAAATTTACACAAGGTTATAAACTTGTGCAGTTTGAAATCTGCTCCCTCACAGATTCTGTGCTACTTTTATTTATCCCGTTGGCACATTCAGTCACCGATTACATATATCACCATAAAAAGAGACATTCCAAACTTGTTCCACATGTACGATTTAAATACTTTACAGATCATTTAATAACCACTTCTGCATGAAGTTTCTCTGTTGCTTTGTATCTACTTTGATTTGTATCTACTTGGATGAGTTTGGATGCCAATACTTCATGTGTGCCACACGGGGAATAAGCTACATTAAGTTCTGATTGGTGGTTATTGTTTACCCTGAACTGGAACAAACAATAAGCACCAATCAGAATTGAATGTAACATATTTCACTGCATGACACACCAGAAGTGTAGCCTTCAAATTCGACCCAAGCAGACAGGATACGAAGCAACAGAGAAACTTCGCGTAAAAGTGGTTATTAAATCATTAGTAAAGTACTTCATTATATATGGGGAACACATATGGAATGTCTCCTTTATCCTGAACATAATGATGGGATAAAATAATTAGCATGGAATCGGTGAGGGGGAGAGGGGGCTTATTACGAATCATGTCACCTGGTGCTAATTTGTAAAAGGTGAATGGGTGTTTGTGATTGCAACAGCTGTCTCAGATGAATTCTCAATATAAAGAATAAAAAGTCGAAAGACTAATAATTATTAATGACTGTTGAAGATTAAAGTAACTTGTATCGGATAAGTATCGTTTTGTATTGATTCTTCACTTCTTGTATCAATATGTGTATCTATATGGCAAAAGTATAGATGCATTGATATATCAATGAATTGTTTCACCCCTACTTACGACAAATGGTAGAGCCCATTGGGCCTATTCTACATTCCCGAGTCTTCAGGGGGAGACAAACAACAACAAAAAGATGCAGACTTTGAATTCCTTTCAATATTCATATACAGTGCATTCTTTTTCTTACCTGCTTGGAAAATATTTATTGCTATTGAGTAAACAAGCTGCCCCATCTAGTGTGTGCCTTGTGTAGTCTATTGCTGGGCACTGAAACAAAAGTACTACTGTTTTAATACACATGTTAAGGACTCGCAGTGAAGGATATGCAGGGGTGGGTGGTAGGGGAGGAAGATACTTTTTAAATACACCACCCATTCATTGGTATCTGAGACTACCACAATCTTGTAGGAAAAAGGCAATAAAAGTGACAACCACACAACAAAATTTTATTACTGTGCTTTATAATCACCTCACCATTTATTTGCTGGAATAGCCTAGAGAAAACTGGTGACATTTGAATGAGACCTATGGTCTTCAACCATGATAAATACTAATACAACAATAATAGTATATAACGGTAACAATAACTGTATTATCCAATTGATGCACACAGAAAAGTTCCCAAAATATTGTTTGAAAAGTTGGGGTGGTTGTATCAGCATATACAGCACCCTATTTTGGATGCTTCCTTGATGCTCCAAAACTTCATATTTAGGTAGCAATACATTCAAAAATGAAATACCTCTTTAGGTGTCTTATGGGCAGCACAAAGGAAAATCCATTGTTCTGTGGCTGTCATCTGAGTGCATGTCTCTGGATTGCATTCACCCTGTAGAACAAAAGAAATGGAGTTCTATATGTATGGAATAATAAAGCTTTACTGACTCATTCAGAGTAATACAATAAAGTATGGATAATATGGATGCTAGTCAGTGTACAAAACTTGGTTAAAAATTATCAAGGCCAGAAGGGTTTAAAGCAAAATGTAATGTTAATTGCAGACCCTTTATGGGAGTTGTAGGCACCGCCATAAAAGTGATAAAAGAAAAGAAAATACAGAATAAAAGATTTATTGCTCTGATTTTGCACCCTCAAAATAGTATATATCATTATTGTTACATTATTATCATTATCGTCATTTTAAGCATTATCATCATAGTCAAAATCCGAGTCATAGTATGACAATACAGAATACTCATCACTATCTTCTGCACCAATGACACTCTCAGTTTCCTGTGCAACTTCTTCTTTAACAACATTTTTTAGCATAAGACAACCAGGTTTACATGCTTTTATTAATACACAGTCTGTCAAAACTTTGATTGTAAACAACACTGTTATCGCTGATCACTAGCAGGTAAAACACTAGTAAAAAACACATAAACTGTATCAAGCCTTCTGATTGGGCAATATCTATCCCATTTTGATGATTTTTAAATTTTTGGCCAATCACTGAGTAAAACACAAGTAGACATGAAACTTTCACATCAGACAGGATCTGCAAATTTTAATAGGTTTCCATAATCCAACTCCGGAGATGAAAAGTCAAGAAAAAAAAATGAAAACAGATCTGATTTTATTTACATGGTTAGATTTTGGTTGCATACACGCTATGTTAGCTAAAATATTGTGTTTAAATACAGGATTAGCCATTTGCCAGAAGAATCAATGGTTTGCCAAATGCATGAATCATGTGAAAAATATATTGAAACTGGGCCTACAGACCAATAGTAATTTTGAACAGTGCTGCTACTTTGATGGACTTTTCAATCATACAGATCAAAAGAGTTCTGCCCCTCTGACACACAATTGCTCTCTATAAACTTATCAGTTATCTGAATGATTAATCCTTGTCTCCGTATGAGTACAGATAACAGAAGTTTTTCCATATTATAAACTTTCATGGAAAACAACAAGCTCATGCTTTCAGCAATCTAATGTACAAAATGAGAGGTTATTAGAATAAATATACAGATTAATAATAAATCATGTTACTAGAGTAATGACTTCAGAATTGGATCCTTGAGCATTTACACAATAGATTGAAATATACAGCTGTATCAACAATGTTTTCTTCTAGAAAACTTTGTAAAATTATTGAATACAAATTACTGAATCACAATGCCAGTCTCCTACACTGTACACAGCTGCAATTGTGACTCAACAGATGTATGCACCAATTGTATTTTGTTCTGTTCTTTTCTTTTCTCATATATTTTATCACATAACATTCCTATATATCATTATTATAAATATTGTGCCAACTGTAGCATAACACCTGTCAACAAGAGATAAAACAAGAGGTCCAAGTGGACTTGAGATCATTCATCTGACTGATATCTGCCTAACAGCCAAATGTAAGAGAAGTAGACCAAGAAATATGGGTCAGTAGGATGCTTTCTGTTGAAATTTCTTCTAGTGATATTGATTGCTTATGTTTTGAAAGCAAGTGTTTAAAGGTTTCTCTAGTTTTTCTATCTTCATCCATATTTTATGGCAGATTGGCATCATTTGTCCAATATTTTATGGCCCCTACACCAGGACACCTTGTACCCAAGTTGGTCAAATTCTGTTGAGCAGTTCTTTTAGATAAAGCTGTGTAAATGTTTTTCTACTTTAAGCGGTGGACTGGAATCATTGGTACAAATCTGATAGCCCTCTATGCTGGAACGCTCTCTCTTAAATGTGGTCAAATTCTGTTGAGCAATTTTTAAGAAGTCGTTAAATGTTTCTGTTTTTTTAGTAATGCCAGCCATATTTGATGATAGATCAGCATTATTTATATCAATTGAAAGGTCTTGATGCCAAGATGATTTCTATCAAGATTCATCAAATTCTATGCAGTGGTTTTAGTGAAGACCTTTTAAGGTTTTTCTATTTTTAGCAAATGGCAACCATATTTGATAGTGGATCAGTATCATTTTTACAGACTTGAAAAGTCTTCATGCTAAGATGCATTTTGTCAAGTTTGTTCAAATTCAGTTCTGGAGAAGAAGTCATTTCAAGGTTTTTCTATTTTTAGCAATGGTGACCATATTTGATGGCAGATTGACATCATTTGTATAAAAGTGAATGGTCTTCATGCCACAATGCTTTCTGTCAAATATGATCACACTCTGTTCAGCAGTTTTGGAGAAGAAGTCGTTTAAAGTTTTGTCTATTTGAAGCAACAGCAGTGATATTTGATGGCAGATTGGCATTAGCTGTGCAAACATTGAAAGCCTTCTATGCCAAATGCTTTCTGTCAAATTCTGGTAAGTGATTATTGAGAAGAAGTCATTTAAAGGTTTTTCTAAAAAAAATTTAACGGTGGACAAATCTGAGAGCAGATCATCATCATTTGTATAAATAAAAATGCCCCCATGACAATACACGTCTGTCAGTCATTTGTCAAATTCTATTTGGTGGTTTTGAAAAATTGTTGAAAGCATTTTTTTACTTTAGTAGTGGTGACCATATTTGATGGCAGACCTGCAGTTGTATAAATTTAAAAGCCCTCTATGCCAGGATGCTTTCTGTTAAATTTGGTCAAATTCTGTGGTGCAGTTTTTGAGCAGTTGTTTAGAGGTTCTTCTATTTTTTAGTAACAGCAGCCATATTTGATGGCAGATTAGCATCATCTGAACCAACTTGAAAGGTCTTCTTGCCAAGATGTTACTACTCAAATTTGATCAAATTATGATCAGTAATTTTTAAAAATAAGCTGGTTAAATGGTTTTCAGTATTTTTCAGTAACAACAGCCATATCTGATTGTGGATCAACATCATGTGTACAAATCTGAAAGCTTTTCATGCCAGGTTGCTCTGTGCCAAATTTGGTCAAAATTGGTCCAGTGGTTGTTGAGCAGTGCTTGACACATGACTCATGACAGATGCAGGGTCATATCATAAACACACTTGGCCTTCAGCTAGATAAGCTTAAAATGTAATAGATGACCGAAGAATTAAGTGCTTGAAGTTATTTGATGAAAAAATCTCAAACTCATAAATACAGAACTCCCTCACTGTAGGACCCTTCATTATAACATGGTTCCTTTTATAAGGCAGGTATGATCATTGATCCCACTTTGTTATATAATAGTAAAACTATATGTATTATGTACTTCATTAAAAGGCAGTACTCTATATGGCTCCCATGGACAGTGTTATAATGAGGATTGCTGTGTATTGATATCAAATTTTAAATTATGGAACTCACATAAATATTTAATATAACACTCACTGCAAGCAACTTACAGTTTATGGGGCATTGTATCAAACATCATAAATATTATATCCAAAGAACACTTATTAAAATGTTAGCAACAAATATTACCTGTAGCTTAACAGCTAGTCCATTGAGCTCCATACAAAACTGCCTGTGAAAGAATCAAAAGGATCAGAAATGTAGAATCACTTTTGAAAACATCTGTTTAAAACTCATCTCTAATGTTTTAGCTAAATTTCCATAATCACAGAAAAGTTGGTAGTTTGAATTTACTAATGACATCCTTGATGCCTAGACATCTCCAGATTACAAAATGTGTTAAATGACAGGATCAAAAGTCCTAGAATCTGACGCTCATCCAGTGGGTGGAAATCAATGTCTTATGGTTAAATTTGGTTGTTTCAAAATTCTACTTACTGTTACTTTAAATGGAGAATTTTTTTTTTTTTTTGGGGGGGGGGGAGTGTATCTACATTTCATTCTAATGGGTAAAATGTTAATAATATGACATTAAAACCTGTCTGGAGCGACCTCTGCTATGAGCGACCACCTGTCATTTACGACCACAATTGTAATGCATGGATCGATTTTATTATATAAACACACTGCCATGAGCGACCACCTGCAGAACGCGACCAGCGACCATGATTTCTTGTCAAAATATGCATTTCAACACTGCTATAAACGACCGCATCACAAAAACAGGGATAAACAACACTGACCTTTATTTAATCCTTTGTAACCAACACCGCTTAAAATGCAAAGTCTGTTCTAAACAAAAACAAAAACATAACAAAATTAGGCTGGCTACTGGTTTCTTAAATTGTACAGGTCATGCATGTAGTCTCATATGTTATAGACTGTAAACCAGACTAAAGTACATGCAGATTGTTCTAAAATAACACTGCTATGAATGACCATATCGTGAGAACTGAGACAAACACTACTGACCTTTATTTAATCCTTTGTAACCACAAGTGATTAAAATGTAAAGACTATTCAAAACAAAAACAAACAACAACAAAAAAAATTAGGCTGGCTACCAGATTCCTAAATTTTACAGGTCATGCATGTTATAGACTGTAATCCAGACTATGGTACATGTCACTAACTGCCATTGCAGTGATAAAGTTAATGTAGCGGTCACATACATCGTTTGTCTTTGGAGAAAAATCCATAATGCCTGGGGTGAATGAGGTCTTTATCTTTGTCTTTAATACCAGTAGGTGAGAATTATTTTCCGGATTCAATTGTCATTGTTAAAGGGTTGTGTTGTTTGTTGCTTTTTTCCATGTTACAGTTATTACAGCCCACACACCAAGCAGTCATCAGTTCACCTTAGTGCAGCCATTTACACCATTTGTTTATGGAGTTAATCCCTTTATTTCATCGGTGAATTAAGCCTTTGACTTTTGTCAATAAATAAATTTATTCTGTTTCTGGATGAGTTAATTGTGTCTTTTTATTTCATTCATTGGTACATATACATTGTATATGTATTTCCATATTTCCACAAAGCCTGATCAAAACCACTACAGTTATTATTACAACTGATCATTGATAATGTTAACACCTAGCAACTTAATAATAATGGCAGAACCTCCAACGAAAAAGAAACAAATTCAGACACTCGAGGAAAGAATGTAATTGAAAGAAGTGAAAAAGGGGAGACCACTTGCAAAAGAGCAGCCAGTTTAAACATTGGTAAAACTCAAATTCAGGGTGTCATAAAAGACAAGGAATCAATTAGAAATGAATTCATATGCTAATACATGCACATGTGATCAACAAATATAAACATAATTCATGTTTAATGACAGATGTATATTTTAATTGCTATATAAAATTATTTTCTGATGAATGCATGCAATATTTTAACCAAAACTATGAACAAAGAATACAATAAATGTACAGTGATTGTGGTTGTTTTTCCATCTTAAACAGTGCTGAATTTTGACCTTGGAAACTGGTCTTTTTGTACAAACCTGTTATGAGATACCCCGTCTTGAGACCGCTTTTGTTGGCAGAAGGGGTGGTCTCTCAAGACAGGTTTTACTGAATATCAATTAAAAAAATAAACATTATTTTAAATGAGGAAGCAGAAACAATAAAAGTTATTTCAAGATTGAGAAGAATTAACTGAATCAATCTTTTGACACAAGTTCATCTAAACAGCAAAGGCAGATAACTCTTATACCTAAGATGTTCATATTTCCAGACTCCCTCGTCTTGTCCATCAGGTGGTGTCAAGATGGCCTCTATGTTGGAAAAGTCATTTTGAATAGTTTGCTGGATAAACTGATAAAAAGAAAGACATTTTGTGAAAGATTGATATTTAAACTTTGAAACAGGTAAGTACATAAATGCATGAAATATGAGATACTAAGGCCAGACAGGATTAGAATTACCATCTGATTGGCCAATAAAAATAACATACTAAAAATAAACTGCTGAGAAAAGATCTATCTATTTTACATTAGGCTAAATCGAAGTCCAATTTTAGTCAGTAAATCTATCTGAATAAAACATGTGGATCCATAGTTCAAGAATCTAATTGTAATTATTTATATTCTATTTGACACCTCTGATGCAGTTGTGTTGAGTTTCACTTAAACCGTGCACTCATCCTGCAAGTACATCACTTGTAACTATTAAGGGTTGACAGAAGAGAGGTTTATTTACATCTGCATGGTTTATTTGTTCGTCTAAATTGTGTAGTTTAGGGAAAAATTGTCATGAAATGCAACAGATGTTGGTACCTTGTGGCATTTGTTTCTCACATTAAACATATTTATGTGTCCTCCTACTACAATTTTGTATTGTATTTGATGTATTTTTTACTTCTAATTCCCTGCCAAGTGAGGGGCCCAAAATGTATACCCCTCTCACAGGTGATTACAACATAGGTAATATATGTACCGTATATACTCACTTATAAGTCATGTCCGACTCCAAACAACATAGACCCTGATCTGCTGTTGTATAATGCACTATCTGCATGGTTTATTTATTTGTCTACATTGTGTAGCTTATTGAAAATTTTTAACAAAAAGCAACAGCTGCCAGTACCTTGTGGCATTTGTTTCTCACAATACACATATTTATGTGTCCTGCTAGTATAATTGCATTTATTATATATCTCATAATGAGATACTGAAATGTATCAGTGGCAGAAAAATTATATCACCACAGTGGTAATATCACTTTTGGAACTACAGTCAAACCTGTCACTAGCAGCCACTCACAGCAAAAGGCAAAAATTGCCATTGCACATAGGTTCACCTTTTAAAATTGGTTTTTGAACAAATACCATGCACCAGATATCGTTATTGTTATTATTTTTATTACATTATCAAGATTGTTTTATGTGCACTGTAAAACAAAATCATAATTACGGGTATATGTTGTTCTCTCCCAAATTTATGTTCCCCACAAGATTACTGTATCCTTCTCACTTTAATCTATCCTATAAATGAAATTATCACCGACTTAAAAATATACACACCAATCTTAGTTTGTTCATACTATAAAAACAATATCTGGATTAATCAGTTGCTCAACTCGCTGAGATCAAAAGACAACTGGCTTATGTGAGAAGCCTGGGCTTATGTGAGAAGCCTGTGATGAACAAAAAATCATATATGGTTATTCTTTGTGACCCATGAACCAAAACTTCACCAGCCTTTACTGATATGTTTTGAATACCTTTACTGATATGTTTTGAATATTGAATGACCCCTGACCCTAATGAAAGGGGTGTAACTCATATCTCTTCTCAAAGACGAACTTTTTTCTTCGGCAAATAGATGAAGATATCTAACTATACCTGTCACACTTGCACAAAAGGTGACTTCCATTTCTGCTGCGATAACAGAACTACTTTTCCCACCATCCAGCAAATGAATTGCTTCGACCCTCTACCCAATGATAGAAACCGCCTCGCTTTCGATTTGACATAGTGACACCTTTGAGTTACACTATCAACATGACTGGAGTACAGCGAGTACCAGCGAGATAAGAAATGTTTGCACATCAATTCACATTATATTCCTGTATCTAAACAATGCCTTCCTTATGAAGCAAAAGACTGAGCAGTCACTGCTGTTTAAAGTGCCAGTGAACCCTTAAGGCAGGGAGAAACCATTGTTTGGTTAGGAAAAACCTGGAGGTGACCATTACATACTGGATATTTATATAGGAAATTTTCCGGGGGGACATTAGAATGGCCATTATGAACAGGTGACTGCTGAGTAAAGGTGACCATTAGGACAGGTTTGACTGTACTTTCTTTTTCCATTTAGGAAGTGTGTCTGTCCTTATGCATGTTATTTAGACCTGTATTTCCATATTTAGGCCTATTTCATTTTTTCTTCTTCTTTTCCTTCCTTCCTTCTCTCTCTCTCTCTCTCTCTCCATCTGGATGAACAGATTATAAAATGTGTCAAGACTGTTGACCCTCTAGCATACAATGTATTACATTTATGTAATCAATGAGAAGGCGCCATCATGAATGCCTAAAAGTTAACTATAAACAACAAAAAGTAGGCTTCAAGTATTAACTTTTTTATAATTAATTCTCCACATGAATCATGCAAATTGTCAGTGACTGAACATAATGACCTGTTGCTATTCAATGTTCTGTGTCACCCATACAGTATTGTGTACCTGTTACAAATTGTTAAGAAAAACTCTTGCTAACAATACAGTAATAAAATTGTTAAGTAGCAATTTTAACTGTCATCATAATCATATCTGAAAATGATGGAAAAATCAGGCACTGATTAGGGTTGACTGCAAACCGAAATTAAGTGACAATCAAAATTTGGGTACAGCGGCTGTTACTGAAACAGACTGCAAGCTTGCCAACACACAAAAATTCATGTCTGAATTCAGAAGTAAACAAAAATAGAAACAAATATTCTGACAAGTAAACTCACAATCATTAAAATCTTGTTTAAAGCTGTTATGCTCTGAAGTCTGTTGGACCATCCTGTCATATTTCTACAGTATTCAAACCCCAGCAAAATGTTCACTGTATCAATCAGCACAAGAAATATGTTAACGACAATAAAAATCTCTTCATTTTCGTATGAAAACATTCATTAATTTGACAAAATACACAATTTAAAGCATTATACATTTATGTAGAATCTATATTTGTAAAAAGTTGCTGTCCTACAATTATTGTAAAATTTCAGAACTTCTTTTTATCAATGTAGTAATGCAGCCATTCATTGCATTGACACTGAATGGAGAAACAAATCCATGCAAATCAAAGGTTTTAGCCTTACAAAATATATACCTTTTTTTGGTATATATAAGGAAATATTTCATGTGTGAAGTGGAAACATTTTGTATTGTCTACTCAAATATGTAGATATCCTCTCTGTATAAAGTTTTGTTCCAACAATACTAAAAAATGTCCTTGTAATTATTGCATTTTTTTATTTATAATATATGTACCATATATACTCACTTATAAGTGGGGTCCAACTGCAAACAAGATATAACCCTGATCTGTATTGCTTAACGCACTGGCAGATCAGGGTCTATGTTGTTTGTTCTACTGACTGCTGCTTACAAATGGGCTCTATACAGTTTGCAGTTGGACCTGACTTATAAGCGAGTATATACAGTACACATTTCATGTACATAGTTTGATGAATTTCCACCCTGCAGATGAGAAGCAAATAATTATGGACAAATGAATGGACAGACAGACAAATGAAGGGTATGACAATATTCCCAGCTCAAGCCTGGATATACCAGCTCAAGCATGAATATAAGTGTAGGTTAGTCCTGTAAGACATATGGTCATCACTTTGTCAATGTCCTTTCATATCGTCCATCTCTTAAAATAACCCATTCTAATTTTTCACGAGTTTTTATGCTTGTAAAGAAAGGTGCAATTAGAACCACATTTGTTCTACCCTACTACCTAACTTTGCAAATAAAGATTCCTGATGTAAGACTGTGATAAATTATCCATCAGCAACCAATGTTCAAAATTACCATCGGCCCACAGACCCAGTCCCAATGTATTTGTCACAGTACCCATGCATTAGGCAAAATGTTTGTCGGTCTGGGTAATAGTTAATCCTGTTTTTAAACACTATATTTTAACTAACAAAGTTTGTATGTAACAAAAAAAATCTAACCATGTGTT
Source organism: Margaritifera margaritifera (assembly GCA_029931535.1). Lineage (NCBI taxonomy): Eukaryota > Metazoa > Mollusca > Bivalvia > Unionida > Margaritiferidae > Margaritifera > Margaritifera margaritifera. The sequence continues at coordinate 399,990 of JAQPZY010001574.1, forward strand.
TTACACAATGATTGGCAAAAACTGAAAAGTCAATAAAATGAGGGTAAATATAGCCCCGTCAGAATGAAAGATACAACAAGTGTGTAAATATAGCCCAATCAGAATGAATGATACATGTTATTTCTGTGTCTGCTAATGATCAATGATAACAAAATCTTTATTTTATCTTATTTTGTGATGTGTATGATGGGGCCTACAGCTCCAATGAAGAGGGGCAGCAGTTTACATTTGCTTTGGATATTTTGGGCTCACAACATTTTAAGTCGACTTTAAAATTCTGTTAGCAAGACCAAAAATAAATGTATACAATACAGTTTAATTTTTACCATTTTCTGAATATTTAACGTACTCAGCTGCTACCGATATGTATTTTCAAGGCTCAGTTCAAACTGATTTCATTTCTTTCTCAATAAGATGTAGTCAGATTAAACTATGTGAAAATATTTTGCTAACAATAAAAGTAAGAATAACTTTGGAACTAATTTAAACAGTCCTCCAGAATTTCTTTTTCTCACACACAGGTAAAGGGAAAGTGGCTTATGAAGAATCACTTGCCCCATGTAAAAATATACTTGCCATGAAGAGTGTTCATTTACTAGCAACTTATCTCTAAGGTTAAAGACAAAAATATGTGCAGTTCCGGTGATCCAACATACCCTATTTTAATGGCCTGACCCTATAACTTTTTATCACATATGCAAAGAAGAAAAAAATCAGTACTGACCATGCCCTGTTTGTCACATCCAAACAGGTAACTTCAGATTGGAAACCATGACTTGAACTAACACTAGCTGGATAAAAAAGGTACTAAAAACAAAAAATTACTACCAACCTTCCTATCCTATATTTTTTTCCACAATTCTACCAGAACCACACATATTTGTTATTATGGCCTAATTAGAAATGTATTCATACAACACAGATGTGCCACCACAGTACCTGAAATTGACCCAAATGCAAATCTTTACCAATGTGTGATTGATGGATGGACAATGGGCATACAAATTCAACAAGTCTTTGGGCCAGTAGTTCTTTGAGGAAGTGGATCCCATGCAAGATTCAGACAGGCCCCAAGCATATGGCTATCCCATTTTTGGATTACTGTTAAATTGAGGATATTATTGTCATTCAAACCTGTTGCACAGCTAAGGTGCTGTCCATCTCTTCAAAAGCTTCAACAGGCCAATTACACCACATCTGCAATGAAAGAGGGAAAACCAATTTTTCTAGTAAAATATGTTTCTTCAATAATACTTACCCGATCATAATACCTCAGCAGAACTACTACTACCTTGCAAATCCAGCTCTCCCAAACTAAAACTTTTTATCTAAAAAACTAAAAGTTATCTGCTCACCTAGGTGGCAGTTAGAGTGATCTCCCCTTGCTACAGGGATCAGCGCCAAATCCTGTGAATACTTCAGTTTCTACTGGAGCGGAAGGCACGCTCTCTATGTAACTGCAAGGAGGCTGTGAGGGTGTATGTGTATTATGAAAGAGTAAGTATTATTGAAGAAATACTTTACTAGACAAAATTGGTTTCTTCTTCAAATATATGTTACCCGATCATAATACCTTAGGAAAATAGGTAAGAGGTGGAGGGAGTTACATCCCCTTACCCCAAAGAGGTAATCTCTGGTCCCCTAAGGTATGTGAGACAGCTTTTAGAAAACCCAACTGGAGAATACACTCCATATGTCGGGGAGCGGCTTTGAAAGGGAAATTTTTTCCCTCCAACAAATCCAGCTAAAGTCGTGTCATTATGAAGCTGTCAAACAACCCAGGAAGGTGATCTGTTGCACCACGGCTATAGGTCCTACCAGGTCAAGCTGAGCCTTTTTGGATGAAAGATCTCCAAGATAAAGGCTGGAGAAGTGGGCTCTGACCTCCATTCCATGGATAATGTGAGGGAATAGTTTCACTCTAATTCAATTCTTGTGGCAACAGCCCTAACTTCGCTGGTCTTATATTAGTGGTGAACCAATGAAGCCCTCAAGAGTGGTTCAAATGGTATCTTATTCAGGCAGGTTAGCAGCCATGATAGATTCCACTTTGGGCACAGAGGCCAAGCCTTTGGACATATGAACTCAAAATCTACAGCAGATTGGATAGAACAAACAGATGAAATTAATGTTTTACTTTTTTTCTTTTTCTGTTCATTTTCCTACTACATGATATGCATAATACAGAAAAATGAGATGAACCTGTTCCAAAACATTTCTGGATTATTAACTATTTTGAGTAAAATTCCTCTCTCTCTCTCTCTCTCTCTGGATTATTAACTATTTTGAGTAAAATTCCTCTCTCTCTCTCTCTCTTTCTTTATCTCTCTCTCTCTCTCTCTCTCTCTCTCTCTCTCTCTCTCTCTCTCTCTTTCTTTATCTCTCTCTCATCAAATATGGAATCCAAATACCTACTGGGCAAGTTATTGTAATCAATTGCACTTAACATTAGAAACATTTTTCTTTTTTGTACATGCTTTGGTAACAGTATAAGTATTCCCTGATTGCCTTCTTCAATTAGTGGCCTCATCGTTCACACCAAGTCAAAAAGATAATCCTGACATGAAAGTTTGTCATGAACCTGCTTATGTTTTGAAGAATTTTTTACCAATGTGAGTTTCAAAAATAACACTAAGATACTTATTAATGTTAACCAAATTGTACTTTTTTAATGCTTGACATGTCGACATTTTTAGAATTAAAATATTTAAAAAAACTGATTATAAATCTACACGTACTGAACTGAAATCTGAAAAAGTTTGTAAGTAGTAAGAAAAGTAATACCGTACTAGACATTATAATGTCATGGAGGAAAAGACAGAAAGAAATTTTACTACCAGCAGGCGCAAACTCATAACCTCATGCTCCAAAGTCAAATGTGTGTGTGTGCGTGTCTAAGTCACACACTGTATCCACTCGACCACAGTAAATGTAGTTGTAAAGCAATATACCACACGCAGAAACATGCTAACCCACTATTCAAAGAAATTAATTCACATTTTTTTTATATTAATAACTAGGGCTGTCAACGGGTACCCGGGTAACCGGGTACCCGACCGTAGTGAAAAACCCGGGCATTGAAAATTAATGACGAGTACCCGTTCACAAAAATAATTTGTCTACAACACTATCAAAATATCATATATCATCAGCAGTACGCTGGTCTGAGTTGCAGCTCCAGTCTATATTTAGGACTAGGACCACCCGTTATGCATCAGCGGCCCACTACTAAATGGCTGCTGCACGCTGGGCTGTGCGAACAGCTTCACAGTTCAAAACAACACTAATATGTAGACTACTCGTGTTAACATATCACTTCAACAACTGCGTGGTCACGTGGTGTCACTGGTATGTACCAGTGATACCACGTTACCACGCAGTCGCTGTAGCCCTGTTTGCTATTGCCATTTTAGAAGCGCTGCATGTGTGTCTAACAAAACAGTTATTATAGGGAGTGATATTATTTTCTATTTAAATAAATATTTAACAAAGAGTAATGGGCAAAGTTTCTAAAGTGTGGGCGCATGCTGAACGACTAAACGAGAATAGTGCTCGTTGCAAATTGTGTGAACTGGTGCTTTCTGCAAAAGGTGGAAACACAAGTACTTTGCGGAACCATCTCGTTGGAACACACCGCATCGACGTCGATAATAATGGCAGCACAAGTAGTACTCCGTGCATTGCTTCAACAATCAAGGTTTGTGAAAATTTGACAGTGAGGTAACTAGGGTTGTACATGTCTTTCATGTTCTAACGAGTACCCGGTTACCCGTTAAACGGCGCAACGGGTACCCGGGTGAAGTTTTCCGTGGTTTTTGACAGCCCTATTAATAACCAATCGCCCAAACAATAACACAGGAAACCGCATACTTTAATACCTGAGTCAAAATAATTATCAGAAATAGATCAATATATGATTAGGTTATTGACATAATTTCCATATGATTTACTATTTTTTCTATGACAATAAAATAATTCATTTTTATATTTTCCCCTCACAAAAATGAACAAATAACAGGATACGTGTGGAGACAAAACATACATGCAGATTGCCCTAAATTTGTTGGAAATTAAAATCTCTGAATATTTGAGATCTGACAATTGTCCACATTTTTATTCATTTCAGCAATAAGAATAGATTAATTACTAACAATTATCAAACTTCCATTGCTAATGGCAGGACAATAATTGGGGCTGTTAAGTACGTGTTCAGTAACATTGGCTTCTTTGGATAAAAACACACCTTTCCCAAGCCCAAATTGATATCATCTTTTGATGCTAATCCTTGTCAGTATTTTATAACAGTGTTGACAATGGTCACTGCCTTGATTTCTGTAAACATCTGCTGATGTCAAGTCTTTGGGGGGGGGGGGCAGGGTTAATGTTTGAAAACAATTGCTTTGTTCTGATATGTAATGGGGAAATAAAGACGTTATCCCTTTCCTTACTTTTCTTGAAAGAAATTTATCTTGTGATGAAAGGAAAAAAAATTCCCGGTCAGAAAGAACATTCTAGCCCCATTTATCAAATGATCAGTCCCTTACAGTACACATGCATTCAGAAATTGAACTAGTTCAAATATGTGTATATTCAGCCTCGAGGCTGTGCCATTATTGCTTACGGACCAAGCACATGGTTCGCACTTCAGTGCAAATTTGGTGTTTTCTGTTTGTTTAGTTTTTGGGGGTTTTTTACAGAAGAGGTTGTCAATTTGGAATTTAATTGTCCATATCTCAGAAGAATACTTTTCCTTTGGAACAATAGGGTAAATTTATGCTGTTTAAGGGAAGTTCAACAAGGTTGAGTCAGTGCTTAAGTTTATTCCGATTTCTTTTAATAAAGTAAAAGTGTAAAATTATTGTAAAAGAAGTCGATCAACCTATTCTAAGTATACATGTATTGAATATACAAGACTTTTGAAATTATTTTTTTAAATTGTCCAAATATATCTTCGAAATAAAGATGACTGGTTCTTCAAATGATATCTGGTTGCAAATCACTCTTGACGTCTCAGTCTTTCCATGGGTGGTCTTCATTCATTGGCTGTTCAAATGTCAATCAGTAATGTCGACCAGCCCCTCCACCGTGGAGTTGCCATCAGGGTGCCTGCCGAGACTCTGTGGTGATTTGTAGGTATTTATCCCTCCACCACGGAACATAATCGAGGAGCAAAAGTGGAGGGGATTAAGTCCCCCACAGGGGTTCCAAAAAATCACGTGAGCTGTACTGTACTTTCATTAGCATGACTGATGATGAGTTACAAGTATTGTGTGCAGTTGGGTCTATAGGTCAAAAGTTGTTGAATAATTTTGATTATGGCAATCTTGGGGACAACTGCAGTAATTTACCAAGAAATCAAAAAGATATGCTGTGCAAACAGATTTCACAGCTGTTTGCCTAGGGTCAATCTTGGATTTTCAACATTGTTCTACCCTTGTTACATTCAGTATTATGATTGCACGGTGTGAAATTACAAAAAAAAATTAAATCATTTTTCTATTTTAAAAGAAGAGAAAACAAACAAAATATTGACCTTTCAAAACCTGACCTGGCCCCTTTAGAAAATATCATGGGGCCATTAATTCATATCCCTGAATCCTAGACTGAACCCTGCCATATGCTGACAACTTTGGACTAAATGCTTAAAATTACATTGTTTTGCTTAATCTGAATGAATTGACAAATTTCTTTATGGGTTTTTAGTCAATTTGTTTGCATAAAATATGTAAATACGCTGCTTATCTAAAGCTCTTGCTCCGCAGAGTGTTAAATTCTATTATAAAATTCTATCTTTCAGGTGCAAAAGGACAATTCCACCAGGAAATTGTGCCAGATGTCTACACTGATTTGAAAGCGAAAATCTGTATGTCTTACCATGATCAGTATTAAATTAGTAGACAGTATAAACTTGAAAGTGTCGAGTGTACTCATGACAATCTTGCCTTGCCGGAATCTTCCTGTTCACTTCCTCCACTGAAGTACAAGTCATACAGGTCATGTAGGCATTCAGTAAGAACTCAGTAACAGGTGTAATTTTTTAGAATTTGATTACACATACCTGTAAATTGTGATTATTCATGTAATTTCAATCCCCATACATCCATTTTCCATGAAAGGTCATTATATACATGCCCCGAGAAATACATGTGGCAAAATCAATGTTAAAGTACGTGGACATTTTTGGATGTCAACTAATGGTGTGATCCAGTACAAACTGGATTAAATGTCATGCTTTGTGATGTGACAATGAAAGCTGCATGTGTTGACAACAATTTTTGTACTACCCTGTTTTTTCTTATGATTAGACCTGACCTCCTCTTTTCTTGACCCAGTTTAGTAACTGGCCAACATTGTAAAAGTCCATAGTGATCAATAATTTTCGCCTGGAAGTATTTTGGTGACATTTAAGGTGCTGAGCATTCAACAATCATAATTCAATGGACTTTGGTTAAACTATATTAGTTTTAAATTTTAGAACAACATTTAATGTTTCCTGGACTCCCCTATTTTGACGCACATAAGTACTCAATTTCAACTTGTTAGAAATATACTCCTTTCATAGTGATACCTCTAATTACTTTAGAAACATTAGTTATTTTAGCAAAGTATGCATAAAAAATGACAATGATATATTCCCTAATACTCTTCTTTGCATGCTTTCAACCAGATGACCCCTTGTCGGAAAGTTTGTGTATTTTGTCACCCATTATGACGCACTTCACAGAAGTCTATTTCTTTGAGTGACACCATTGTACATATGCTCAAGGAAGAAAACTATATTGCAGAGGAACATCAATAGGACATAGAAAACTTGAGTTTATAGGAAAAATTACAGAAAGAAATTTAACTTGGCATTCCTAAAGCTTTTTTACATTTATCATAATTTGATTTTGGTACAGATTTTGTCTTGAAAGCAAAAAGAATCAAATTTGGAAAAATCTTGATGATATTATTATAAAATCGTGCACTTATTATTAAAAAATTATTAGATTTAACATATGTCTTTTTCCCAATACTTAATTGGCATTGTGAACATGCAGAACCTCAATCCTTTAATGTACTGTTTTTGGAACATCAAAACTGTTTTGCATCCTTCACAACCTTTTTTTTATCCAGATTGCAAATAACCACAGATTGAAGACATAAAGTTACAGGAGAAGGTTTTATTTTCAGTTATCATTCGTGCCATTATCAAACAAATCTTAAAAAATATAAATTGGTCAAAATAAGTTAAATATCAAGAATGTCTTAAGAGATTATTGAAAATTTACTGCTAAAGTAAAATTGCTTAATTATCAAATAAAAAATCATAATACTTTGATTTAAATAAGCCAAAATGTAAAGGATGCTAATTTAATTATGAAATATAGCGTAAAAGTATATGTTTCTTGTAAATTTCACAAATTATGATAACAAAGAACTACCTCTAAAATCAGTTCTGATAGATCCACATCAAACTGTATAACATTGTACACTTTTCTAAACGGTGTCACTGATGCAGTTATCAGCTATGAGTCACGTTGCTATCACATGTTGAGTAGCAGACTGGATGCCTATTATGGCAGGAAGTTTATTTGCCCCGTCAGAATAGTTAGTAAGGATTTTTATGAGGACTTACTGATTGAAAAAAAGAGAATTAGTGAAATGGCGTTTTTTTCAAGGTATGTATCTTTGTTTCATTTCACAACCAATAAGGATAGGATTTTCTACACATTTTTTGGTCTGTGTGTAGCAACAGGCGATCAAGATTAACATTTTCTCAAAATGTCAACCTCATTACACCATGTACTTTCTCCGCGTTCATATGTAAAAAGCCGACATTATTATATCTGAATGTATTCATGGTTGAAAGGTCAAATGTCTATGTTTACGTATATGACATCGGGCCTTTTGTACAACATATTTGGCGAAAATAAACGAATACCAAATTTTTCAAAACGCAGAAAAAGTAAATAAGCGAACATATATGCTCACCTACGCCTACTTTTTAAATACTTTGGAGTTCTTTTTACGAGAATAATGGTTAAATATGTGCGAATATTTGCGGAAAACCCACGAATTACGTCTTTTTAAAGGTCACCCGTGCCAGCAAGAACGGTAACTCTTCCCGGCACATGGGTATGTACAAAATTGAAACAATGACATACACGACATAAATTGGGTTCAAAAACACATGAAAACTTGATTTTATGAAAGGGCAGACGTTTATACCAAGGAATCAGATTATACAAACGTATTTGTCATTCATTATATCAAATTTATTACAACATTTTGGTACAACTTTTGTTGTGAAATGTAATTTCGAGATTAGAGACTTGACGGGTGATACTGATAATGATATTGAAAATATGTATGTGATTGTGATCACTTAGATATTATCAATGTCAGGTCATCTGCTCTAGGTAGGATTCTTATCTAGAGACACTGGTATTCAAATTAAAATGTTCATGTTTCGTAGGGGCAAAAAAGAGGTAAAAGTTAAACTTATTTTCAGAATTTTGAAAAATGAAAACAAATTCATTTCATACCATTTTTTGTGAACATCAATATGAATATTGTCATCATAAAGAACAGAAAATAGATCTGTGGTTTTTCTCTATTTAAACAAAAACATAATCATAACTATTTCTTGAGAACCAAATCAGTGCCAGAAGTAGAATTGTGAAAGTATTCAAAGTAAGTTATTTTTATGTTTTTTTTGTCATTGATTTTATTTTAACAGATATGAAAACTGACCAAAAATATCTTATCATAGCTAAATTCTAAAATGGCAATTGTTATTTACTAAATTGTGATTTCAGATCAATGTATATATGTACAAGAACACTGTAATGCATTTGCACTATTGCTTTTAAGAGTAACATACAATTTAAACTTGTGTATGACTCATGATTATGGCATTTCATGCAAAAATGTTAGGGGGGGGGGGGCGTGATAAAAAGGAACTGAAAGGCTTCAGAAGTACCTGGAACATAGAAAAAGTGAATTTATTCATGACGCTGAATATTCACAAAACATTTATATATAACCATATGTAAGAAATATGCAACTTTCAGCATGAAATAACATGATGTCAAGAATTTGCTAAAAGTGACCAAAGACTAATATTAACAATGGTGGACGGCTTATGTGTTCGAATGCTTCCTGTGAATTTATTTGAAAAGATTTCATAAAGATGGGTTTATTTTTGAATTTTGCACACTCAAATTACGCAGAAAAGGTTCCATTTTAACAGCAACATATAATTTAAACTTGTGTATGACCAAAAAATATAGTATTTCATGCAAAAACGTTAGGGGGGTGCTTGATGAAAAAGGCATAGGGGGGCTTCTGAATTACCTGGAACATAGAAAAAGTGAATTTATTCTTAAAGCTGAATGTTCACAAAACATTTCTATATAAACATATGTAAGAAATATGCACATTTCAGCTTGAAATAACATGAGGTCAAGAATTTGCAAAAAGTGCCAAAGACCAATATTAAAAATGGTGAACGGTACATGTGTTTGAATGCTTCCTGTGAATTTATTTGAAAAGATATCATAAAGATGGGTTCATTTTTGAAATCTGCACACTCAAATTATGCAGAAAACATTCCATTTTTGTATATTCTATAATTCTGAAAAAATCATCCCCTGTTGCTACTGTGTGACTCAATGTTTATCAGTAGCAACAGGCTCTGCCGCTAGAGGGCACTGGCGATCAAGATTAACATTTTCTCAAAATGTCAACCTCATTACACCTGGTACTTTCTCCACTTTCGTATGTAAAAAGCCGACATTATTATATCTGAATATATTCATGGTTGAAAGGTCAAATATTTATATTTAGCGTATATGACATTGGGCCTTTTGTACAACATATTCGGCGAAAATAAACGAACACCGAATTTTTCAAAACGCAGAAAAAGTAAATAAACCAACATATACGCTCACCTACGCCTACTTTTTAAATACTTTGGAGTTCTTTTTACGAGAATAATGGTAAAACATGTGCGAATATTTGCGGAAAACCCACGAATTAAGTCTTTTTAAAGGTCACCCGTGCCAGCAAGAACGGTAACTCTTCCCGGCACATGGGTACGTACAAAATAAAAACAATGACAACAACACGACATAATTTGGATTAAAAAACACACGAAAACTTGATTTTATGAAAGGGTAGATGTTTATACCATGGAATCAGATTATACAAATGTATTTGTCATTCATTATATCAAATTTATTACAACATTTTGGCACAACTTTTGTTGTGTAATGTAATTTCGAGATTAGAGACTTGACAGGTGATACTGATAATGATATTGAAAATATGTATGTGATTGTGATCACTTAGATATTATCAATGTCAGGTCATCTGCTCTAGGTAGAATTCTTATCTAGAGACACTGGTATTCAAATTAAAATGTTCATGTTTAGTAGGGGTGAAAAAGAGATTAAAGTTAAACTTATTTTCAGTATTTTGAAAAATGAAAACAAATTCATTTCATACCATTTTTGTGAATATCAATATGAATATTATCATCATAAAGAACAGAAAATAGATCTGTAGTATTTCTCTATTTAAACAAAAACATGATAACTATTTCTTGAGAATCAAATCAGTGCCAGAAGAAGAATTGTGGAAGTATTCAAAGTAAGTTATTTTTATGTTTTTTTTGTCATTGATTTTATTTTAACAGATATGAAAACTGACCAAAAATATCTTATCATAGCTAAATTCTAAAATGGCAATTGTTATTTACTAAATTGTGATTTCAGATCAATGTATATATGTACAAGAACACTGTAATGCATTTGCACTATTGCTTTTAAGAGTAACATACAATTTAAACTTGTGTATGACTCATGATTATGGCATTTCATACAAAATTGTTAGGGGGTGGGCGTGATAAAAAGGAACTGAAAGGCTTCAGAAGTACCTGGAACATAGAAAAAGTGAATTTATTCATGAAGCTGAATGTTCACAAAACATTTATATATAACCATATGTAAGAAATATGCAACTTTCAGCATGAAATAACATGATGTCGAGAATTTGCAAAAAGTAACCAAAGACCAATATTAACAATGGTGGACGGCTTATGTGTTCGAATGCTTCCTGTGAATTTATTTGAAAAGATTTCATAAAGATGGGTTTAATTTTGAATTCTGCACACTCAAATTATGCAGAAAAGGTTCCATTTTAACAGCAACATATAATTTAAACTTGTGTATGACCAAAAAATATAGTATTTCATGCAAAAACGTTAGGGGGGTGCTTGATGAAAAAGGCATAGGGGGGCTTCTGAATTACCTGGAACATAGAAAAAGTGAATTTATTCTTAAAGCTGAATGTTCACAAAACATTTCTATATAAACATATGTAAGAAATATGCACATTTCAGCTTGAAATAACATGAGGTCAAGAATTTGCAAAAAGTGCCAAAGACCAATATTAAAAATGGTGAACGGTACATGTGTTTGAATGCTTCCTGTGAATTTATTTGAAAAGATATCATAAAGATAGGTTCATTTTTGAAATCTGCACACTCAAATTATGCAGAAAACATTCCATTTTTGTATATTCTATAATTCTGAAAAAATCATCCCCTGTTGCTATTATCAGTGTAAATTAATGTTGTGATTGTGACGTCATTGAAAGATGCGTTCTCTCGTAAACGGGGCGTTTATGACACTGCGTCAAAATAGGGTGTGGGACGATTTAATTTAAGATGAGTAAATGCGCCTACATGACCACGTAGACGTATATTTGAGGAGATCAGTAAAACAAATTCTACATGCTGAATACCATCGCCACGGAATTACAGGGTTTTCTGGCGAAAAGGTCTTTAGCTACGTGCATTTCTCAATTAAGGTGTTTCTTGAATGTGATCTTTCTATCTCTTACAACGATTTATGGAACACTTTCTCGAAAATTAGTGCACCCCGAAAATAGGTTAATTGGACAGGGAAGTTGTGTACTGGCCCTAGCCACCAACCCCACTAGTGGACCACATGATTGCTCGTATATATTTGTAAAAGGTATGGACATTTATAAATGCGCCTGCAATTGATAAAAACAGATTTGCCCACCTCTGCCTTAGTTCCAGGCCTGTTTCTTCGAATGACAGCCGAATTATCTGTCGCCATTTTCATTTTCGCGATTTTAGTGACCTCTGGGGATCGATCGGATATCCTCGGTCTTTTGCTAGAAAATACATCGGATATGAACAATGGCCTTTTTGAACTGCCCTCAAGCCCGTGATGTTTAAACGTAATAATAACTCCGTGACGTCACACAGACTAAATGACTTGACATCACCAACAGCACTGTAAGCAATAGTTTCAGATTATTGAAACTGAATGATTTCTTTAATTTTTTTCATTACAAAGTTGAAAGAATAACAGTAAAAAGTAAAAGTGCAGGTATTTCATTGATTGTTGAAACGTCGTCGAGTATTGTTTTTTCAATACTTATCATTTTATAAAAATCCGTTATTCGCACATCTAGCCGGATGTTCGTTCGCCAAAGACTTACCAGTTTGGGAACTATTACTACGATTACCTCCGAGTTTCTTTCAGACAGTCAAAGTTATATTATATTAGAACATCGACACTTGTGTTTCATAGGTTTATTTTTTAAGTTTTATTTCCTACAATATATTATTAAATATTTTGTATTTTATCTTAAAACTAGTTATTCTTTCTTTAAAAAATTAATTTAATGGCGGCACGTTGGTTATATTTTATATGTTCATTTTTCTAAATTATAACGCTGTTGTTCATTCTGAATGTATTATAGTTTAGTATGAATGAGCAAAGGCGTGTAATTGAAACTGCTCGCAACTTTAAAAAAGCGAATGGCTGCATCAATCAGAGCTTGATTGTTCCTTTATATATAATTTAAAACTTTTTACCTTACAGAAATGTATATATTCTAATTTATGCAGTAAAATTACTGGAGGCATAATGGCTAGAGCCCAGAGTAAATAACTTATATTTTGTTTGTGGATGGTAAGTTTTGTTGAGGGGGTGGGGTATTTTTGTAAGGATAATGACAGACCTCACTAAATCATAAACAATTATACATTTATTATCGTGTTTGTTTGTTTATCTACCCCTTCCGTTCATTTTGGAATCTAGCTTCTCTCTCTCTCTCTCTCTCTCTCTCTCTCTGTTTTATATTTTCATTATTATGATTCTCACTATGATTCTTTTTTTTTATGTTAATCGAGTTTTCGTCCTCATATATTTTGTTTTGCAACGTTTGTCAAACGAAACATATTGTACCATCCTACCGCATTTGCCTGTCAATCTTTCATCATAAATGGTTTCTGATATTTCTGATATCAAACAAGCAATTGAATTTCCATGATAACTTTTTCGCTTGTATGCACACTGCTAGAATCTGTGATAAGAAGTTGTTCGCTTGTATGCACACTGCTAGAATCTGTGATAAGAAGTTGTTTTCTCTTTTCCATCTCTTCTGTTTTCGCCCGTCTTTCACAATATTACATGTTACAGTTTCCAATTATTTGCAGGACTAAATGTACAATAACCAAAGTAGTAAAAATAATAGAAAAGATTGCAGATGATTCTCGTTCACTTGCTACTAACAGTTTCTAGTGTATGGTATTCGTTAAAAAGTATGGCCTAGTAGGTGGGTGGGTGGAAGTGGAACATTAATAATAGCTGATAGTGATAGTCGCGAGTATATATCCATTTTACAACTGTTGGAATCTTCGTAAGCGTCCTCTTTAGAAAGGTGACACAAATTTAGACCACCTTCACATTTAAGCATTTACACTCCCTGGTTAATGGTCTGTTCTAGAGCTTGATCTGTGTTGACAGAATTGAATCTGTTATGTTGTAAGTACGCTAAAACCAATACTTTTAGATGCTGTAGGTCTCTGATTATTATTAGTAGTAGTAGTTTTTTTTTTTTTTTTTTTTTTTTTTTTTGCTGCAATATATACATGAGTAAATCTATAGTGTAATTGCTTCGACCGATTGCCTCCAACTTGCTAGCAGAAAGTCTCGCTTACAGCTATCAAATAGAGGCCAAAGTTAGTCTCAATTTTTGCCGTCTGCAAAAGTAGGAGGATAAATGTTGCATCGAGGAAGCCTGCGCAGTTGGCAGATGTTGCTGCTTGAGGAAAAAATAAAAACACAGCTATGAATTCCTCTAAGATTTTAGTGGCGCCAAACAGTTCATTCGACAGTTGCTGGGAAAAATTGTGAGCTAAAACTCTATCTTTGGACTTGAGACCATACTTCAAACTATTTAGCACCACGTAAGATCATCGGTGAGCAATTTAGTTTCCTCCATTTGCAGTCTGGGCTCTTCCTGAATCGAGTAGCAGCCTATACAAGGCATCTGTAACCAATCTGACGTTTAGTATACCTCTAGCCAAGTGCTTACCTTCAAGTACAAGGCGAAAAGTATTCTCTGAATGCACATTAGATTCAACTAGATTGACAAAAATCCCCATTTCCCATAAGTCCTGATCAGCAAGTCGTTCTGAACGTGTGCATACAAATACCAAAGCCTAGCAGAAGATTCCAAGATAAGTAGTGGCTAGATTTTGTGATTGACCAAGGTTGGGAGCAAGTGCCACTACCCGCAGAAGAGTATCAGAAATTCTTGATGGACTTGTTGGTGAAGCACGATAAATGTCCAGTACCTAACCACTGCAACAGTGCTGTGAACTGCTGATACAAATGAACTGAACGCAGACCATGTTGGAACAAGTTGGGTCTGTTTGTTGATGTTGCAAGCAAGTTTCCAGAGAAGATATGTCTTCTCTGCGAGTATGTATCTCAAAGCATGGAAAATACAAATTTTAAAATTATAAAAATTCACAATTTATGTATGTATTTTACTTCTTTATGCACATACAAATAAGATTGGATGTTTTTGTCATATTCATATCTTGATATCAGTTTCTACTTTTAGATATATTATTTAGCATTTTCAGGAACAATTGCTGTCATTGTCAAGAGCCAAAGAGTTTAGGAATACTGCAACTTTGGTTTCCATGGTAATCAAGCGAATTAGGCAGTCAAAAACATTTTAAAAAATCTACGACCCAATATGTTCTAATTGCTGAAACAATTATCTTTAAAATGGTACATGTTGTGTAATTTTTCAAAGTGCGGAGAGGCATTTGCTTATAACTAGAAGCTTTTGAGGTTTGACCGCTTCTATAATAATTCATAAGGCGGATGAAAAGATTGGCATTTTCATATCAGTTATATCTAGTCATGCTCAAGAGACAAGAAACGAAAAGCTTTATTTCATTTTAGTTGTCACAATAGCATATACGACACTATCTCAACGCGATCTTTTTTATAAACAGAAAATCAAACAAAAGAAACAGCGCAATGAAAATTAAACGCATAAGAAATGTTTATAAATAAAAGTACTGCGCACTTACAATATTAGAATCACACAACCATTGTAGACGAAAATGAATTATATGATAAGTATAAATAACCCGAACTTACAAACTAGATGTACCTCAACACATGCAATTAAACATAGGTTCTTAAGGTTCTTCAAAAAAAATAAACAGTTATCGTAAACGTAACAGTTCATAAAACCAATTAAAAACATTACATTTAACCCAAAAGAGACGATGTACGTACTATACATTTGGAATATTCTGCATCAGTGTAATATTATAACACCAGTCCACTAGTATGGCATACAACAATGCTAAAATAAAAATATAACATTTCCAGCGGACTAGAGCAACACACATACCCACTCGTATAGGAATACTAGTATAACAACACTAAAACAAAAATCGGTATTCACCAGCGCAGTAAGACAAGATGATATTATTGTTAAAAAATCCATATTCACTAGCGACGTTGCTGAGCCTTGAGCGCAAGCGCAGCGAGACGACGAAAGCGGCGGAACAAATATAAAATAATAATATGACATTTTTGTACATAAGATAAATAATGTCACAAAAGCTATATTGTAATGAATTCAACAGTTTTCAGAGAGGTGATATAAATATTTCACGAGATTCACATGAAAGCAAAAATGTCTGTATCTAGAGATAAAATATCCTTACATCATTGTTTAAATATAATGAAAATGTGGTTATCATCACCCATCCCTTGATTTACCCAAACTTCCCCAAATCCGTGTGATAACAATAGATTTTTAACTTGATGTGCCCAATATTCACAGTGTTTACCCCAAGTCAGCTGTAGATTATTACTTTGTTTTTGGCAATATATCATCGGTCATCTTTAATACTTTGAATCAGTACTTAAACATTCAACTATATCTTACTACTTGCATTGGCATTCTACCTAATTCATTCTTGCTAAAAACATGTGGCGTGTATTTCGTAATGCCAATAACATATTTACAAAATGATGTATGTACATCTTCTATGTCATTTGCTTTGTAAAACCCCAAACTTCTGACCCATCATTTAAAATTGGCGCTATTTTAGTATCAAATGTTTGGAATAGAATTTTTGTAGACAGTTTACAAAAACGATTTAATTTAGTCTTCAGACTATAAAGCGCCTTTACTGCTTGTGCTGATAGAGTTGGTTTTTTTTACACATATACCACTAGTTTTTAGAGAGAATACACAACCAAGATATTAACAATAAGATGACGTTTCTATCAGGCAATCACCAACATTTCAACTTTCATATCCTCAAATATCCCTTTTTCATAAAACTATTTTTTTAGTCTTCTCCAGGTTTATCTTTAGTTCCTAGATGTTGCAGTGTTCTTTTAATTTATTTAGAATTCTTTGAATAGCAGTTTTGGCAATCTCAACAAAATCATCTGCATACAACAGTGCAAATAACTCAGCGAATTCTAATATTATACCGCTATGCTGATCAGCGATATGTCATTTAATAACAATCAAACTAAAATGGGTGATGAAACATAACCATGTCTTACAGCAACCGGACAGTTAAATGTTTATGTTAAGCCATTTTGGCATTTTCACACAGGCTTTGACATTTGTATATTTGGCTTTCAATGTCGTAACCATTTTACTTCTTATATTTTTATTTACTAATTTATGGTAAAGTTAGCTCCGATCAATACGGTCAAACGCTTTTTCATAATCAACAAAAAGTGCAATAAATCTCTCTCTTTCTTTCCTCAGATATTTACATATCAAGGTGCTTAGAGTAAATATATTATCCACAGTGGAGTATCCACTTCTAAAACTAGCTTGTTCTTCACCTAAAATATAATTTTCATTGGCCAAGTTAAGTAAGCTTTCACTTAAAATAGAAGTAAATATTTTGCTGAGGACTATTTAAAGGCTAGTCCCTCTATAATTTTCAGGCATACTTGTATTCCCTTTTTTGCTAATGGCTGCGATAACAGCTGTTGATCAGCACTTCGAAAAGTATCCGAGATCATATAATTTATTAAAAATAGACACTAAAATAGGTACCGTGATATTTCCATTTACCTTAAAAAAAAAACACTCCAAAGACCATTAATACCATCAGATTTTCCTACTTTAAACTTTTTATAATGTGTTGTACTTCTTCTTCAGTTACTTTACCGTCCAGATTTTTATGAAGAATGTCTGTTGCTACGTTTAGCCTCAAAATTGAATTCACCTCATGGTGTATATCAAATAATTCAGAAAATTTCTGGAACCATCTTGTGCGATTTATTTTCCATTCAACGTGGTTTTTGGACATTTTAAAAGTCTCCAGAAACGTTTCGAATCTTTCTCTCTCAACTTGACCTATGTGTTTTGAAACACAGGGTTTTAACAAACGTTCAGAAAAGTCAAATAATTTTAGGATGAACATATGCTAATTAGCATGCATGCAAAGTTTCAAACCGTTCACATTCCCATGAAAAAGCAACTCTGCTCAAAATCTAGGCGAGAGCCTCAGTGTGTGTACTCACTAGTTTACGTAACGGAAGTCACAACAACAACAACAATAATAATAATAATAATAATAATAATAAGACAATATTAAAATGACAATGTCATTACAATTAATATAGTGATAATCGTCATAAATTATGTTGTATAAATATTTCCTATTATTATTATTATTATTATTACTACTACTGCTACTACTACTACTACTAGTATTATTGTTACTATTATTAAGATGATGATGATGACTGATCACTGAGGATCATTAAAATTATAATTATTTTAATAATGATAATGATATGGATTGATGATCATTATGATTATATTAATTACAACACCACCACCATCATCATCATAGTTTGTATTATTGTTACTCCTAATGAAGATGTTGAGTTAATACAATTAATATATTTGATTAAATTAAAATAAAAACAATAAAAAAATGAATAATTTAAACAGTAAGTAAATAAATATTAATAAATAATGAATAATTTTTACCTAAGTGCATTAATGAATCAGTAAATGATTGAATGCATACAATTTTATCCAAATGTTTCCTAAGACTTTTAAGCATTGGCGAGAGATAAATGTTGAATATTTCTTCAGTTATTTTACCTGTTAAATGGGAATTTTTAAAATTTGCCAAGATTTATTTAAAACAAATAAATAAATAGACATGAGAATCCGAATATATTGAATATATAACATTAGCAGCTTTAATTACTATTATATATATATGCCTTGTCAGTGCTGATATCTTTGATGTTTATATATACTAGTATTGATTTGTGCGCTAGCTGAATGCATACATTAAAGAATTTGCTACCCAGAAATGAAATGTATGGTTTAGGGATTTAAATCCCAAATGGAGGTAACAGCACTTCTTGAAATGGCTTATATCAGACTAATTTTAAAATTTTATAATATCCGCTATTTCTATCTGACATCTATAAAAACCAATGGCTGTATCTATCTAAATTGTATTTTGCTGGTCTTTGGGCATACATTTTTTCGGGGGATTAGGAAGTATTTAAAATTGACACAGCATAGAAAAAAATATTCATTATCCGTATTTTTTTTATAGCAATACTGCCTTTGCTTCGTGTCTAACGCATTCAGATTTTTAAAAAAAATGTATGAGCTTCCTCTGAGCGGTTCATACCTATCTATGTGCAATATTGTATATAAAATTTTGTCTAACATCCATCAAGTACTTTCGCTTATTTCCTGTTCAAATTTTGTGTGAAATTATTTCAAGTAGAGTTTCTGTTGCAGCTTGAATTCCACCTCTGTTTAAAATGTTTACAGGACTTGTTCTGCGGTAAAGGTTTGTGTACTTAACTTTTTCACAAAAATAAAAATATGTGAACTTAAGTCCCTTGGTCGTACTTTCTTTGACTCACGACTAATCAACCCAATTAAAAGGTCATACTGATGGTGAATCAACGAAAGAAATCAATTTATATCGAAATATTTTTTACCTTCGGCATGAACCCAACCAAAGACCTCTCGGTCTGAATATCCCATGCGATACGCCTCGACCAAGCGACATCCATTACTAACACTGTAAAATAAATTATGAAGTTTTACCCGTATACTAGCAGAAAACATCCCATTAAGAGTCTGCTGCGCGAGAGAATATGATTTTTTTAAAAAAATAATATACCCCTAGTCTTACTGCGCTAATGATTATCAATTTTTCTAAAATAATACCTCCAAATCTTATTGTGCTAGCGAATATCGATTTTTAATTAATGTGTTGTTGTGTCCCTATACGAGTTGGTTGGTGTGTTGCGCTAGTGCGCTCAAAAATTTGGATTTGTTATTTTAGTTTTGTCGTATCTTAAACGAATGGCTTGGTGTGAAAATATTATACTGCTCTATGTTTCACAAAATGTATGTTACTTCTGAAGTTAACGAGATTGATTGGCCCACAGATCTGTACTTTCATAACTTGTAACCTTGCCTCATTAGTCGGAAGAAAAAAAAAAAATATATATATATATATATATATATATATATATATATATATATATATATATATATATATATATATATATATATATATATATATATATATTCAAGCTCAACACAAACAGGCAGGATGGTGGGAGGTATAGCTTTCTTGTTGTCACTTTTTCAGAATAATTTCCCCCTATATAACTCTCAGTAACATTTTTACTACCCTGAGTGAAATAGCTATGTCATGCTTGTTCTAATGATTCACTTGCAAGGGCTCATTTGCAATAAGGGGCTCCGGGTGATCGAGTCTTCTGAGGCGCTCGCCTTTACAGATCACTGACAACTCACCTCTGTCCGCGTGTTTTCGAGTCTCGGCTCTATCAACGTGGGTATGTGAGAAAGCTTTCCAGTAGCTTCCCGTGGGTCGGTGGTTCTTCCCAGAGAGGGGGGAGCAGGGGGAGGGGGGGGGGCAATTGCCCACGGGCCAGGAGATTTCTAGGGGCCCGCCGTCAACTCAGTTATAAAAAATAAATACATTTTTGCAGTAAATATTAAAATTTGTTCCTTGCAAGAGTCTAAGTTATGATAGATTATTACAGGTTTTATATGAAAAACTGTACACAGGTTTTTATATATAAAAAAAATTAAACTACTGAAAATTGGCGTTAGACCCACAAAACCAAAAAATCATGTGCAATAAATTTTACAGAAGGTAAAACTCAAGATAGAAAGTGGGTCACGGAACTGTTACACTTTTGGAATTACTTCACATTTTTACGGCTATCAGACATATGCGTTAAAAATAAACCAATATATGTTAATACGGACTCCAGATACAGAAATATTTTATT
Source organism: Margaritifera margaritifera (assembly GCA_029931535.1). NCBI lineage: Eukaryota > Metazoa > Mollusca > Bivalvia > Unionida > Margaritiferidae > Margaritifera > Margaritifera margaritifera. Next base: position 420,680 of record JAQPZY010001574.1, read on the forward strand.
ACTTTCTATGTTGATATCCTGCGATATTTTAACAAACCAAAGACTTTCTATCGCTTCTAGTGTGTGGTGTTTTCAGCTCCTGTATCGTCGCCGAATTATTTTGTTACCTTGATCAATAATTGTATGCCCTGTCCGTCACAGCTCCCCCCACCCCCCCCCCCCCCCCCCCGTCTTGTTCTTTGTTATTTTTGTTTTAGGCATGAATCAAACAATGAAAAGAAAATGAGATACAAATAAAATGATTTCAACACACATTATAAACTTATTTAATTTAAACCATAATGTAAAATTTCCTATGTACAATAACTTCTTATCACATCCACGGAATTACCGCTCCATCTTAACATACGGAGAGAGGCTCCGCGATGGCCGAGTGGTCTTAGGCGCTCTCCTTTACAGATCACTCACACATCTCACCTCTATCCGCGTAAGTTCGAGTTTTAGCTCGACCAACGTGGGTAAGTGAGAAAGCTTTCCAGTAGCTTCCCGTAGGTCTGTGGTTCTTCCCGGGTTCCTGCTCCGCCAAATATACTGGCGACCATGAATATCTTGCTGAAAAATCGCGTTAAATCCCATAAAACCAAACCAACCAAACTTAACACGTGGAGAAATGGTCTCAAGCTGGTCTAGTACATAAGATCGATAGGTCTTAAATGCTCAATGGATTTTTTTTTTTTTTTTTTTTTTTTTGACGAAGTGAAGCGAAATAGAATATCGGTATGCAAAATGGAATCATACAAATATTTTTTTAAAATATATACATTTGAAATTAATAACATAAATATAAATATTGTGTTTGCTATAATTGTAATCGAGATATTGTAATAATTTACATGTTTTTATCATATTACCTCAAATGGAATAAGGGATATTTTTTGGCGAAAAGGACATTCATTATACGAAAACGATTCGTTATGTAAATGTTAATGCGGATTGGAATCGTTGTAAACTATACTTTTTTCTTAATTGTTCCAACTATTTAATGCTATTTTACTTCAAACTTCATACAGACATTAGTTTATTTGATTGTTAAAGGTAAAAAGCAGTCATCATTTTCAGTGCTGTTGGATATAAATTTGTGCATGCAAACTGGAAGATTGACATGCGAAATGAAACATTGACAATTAATAGTTGCTGCTTCTTGAGTTACTCAATCAGAAAACTCATGAACTTTAAACAATATTTTCGTTATCTAAGTTTCAGTTATAAATATTTTATTTCAGGTTTTTCTTAATTGTTAAAAATGTAAATTCCTAATACGAAATCAAATTTCGGCATACGAAATGGAGCATGTCTGTGAAAGTGAGATCGGTTTGCGAAATAAAATCCTAAAACAAACAATGTTTTCATTTAATAATTGAAACTAACTCTATTATTTTATTAATAAATGTATCTACGGTAAGCAGAATAAAAAAGCTAATGACAGACATAATAATATTTCTTATGCCGAAATTCCATTTCGCAACACTAAAGTTGTACTTATTACGTTAATGTATATTGTATAACAGTTACTATTTTAGTTTATAGTGGAAGTAAATTATATATTATTAATCAAGACATTCGGTAAAGGTAAAAAAACGTGAAACATAATTTACTTACTTACCTATTATGCGTGTATTCAGATTTGTTTTTGTTTTTTTGGACAAAAGAAAATCAGAAACTATCAATAGTCAATGCTTGATTTCTCATGCCAATTTTCCAGTTTGCTACACAAATTAATATGCAACAGGATTGAAAGTGATCATGGTTTGCTTTTTACCTTAACCAATTAACTCGACTATTGTTTGCATTAAGTTTTAGATAAAATAGCATTAAATAGTAGGAATAATTAAAAAAAATGTATATTTTCCGATTCCATTTCGCATGACGATTTCCACTTTTGCTGAAAAAAATGACATGAAAAAGTTTTTTTTGCTCAATATCTAATATTTTTTTACCTTTCAATTAGTTAGGTAATACATTTTTGCAGGTAAAAGATTGTCTTTTCTATAATTAAATGAAGAGAGGAATTATGAGAACAAGTCGTGTATGAGTCATTTATATATGTCACAAAAAGTCTTAAAAATCTATATATAATGTGATGAAAACTCATAATATTTTTAATATTTCTTTTCACAAATAATAATAATTAATAATACAAGCAAAATATGCTAAATAATTTTGAATTAAAGGGTTATTTCAAAGATGTATTATAAAAGGGAATAGTATAATTCCATTTCGCGTGAAACTGTTCCATTTCGCTCCATTTCGTAAAAGAACTCCGTTGCTTAATTTAGTCCAACCCTACACCGGTAAATAAAACTCTTCTTTCTTGGTAACCACAAAAGTACCAATGCGGAAGTGGGCGAAATAAACACCGCGAGATGGAACTCGGCCAGTCTACATTAGAAGGACTGACGCTTGCTGGGGATGCTGCACACATTCCTGATAAAATATTCCAACCATTCATTACCCGCGCTTGTGAAGGAGTGCTAGATAAGCGGAGCAGAGATGCAATAGCCAGTAATGTTTTCATGTCTTTCAATCTATACTCGCTTGTCGATAGCATTTTCTGCTTCATCAAGGTTCATCATGCCAATTGAGTCATTGCATCATGTATAATTGTATTTTGGCCACATGATTTCAGATGATCATAGTAAAAACTATGCATTTCAGTGAATTCTAATTGCAGGTAAGACCTAGGTCACCTTATGGTAATTACAAGTTGGTAACAATATTCAATAAAGGTAATATCGTCAAGCTATCCCCGGTGCATATAAATACCGAAACAGTGGAACAAAGTGGGTACACCGAAACGCACTTAAATTATATTGTATATATATATATATATATATATATATATATATATATATATATATATATATATATATATATATATATATATATATGTAATTAATAACGGAAAATAAACGAACGGACAGTGACTACCAAAAAGACTAAGACAAAAAAGTCTGTTGAACGTAAATATGTATTGCCTTTGGTATAAAAATAAGTTTTGTCTGGAATACAGCATGGTTTATCGCCATCGCTACAACTACATACAGTCAAACCTTCTCAGGGCTGAGCAAATTCTTTTTCATCCACTTGTCCAGGACAAGTGGTTTCAGAAAATTCACTTGTCCCACCTCACTTTTCACTTGTCCCATCTTACTTTTCACTTGTCCAAAAATGGTAATCATGTGCCAAGATCTGTTGAGATGTATGCACTTAATCCATAGAAAGAACAAACAAAATAATATACAACATAATTATTTCTTAAAAGAATTTAATTTTTCAAAAACAATGGTTGATATACATTTGGCTCCTTCAGGTATATATATTTTAGCTGCTGGATTTGAAAAAATGTATATGTACATGTCTGCCACCTGCACCAGCACTAAGCCAGCAGTTGATAGCTGTGTCTGGGTTAAAGTCCTCAAGCTCTGGTCCATTTGCTGAAATGTTCATTAGAATTTGTAAACTCTCTTGGTTTAAGGAATTCTCAAACTCAGTAGCAGTCTTACTTTTATCCCTCCACTTTAAAAAAATGTTCCTTCTCCGAATCGTCCTTATTACCTTCCTTGTAAAAATAATTTAGCAAACTCATTTTATCCACAGAGTAAATATCAGCTTGCTGGACAACTGCTTCTAAAGTGATCATGACATACATTTTCTCTTTTAAAATACGAACAGAGACAGCTTATTAATTAGCGTAATTGTTTTGCTTTAAACGCAATATCGCACATGGAAGTTAATCCTCTGTATAATCAATGAAAAATTAAAGAATCACTGCTGTCATTTAATCAGTTCATAAAGGAAACCAAAACTGATGTTGGTAAAATACCTTTCATTAATTTAATTACACTGACTCGCTGGATTAAAATCAGAGTGAGCCGCACGCGAGGATCTGGTTTGAGTAAACACAATGCAGCAAAGCCACTTAAAACACTGCTAATTAATCATACCGGCTTTGTTTTGGTTGACGTGTTTTGATTAGCCGATAATTTGGTCACTTAAGCCCAATATGCAGTCAAGCGGTAACAGAACATGCGCATACATGTTATACAGGATGTAAATGTATACATGGAGACGGGTACAATTAAGTATTCAGTATGCCCAGAGGGCATGGATGGCCAAATAAAGATAGATATAGCGATTAAAGCACGAAAATAAGGACTTGCCCAACTTTTTTAAAATAGGAAAAAGCACTTGTCCTGGACTAGTGACTTGGAAAATTTTACTTGCCCGACTTGGAAAATGAATAGTCCGGGACGTTGGGCTATGGGATTTGCTCAGCCCTGCTTCTTTCATTAAAGTATAACTCAAGCTGTCGATTTTTGTGCATTTTTGTCAGATATATTTTCATAAAGTCTGCTACTTTCTTCTCTGGTTTGTGTTCATTAATTCATGTTGGTAATCGAGTCTACATGGGCAACTTAAATACATATAATGTTATAAAAAAAATTTTTTAAAAAAGAAGATATATAATTAAAATTATTTCCAATATATGAAGAAATCAGTGTTGACAATGATATGATGTTTTAATAATACAAATAAAAAACATTTTCTTTCTCAGAAAAAAAAACTTTTTTTATGTGTATGCATATGACATGAAATTGTTAGAAATGCAAGAAAACAATATAAAATAAGTATAAATTTGGATTTTTCCATATGTTCTGGCAATTCTCTTTTTGTTTTGGTAATTGCCTTTGTTTTGGTTAATTCTGGTAAATATAGATACCCCCACAATTGTGTATTAAAAAATTTAAATAATTATTAATATTAAACTTTAAACTTGTATTTACTTAAAAATCCAACAATGATTGTTTCATAATTCTGGAGATTCCCATCTATTCTGGTAATGTACATTTTCTTATTAATTTGCTCTCCAATTCTTCCCTGTAGAATTTGTCATTGCATCACTTTTCATCAGTAACTAAAGTATACATTACTATATTATATAATTAATATTAAATTATTAAAGTTATGAATTATATATACACAACCAATGATACAATATGGTATATACAATATGTGTATAATTTAAATGTGTTTCGGTGTATCCACTGTGTTTTTATGCATCCAGCTGTGCCCACCCCTGTATAACATGGTCGTGAAATCAAATTCAGTTGATTCTCTAATCATTTTTAAGAGAACTTGCATAATTAGCATCATCATCTAAAAAATAATGTAAAGCCCTGTCAAATTGGGTGCTGTCTGAGTTTGGGATTTAGCTGCAATAAAAAAGTAAGTACAAGATTGAATATTGAAAAATTTTGTAAGAAAAATACAGCAATCCCTCACTAAAAGGCCCTTCATGATAACAGTATGGTCATGGATCCCATTAAGATAGAAACCTGAAACTAGTGTATACATTCATTCAATCTCCTCTTACAGAAGACTCATCTTTCCAGTCAGTGGATTTAGCAGTCCTGAAGGAGGCATATGCTGCAGTCATCACCTTACTACTTGAGGCTGCCAAGAATGACATAGATAGCAACTCAATAAGGTATCGCTGAAATGCATTAATTCACAATGAAATACATGTAGTTGTTGGTTCTTAACAATCTTATGATTTTCTGATATGCTTATTTATAACACATACATATAAGCCATGTGTTTTTTTGTTGTTTTCTTATTCCTAATGTTCATAGTGTTTTCAGTCAGAAGTATCTTGTTTAGTCTCAACAGTAATTCTGCTGATAGTCATATTTAGTACATGTATCAACTAATTTTCAACCATTGAGTAAATATGCTGAGATATGGCATCTGTCATGTTGTACCACATCTTGTTTATTGTAATTTTTGTTTCGAAATCCATTTCTTTTAATACATGCAACTTGAATTATTTTTTTTATACACGGTAAAAGTTATTTTCTTGTTTAGTGTTAAAGTCTATGTGGTACCTTTCAATTAAAAAAAGTAAGAAAATCAGATGGAAGACAACTCATGCATTAAAATGTTACTGGTGTGTATATGTCAAAATCTACTACATTACATGGGCAGCACTTATTGATAGCCCAGTGCACCCTCTTTAATTGACCCCTAGGATGAGTGCAGCAGCTCTCAGTCATCTGTTGGATAACAGACATTCCAATGGTCTGCTGGCCAATTTCATGACACTAGGTGTGAATGTTTCCCTTTGCTGTGGTAATGGTATAGCAGACACTCAGGAGTCCAGTGGGTCACCTAATGCAGTTTTCACTATATAATATATGCAGATCTTTATATATTCAACATTTCATATCCAGTTTTTATTAAATGTTCACCACATTCTTAAAATTCCCCTATCAATCACTACATTGCTTTTTTTTACAGAGAGAAATAGTTATGTGGGTGAAGCATGTTTCAGTAGTGTTAATTTTTACCATGCCTTTGTAACAAGCATTTCAATTGGTATAAATTGCATCATGTGATGCAGAAAAAAAACTAAATGTTATTAGTGCACAACACCAAAATGAACTACTTATGTATTCATGCACCTTTCTTGTTTGCTTGTAATCAATGGTTAAGATATATTTCTGTTATTTATATAACTATTTGTAATGATAAGAATTGAACCTCATATTTTACAAGATTCATTAAGTCATGAAGCTTGAAAATCGATTATACTTTATGCATGAACAACTTCACTATGGCCATTCATGCAGTGTTTAATCAATTTTTAAGTTTCATGACTTCATGAATCTAGTAAAATATGAAATTCAATTTTTAATTATCCAAATTGAAGTAAATGATGCATTTATTACTATACAGCAATGTGATGTAATTGCTCTTTTTTGAATCATGATATGAATATGTTTCATTCTACATACACCACTCCTTCATTTTAGTGCACCCAGATAACTCGCAGACCTGCTTATAATGCAGAGGCAAATGTGGATTTCATTTTTTTTTATGGAAAAGGCTGCTTCTGTTTGCTTAACATTAAAAATCCTGATCAGAATTGGTAAATGAAAACTCAATATATCACTTGTTTCATTGTCGAATACGGTGGTTTGTGCATGGAAATTTGGAATTGTCATCATGAAATTGGCAACATTTTAATAAGAAATAATATATTTTGTAAGATTTTCTTTAACAAAAATATTCTCAATGTATGAATTATCAGTTCATACAAATGTTGTTAAATGTTTGTAGCCACACTGTATGAAACAAATACCCAATAAAGAAGTCTTGTTAAGAAAAATTCATGTTTTAATTTTTATCTTTAATTGGGTTTCACTGTAATCATCACACATGTGATATTCCCTAATCAATATAAATGTGAAAAGAGTCAATCGACTGTCATGACGATGCCTGTGACTGCTTCCATGATAACCTAATTAAGTACTTATTCAGTGTTGTAGCTGGCTTTACTTTGACAACTGTTCAGAACTTAATAGTCCTTTGATATGATGACACAAGTTAATTAACAGATTAGTCTGTATCCAGCTGATTACAGCAACATTAAATGTGTTGGTATCACATTAACATGCAGATATAAATTATTCTTATTTCTTGTTAAAATCACACACCATAGACAACTCCCTAGGCTAACCTGTGGATTGTTCTTCAAACTTCGTAGTGATACATTCAAAAATAACTTGCAAGTTCTAATAAAATATACATATTTCTGATTTTCCCTTTCATTTTGGTCCACTTTTTAAAAAAAAGTGTTTATAATCTAGATATAGTGTTCTTGGACAGTGCAAACTGCGTATTCCAACTGTGATCATTAGTGCAAATGACATGGAGTTGTACTCAATCATTGCCATATGCTATCAGTGAAGATTTAGTGACATTTAAAATCACTCTCTTGAGGAATTAACTAGTGCAACATTATCGATGCTATTGGCTCTGGAGGTTTTTGAGTGTAATTGTAGCTTTGAAATTTTTGTTCATTTGTGTTTGTTTACAATGGATATACATGGTTTAATACTGAGAGGAAGGCAACTCAAACTTTACTGATGCGCAAATTTGTGAGTACTGCATGTCAGCTTGATTTATATTCAAAAGTCTGTTATCAATTTACTCACTCTATTTGACTTCTTAAGATCTAGTATCCATTAATATTAAAATCTATTATACAAATATTTGTGTAGGGCAAAGGAGATTATAATTCTTATGTATCAACAAAAATTGCTAGCACTGCCATACTTCACAATTATCAGTTTTATCCAAAATTTGTTTTTCTCACTCTCTTGTGCTCTCATTTATGTTATGGTTGATGTTAATGGACCCCAGCACTCATAAATTATTGAGGGAAAGGTTTATCAAACAAATTCATTAACATATGCTTACCATATATATACTCACTTATAAGTTGAGTTCAACTGCAAACAACATAGACCTTGATCTGCCATTGCATAATGTGCAGGCAGATCAGGGTCTGTGTTGTTTGTTCTACTGATAACTCCTAACAAACTGCATAGACTCATGATCTGGCACATTATGCGAAGGTAGATCTGGGTCTGTGCAGTTTGCAGTTGGACATGACTTATAAGCGAGTACAAACGACGTTTAATTTTACTTTTACTTTTCAGCACTGTACTTGAAGACTGTAAATTTACCTCAGATAGAATAGAAGTATTTACCAAACTTTATACAGTAAGTAATATTTATTATGAACAATTATTGCTCCTATAATCAGTAGAAAGATATGGTAAAGAACTTGGAATTACTTTATATTCATTGGGTAACAATTTTTGTGGTTTTAATGGGAAAACTTGACCATTAATTGAAAGTCAGTGTGACAATGAAAAAGCATGTACCAAGCTGATATTGAAATTGCCCCCCCCCCCTTCCCCCCACAGTACAGTAGGACCCCGCTATAGCATGCTTCGTTATAGCACGAATTCGGATATAACACGATCGTGGCATGGCTCCCGAAATTTCATCTATTTTTTCGTACATAAAAAAAAAAAATTTTTTCTTCAAAGTACGAAAAATAATTTGTACAAAATTAATAATCATTTTGGGGAAGAGATCGTGTATGAATTCGGATATAATACGATCGTGGTGTGGCTACCGAAATTTTACAATAATTTCACAAATTTCTTCAACTACTGCAAAGTTTTGTGCCAAAATAAACAAGAGTTTGATTTAATAATTTGGCAAGCTGTATTGTATTCTTGAAGAAAAAGTGTCTTATGATTGCATCTTTCTTTATATGAATAAAGATGCTGAACATTTCTATTTGTGAATGTTCATTTCAAATGTGTCAGTAGTCAATCACATCACTTTGATCTTAGTTTATTTGTGAAAGATGTCAGCTCATTTTAAAGCTGATAAGTGTTAATCTTATTATTACTGATACATGAACAATAAAGTCAATAAGTCTTTTTTGTGTTTGTCTTCAATACATTCTGTGTACAATCGTTGCTCAAACAATAGCCGACATATGTTTGCTCATTCAACTGCATACACAGCCAAGCACCAAACAATGCGGTGGTTGATAAAAGATTCGCACCTGAAGTTATAAATCAGTTAAGTGAAGTCATTGACAATCATCAAAGTCAATCTCAAAACTAAAGGTTGTTCAAACCATGCGGCAATGATTTATAAAACATAAAAAAACGAAAGCCGCCAATGTGCACACGTGGCTTGGCGGTGTTGTTAGACAATCGCCACTCAATCAGTTGACCAGTGAATAATATTGTACATTCCCTATAAAAATGACCCCATTGTTGATTAACAATTATTCTTGCTGTGGTCGTTCAAACAAATAGGTGTCAGAGTTTTAATTAGTAGTTATTCACAATGGATAACAGTATACGAAAACGTAAAGCTTTTGTTGTTAAAGAGAAGCTTGAAGCCATGGACAGGATTAAGTCCGGTGTTTCCACAAGTCAGATTTAATTCCCAAGTGATATTTCCCAAGTTATCTGCCAGTACACGTGGGCCGATAAGCCTTTGGCTTGTAAAAGCACTCACTTTGTTTTCAAGTTGACAATCCTTTTGATCGAGCGGCGAATCTATTATTTGTTCAGTGCCAAATAGAGTTCTACAACTTCCTGTGCATATACTTTGACATTAATCCTGTAGCTTGTAAAGGCACCACACTCTTTGTTTTCCCATGTGACAACCCTTTGATCAAGCCGCGAGTTTGATACTTGTTCAGTGCCAAGTAACAGAGGGTGGTTATTTTAACTCCCTGTGATCTTGCCGCACAATTGACACGTGTCCAGTTGCATCCTTTAATAGATTTCTGACTTTATGATCAAAGTGTTACTTGCAGAGCCCAAGCTCAGTCTCTGCATAAGCAACCGCATATGACAGTAAAGCTGAGGAATTGAAGTTGGACCTGATTTACGATGGCTAGACGATGACGACGATTTACAATGACTTGACGACGATGTAGGATTTCAGAACTTTATCAGACCATGATATTATACTTCTGTGTGCATATTTTTGATGAAATTATTATGGACTCGCTCCTATGCATGCCATGAGATTGGTTGGTGAGTACACGTGTTGATCCTTTAACTATTCATGCTATACAATAGACATGTACATATAAATGTACCAATTCATGGTTCTCTGAATAAAGTAAAATATTATATGTGCAATCTCTGTTTTCACTGCATGTGTATTTCTCATTTAATATGCATTGATTTAAGATGGTAACTGTGCCAATGAAGCACGTTGTTTTCAGCCCACAATTGACCCCCCTCCCCCCCCCCCATTTTTTTGGTGCATGCATCATTTTCTTCAGCTAAATGACTTGGTTTTGTCTAGGTTGGTTATAGCACGGTTCGGGACATAGCACGATCTCATTTTGTGGACCCCAACCATCGTGCTATAGCGAGGTCCAACTGTATATCTGAAGGTAAAATATCACTAGTTTGTGTGATTGTTTTAATATCAGCGGAATTTATAGTGCTGAGAAATATGTATCATCATACATCTATGAAAGTCGATGAACAATGGAAATTTACTGATTACGATTTATTCGCATGCAAATTTCATGAATTTGAAAGATCTGTACAAATGCAATAACACACTCTGATGCTATAATAGTAGTAAATTACACATGGTTTGTGTCCTTCTTTACTTCCAAAAACATGATATCCATTTATAATAATTAATACTCACTCAAGCTTTATGCAATTTAATTAAATTAGGAACATTTGAGAAACGTTATAATATTAAAGTTCAAGAAAATTCAGTGTCAGAGTTTGCATATTTTTTAAGCACACTTATTCTTGAATTAATTATGTTGGTCTCTATTAATCCATGAACATATCCAGCATAATGTATGGATCATGAAGCACTGCATTGCCTACTGTCCATACAGAATATATAAATCTGAACCTTCTGTATACCAGAATCCCCTCAAGATAAATTTTTTTGGGTGGGTCTTGAGTTTGTCCTTCTTTAACATCATCATTTTTTTCCATAGTGAACTGAAACACCTCAACTGTGAAAACTGAAACAAATTTTGATCCCAAATTAAAATTTTACCCCCCCCCCCCATGAAACCGAAACTCACTTCAAACTTGGAAATGTATTTTAGCTGCTAATTTCTGACACACAGGGCCAGATTATTTACAGTTAGAAAATACTGTTGTAGGCTTAATGTTTGAGAAAATGTCCCAAGGGTCCACGAGGTTAAAACAATACTTGACACACATGCCGACACAGATTAGGGCCTACAATAGGCAAATCTGAAGTCTTTGCACCATATAAAAGAGCCAGCTTTCAAGGTAAATTGTTAATAACTAAATACTTGTAGGTACACCATTTAAGTAAGATTATATTTATCTGCTTCTCATCTAATTGTGATTGATTCTGTTCATTGGTATAAATGATCAATAGAATGTTTGTTGTTTGTTTTTTCATTTAAATACCCAGGCTTTATTAACCAGGCATGCAGCCTCGCTTTTGATGCTTTGCTGATGGAGATCGACAAAACAGTATTCTAAAAGTCAGAGTCACTCAATTGATTTTCAAAGGAGAAAAATCATTACATACATCTATTTAAGTAGCCATGACTGTCATTTGTCTTCACGCACATGTCAAGATGTCAGAATGACGAGCTAAGCGTTGTATGATTGAACTATTCTTACAGGATAAAATTAGTCTGATCAAAGAGTATGAATTTGTGACAAAATCTGCATTGAAGAAACTAGGTGAAAAATTTGGCATAGTAACATCTACTGTTTCAGATATTATAAAGAAAACGGAATTATACAAGAATGAATTTGAAAACAATGGTGATGCAAACAAGTGTCGTTTCAGCAATGCCAGCAAATTTGACAAACTAAATGATGTTGTGTGACATTGACCCTGAGCGCCTATATAATTTTGACAGTGATGTTCCTGTAGAGGAGAATTCCAATGACATGGAGAGCAACCATGTTTTGCGGTTGGGTGAAAGCGATCAGGCAGAGGACCAAAGTGGTGAATATGATGAAGGGAATGTATGTTCTTTGCCACCTGGCAGTGATATGACATACCCTGAAGTTCAAGATTCTATATGGAGAGTAAAATGCTTTGTAATTGCTAAAGATGAGCATTATTTGGCTATGGCACAATAAATGGATTCATTAACACAAGCCATAGTGGTTAAACACATATTTGAGAAAAAAATGACAACACCAAATGCCTTCCTCAAGCCAGGCACTTGAACTGTGAATATTATTTGAATTAAAGAAAGTATTTAAACATTATGGATTGTCATTAATAATTCTAATGGACTTGTAGTAAAGTTATAAAAGAGTCTCATTCCTTAAATGTTTCTAGAAACAAAAACTGTATTTATATATGGAACAACTGTATTTATTCATGTGAGCAGATGTGATTTTCAGAAGGAATGTATCTTGTTCAGCTAATCTTTCATAAAATGTTAAAAAACCAAACAGCTTAATTTTGTGCATTCTTACACACACAGAAAGATGTTCTCTCATAATTTACATTCTGTTTCTCTTTCAAGACTCATAAGTGTTTATGAAAATACATATTTGTTCACATCTGCAAAACCCTTAGTGACCAGAAAACCTCTCAAAACCGAAAATTAAATTTGGACCCAAGGGTTTTCAGTGTGTAGGGGTTTCATTGTATATGCGAAAGCAATAACCTTATCGTTTCGTAAATAAACTAAAATGTTTTCCCTGCATTTACTATTCCATTGAGCAAATGGAGCACGAGAGTACATTTTTATTACTAAACATGTGTCATACATATAGCTAACTGCTGAATAAACAATCAGCAGACCAGTCATGCTTTCTCAAAGCTCATTTTAAATCACTGCTGTCCGAGGTGACATTTTGTCATGTTTGGAGATAATCAACTTTGCTTGAATTGCCTTAAGGGTATATGTCTTCAGGTCAATCAAGATCTTATCTGAAATGGCATCTCCGCTGTCTTTCTGTTTATTCAATTGAGCAATAACATGGGCCATGATATAAAAATCCAAGGGTTGCATACGTCTGGCACAAAAAGTGGTAGGATGCCATTTTCCCTTAAAGATGACAGCATCTTCTCCTCATCATGTGCTTTGAAAACATCAAAGAGCAGTAGTACCTTTTAAGTTTCCCACTTTTTGACCACTGTCTAGTCAGCATCATTGTGAGAGTTGAGAGTGAACCTCAATTATGACAGAACTGTTTATATAAGGAAAATATAGGCTTGGTTTTCTGTTGATGGCTTTGTTTTAGTGCCTAATCCCTATTTGGTGAGAGTTTATGTTTTGACAACTGTCTTTAAGAACACTAAAAAACTAATTGCAGTTTTAATACAAGTAGTGGAGTGAAGCTAGGACATGCATGCAAAATGTTGTTGGCACCTTGTTTAACTTAGATCTCTGAATTCATGCAAAGTATAACCAGTGAATAACTTACCTAACCAACCTAATTACTGCAGGTAGTATTAAGCCTGTTTGCTTGAAAATGCATGGAAGTCAGTGTCAGTATTGTCTTTCATAAAGATATATACATTGTTGCTCAGTATTTTGCATGTTTTTTGTGGGGTTTTTTCTCAATGACAAATCCACAAAATTAAGTACCCAAGAATATGCATTTTCTACCCAAACCATGAAATTTTTTACTTATGAATTTAAAGAGATTCATGGTACATACGGCACTTCCACACTATGAGGGCCTTCATTATTACACAGTTTCTGTTACAAGGTGAGTATTTTCATAAATCCTATTTTATTAAATGACAGTAAAATTATATGTATAATTTACTTCATTATAAGGTGGTATCATTTAAGATAGGAGCCACAGTAAGTTGGTAGAGCATCAGATTCATAATCCAAGGGTTGCAGGTTTGAACCACCCAAGCTAGCCCCAGACAGCATCCTCAGTGTGTCCTTTGAAAAAGCATTTAGCTTCCATTTCCTCAGCATGGTATAGCCAGTAATGTGTTAAAAGTACCATTAAAACCAACAAAATACCCCCCCTCACTGTAAAACAATATCATCTATGGCACCTTGACAGCATTATAATGAGGGAGTGTTGTACATGTTGTGATTATTTTTAATGAAACTGGTGTTTAAATGCATAAAGATAAAAGCTGAAGCACTCCATTGATGATGCTATCAACTAAAGCTGGCTATGATTGGTCATCATATTTGACTTTAAAATTGCAGCAGTAGTAGAACAATACAGTGTATGTTGTGTCAGTCAATTTGTAAGGTTCATGGACAGTATATACCAGTTTGAGACTTGCATAGTGGGAAATTTATATCCAGTGTATTACACAACAAATTAAATTACAGTGTTAGTGTTATCAATGAAATGTCTGAACTTCAGTGTCCACACAACCATAACTATAATGGCTTGGATAGTTTAAATAAGTAATAGCAATGAAACGACAGAATAAAAATAAATAAAGCTTTTTTATCTACCAAATGACTTATCAGGGGTTGAAAAATCTCTAAAAAAATCCACTCACCCAGTTAGGCAAGTATTAATTTTGATAATTCACTGAATTATGAAAAATATTTTTCAATGCATTCAATAGACATCAATAACATTATGACCAAGAAATTTTATCAGCTATTTTGTCACTTGCTTGGTCTAATAGTAAGTATGGCCACCTGTCATGCAAGAGTACCAGGTTCAGATCCCACAAAATGCTTATTTTTACTAGAAATGCGAAAGAGAATTAAGTTACTACAGTAACTGATATCTTCCATGCAAATATACACAAAACACAGCAGAATGTAAAGGGTAAACAGCTGACATTATCGCATGAGATACTGTAAGAAATCTGCTACTTCACTCTGTTATACATATTGCCAGCCAGTATGTGTGAGCATAAAAATAAAAGAAAATTGGCTTGTTCTGAGTGAATAATGGATATGTTTCATCTAATGGGTGAAATTGGCTTTGCTTTATGTGAAAATACTGAGTTTTGCACCCACTCGAAATATATAGGTTATTCACTCAAAATAAGCAAATATCCTAGTAATAACAAACTGAGACCTTTCTTCTCTCCCTCTGTTAAATATTTATTAGTATTGAAGAGAGAGGGAGAGAGAGAGAGAGTGAAGCACTAGTATGTGCTTGATTAAAAAACAATTGGAAAAAAAGCTTCCGGTAGATAGTATGGACTTTACATGAACAAATCAGCAATATTCTTGACAGAACATCCTTTTCATTAAATGGAAACACTGGTCAGCCCTGAAAAAGCACTTGTCTGATTGGGCAAGAGATTGGAAAATTCACTCAGCATCTGAAATTTTTCACTCACCATTTTGAGTTGGGCAAGTTAATTTTCAGCTGTGATTATGATGAAAAAATTGTCACTAATTAATTGAAGAAATTTCTTATCACTTTATTTTTATGTCCCATTGTTGAATACAGACTGCTCAATTTCACCCCTGACTTCCATTAAACATCTAATATGTTCATGTGATGAATTATAATGCAGTGGTTCTTCTCTACCTTAAAAATACATGACTTATATTTGTCCAATTGTCTCATGTTTCAACTCAGATGTCTTCATTGAGATACATACTGTTGCAAATATTTATACGATCGATGCAATTAATTTGATGCTGTTTCCTTTCATCAATTGTCAGTTGGATGTAACACCAGAAGAGTTGTCATCTGCTTGGTGATGATGACAATGGATGAGCAGTTATTATAAGTAGGAAGTCTTACAGCTTGTACACTCAAAATTCAGATTAGCACATGTGCTGCTATTTGATGTGCTTACACACATATGTATATGATTCAAGATTTTAAAGTCATATTCATTTATCTGACACTTGGTTTAATCCAATCAAATTTGTTACAGTGAACGTCATCAGATAATTTAATATTTGAGTTGACTGTATATAGTTTAGTATCAAATTCTGTAGACTGATTCTAAATACTTCATATTATTTTCCCCAGAACAGAAAGCCTTATCTGCAGATTCTACTGGGCAGGTAGGTATAGCAAAAGATAGATTCTCTTGTTTCACTCATATCTCCCTAATTTACTTGTAGCATTAATCATTTTATTGCAGTAACAATTAGATATTTTTCATTGTTGATAATGTTAGTGTAACTGTTTAACTCCTGCTTGCCAGGAAATATGACTTTTATGAAACTGTATAAAATCTGGTTTCATATAAACCTTTATGGCAGATGACTAAAAGATTTACATGCTCACTAAAAATGTTGAACTTGTCCAAGGCTGCCAGACTATGGATGTTTCCAACCCTGTGCAGAAAATTGACTCTTTATTATGTGAAAATTACTGATAGCATAGCATGTCCAGTTTATATTGAGGAGTCATTTGATGGCACACACCGTTGATTAAAACAAAATATAGCAATTTTTAATTGATGGACAAGTCCTCTTTATTTCTATGACAACATGTGCAAATTAAATATACTTTTCCAGAGTTCATTTTTATTCAACTGTACTGCAAGGGTCCAATTCATTGTTGTATTTTTCTCACATAATCACACTCTTGCCTTTCTTATATGCTTGCTGTTTTCAGATATCATTAGTTTTTATTGGTATTTTTCTTTTAAGCCTGGTTTATTTAACAAGAGTCAGTTTACCTAATTAAGGTTATCTGAAATAAAACTTGCTTAATTTTGCTTTTCTTTTAGCATTGGTGATTCCTATCCTCATATAGTTGATGTAGACTGGAGGTTGGATTACTATATAAAGGTATGTAGCTGATGGAAAAGAGAGATAGATCTAGACAATTTATTTCTTCAGCAGGGTATATTGTAGAACCAAAACTTTAAGCCTGGTAGGTATCGCTATTTTGTTAATGGTGGTTATGATGGTGAAATTAACTATTGTAAGGTCCTGTTTTAAAGTTTCTGAAAGTTGCATATATTCTACATCAGTAGCAGTATTCAATTGCAAATTAAATGGTAGAATATTATTATATGTCTATATCTTTTACCCTGATATGCTGGGAGTTCCTGTCTCACCTGTCAACTTCCTCTAAAAATCCACTGTACCAATTGTGACTAAATTTGGCAGAGATCTTCCTGGCTTGTAGTGCTTTCAGATTTGTACAAAGGATGCTGACCTGCCATCGAATATGGCCATCTTTACTAAAAATAGAAAACCTTTAAACAATTTTTTCTCAACTACTGCTCAACAGAATTTGACAACATTTACAGAAAGCATCCAGATACAAAGGACTTTCAAATTTGTTCAAATAATGCCAATCGACCATTATGGCCAATGATACTAAAACTAGAAAAACCTTTAAATGACATTCTCAAACACTGTTCAACATATTTTGACCAAATTTGACAGAAAGCATTCTGTTATAAAGTACTTGCAAGTTTGTACAAATGATGTCAAATATAGCAGCTGTTACAAAAAATAGAAAAATCTTCAAATGACTTCTTAAAAACTACTCAGCAGAATTTGACCAAATTTTTCAAAAGCAGCCTGGCATAAGGGGATTTCAGATTTGTATAAATAATGCCAATCCACCATCAAATATGGCCACCATTACTAAAAATTCAAAAATCTGTAATCGACTTCTCAAAAACAGCTCAACAGACTTGGACAAAAAATTTGACAGAAAGCATTGAGGCAAAAATTGCTTTCCAGTTTTGTACAAATGATGCAGCCGGCCATCAACTTTGGCAGCTGTTACTAAAAATAAAAACATCTTTAAATTACTTCTTCTCAGAAACTGCTCAGAAGAATTTTACCAAATTTGTGCGAAGGCATCATGGTGTGAAGGGCTTTCATGCTTTTACAAAATAATGATGCTGTTTTCACTTCATTTCTGACTGCCATTACTAAAAAATAGGGAAAAAAAATTATTTTCAGAAACCAGTAAGCAGAATTCGACAATGTTTGACAGAAAGCATCCAGGCAAAAATGACTTTAAGGTTTAAACAAATAATGCCAATCCATGATAAAAATGTCCCCCATTGCTAAATACAGAAAAACATAACAATGAATGTAAGTCTTGGGACGCTCTTAATTATTTCTTAAAATGATGTCTTCATGGTCTATCAAAGTTGGGACATGAAAGTAATTTTTTTCATGTACTGTAAGTCTTTGGACACCTTAGGCATTTGTTTCTACTTGCTGATTGGCATATTCTATGGATCACAGTGTTATTTAAAACAAACAAAAATGACTTCATGGTTGTTAAGGGATTACTGTTATGATTTAATAGATGGGACTGTTATAAAATTAATATAAATTGTTGTTAAAAAGATAAATTTAATTTTCTTCTTATTTCTATTTAAAATATGTATAATTTCCTCGTACAGTGACAAGAAATTTAGCATTACCACGATATTGTACCCATGTTGACAATAACTTCTCCATTTTTTGCTCTAGTTTACTATTGTCAGTTTATACATTATTGCAATAAAAGTGTTTAAAGTCACCAGCAGTTAAATTTTTTTGCCTTGAAAATTTAAATACCTAACTCATTAAAATGTGGTTCCAGTATTACAACAACGAAAATAGTGCCCAGGTATGGTTCATCACTCGCATTTAGTAACCTTGTTTACATTATTGTGTCACCTCATGTACATTGAAGATTTTAACTTGCTCTGAATGAAGTACTTTTATTGGTTTTCAAATCATGGTACCGCTGCATTAAACTTAATTAATGATGCTAAAAAATGATAAAGAAGTCCCAGAAATAGTGCATTGAAAATACTTGCATTAACAATGTGGTGGTTACAGTGATGGCTATAAATCCACTATAGATTTTAAAACAGTTAATTGGTTTAAATTAATGCTGTAGAACAAAGAGGTACTGGCATTGCGCCCTGACAAAATTCCCTATTCCCCCAAGCCAGGTAAAGGGTTTAAACAGTTAACTGGCTTGGATTGCTTGTCAGAAAACAAGACACATGACTGCCTGACATTTCCAACAATTATAATCAAAGGGAGATGCTAAAACAACCAGCTTGCCATAATCAATAGTGGAATGAATACTGTGTTGAAATTATGATTCGCGTAAGCCGAAACAAAAAACTACAATGGATCAATGATTATCTAGTTGGATCTTTATTCAGCATTTTAACCTATATTATGGTAATTCTTTAATGAAGATATGATGGTTATGTGAAGATAGGATGGTCATGTGCTTAATCTATTTATAAATATTCATGGAACATTTGTGTCTTTTTATATGGATTACTTTACTTTATTGGATTGCTTTACTTTATTGGATTGTTTTACTTTATATGGATTACTTTACTTTATATGGATTGCTTTACTTTATTGGATTGCTTTACTTTATTGGATTGCTTTACTTTATTGGATTACTTTACTTTATTGGATTACTTTACTTTATTGGATTACTTTACTTTATTGGATTACTTTACTTTATTGGATTACTTTACTTTATATGGATTACTTTACTTTATTGGATTACTTTACTTTATTGGATTACTTTACTTTATTGGATTACTTTACTTTATTGGATTACTTTACTTTATTGGATTACTTTACTTTATTGGATTGCTTTTTATCAAAGAAAAAAGGTACCTCTTGAGCACATGAAACAAAGTAAATAAAACAGTAATGGACACATAGCTAAAATGTGATCTGGAAGAATGACATATGGTAAAAAGGATGAAAAAAGCAAAATCTGCTCATATTATTTTTAGGAATAAACAAAGATATGTGACACTAAGCATCATATTGACTGAGTAGGTACTGTACACTATATAGGTCTATTTTCGGTCTTACTGTAAGCACAAAGTGGTTCATGAATTGTGAAGTCTTTAATTACCTTTGTTTTATTTCCTGTTGGAGAATCAGAAAATACGCACATGCAAAATAATAATAATATAAAAGAAATCATAGTAGTTTGTAACAGTTTATTGACATCGTAACTAAACTAGCACTGGTCACTGACATGTGGCGATCTTGCCAATTATGTCTTAAAATTTGTGTCTGTAAGTGTTGGGACACTGAAAAGTTTTATATTTTTTTGTGCATATAAGTCTTGGGACATGAAAGATAATAATTATTTTTTTTATATTCCAAGACTTACATTGATTACGGTATACAATTAACAGCCCTGGAAGAAATTTCTATAGAAAGCATTCTACTGACCCGTATTTCTAGGTCAACTGCTTTTGTTGATATTATGACCTAAGCAGTGTGATGTTTCAAGAATGATTATAAACTGATTACAGTCAAGTCCTATTAATCCATTTTCTATATACATCACAAGATTTTAGTGTCCTGAAATTTTGACAAATCTTTAATTACAGCTTTTTAATGGCATATACTGTTGGCCAATATCAGTGGCAAAAAAATAAATATTTTTTGTGTAATGAATGTTGTAAAGACACATGAAATGTTTTGGTTTATTTTGACACAAAGGGATTATTGTTTTACAAATAATAATAATTGATGCAGACACTGAGGTTTTTTTAAAACACATTTATCAGAAAAACATCAGTCATTACTATTTCATTGTAAGCAGCAGCACTGGTCCATCTTCCCACTTATCCTAATTGTAACATATCTTTTAAGAAATTGTGAATATTTTAATCTAAATCCTACTTTCACAATTCGATATCCATACAAGGTTAGATACCCATGCAAAGTTAGATAACCATACAAAGTTTGATAACCATACAAGGTTAGATATTCATACAAAGTTAGATATCCATACAAGGTTAGATATCCATACAAAGTTAGATATCCATACAAGGCTAGATAATCATACAAAGTTAGATATCCATACAAAGTTAGATATCCATACAAAGTTAGATAATCATACAAAGTCAGATACCCATACAAGGTTAGATATCCATACAAGGTTAGATATCCATACAAGGTTAGATATCCATATAAGGTTAGATACCCATACAAAGTTAGATATCCATGCAAGGTTAGATAATCATACAAAGTTAGATAACCATACAAAGTTAGATATCCATACAAAGTTAGATACACATATAAGGTTAGATATCCATACAAAGTTAGATATCCATACAAGGTTAGATACCCATACAAGGTTAAATAATCATATAAAGTTAGATATCCATCCAAAGTTAGATATCCATACAAAGTTAGATATCCATACAAGGTTAGATATCCATACAAAGTTAGATACCCATGCAATGTTAAATAATCATACAAAGTTAGATATCCATACAAAGAAAGTTAGATATCCATACAAGGTTAAATAATCATACTAAGTTAGATATCCATACAAAGTTAGATATCCATACAAGGTTAGATAATCATACAAAGTTAGATATCCATACAAAGTTAGATACCCATAAAAGTTAGATATCCATACAAAGTTAGATACCCATACAAAGTTACATATCCATACAAGGTTAGATAATCATACAAAGTTAGATATCCATACAAGGTTAGATATCCATACAATTTTAGATATCCATATAAGATTAGATATCCATATAAGGTTAGATATCCATACGAAGTTAGATATACATATAATGTTAGATAACCATACAAAGTTAGATATCCATACAAGGTTAAATAATCATACAAAGTTAGATATCCATACAAGGTTAGATATCCATATAAGGTTAGATATCCATACAAGGTTAGATATCCATATAAGGTTAGATATCCATACAAGGTTAGATATCCATATAAGGTTAGATATCCATACAAAGTTAGATACCCATACAAAGTTAGATATCCATGCAAGGTTAGATAATCATACAAAGTTAGATAACCATACAAAGTTAGATATCCATACAAAGTTAGATACACATATAAGGTTAGATATCCATACAAAGTTAGATACCCATACAAGGTTAAATAATCATACAAAGTTAGATATCCATACAAAGTTAGATATCCATACAAAGTTAGATATCCATACAAGGTTAGATATCCATACAAAGTTAGATACCCATGCAATGTTAAATAATCATACAAAGTTAGATATCCATACAAAGAAAGTTAGATATCCATACAAGGTTAAATAATCATACCAAGTTAGATATCCATACAAAGTTAGATATCCATACAAGGTTAGATAATCATACAAAGTTAGATATCCATACAAAGTTAGATACCCATAAAAGTTAGATATCCATACAAAATTAGATACCCATACAAAGTTAGATATCCATACAAGGTTAGATAATCATACAAAGTTAGATATCCATACAAGGTTAGATATCCGTACAATGTTAGATATCCATATAAGATTAGATATCCATATAAGGTTAGATATCCATACAATGTTAGATATCCATACAATGTTAGATATCCATATAAGATTAGATATCCATATAAGATTAGATATCCATACAAGGTTAGATATCCATACAATGTTAGATATCCATATAAGATTAGATATCCATATAAGGTTAGATATCCATACAAAGTTAGATATACATATAATGTTAGATAACCATACAAAGTTAGATATCCATACAAGGTTAGATACCCATACAAGGTTAAATAATCATACAAAGTTAGATATCCATACAAAGTTAGATATCCATAAAAAGTTAGATAATCATACAAAGTTAGATAGCCATACAAAGTTAGATATCTATACAAGGTTAGATAACCATACAAATTTCAATATCCATACAAGGTTAGATAACCATACAAAGTTAGATATCCATACAAGGTTAGATAACCATACAAAGTTAGATAACCATACAAAGTTAGATATCCATACAAGGCTAGGTAACCATACAAAGTTAGATATCCATTCAAAGTTAGATATCCATACAAGGGTAGATAAAAAAAAAACCATACAAAGTTATATATCCATACAAAGTTAGATATCCATGCAAAGTTACATATCCATACAAGGTTAGATAACCATACAAAGTTAGATATCCATACAAGGTTAGATAACCATACAAAGTTAAATATCCATACAAAGTTTGATATCCATACAAGGTTAGAATACCATACAAAGTTAAATATCCATACAAAGTAAAATATCCATACAAAGTTACATATCCATACAAGGTTAGATATCCATTCAAAGTTAGATATCCATACAAAGTTAGATATCCATACAAAGTTAGATATCCATGCAAAGTTAGATAACCATACAAAGTTAGATATCCATACAAAGTTAGATATGCATACATATCCATACAAAGTTAGATATCCATGCAAAGTTATATATCCATAGATATCCATACAAAGTTAGATATCCATGCAAAGTTAGATATACATACAAAGTTATATATCCATAGATATCCATACAAAGTTAGATATCCATGCAAAGTTAGATATCTATACAAAGTTAGATAACCATGCAGAGTTAGATATCCATACAAAGTTAGATATCCATGCAAAGTTAGATATCCATACAAAGTTAGATATCCATACAAAGTTAGATATCCATAAAAAGTTAGATAACCATACAAAGTTAGATATCCATACAAAGTTAGATATCCATACATATCCATACAAAGTTAGATATCCATACATATCCATAAAAAGTTAGATATCCATGCAAAGTTAGATATCCATACAAAGTTAGATATCCATTCATGCCAGAAGTCTTCTGCATTTATAGCATATATATTAGGATCTTTTCAAGACATAATTTTAGCATGTATAAAATCTTGGTAAAAAATAGTTACCTTGCTAATTTATCTTAAATTTTAGACTTGCTAATATATTATGGTTTACAGTATCTACTTAATGCTGTTTATAATGTGCTAAGATGTAAAGAATTTATTGCAGGGCATTCACAGTTGTATTCCTTTATCAATTAGTTAGATTCATCTGATGATGTTGATGTTGAACAGTTTGTGTTGAATATATAAGACTTGATTGTACCATACATTAGTATATAATTAATCTTTGTTGCAAATATCAGAAATGTAGATTGAAATAATTCATGTTAGCAGCAAATATATGAATTAAACAGTTACTATTTTAAAATTTTTAAATGGTTCAGGCATTGACTGGTCTGAGGAAAAATGTTTTATTTATTCATTCATATTTCTTTCAGAATAATCATTTGGAAAAGGTCAATCAAGCAGTCTACTTAATCACATTAAAGACAGAAGTGAGTTACAGGTTTACCTGAGTAATTTTTTTTATTATCCGTCAATCTGCAATATTCATGGAGGATTTAATTTAGTTTATTTGGCTAAAGAATATTCACACATATTAAATTCATTATGAAAAATACTGTTGAGGTTTGGTATTGCGTAAACTGGTAAACTGTAATTCCACAAAAATTTGATCCCCATGAAATCTTCCTTTTTACTTCCAAACCATGAACTGTATCTCTAAGAATATTTCTGACTTACTATATGTAAAGTATAGCTGGCATTATTCAGACATGTAGGGGACCAGAATAAACTAATAATTTTGATAATTATAGTTTGTTTTGATTGAATTATCACATTATTTCAGCAGTAAAGGAAATTATAACCAAAGAAAATTAGAATTTGTGTCAGGGCCAAGGCTTTTACAGTGTACTTTAACATTAGGTATTGGTGTGCAGTAATATCTTTATTAGTTCTCTCATCATGCTCATAACAATGTGGTTGATAAAACAACAACAGGAACCATTGTTTTTATAAAAAAAGAGTCATATCTTTTGTTTTTGTTTTTTTTTATTATAAGCAAACATAATTTCCAGTTATGAATTTTTCTTTAAAAATTCTTCTTTCTGTTAGGTCCCAGGCCAGAAGAATTTACAAGAAGTACAGTTTTCTTGTACACAGGAACAGTTACAGGTAGCATTATCACAAAATGTGAAGAGATAAAAAGAGATTCTTTGTGCCCCATTATCAAATGTTGTAGGGGCATATAGTGTTACCCTTGTAAATTTGTCTCTCTGGTTATGTTTTATGTTTAGGTCAGGTTGTGGTAACTGCGGTAGCTCAATTGGTAGAGCATCAAACTCATTATCCAAGGGTTGCGGCTTCGATACCCACCCATGCCAGCATGAGTAGGCTGCCTCAGTGTGTTCTTGGGAAAGGCACTTGACTCCCATTTCCTTGGCATGCTATAGCAAATGATGTGTTAATAGTGCTGTTAAACCAACAGCGACAACAAAGTTAGGTTGCAGGCACTTTGGTCGGGCATTCATCTTCCATAAACACATTTTTATGCCTTACCTTGATAGGAACATACAATGTAACCCTTGTCCATCCATCTGTCTGTTCATATAAGTCTTTCATTTCCATCATTTTCAAGCACTGTAATGAATGTTCATGTTCCATGAGCACATTTCTAGATCTCTTTAATTGATTTCACATTATTCATACATTTGTAATCAATTTTTAAATGGAAAAGATTGAATTTTTAAAAATTTGTTACACACTTTTTTTAACAATATAAAGTCCAGTTGTGCCTGAACTAAACTAAACTTCTCTTGAATTGCATTTAAAGTAGAAGTGCATCAGATTTGTATACTGTGTTTTATTAAATTGCACTTTTTAGCTAGTGCACAAAGGATTACTGTGTTGTCAATCATTTTTTGTCACACTTTTTGTTAGGAGTTGCAGTGGCTGCATAGCTCTTGTGCCAGACTCGCAACTGAAAGGGTACAGGTTAAATCCATTGGATCAGTCCCAGTTGGCCACCATGTTGTGTCATTGGATGGCGCACTATACTCTATTTGACTCGGCACTAAATAGCCTACTTATAGCCTACTTGTGTTGATGTGCCATAAAACACCAAACCAGAACTGAACACTTTGTGCTAATTATTTTGTTGGGGTGTATAAATAATTATACATACAAATATCCTAGGTGTACAATTGTCAGTAAAAAGACTTGCACTGCAAAAAAATAAATGATTTTCTTTTTAATGGCTCAAGAGTGTATGAAAACTTTAAGGGTACAAAAATGACAGACAATATGGTAGCATAGGTTTACCTTAAAAAATGTGAGTCTTTTCAGGAGAAAAAGAAATAAACTTTGTTGTGTTTTTTTTTAATACAAAGAATTAAGAAGATTAGAAAGATATAACCTATCCAGCTCTCATGACTGGTATAGCATGCATATTGTCAAAGGGCAGACTAAACCCAGTAAATGTAATTTTACAAATTTTTTGTGTGCATGTAGCTTTTACATTGAAATCATTCACTACACCAATTTGCTGTTTTTTTTATGATTTAGTACAGTCAAGATGAACTGCAACTGTATCTCAACTGACCAATTAATAGATCCTCAAATTGGACTTTTTAAAAGTCATGCTTTGTGTAATTGCAGCAGGTATAGAGTCAAATTAACAACAATTGTAAAACTTATAGCCTAAGCAGGTTAAGATTTAAATGTGTTAGCTTTTGTTTTCCCAGATGTAATCGTACCAGAAGGCAGCATGTTTAAGGTTTAAATGTTTTTTCTTCAAATACATTACCAGATCATAATACATCAAGAGTACAACCACTACCTTGCAAATCCAGCCCTCACAATCATAATACATCAAGAGTACAACCACTACCTTGCAAATCCAGCCCTCACAATCATAATACATCAAGAGTACAACCACTACCTTGCAAATCCAGCCCTCACAATCATAATGCATCAAGAGTACAACCACTACCTTGCAAATCCAGCCCTCACAATCATAATACATCAAGAGTACAACCACTACCTTGCAAATCCAGCCCTCACAATCATAATACATCAAGAGTACAACCACTACCTTGCAAATCCAGCCCTCACAATCATAATACATCAAAAGTACAACCACTACCTTGCAAATCCAGCCCTCACAATCATAATACATCAAGAGTACAACCACTACCTTGCAAATCCAGCCCTCACAAGCTTCTTTTTAGCAACAAAAGTCATCTGTGCACCTAGGTGGAAGTTAGACAAGAGTGATCTTCCCTTGGATTGAGGTATGGGTGCCAAGTCCTGTCCATACATGAGTTACTAATTCCTCTTGTGCTAAGAAGTAATGCTCTTTTCTGAGACCTTGCAAAACCAATATCCACTTGTGCCTTTTCACCATTTGAGCTATTTTGGGAGTTTTCTCACACAGGGAAGTATACTCCATCTCTATTTCTATCTGTTTCTTGCTCAATCTTTATTGAAGATGAATATTCTATGGTCCATCATACATCAGTCAATGCAACTACTGTGACAGTACTCGACTTTGTCAATGAATTCTGTGAAACAGTTGTCTGTTGTTACATGCATGTAATTGCCATAGGCATTTATTGTTTTCATTTAATTTAGCATCCTCGTCACAGAAAGTTTAATGTGATGATTGATTGATTTCACCTATGCTTGCTATTATTCTGCTGCCTATATTTACAGGTGTCAGTACTATGAGCAGTATTGAGTGCATGGGTTGTAAGCATCTCTAGCTTGAACTGATGTTAACCACCATACCTGCATATGTTTTGTATTGCTTTCAGTTTGGGTCATACATGGCATATATCCCAATGTTGACCTGAGAAGGTATGGGTGGCCATCATTTCTACTCATTACGAGCAATGAAAGAGGGAGGAACACATGATCAATGAATGCAGACTCCAACACCACCTCTGTTAACATTTTACTCCCTGTTACTCTGGGCAGTTCAGATTTCTTGACAATAAATTAGGCCAGAACCGACATAGTACAGCGGCCCATCTGGACCAGGAGTAGATATACTATTAACATAGATATACCGTGGTGCTGGCTACAGTGATCTTTCCCGAGATAGCTGGTACTGGACTTGGTCACCAAACACCAAACGACTGTGGACAATATCAGCGCCAGCACAGTCTCAACCTATGCCTTTAACTCCCGGTAGCAGATACAGTGATCGATTTTCTTGGTAAACCCATTCCCAGCTTCAAGAAACAGATAGTGCTTGAGCTGTCAGCTATTACAGTTTCAACACTGGCTTTGACCTGAATGCCAGTTATATAAAGTATTCATTGCTGGAATTGGTTATGGTGATAGTTTTTTTGGTATTCACAGCTTTAAGACACAGGTAGCATACATGCACCTGGCCATTACAGTCCCAGCACTGGCTCTGTCGTGAATGCCAATCATATCAAGTATTCGGCACTGGAATCAGGTATGGTTATCGATCTTCCCGGTGTACCCATTCCTGACATTAAGATATAAAAAGCACCTGGCAGCCAGCCATGACAGTTCCAGTACTGGCTCTGACCTGGATGCCAAGCATATTAAGCATATCCAGCATCATAATCAGTGAACTGTTACACAATACCTAGTACTGGACCAAAGGATGTATAGCAGACAAGCAGCAAATAGTTCCATCATTGGTCCTGGCTCTGTCTTGACCCAGTACCAGCTATGGTGATACCCTGTTCACAGACACCAAGTATCAGCCCCAGATCATTATATTGAATGCCAGGAGATAAATGTTTTCCAAACTGAACAGATGCCCAGTGTTTGTTCACTGTCCTACACAGCCTGTTTTGCTAGGTCAGTAGTTGCACCACAGAAGACTCTTCTATCACCATTGTGAAGATTCACACACACAAGCATCATCTTGTACAGAAAAGACTCAGCCTTCCACACATTGATTGATGAGGTTTTCCAGCTTCTGCTCACAGAGCTCTGTCCACCTCCTCCTTCAAAACCACCTATTATATGTACTAAATCCTTATACAAATTCCCACGTCTATTGATCTGTTAGTCAAGAAAGGCCATTTGTTACTCAAGTAACTACCACCATCTGACCAAGTTGCTGACATACATAGTTGCTTGGAAAGGCTACTTGAAGTACTATGTGTCAACAGTCCTTTTCTTGTGCACAAAGCAGTGGCCAGCAATTTTAACCCAGCATGCTACAAGACACGGCCACTGACCTTTCACACTAGTCCCAGCTGTCAACAGAGGTATTGTTGGCCTGGGACTGTCAATATTTCTCTGTGCATATATACCAGAAGTCCTTCCTCAACTGCTTTGAAATGTCGTAGAAATAGGACCCATGTTCACTTTGGTTTCCATGGCTAGTTTTTCAGAAGTCTGAATATATCCGAAACCCTTCATCATGTACCCTGCTGACACTAATGCTTGGGAGTCAACCTCTTGTGAGGCTCATATGGTAATACCCCCTCCTGACACTAATGCTTGGGAGTCAACCTCTTGTGTGGCTCATGTTGTAATATCCTGTTGACACTAATACTTGGGAGTCAACCTCTTGTGTGGCTCATGTTGTAATACCCTGCTGACACTAATGCATGGGAGTCAACCTCTTGTGTGGCTCATGTTGCAATACCCTGCTGACACTAATGCTTGTGAGTCAACCTCTTGTGTGGCTCATGTTGTAATACCCTGCTGACACTAATACTTGGGAGTCAACCTCTTGTGTGGCTCATGTTGTAATACCCTGCTGACACTAATGCATGGGAGTCAACCTCTTGTGTGGCTCATGTTGTAATACCCTGCTGACACTAATGCTTGGGAGTCAACCTCTTGTGTGGCTCATGTTGTAATACCCTGCTGACACTAATGCATGGGAGTCAACCTCTTGTGTGGCTCAACACTCACTTACCTAATGACATAGTTGCATCCATTAACCTTCACCTGGTGGATAGAGATGCATTTCTCCATGCCTGTTATTTGGGGAAATTATCACAAAGCCATTTTTAGATTGCAAAGTCATACCAATGAAGCACATTTCATGGATTCAGCAACCCAGAGCCTTGCCTTTGGAGAGATCAAAGAACAAAAAATACCCCTAAGGCATGCAAAATGTGAAACATCCCTTCCAGTCACTTTCTCTTTATCCCATCAGCAATAATTCCATTATTACACTTCCTCTCTAACCTGCCAGTGGGAGGAATTCAACTTTTCAACTGAATTGGGACACTGCTATACTGACCCATGGGTGAGACAGATTATTTAGGAGGGCATCCAGACCACAATTTCTGTATCCCTCTCCCATTATAAATGGTAACCATCATTACATATGTCCTAAGAGACCTGTACAACATTGATGTCTTGTGGCAATAATCAACACTCTGCTTACAAAAAGGGCAATTGAGATTGTTCACAATGCAGACTCACTGGGATTTTACTCCAGAACATTTCCTTGACCCCAGAGCCAATGGCAGACTCCCTCCAATCAAGGATTTAAACTCTCGCACCCACTTTATTCAGGCAACATATTAAGAATGAAGACACTGCAGTTGGTTCTAAATGCAGTTCAGGAGGAAGTTTTTACAATCATCCTGGACCTCCAAGATGCATACTTTCACATAGCAAGGTCAGTCTGTTTTGTACCAAGACATGCAGTTGCTTGCTTCATTGTGGCTTTACCTTGGATTCCTTGACAAGAAGGACAAATCCAAGCTCAATCCCATCCAAGCAATTCAGTCATCTGGACATGGAGTTCTAAACCATCCGGAACCAAATCTGCCATGCTCGAGATTTTGGAATCATGTCGGTGGTGTCTACCATTCACTCAGAGAATCAAATTTCAGCCCGGAAATTTGTGCAAACTTTGGTCTTCACAATATAACAATGGATCCCTTCATTTTGGACACTTGTTCAAGAGATTCCTGCAGATAATCGTTCTATTCCAGTGGCAGCTAGTTTTTACCCTCTAGACCATTGATCTAGTTTTGGTCTATATGTAGTCCCATATCAGTAAATAGGATGGCCTTACTTGGCTTATGACAGGCATCCCACTGCAGAAGCAACTACAGTAAATCATGATCTACTAAGACACCAGCATTCTACGGTGCCCATCTCCTGCCCTCCTTCCTTCCTAGAAGTGAGTGGGGTTTGGACCCCTCAGGAGTGCTCATTATGCAGTTATCACTTGGAGGTGATGGGCCATAGTGCATACCTTTCAATCATGGCAGGAGATGCTGTCTGGAAAGGTCATTCTCATTCTGTCCAACATATCAGCTGTCTTCAATAACATCAGAAGGCAAGGGGGACACAAGTCCCCACACCTCAGATTCCTGGTTTGGGATTTTCTCAGCTGGTGTCATAGCTGACAAATCCATATCCAAGTCCACCACATCCCAAGCAGGCTGTATGTCCTAGCATACTCAGTGTCCTGTTATGTATATTGAATTTATAATATGTGCCCATGATTGTAAGTTGTACTTTAGTCAGATTATGGTCATTTTGTAAACAACATTTTTACATAGCATTTGAGTTTAAGGCCGGTTTTGTTAGCAGCTGGACTGTTATTTCCATGTCTTGTTGTGATAAACGTCAGGTACACAAAGTAATTTTCCATAAAAATTACTCATATTCTGATGTGAGAATTGTCAGGTAATCCAGTATTTTTCCCATTAGAATTACTCATATTGTGATATGATATAGGTCATGTAGGCATGTGTATTTATATTCAGATTTTGGTAAACAAATTCATTCCTATTCCATAATTGCAGTTCTAAAAGATCAGTCTGTAAGATTCTATTTTAGTTGTGTTGTTGAAATCAGATATAATTCAGGGAGAGGAATTATTTATTTACAATATTCATTGGGAATACTAAAGTGCTCATAGATTTTAGGACTTTTTGGGATTTGTGTGAGTTCACTCAAAACATTCCAGATTACATCATTGTGGTACATCAGGACATTCAAGACTTGTGGTAAATCAGGACATTCAAGACTATTGAAATTCATTCGGAACATTCTATAATTTTGGACTTGTGATTAGGATGCTTAGGATTATTTGGACTTTAATTCATGTTATTGTAAGTATCTTTTGAAGTTTCACTTTAATTGTCTAGAAATAAATTGCTTAATGATTTTATGTGATTTTGTTGGTGTCATTTTCTTTCTTTTAAATATTTTTTTAGGCCATAGAGTCATAACAGTCCCATCAGATTCAGCTGATTTATACTGTATGATTCTTGCTTCCCTTGATCTTTAATCAAAATTTACACCCACTGACAAAGTGGAATGCAAAGGTTCCGGCCTTTATTTTTCCAGTCTGAGATCAGAAGTCTGGGAAGTTGGCACCCTTTTCTTGAATTGGAATGATCTGACAACATATGCTCTTCCCCTTCTCCTCTCCAATTGCTATCTAATCCTAATTGTTCCCCTCAAGTGGGAAAAAATAATCAATCATGAATCTATTGAACTTAGCAGCAGAGATTCCAGGGGAAATCCTGTATTCTCTCTGCCTGTTCAAACAGTCATAAATGCAGATCTTCCATCCATACCCAGAGATGCTCAACCTGCAGGCTTGGCTCATGTCTATCAAACCCTTGGAGGAAAATTGTTTCCAGAACAAGTGGTGGACAGATTGCCCAAGCAGGAAGGCACACCATTTTGTTTAAAATGTAGGGAAGTGGAGAGTTTTTCTCCAAGTGGTGCAAGTAGAAACACATTCCCTTGAAAGTCTGGATATAACAGTTAGCTGACTTTCTCCTTTTGCTCTCCAAGGAGAAGTTACCTTCCATCTTTTTCAAGGGCTACCATTTCACAATCATAGATACATTCTGACATCATGCAAGGGAGGATATAGGCCAGAACAAAGACTTCTCAGACCTTCTTGTGAAGTTTTAATGTCTCAACAAAAGGTTTGGCCCATCATCCAAAATGGAATATTCAGTGGGGTCTCATGTGTTTGAAAGAAGCAACTTTTTTAACCAATGTCTAGAGTTTCATTGAGACACCTATATTACAAATTATTAGTCATTCCAGTCAGATAAGGGAGATACACACCTTGTTTGTTGATTCAGACCATCAACATTTCTTCTCAAATTCACTCGTAATGGCCTATTCTTTCACTGCCAAGAACAGGCTCCCATTCATGGGGAATTAGTCCCATGTCTTGAAATGTCTTTCTTCCTTAGACCCTTTGCTCTAAGGGCATTTACTGGAACCCAAAAGGGTTCTGAAGTGGAATCCAGGTGAACTGAGCTGATCAGAACAGGGAGAACTTCCTTGTTTTTACCACTCAAGAAAAAGGGACAATATTTCCATTTAGACTCTATCATCCTGTATAGAATGGGTTATCCTCTCTGCATATGAGGAACTCACCCAGGACCAATGCATTGTTGCAGATATTGCCTCATGAGGTTACGACAGTAGCACTAGCATAGCATTTGAATGTAACTGTCCCCTAACTGACATTATCCAAGCCATGGGATGCAGGGCAGGGATGACTTCCTCGAGCTTTTACCACAAAGACCTATAATTTCAAAGAGCTCAGTTTGACCTGGTAGGACCTATAGCAGCAGACAACAGCCTTGACCTGACCACGTAGTTCAGTAGCTTCTTAATGACAGTCACTCTACTTCTACTGGATTTGCATGAGTGTAATTTTTCTACAAGCCGTGTCCAAGCATATCTGTATGCTAACTCTAGCCTGTATCTCTAATGAGATTTGAAACTACTAGCCTGTATCTCTCATGAGATTTGAAACTAGCCTGTATCTCTCATGAGATTTGAAACTGCTTCATGTACATTAAGGGACCGGAGATTGGGCCTCCTCCAATGTAAGGTGATGTAATGCTCTCAACTTCTTACCTCGTTTCCTAATGTATTATAATAGGGTGATGTATTTGACAAAGAAACCAATTTTTGGAGTAAAATATATATCTTTGATAATACTTACCCAATAATATACAGGCACACCCTCCCAGCCTCACCACAGTTATATTAAAACCTAATAGGGTGTGCACATCTGCTTCAACATGTAAAACTGCCTGAACCCAGATTAGGAGTAAACCATTTGATTGTATGGGTACACAGTGAGTTCCATAAAAACAGTCGAGTCATTCTTTAACGTACAGAGGAAAAAATAAATAAAATAAACCCAATATTCATTTAAACTTTTGTTTATAACTATGACTTTGCTTTACTGCAGCTCGAAAGCGCGGAGTATAATGTTTTATTATATTAGCCAATCGCGCCACCCCTACAACTTAAATGGTTCTGTTCCAATCACTGGCAGGACAGTTTTCTGTGTACATGTGAATGATCTGAAGTTAGAAAATAAAAAGGGTTAAGAGGGGGGAGAAGGGGTTTTATTTGTGTGGCAATTACCAAAACTGCTTCTGGCAATTCGGACCATAAACTCATTTTAGTGGGTGTGTATGACGGTTGATTGAGCAGGCATTGATAGTCTATTGTCTTTCCTTAAAAAGGTAGGTAAATTAATTGATTTATAAATTCGGGTAAGAAACTTTATCACTCCACCACATTGTTTGCTTGACTTGTGAAGACCTAATCTCGAAGCTAATTGCATTTGTTTAACTCTGGACTTAATCCTGCCCAGGGCTTCAAGCTTCTCTTTAATAGTAATAGCTTTATGTTTCTATCTCCCGTTATCCGTTGTAAATACCCACTAATTAACACTCTGACACCTATTTCTTTGAACGACTACAGCAAGAATAATTGTTATGGAATAACGTGGTCATTTGTATAGAGAATGCATGATATTATTAACTGGTCAATTGATTGCGTGATGATTGTCTGATAACACCGCAAAGCCAACTGCACATGTTGGCATTTTTTTTTTTTTTTTAATGTTTTTATAAATCATTGCCCCATAATTTGAATAACCTTTAGCAGCGAGATTGACTTTGCTAATTAGCAATTACTTAAATTAATTGATTTATAAATTCCGACAAGAATCTTCTTTCTTTTGAACAATAATTGTACACAGAATGCATTGAATAAAAACACAATGAAGACTTACTGGCTTTATTGTTCATGATTCAAAAATAATAAGATTAACAGTTTTGCAGTACTTCAAGAAATTTTTGAAATTATTGTAAAATTTTGGGAGCCATGCCACGATCATGTTATATCCAAATTCATACACGATCTCTACCTCAAAATGATAATTAATTTTTTACACATTATTTTTCGTACTTTGAAAAAAATATTAATTTTTTCATGTACAAAAAATATATGAAATTTCGGGAGCCATGGCACAATCGTGTTATATCTGAATTCATGCTATAACGAAGTGTGTTATAGTGCGGCTTTACTGTACATACTTTGGCATTGTGAAAATGGGACCAGATGTTGCACAAAATGTATATTTATAACTTTGCTACTAAAAGTTTTCAAAGTTAGCTCTCTCCATTCTTTGCAAATTTCATTGGCTGTGCATGATTTTATCAGACAATTGCTAATCTTTGATCCATTATGATAGTGTAACATCTGTGTTAACCCATTTCATATGGGATATGATTCCAGTCATACTTTACCTTTTCATATGGGATATGATTCCAGTCGTATGTTCACTACATTCCGTCTACCATTTCATGGAAGTGTGCATCAAACCATGTAATACGTCATTATTTTACATGTACTCTTTGAAAAGAAGGAAATAAAGGTTGAAGGTACACAAATGCTAAATTATGCAGTGACAGCATGATCTACAAATTACAAATACCTGAAAAACTGGTAAAACTTCAATTTAAAAATTGAGTTTTAATGTGCGGAGATCAAATTGGTGGCAAGTACTGAAGAGGCAAGTGATGGCAGTGATGTTCATGCTGAATTAGTTAAAAATATAGAAAATTTCATGTGGAAAATTGACATTTTAGGCAGTGAGGATCATTATCTTCATCAAAATGAACAGAGATGATAATAACTGGTTATTTGAAAATTTGATTTCAAGCATGAGTTTTAATGTGCAGAGATCAACATGGCAGACAGTTGAAGCGGCAAGTGATGGCAGTGATGTGGATACTGATTTTGATGAAAATGTAGACGATTTTGTGGGGGAAATTGACGTTTTAGGCAGTGTGGATCATGATCTTGACTTTGATGAATGAACTGAGCTGATGATAACTGGTTAGTAGAAAATTTGATTTCAAAACTGAATTTTAATGTGCAGAGATCAAAATGGCAGACAGTACTGAAGCGGCAAGTGTTGGCAGTGATGTGGATGCCGATTTTTATGAAAATATAGACAATTTTGTGGGGGAAATTGACTTTTTAGGCAGTGGGGATCATGATCTTGACTACATCTAAATGAACTGAGTAGATGATAACTAGTTAATTGATTTTTTGGACTCAGATATTGACGATGATGAAGACTTCAGTGCTTTTCAAGATAACTGGACATTTGAGAACTTCACTGCTCATAAAGTTCACCGATATACAGAGGTTGGAGGGACAGTGATTCAACACCCAGAGGAAGCCTTACTGTGTCATTATTTTGATCTGAAATGGAATCCAAATCTTCGGCAACATTTAGTTACAGAAACAAACCTTTACACAGAACAAAAGCACCCACCACCCTGCACCAAAACGGATGCTGATTAATATTCCAACTATGAAGGCATTTATAGGTTTATGTTTTTGCATGGGTGTTTTATGTCTCCCATCAAGGAATGACTATTGGAGACAGAAAAATAAAGGATGTTCAAGGATAATTTCAATTGCATTGTGTCGTATGATCATTTCAATCAAAAATATAGAACTACTTCCCTTTTACACATTTTTGAATTATTAATCATGTGAAGTAACTCACATTTTTAAAACAATTAAATTTTTAACAATATAAATATGTGTACATAATACTGTATTATGAAATTTTACTGCATTCCTGGAAATGGACCAAAGTAAACCCAACAAAACTCTGGTAATTTTGCATTAGAATTTATTATGCAATAAAAATACTTAAACAAAATGAACAGCTTTGTCGACTTTCCTGTAAGAATCTGTTCTGCTTGCTCTCCAATTCTCATGCGAGTAAATTTGATAAAATCTTAAACTGCATAAAATTCCCCATGTTTCATAAACTTATATATAGGAGGTAAAATGAATATTTTAGATAACAAAATTGCATTGTAAGTAAGTTTTAATCAAAATTGAAAGTGTGTTTTTCAGCTTACGTAACTTTACTTTGTGCTGAATTTTTTATACATGAAAATTTTCAATGAAAAACATGACTTTATTGAAAATTTCATGCTTTTTAAAATGGTATATAACTTTGAAAAATGATTTGAAAAACTTGTCCTGTAAAGCCAGATTGACCAACATCACTGCATTCTCTCATGTTGATACAGCACTGACCAAAAATACGTCCAGTTGTGCACAACTGCCTGTCTGATTGGGCTTCAGTATGAAATGGATTAAAGGTGAAATGTGGAGGTTTTGTTTATACTTGTTTTTGAAAATTATTTACCAGAACATCCTATTTTCATTGTTCTTATACAAGTTTATTGCATAGTTTACTATTTGTTGTGTGAACTTTGTAAGTGAGCCCCTCACAAAAGTTGGTGCAGGTATTGCCTGCCCCTGATATATATGTTGAAGTGACATATCATTAGAACAAGAGCCATGCTAATGTAGAGATTATAGTGAAGGGAATTTGCAATAGATTATGAAGTAAACAGTGATCTGGTGGAAATTTAAGAAACTAAAATGACTAATCATCTACCTACATTCAGTATTGTC
The DNA here is from genome assembly GCA_029931535.1 of Margaritifera margaritifera. Taxonomy (NCBI): domain Eukaryota; kingdom Metazoa; phylum Mollusca; class Bivalvia; order Unionida; family Margaritiferidae; genus Margaritifera; species Margaritifera margaritifera. The sequence goes on from JAQPZY010001574.1 coordinate 458,336, forward strand.
AGTGATAGATAGAGAGAAAAGATGAAAACTTAAATGTTGACTGTTGTTCGGAAGAATTATGAAAATATTGTGTATTTTAATTCTGTAAAACAATCTTGACCTTTTGAGGGATATATATTGTAAACATTACATCATACGAATCACAAAGAGAAAGTAAACACATCAAATATCTATTTTCGATCAAAATTATAGATAATAACTCCTTGAAAATAAACTGCAGTTCTTTGAGATGGTAAATGTCCCCTAGCCCACAATAATGTCATCCCTCATCTCCTAACATAATCTTTCATCATTTTCTACTTGATATTTTGTATTTATTACTTCTTCTTTCTTAATCAGTAAAGCAAATGGTAAAATGAATATATAACCCACAATATTTCAATTGAGGAAAAAATGGGTAATTCCTCTTTTGAACAGTCACTTTCCAGTAAAATTCCTGTGTATTTAATCAAATTTAACCATATTATTTGAGGCTTTTCATAACAATATTGGCTTTTTGCACTCATGTTTTGGTACTGGTTCCAGTAATAAACAACAAATTTGCAGATGCAGTTCTAGCATTTGTACACATTTATGAGAATGATCCCAACTTTGAGCAGGAAAAGATTATGGAATCAATTAAAAGTATAATTTTGGGGATCATTCCCAAATATTCCTGAAAGAGGTTGTTGTGAATCTTTTCTAAATTTGCCTGCTAAGATATTTGGAATTTATCCTAAGTTTGCTTATAAAGAGGTATTTGGGATTGATTCCAAGCTTGCCTAAAAATGATTTTTGGGACTGATACCATGTTTGCCAGGTAAAATATTTTTGGGATTGATCCCAAGTTTGGTAAGACATTCTTGGGGTTGGTCCCAAGATTTCCTAGTAAGCCTGGTAAAATATTTTGGGGATCGATCAAAAGTTTGCCAGGTAGATAATTTTGGGGATCAATCCCAAGTTTTCCAGGTAAAGGATTTTTGGGATTTATCCCAACTTTGACTGGAAAGAGATATTTATAGATCAATCCTGTTAGGTATATTGAATTTATAATATGTGTCCATGAGGTAAGTTGTACTGTAGTTAGATTATGGTCATTTTGAAAACAAGTTGTTTACACAGGCATTTCAAAATATCTTGTTGTAAACAAGACATTTACATGGAATTTTGCAATTAGTACATAGTATTTTGCAATAAGACTGTTCCTTTCCATGTCTTTTGTCAGGTAGCATTTTTTTCTAGAAAATACTGTCATAGTTCTTGTGTTTATATATAGGGAGTTTGGTAAGCAATAATTCATTCTTGTTCTAATGGTCAGTCTATGAAGAATAATTTTAATAATCAAATGTTTATAGTTGTGTTGTTAAAATCAGAGCAAATTCAGAGAGAGGAATTATTTATTTAAAATATTCATTGAATTACTAAAGTGCTCATTCTCATTTTATATTGATACGTGACTTTGGGATTTTTTTGAATTCATTCAAAGATATTCTGGATTACATCATTCAGGCATATCAGGACAATCAAGACTACTGGCACATCAGGGCATTCAAGACTATTGGTACATCAGGACATTCAAGGCTATTGGAATTCATTTGGAACATTTTATATTTAGCACTTGTGATTAGGACACTTAGGATTATTGGGTTATTGGGCTTTAATTCATTTTATTGTAAGTGCCTTTTGAATTTTCAGTTTAATTGTCAGAAATAAATTGCTTGTTGATTTTACTTACATTGTTGGTTTCACTTTCTTTCTGTTACATATTTTTTTAAGACTTAGAATTGTAACAATCTAAGATATTTTTGGGATCAATCCCAAGTTTGCCTGACAAGACATTTTATGATTGATCCCAACATGGCATGGTAAAAGAATTTTGGGATTGATTCCAAATCTGCTTGGTGAGAAACTTTTGTGATTGATGCCAAGTTTACCAGGCAAGAGATTGTTGTCATCCATCCAATGTTTCTGTGATAAGGTTTACTTGTTTCAGGGGTGGGGGGTGGAAAAAAGTGTTTGGTTAGGTCAGTCCTTCAAAATGAAACTGAGTTCAGTTAAACGCAGTGTCTTGCCTGTGGACAAAATTATAGTAACATGGTTTTCTGCTTATGCAGGTGTGAAAGAAACCCTAGATTACCAGGGTACAAACATTAGGCACATAGGCATGTAGTAATATTATACCAAAGATTAAATGCATTAATCAACTTGTGTGTAAGAGATACAACTCTGAAAAGCTTTACCACAAACTCTTAATGTTTGTGCTGCCGATCCCAGTAAGACACAAAACAGTACCATTTCAGGATAAAACCTTAAAGCATAATACAGGAATACAGAAAGGAGCAATACATTATGGCACCTAAAAATCCTAAAATCAAGATTTACGAACAAAATTCTATACAATTTTGTTCAGATTTTTATTGCTCAACAACATTTATAAGTAACAGTTCAATACATTTATAAGTAACAGTTCAATACATTTATAAGTAACAGTTCAACACATTTATAAGTAACAGTTCAACACATTTATAAGTAACAGTTCAATACATTTATAAGTAACAGTTCAATACATTTATAAGTAACAGTTCAATACATTATAAGTAACAGTTCAATACATTTATAAGTAACAGTTCAATACATTTATAAGTAACAGTTCAATACATTATAAGTAACAGTTCAATACATTTATAAGTAACAGTTCAATACATTATAAGTAACAGTTCAATACATTATAAGTAACAGTTCAATACATTTATAAGTAACAGTTCAATACATTTATAAGTAACAGTTCAATACATTATAAGTAACAGTTCAATACATTTATAAGTAACAGTTCAATACATTTATAAGTAACAGTTCAACACATTTATAAGTAACAGTTCAACACATTTATAAGTAACAGTTCAATACATTATAAGTAACAGTTCAACACATTTATAAGTAACAGTTCAACACATTTATAAGTAACAGTTCAACACATTTATAAGTAACAGTTCAATACATTTATAAGTAACAGTTCAACACATTTATAAGTAACAGTTCAACACATTTATAAGTAACAGTTCAATACATTTATAAGTAACAGTTCAACACATTTATAAGTAACAGTTCAACAACATTTATAAGTAACAGTTCAACACATTTATAAGTAACAGTTCAACAACATTTATAAGTAACAGTTCAACACATTTATAAGTAACAGTTCAACAACATTTATAAGTAACAGTTCAACACATTTATAAGTAACAGTTCAATACATTTATAATTAACAGTTCAACAACATTTAATAAGTAACAGTTCAACAACATTTAATAAGTAACAGTTCAACACATTTATAAGTAACAGTTCAATACATTTATAAGTAACAGTTCAATGCATTTATAAGTAACAGTTCAACAACATTTATAAGTAACAGTTCAACACATTTATAAGTAACAGTTCAATACATTTATAATTAACAGTTCAACAACATTTAATAAGTAACAGTTCAACAACATTTAATAAGTAACAGTTCAATACATTTATAAGTAACAGTTCAATGCATTTATAAGTAACAGTTCAATGCATTTATAAGTAACAGTTCAACAACATTTATAAGTAACAGTTCAACAACATTTATAAGTAACAGTTCAATACATTTATAAGTAACAGTTCAATACATTTATAAGTAACAGTTCAACACATTTATAAGTAACAGTTCAATACATTTATAAGTAACAGTTCAACAACATTTATAAGTAACAGTTCAATACATTTATAAGTAACAGTTCAACAACATTTATGAGCAACAGTTCAATACATTTATAAGTAACAGTTCAACAACATTTATAAGTAACAGTTCAATACATTTATAAGTAACAGTTCAACACATTTATAAGTAACAAATCAACACATTTATAAGTAACAGTTCAACACATTTATAAGTAACAGTTCAATACATTATAAGTAACAGTTCAATACATTTATAAGTAACAGTTCAACACATTTATAAGTAACAGTTCAACACATTTATAAGTAACAGTTCAATACATTTATAAGTAACAGTTCAACACATTTATAAGTAACAGTTCAACAACATTTATAAGTAACAGTTCAACACATTTATAAGTAACAGTTCAACAACATTTATAAGTAACAGTTCAACACATTTATAAGTAACAGTTCAACAACATTTATAAGTAACAGTTCAACACATTTATAAGTAACAGTTCAATACATTTATAATTAACAGTTCAATAACATTTAATAAGTAACAGTTCAACAACATTTAATAAGTAACAGTTCAACACATTTATAAGTAACAGTTCAATACATTTATAAGTAACAGTTCAATGCATTTATAAGTAACAGTTCAACAACATTTATAAGTAACAGTTCAACACATTTATAAGTAACAGTTCAATACATTTATAATTAACAGTTCAACAACATTTAATAAGTAACAGTTCAACAACATTTAATAAGTAACAGTTCAATACATTTATAAGTAACAGTTCAATGCATTTATAAGTAACAGTTCAATGCATTTATAAGTAACAGTTCAACAACATTTATAAGTAACAGTTCAACAACATTTATAAGTAACAGTTCAATACATTTATAAGTAACAGTTCAATACATTTATAAGTAACAGTTCAACACATTTATAAGTAACAGTTCAATACATTTATAAGTAACAGTTCAACAACATTTATAAGTAACAGTTCAATACATTTATAAGTAACAGTTCAACAACATTTATGAGCAACAGTTCAATACATTTATAAGTAACAGTTCAACAACATTTATAAGTAACAGTTCAATACATTTATAAGTAACAGTTCAACACATTTATAAGTAACAAATCAACACATTTATAAGTAACAGTTCAACACATTTATAAGTAACAGTTCAACACATTTATAAGTAACAGTTCAACAACATTTATAAGTAACAGTTCAATACATTTATAAGTAACAGTTCAACACATTTATAAGTAATAGTTCAACACATTTATAAGCAACAGTTCAACACATTTATAAGTAACAGTTCAACACATTTATAAGTAACAGTTCAACACATTTATAAGTAACAGTTCAATACATTATAAGTAACAGTTCAATACATTTATAAATAACTTCAATACATTTATAAGTAACAGTTCAATACATTTATTCTCCTTTTTGTGTGATATATAACTATTTGAAAAACGAATATTTGTCTGATATTAAATTAGTCTCTTTTAGTAGGTTATAAACAATATGGACTAAAACATTTTAAAAGATCCATTTCCATTACCTTTGATTAACAAGTGCTGTGCCGAGCTTACTAGGTGTTAAGAAACTTTTGTAATTTCTATTCTATTATAACAAAATTCATCATTTATGAGGCCATTTTTAAAAATAAATATCAGTTACTATAGAGTTCTATTATGTCTTTGGCTGTGGGAAATTACTTATGGCTACTATTTGGTATTCTAAAGTATCAGTTGAATACAGCAACTGAGGTATATGATTTTCAAGAATCTCTAACATAAAATATTAATGTTGACACTGTCCCTGCCAGTAAAGAGATACCTATTCTTAGGCAAGACAAAAAAATGGTCTTTCCGTCTGATACATTTTTTTCAAATCAACTGAGTTTGCCCAATGACGGACATATTTAACAAATTTCAAGACTGACTGTTGACAGATGTAGTCATTTATTTATCTTATAAATGATTTTGTATTTATTGTTAGCTCATCTAGCTGTAAGACCAAGTGAGTTTATGGGATGCATATGTCTTGCATTGTGTGTCAGTTGTTAGTCAACAATTGTGTTACCACTCAGTAAGCTGTATTTATCCAAAACTTGTATCAGACTTGAAATATGGGCTTATATCATCAGGATCTTGGATGGATTGAGATTATGAGCAAGATGCATGCATACTAATGAGGTGATCTTGCATCTGATTGGTTGATCTTGTTACAACTTTGGAAGCCATATTTCTGATCTGATTAAGATCAAACTTCGAAGATATGCTATTAGTATCAAGATACTGGACAATTTAAATAATGAGTGGTATTCATGCATATTAATGAGGTGTTTTTTCAATAATGAGTGATATTCATGCATATTAATGATTTTTTTCTTCAATAATGAGTGATATTCATGCATATTAATGAGTTTTTTTTCAATAATGAGTGATATTCATGCATATTAATGAGGTGTATTTGTCAATAATGAGTGATATCCATGCATATTAATGAGGTGTTTTTTCGATAATGAGTGATATCCATGCATGTTAATGAGGTGTTTTTTCAATGATGAGTGATACCATAAATATTAATGAGGTTTTTTTGCATCTGATTGACTGAGCTTGTTACCACTCTAGAAGCCATAATTCTGATCCAGTTTGGGTCAAACTTTGTATATGGGCTTATATTTGAAAGATTTTTGATAATGATGAAGATCAATGCATATTAATGAGGTGACCTTGCATCTGATTGGCTGAATTTGCTACCACTCTGGAACCATATTTTTGATCTAACTGATTTTGACTGAAACTTAAAATAAAGGCTTATATGATCAAGATTGTGCATGAGTTTGTGTTTTCAATATAAATTTTTATACCCTAGGAAAGGGGATGCATACATGTGGCAGAACAGAGAGGTCAGCTTAGGACAGATCAGGAAATTTGCATAATTTGGTCAGGAGTTTTGACTTCAGAAGAGAGGATTTTCATCTACCCGATTTATAGCATGCAAATGGACAAAATTTACAATATTGAACAAATTCCCATTTTTTTAAATATTATAATATGCACATCATTTCATCACATCAATCCTTTCATAGTAAATTGTTGCTATTCATACTCTCCGTACCACAAGCATTGATCGTTGTCTGGATTATATTTGTGGCCATCCTCATCATTGTTAATTTTAACACTTAGGAGATGATGTATTGTTACTGGATCCAGGTTTCCTCTGATGTCAGCCTGAATTTTCCACAGATTGGAAAATGTCCTTTCAGTGTATGCAATGGAATGTGGCAATGTTAATACAATTCTGATGAGTGCACCAAAAAGTTTAATTGTTTCCTGCCTGTGGGTAGATTCAGGTTGCTGATTGTCTGCCAGAACTTCTCAAGATTGATACTATCTGGGTCGAATTTGGGAAGTTCCTCTTAAAATCAACTTTATGGGAATGGCAGAATGCATATTCATGTCCCTTTTAACTTGATTCCAACCACTGAAATTTCTGTTTCCATGCATTATTGAATTTTGTGTGACATTTCAGTTGTTTAGAATTTGACGTTTTAGCATTGGGAGATCACACTTGCTTAGATATTGACAAATGTTAAATACCAATACAAGATCCACCAGTTTTTATGCCAACTGAGCTCTTTAGTAATGTCTTATCCAACCAAAATCCATTAAGGTCTTTAATCCTTTCCAAATTACTGCTGATCACACATAGTATAATTCAATGATTAATTTTAGGTTATTGTCTGTTGAATTAGCAATTAAAGTTTCATGCTCACAGTCCTCACAGTCATGTGATCACAGGAAGTCTTTACTGTAAATGTCCTCCACTAAAAGCAAGGTGTTAAATAACCCTGGAAAAATGTCTGTTCCTGAATTTTTTTATAATACTATTTGAGTATGCAGGAGATTTCAATGAGTGAAGGGAGGGATGGGAAACACCCTCATCTCAGGAGGAAAACCCTCCTTGTTGGGAGGTTCACATGTATGTGGATGATTTATTTGTCAATGTTCTTTTAATCTTGTTTCCCCACAATGGTTGCCCTTATTTTATGTCTAAATTCTTTTTCCATGCTGAGAAGGATTTGTGATGATTTTATAAATTGTAATGCCATCTATACTTATTTATAAGTCAAGTCCAATTGCAAACTGTAAAGACCCAGATCTGCCATTGCATAATGTGCTGGCAGATCTGAGTCTATGCAGTTTGTTAGGAGTAATCAGTAGAACAAACAACATAGGTCCTGATCTGCTGGTGCATTATGCAACAGTAGATCAAGGTCTATGTTGTTTGCAGTTGGGTTTGACTGATAAGCAGTAGAATGAGCAGTACTTGCAGTGTTCCTTGTGACATTTTTTGGTTGAACATAGAATAATCAGTGGATCCATATTTTCTTGCCTTTCTTCCTTTGCAAATTAAAAAATAAATCAGATGCCCTTTTTTGTTTTTGATCACAAGTTATAACTGTACACATAATAACATCTCCACAGGAATGGATAATCAGCTTGTTCTCAAACGGTGTCACACATAACAGATAACCGAGACAAAATCAAGGGAGGTAATGTAGTTGATCATTTTGGACACTCTAACTCTTCATTGATTTTAGTGGTAAATTTAGGGAATTCAGTGGAAGTAAATGTGTGTATTTTCTATAGGACAAAAATTTTCACAGGTTGACTCAGACAGACAAACAGTACACTAGGCAGGCAGAAAGAGAGTCCAACATTTATGCAGGCACTTAAAAGAATTGTTTTGATTACTGACATTTTTATTTTCAGGACCTGGTTGGAAAATTAAGAGATGCAACAAAGAGCATGGAGAAAGCCAGTCAGTTATGATTAAAGGGGAAATTGACTCCTTTTAAGTGCAATAATTATGGCAGTTTACAATTGGAGTGAATATAATATGTACTTAATTCATTATTATACCAGTCAGCATCAAGCTGGATTTAAATACTAGGACTTGTCAATAACTTTAATATTGTTTCATATTATTTTTAGAATGAATAAGAGTAAATTCTTATTTTCAAGTATAATTATTATGAGCTTGGATTAATTCATTTAAATAAGGGATGCCTAGGAGATTAATACTGCTGTTCCTCTTGATTTCACGTCTGATTAAAGAATTTTATAATAGCACATGGGAAAACACTGCTTTCCCTACTTTTCCAGCTACAGGATGAGTTAACTCCCTTCACAAAGTGAACATTGCAGTAACCTGTAATTGACAATGTGTGAGGTGCAGAGAAGAAATGATTTCATAAGGTTATGATTCTGCAGTTGATTTATTTTGTGTGATTCTGTATAGTACAAACCACTATAGTCTCACTTGTGTTGGCTTCTCTTGAGATAATAGTTGTTTTAAAAGTACCTGAATTGGACATCTTGATAAGGCAATACCAAAGGGAATGTTTTGTTGTAATTTTGATTTCTTCAGTTTCATCATAAATAAATTCATGATCAAAAGATTTTGATGTTTTTTGTTTGTTTTTACCATTGTTTTTTTTTACCATTGTTTGGAGATGATACGGTAATGAATATTAAAATGAAGTGGTCAATTGATCCCTTGTCTTCTTTTTATTATTATCAAAGTAGGTTACATGAAAGAATAAATCATTAGGAAAATCTACCATCTACCATATATACTCGTGTATAAGTTGGGTCCAAATGCAAACAACATAGACCCTGATCTGCCATCACATACTGCTCTGGCAGATCTGGGTCTATGCAGTTTGCAGTTGGTATCGGATTATACGCGAGTATATATGGTAGTTACCTTCACAAATACGGTCTAATCTTGAATTTCATGAATGCAACTGACAATGTTATTATTTGGGAGATTACTGTCGTATGTTTCAGATTTGTCAATGTATATGATGGTAAAAACAAAAATTAAAAAATTAAAATTTTATTACTGTATAATGATTGAGCAAATCAGCAAATCTATAAACAAAGAACAGTTACTGTTGTTCTAATACACTTTGTAAAATTTTGTCAAAAATAGCAGAAAAATAAATATAATTGTTCATTGAGAGCCAGGTGATCACAATGTTGTCAAAGTTTTTAACTTCACCTTATGCATTTTACTTAATTTGTAAATTTAATTGTTCAACCTACTAGAGAATGTATTGCATTCAATAATGTGTTAAAACTATTTAAATTCTTCAAAATATTACCCATTTGTTCAACAATCAGATTTCTCAGATGTTTTGAAGACAACTGTAAGAGTTGGATTTAAGGATGCTACTGTAATGGTAGAGACTGTATTAGGACAGTAGTTTACAAGCTTGACTGGTGCCTATGAGTTGTAGATTTTGATTCTTGGTGCTAGCATGTGCAAAGTTTAGTGGTTGACTATTTATTCTCGGTGTTGTTTGGAAAGCCTTCAGTTTTTTCAACAAATACATAAAGAGTTCCCTATGGTGCTACCTGTTCATTTGAGATATTTAATATAAGCTGTTGGAACTTGTTGTACAAATGACTTAAAATAGATCATGTTTAAGTACTTAAAGTACAAATGACTTAAAATAGATCATGTTTAAGTACTTAAAGTACAAATGACTTAAAATAAATCATGTTTAAGTACTTAAAGTAGTACATGATCATACTTGTACAACAGGGGTATATTTAGAGAGGGAGTTCATGGAGTTCAACTAAACTGTCCCCCCGATGACTAGTAAAAATAGTACACTTTCCATGTAAAACAAAACCCCTTTAAAAATTAACAACCCCACACACAGACACCTTAGAAGAATCTGCGATTTACCCCTTTACAGTAGAACTTCCCTGAACTGGACAAATGGACACTGTTGGGTCTAAAATTTTTGGCCTTTTGATAGAGGTTGCCAGTATATGGTTTGGTTAGTATTACAATGGTCTTATAGGATTCATAATATCTATATCCATTCTGTAGTGAAAGATGGGTTATGGAGCGACCAGTTTAGGAAAGTTTCACTGTATAATGGAAGATTACACATGAAGAACTTGAAGTCAGGGTACATTTACAGATAGATCTACAAATGTAAATGAAAGATATTCAAGGTGTCAGTATATAGTCATGACTAGTCACATGGAATAAGCTTGAAATTTCTTTCTTTGAGTGGGTTGGCCAAGTTTATTCTCAATCAGTCTCAAAGTAGTTAATCAGTTGCCAATGGTTTCTTCATCTTTTGACAGTTCTAATACATATTGTATCAAACATTCTATCAAGGATGCACATTGGTAAGACATGTTATTTGCAGTATAAAGTTATATACAAAATTGATGTTCAGTCTTACCATAGTCAGATGTTACAGAAACAAGAGTACACAAACTGTTGCAGTGAAAATTAAGATTAAATTGAAACCAAAACTTGTATTTATCTGGCAATGGATGCCCATCATTAAACTTGTATCTTGTAAATATGATCCTAGTGTGGCATTACTTTCTAAATTGAAGGTATTAACATTCTGAAATAAGAGACAGCATAGTGGTGGAATCATGATAAAAAGGTTGTGGATTTTAAATTTTTGTCAACACGGTGGAATCATGATAAAAAGGTAGTGGATTTTAAATCTTTGTCGACATAGTCATTGCTTCAGTGCATACACCTTCGAATTGACCTTTCTACAAATAGCAGTATGCTCCATCCGACAATGAAAATAATTATTTCTCTAAATTTGGGTTTTTCTCCCTGAAATTGGAAAAACAAGAAATCGATGAATAATACAAAACATGGAACTTGAAATCATGTGATGAAAATTTCATGAAAATTCGGCGAGATGTTAATGTTATAGAGATTTGAAGCTGTATATGTGATATAGTGCAAGCCACCGACTGGACTTCTCATTGACCCAGCACATGGAGGGAAAAAGTGTGATGAGGTAGTCATTCAACCTAAATGAAAGCTATGAGATGATAATGGGTAAATTCCTTTCAGGGAAGTAATCCACAACTCCAAAATTATTACAGTAATGGTTCAAGCTGCTGTGCAATGGAAACCACTATTGTAATTAAGTTGTTCAATGCTAGTTTGTAAAGAAAAGCAATGAGATGAGCTGATCTGTCAATTCCTTTCAAGGCAGTAATCCACAATTATAATAATATTAAAATAGTGGCTCCAATTGCAGTGCAATAAACTGCAACACCATTACAATAATGGTTATAACTGCCGTGAAATGAAAACCACTGTTAATAAAGTTTAGCAATACAATTTTCTAAACAAAAGGAATGAGCTGAGATGATGAAATGTCAATACTTTTCAAGGCAGTAATCCACTGTTGTAAAATTGTTACAATATTGGTTCCAACTGCCTTGCAGTGGAACAACTATTGTAATAAACTTTAACATCATTGTAATAATGGTTCCAATAGCTGTGCAGCAGAAACCACTATTGCCACTTTTGTAATAAAGTTATGCAATGCAATTTTCTACACAATTATATAAAATGAAGACTTAAAGGGAGAGAATATTGAAATAATATTTTGCAAGAAGGAGTTATCTTTATATGACGATAAAGGTGACCTGTTCAAGGTTGAGAAAATTTTGAAAACTAAAAGAATGAATGGTACAAAATTTTTCCTGGTAAAATGGAAAGGATATAATGATTCTTTTAACAGTTGGGAGCCATCAGAAAATATGAATGTTACAAAAACATAATTCTGAAAAATTTAAAAAAATAACATTGAAAAAGAATAGTTATGAAATAAATAGACTAGCCATCACATAAATTCAGAAAAAAAGTACTGGAATATTCAGAAGAAAAAAACGAACAAAGTATTAAACAAAATTGTTCTGAAATAGCTGTTACATAAATGAAGCCAAAAGTACTACCCAAAAATTCTGAAAACAAAAGTCTGAAAAAAGTAGTAGTGAAAAAACTTGCATATCTATTGCATGGTTTATTTACAATATCGGAAAAACGTACAATATTACCACCTTTAATTAAGCTTCCTAAAAGACAGGGACGTAATGCAATTATTTGTATAAACAAACAAAAACTTGTAGCAGAAAAGGTAGCTGATTCTTTTATAAACAATGTTAATGAATTTAATGGTGAAAGGAATCAAAATTTGTTTATATTTTTTATGATGTTCAACGATATATAAGGAAAATAAGTAGAAAGCTGTTTAGATCTGTATCTGTGCAACTCGACTTCGGTATTGTATTAGTAAAGTTGGATCAATAGAATTGGTAATAGTCTAGATTATTATAATAGAGGTGAAAATGGTAACATAATGAACAGAAATTAAATGGATGATTTTATTGAAATGAATTTTGATATATTAACACACAATTTGGTCAAAAAATAAGTAGTGATTCAAACTGGAGTTTTCATAGAGTAAACTAAATGTATCTAATGTTACACATGAATAGATATAGATCTTTATGAGCCGATGCCTATATAGATTTACCGGATTGGTTTAAACCTAAAAAGTCAGCCTCAGTGTTAGAAATAAAGATAAACAATGCTATTTTTACACTTTTGAATTTGTTATTAATACCCCAGACAAAAATGCAGACAGGCCAACGAAATATAACGCAGAAAAATACGTTGGTTTCATAAATGCCCGATTAAGATTAAAGATATTGATAATTTTAAGCTGAATTTAATATATCATTAAATGTATATGAAATAGTGAGAACAACCCAGATAATGTAGAAGAGAAAAAGTTCGTAAGACCAATTAGAATTTGCGAATCTGAAAGAGATACACACGTCAATTTGATAATTGTAACAAGTGAGGGAAAATTTTCATTACTGCTGGATACAAGATTTAAAAAACTGAATATCTTGACACGGAAGTAAAAATCATTATAAAAATACTTCTGTAAAAAGTCCTTTTTTTAGTATGATTCAGAGGTAAATTAAATTATCATAAAATTGTATGCAATAATGGAATAAGACAAATGTAATGCCTGATGAGTGATCTGTAATAAAGTTTAAAAATTATCAAAACGAACTTAACGTTACTTGTGTGATCTATACACAAAACTGCATACGTGTTTTGTTCCGAGTCGGCGGAAAGAATGAATTTGAGAATGCAATTCAAAACGAATTGGGATTTATACAAGTTCGATTCACTGAGTCGAAAAATACCTACATAAGGAGTTCAGATCCGAGTGTGTGATACGGAAACAGCTGTATCGAACGCCAGATCATGCATGTAAGAATAAATGGATATGTAATAAATTGCGATTTCGAAAGCATGATTATTTCAATAAATAATTGCAAGCAGAATCCTAATGAGTCATGGACAGATAAAACATCTAATCATATTCCATCGTGATTGTGCTTGCATATTAAGTCAGTTATAGGTGAAATATGATCCAATAATCTACAAAGTAGAAGACTGAAAAGGTTAAATTTTATGAAATTTTTTTAAACAATATCGATGAAAAATCAAATCCTAAAAATGTTAAAGAAATTATATTAAATTTTTTTTTTAAAGCATTATAATTTAATATTTATCACATTTCTGAAAAAGAAGTAAGTTTTGGTAAAAACTAATTGATGGACATGAGAACAAAAGTGAGCAAGTAAACAAGTTCAAAAATTATAAAGTAAGAGATCACGACCACCTAATTGGTAAAAGTGGAGGACCAGCACACAATGATTTTAATATACCAAACAATGACGACAAATATATTTAATTTTCAAAAGTTTTGTAGTGATAACTTTAAAAAAGATGGAAAATAAATTTGTGTAAAAAGATCAATAAGATTTGTAGATAGTTTTCATTTTATGTTTCAATCTTATAGATCAACTTGCACAAAATTTAAATGATGATAAATTCATAGAACAAAAATAATTTTAGAGCAATGCAGTCAACATAAGAAACGATATATATCCCTATGAATACATGGATTCTTTTGATAAGTTTAAAGAAAACAATGCCTAAATTTGAAAAGTTGTATTCGAATTTACCAGGATCTGGAATTATTGATGAGGATTACCAACAACCAACACGTGAAAGATGCGATGAAACATTTTTGTTTAAAAATTGTACGCGATCTTCACGACTGCAAGACACACTAATACTGTGAGGTATATATTGCAGAATTTAGAAATGTATGTTTAAATAATTATAAAATGAATCCTGCTCACTATTTCAGCGCTCCAGGACTAAGTTATGATGCCACTTTGAAAATAACTGGTCATTTTCTAATCATAATAACATTAATAATCATGATTGAATTAGGAATTAGAGGTAAAATTAGCATGATATCGCATAAGTATGCTGAATCCAATCATGATTATTGCTATAATAATGAGATTCTGAACAAGGATGAAGAATATGACTCATCTCTTCAGAAATCTTATACTGCTTATCGATAAACAAACAATCATTATGACTGGCTATGAGCCAGCCAATTACTGTTAAAAACAACAAATAAAAGTAATCGAAAAAGATTGAACGTTTTATAAAGATGATTAATGTCTTGGAGGAATTCTAGAAATAGATTTACAAGTACCAACACATTTGCACCACTATTTTGAACATTATCCCTTAGCAAAATTAATTCCTAATGAGTATGATTTATCTCCATTAAAGAAGAAATTGATAGAAGACAAAAAGGGTACAAAACTTTCAGTTGCTAAATTACTGTGCACATTAAAAAGCAGAGATGTGTTACGCATCATCGTAATTTAAAGTTGTATGTTAAGTTCTGATTAAAACCAAAACAATATATTTTTTTTATAGTTTTTTTTTCTTGGATGAAGAGACGTGGTTAAAATTATAGAATCAAGTACATCTTTGAGACTAAAAGCAACCAATGACTTTTTAAAAATTATCTTTAAACAGAGGGAAAATCTTGGAAAGAGAACTAAAAATAGAATATGTGCGAATGAAGAAAACTACGTTAAACTACAAAAGGACATTTCATTTACAAAGTGAACCGTAATGGATAAAGATATGGTATTAGTAAGTATGAAGAATAAATAAATAAAGCTAACACAACTAATTTGTGGCGGGTTTACTGAGTTAGAAGTAAGTAAATGGTTGATGTATGACTTGCATTTCAATAAAATTAAATACATGCATGGTGATAAAAGAAAACAAAAGTTCAGATTGATCTTCTGCTGTTATTTCCTTTTCAAAAGATTCAAAATTTGTTCCAGAACTTCTGAACTTGTGAAAATAGACAGATTAGACTTGAGCCTTTCTTATTTAGGTTCTAGGACAAGTTGTAAACTAGTCTCTTCGCTACATGACCTTCTGTTCACTTTTTTTGCTTCGCTTTGCTTTGGAACTTTAACTTTATCTCTTTTATTGTCGGTTTGCTATCTGAACTTAAGACTTGTTCTTTAGAACCGGTTTGCTAACTAGAACTTGGAATTTGTTCTCTAGAACCGGTTTGCTAACTTGAACTTGGAATTTGTTCGCTTTGCTCTCTTAGATTCTCTCTCTGATCGCTTTGCTCTCTTAGATTCTCTCTCTGATCGCTTTGCTCTCTTAGATTCTCTCTCTGATCGCTTTGCTCTTTTTGAACTTGTTTGAAGTTTTTTAATTTGTTCGCTTTGCTCTCTCACTTGCTCACGATTCTTTCTCTTAATCCATAATACCTTATTTTACGTGAGGCTTATTTAAATACTTGATTATTTTGTCAGGTACTATTCCTTGTGCAATCAGATGATCAATAGAAAACTGACATAAATAAATTGGAATAATCAATTTACAAACTTCAAAATTCTATTTTAAATTTTACTCTCATCTACAGAAGTATGATGTAACTAACTGTAAAACCAGAATGTAATGCTACGTGATAAATAGTGCTAATTATATTGTTTGATTCATTTGCCATTCATTTAGCTAAAAAAAAAAGAAGAATAATCAAACATAAATAATTAATCATAAATAATCAAACATAAAAAACAAATATCTAAATTAACTAATTTAATTTTTGTTTGAACTTGGCAACACACTCTATTCAAAGTTTACAAGTCTCATTGATTCAAATTCTGGAATATCTTTAATTAAACAATATTCAGACACCCACAATGAACAGCAATTAATATATGATATTTCATGGGAATAAACTTTTTATTGGTTATACATTTAGACCATCACTTAATTTATATACATCACAACAATTAGCAATTTCATTTTCATTATATACTAAACTTTCTGTAATCATTTAAATGGTCAAAATTTGGATTAAAAATCGAAAAAAGTGGTTGTAAAAATTGGCTATTGAGTTTAAATATTTATCGTTGAAGCTATTTTTACATCTCCAAATTTTTAATCTAAATTATAATCTATTATAATTCCATTTATATTTTTCCACCAATAATACCTCCATGATTAGTTCTTTATGTTTGATTATTTATACTTTATTATTTTATTTTTTATTTTTTATTTAAAAAACAAACAAACAAATAATGATACATACTCTATAACATTTCTGGAAATGGACTTACCTTATTCTCACAAACTTGTAACTTGTGCGAAAGTTTGCTGTCTGAAACTAGTTCGCTTCGATCACTGATTGTCACACTAGAACTCCTTTCGCTTTGTTCTATACTCACTGACTTGTTATCTCTCTTGTTTTTTATTTAAAAATATGATTCATTAGGTCAATAAGGCAATCACTTCAATTTGTCCTCAAACCTTATTCTAGGGGTTTAAACCGCTTGACTGAGCTAGGATGCTGAGTCAGCTTTTTTCTTCAAAAAATAAAAACGGTCTGGTGGTCATAAATAAGTGACGATTTTTTTTTATATATTTGAAAATGGTGGTGAACCAGCTTTTTTTCTAAAAAATGGTGGATGGTCAACTTTTTTCTGAGCCAGGTGAGCAAGCCTTTTTTTAAAAATGAGGGATGGTCAACTTTTTTTCTGAGCCAGGTGAGCCACCCTTTTAAAAAAAAAAATAAAAATGATGGATTGTCATATGGTGAACTTTTTTTTTTTTTTCTAAAAACAAGAATGGTGGATGGTAAACTTATTTTAGTTGAACAATTTTTAAAATGGCGGTGAACCAGCTTTTTTGAAAACTTTTAAAGTAGTATTCACACCCCTAGACGAGTGCTTTTTAAATAATAAAAATAATTTTTAAAAAAACTGTTGGTGAGCTAGGTTTTTTTTTCTTCAAAAATGTTCAAAACCGGTTTAAAGTGGTTAACAGCGCTAATACGTACATATTCTACATGCTGCTGCTCCACATACAGACTACCAATTTGTAAAATTTTACACATTTAGTAATGTGAGGGTTTTCCTCGTTCATACAAATCGCTGGTTGTGTCTTTCTTGATTTTCCGCTTTTGTATTATTATGAAGTCTCTGTGTCACTTGTACAAGGATCAAACAAAACACGGTGCAATTGCCGAAACCATTTTAAGCATCACCATTGTTTCAATCGGACATTTGCCAATGTTTAATCAGTAATGCAGGATACCAGATCCGTTGCGCAATTTTTTTTCTTTCACCACCACGATTTTGCATGTGCTTTAGGTTTCGTATGTTACTCTTTCTACCAGAATGAAGTCATAATTCAAGTTCGTCATCCTGGAATGCAATACTTCTAAGTCATACTTACAAATATAAAATACAAACATTTATTTTAAGCGACACTTGTTCATCCTATGTAACCTTAAAGAAACTTTATTCAGCAGGACACAACATTTTCATCAAAAATTCACACTTTTGTTTTTCGAAATGGTTGATATTATATATGGAGAAGCTCGATTTATGCAGCTCGTTTAGATTTATGTTCATTCGTAGTCTCCATGAAATTTGGGATGACCCTAAATTACAGTGATAACAATTGTACTATAAAATATGCCGTCATATGGAGGTGTGCGCCTAAATCAGATATCCGTAGGATAGCTTTTGATGCATATATATATATATATATATATATATGATCAAAGTGAATATGTCCATCTATATGTCCGTGTGCCGGTTTATATATTGAAAAAGTTGCTAATTTAACAAGAAATCAGTAATATATTCATACTTTATTCCTTCAAGCGCTTTCGCATCATCGTCATGGATGACGCGAACGTACTTGAAGGAATAAAATATACATATATTACTGATTTCCTATTGATTTAACACACACACACACACACATTGAGGTCAAGTCTGTATGAATTTTGAGCCATTTGTATAGTTTTAGAGCTAACATGTACTCTATTTTTTTGTACTAAAACTTAATTTGTTAACTAGCATATCAATGTGCAGCGTGTGAAAAGAAAGGAATTCTCTTAAAACTGGTTAAATCTTTACTCTGTCGTATTTCACCTTAATAATATATTGCTAAACTGTAAAGGTTTCTGCTCGACACTCAGAGAGAGAGAGAGAGAGAGAGAGAGAGAGAGATAGAGATGCTAAGTGGTGTAAGACAATGCAAATTCTTGGTAGGTGAGTGACCTTGGTTATGCTTGGTGATACTTTTACTTTTGTCAAATTTAATGTAACGATCATTCACCAGTCTGTATTACTATAGGTTAGTACTTAAAAATCCATATTATGTACTCCATTTCTTCCATTTCTTCTTTACTTTACATACATACTTGTTAGCTCACTTACTTACTAAGTCATAAGTCATGTATCTAGCTGACTACTTAATTACTTTTATAGGATTTAGTAGTGTCACGGAAGTGATTTATACTTGATGAAGAGAATTTCAACTCTATTTTCTCTGCCTTCGTATATTTACAAGAAATGTATGGAGAAAACAAGAAAGAAATCGTGTGTTGTAAATTAACGTTGCAGCAATCTTTGCATTCTTGCGCTGTCTGCATCCTTTACACAACGACCATCTCTGTCTCGTATAAACCATTCTGCTGCATTAGTTTTGTCTTTAATATGAGGAGTACAGATATTTTCGTGCTTAAATGATTAAGTAAACGTTTCTGAAATATCTCATCTTATTACTGAATGGAGAATTTTGAAACTTACGACATATATATGGAGTCTGTTATATACTGTCTCTGATAGAACCATTTGCAGATTTGCGGGAATTTCTTACCATTAGAGATAAACAGTAAGTTCAAACTTTTAAACTTTTTATATTTTACGTCCATGCAAAACTTACTCGACACGCCTTTGACAGCACATCTTTAGGCAAGTGGAGTTTTAGATGGAACTCACCGAAAAGGGTCAGACGAAAAAAAAAAAAAAAATATGGGTTGGTTACCACGCACTCTTCTAAGTATCAGAATAGATCAAACCTCTGCAATGCCATGTTCCATAAGAAGCACACGCCAATGTCATTACTTATAACGTTGTGTAGAATTTACTTGAGGCTAAACAAAGTTTTAAGATTATATAAAGACTAGACTTCTATAGTAATTGACCAACATGTTTGCAAATTCAACTTGTAATTTAATTAAAGTACAGTTCAGAGGGAATAAAAATGAAAATACATAAGAGAAACAAGACGTTCAGTATTAATAATAAACAGTACCGAGCTGGTCATAATGGAAGCCATTGAAGATTGGATTGTTCAAAATTGTCTGGTCCAAATTTTCCAGTGCTTTCTTAAACTGGCCCTTTTGATATCCAAGGGACATTCACATGTTTAAAATTCTTAAATGTTCTCACAAAGCATTTGGAAATTGTGGATTTCACCTGCCTTGGTGATTTTATGGGCATTTTAAAAAAAACAAAAAAACAAAACAAACAAAAAAACAAAAACAAAAATAACCGTCAATTACTATAGAAGACTATGGAAATGGGAACTCATTTATGACAGATACGGTACACTTTATATGTCAGGAAACCGCGATGGGCGTACATCATGTGAACCATGGCAGCATAGTATTGACAGATTGATCTCGAGCGCCTGAAACAGCAAGCAGCTCTTTCGTAAGACAATTCGAATTCTTCCTGCCGTTTGTTATTTTCCGGGTCAAAAAAGAACCTGTTCCAAGAATTTCGGCAATGTCAAGATAAACCAGTATAGGCATTGAGAAATGTTTAATTTTCACCAAGATCTTCTGAGCGTCTGTTACAGAGAAAAGGGGAAAGATTTTAAGGGCACTAGAGCAAGCGTTATTTGGGTCCAGGAATTATTATTAATTTTAAATCTTCTTCTATTTATTATTATTATTATTATTATTATTATTATTATTATTATTATTATTATTGACATCATAAAACTGATGAGATACGACTTCCTAGTCGCCTACAAATATTGCTGGTAGAAAAGGGTAGCATGCTAAAAGGCCCAGAGATATACTGAATTCTGTATAATTTTCTGTTGCTTATGTGACACTGGTTTCTCGCTGGCTGTTTCCTTAATATTTGACATGCTTACGTATAGTATGTTCATTTACATATTATTCTCTCAGTGAATTGAGATTCACACCTAAAGCACATACTCACATGAAATGTGTTTTTCTCCTGATTTTGCATTCAGTCGCTGTGTGTCTATTTCACCCCACATCTCTCTCTCTCTCTCTCTCTCTCTCTCTCTCTCTCTCTCTCTCTCTCTCTCTCTCTCCAATTAAAGTGGTAAGCTGTCAAAATGTACACGAAAATTTGATTCACATCTTCTCAAAAGAATTTTTTTACACAGGAAGTGGATAAAACTAAACCATGGCAAAGTCAAGCTTTTCGACTTTATCAAATTGTTTGCTGGATCACAAACTGTATCATTCTTTAATGTGTATTTTTTTCTTCAAATACTTGTCAAACATGAATATCGTCCGAAATGTATGTTCCCATATGTTTCCATTTTACTCATGTTCCACTCTAAAAGTAGTGATATTATTTGTCAAAAGGAGTTTAAAACATTTTCTGTCGCGAAATGACGAAGTCGAGCACTACACCTTCCCTCTCCCATCATCCCCCCCCCCCCCCCATTTCTCGAAGCCGTTATAGTCCAGAAATAAATTTGTATATTTAACATAACTATGGCTTCAGAATGAAAGTAGATACACAAGATATCTGCAAGAAGAAATACTTGTACTGAACACTCAAGGTATGTTTCTCATTTATTCTACTTGAGTTTTAAATCTAAATCCACTAATACTTCATTTTAATTGTCGGATATAACTTTAATACCGGAATGCAAGATTACTACTACCCCCTCCCACTTGCCCCCCCCCCCCAAAAAAAAAAAAAAAAATTAAATTAAAAAAAATGTAAAAAATGAACGCACTAGGTTTTACAGCAAATTTAATAGCGGTGACTCGTACGATAAGTTTCCTATGAACTGAATTTCACAAGTGTACTCAATCACGTAGCCTTTTTCATCAAGGGTTACATCTAGGCATTTAAAGTTTCCATGGATTTTGATGTAATACAATATGTAAACACAACACTCAGAGAAATTGAGGAATTTGCTTTATATATTCAAAAATGTTGTACATTTTTCCCACATCTGCTCAGCTAAGACTTCGACCATAGCAATTATCTTAATAGACGAATTTTATGTATTGTCATGATTAAGCATCAAATCAGAAAGAAAAAAAAAAAAAAAAAACGTGGAAGGACCTCACTTGGAACCGTATCAAGTCCTGATAACCCGTGTGATTTCTTTCGTGCACTTTTCAATTTTTTTTTTTTTTTTTTTTTTTTTTTTTTTTTGTAATGGAATAAGATATAGCGATATCTGTCTTAACATCTATCCCTTGGCCCATATGGTTGTCTCCTCTTGGTAATGCAGAAAACTTGGTTTTACTCTTGCCCTCATTGTGAATAAATGCAAGAAAAATGTTACTACAAAATCGATCATGCCGACGGGACGAGAGAGAGAGAGAGAGAAAGAGAGAGAGTTTTCAACGTTTTGCGTTTTATGCAGGATTTTTTTTTTTATTTTTTTTTTAGGGCCTGTTAGATAAATGACACAAACCATTTGTATTTGTTCCCGTTTGTTAATGAACATATGTTTACGTGCGCGCGTCAGCTTATTGTGTAATTTGTCTTCTTCTTCAGCCTAAAATGAAATTAGGGCATGATTAGATCAATTGTGGAGGGGTAATGATGTCAAGGTTAGGAAAATGGCGTGGTGTGACAAGGATAAGGTATGGTTTAATGATAATAAAATTCAACCTTTGATTGTCTTTTATAATGACCTACTTACAATGTATCGGCTCTTCTGCACTCAATTCACTTACTTCAAGGCCAAAATGATCTGCTCTCATGTTTCAGTTTATTTCCTCTTCCCGCGTTTATAAATCTGCCGTGACGTGGAAGCATCTTTTTTTCTAGGAAGAACTAACGAACAATTTGGCACAAAAATAGTAAACATGACTTCAACCATAACCTAAATAAAGAACTTTTTAAAATCTTGACAAAGGTTTCAAAGATAAGTATATATATATATATATATATATATATATATATATATATATATATATATATATATATATATATATATATATATATATATATACATACATATATATATATATATATATATATATATATATATATATATATATATATATATATATATATATATATATATATATATATATATATATTCAACACAAATTTAAAATACCGTGCCATCCATCATTGCACAAAACGTAACTGGAGAAAGGGTAGATGTATTGCCTCAACGGATATATATATATATATATATATATATATATATATATATATATATATATATATATATATATACATACATACATGCATAAATATATATATAGAGAGAGACAGACAGACATACAGAGAGAGAGAGACAGAAAGAGTATACACCAAACAGAGAAGAAAGTGCTATCCCTTGATTCTACAGGAGAATGCTTGATAATATTAACAGAATTTTTAAATACGAATAAATTATATTATCAAATACAGGTTAGAGCATTTTAATTCGTACTTTACGGAGATTCAACACAAAATTAAAATACAGTGCCTTCCATTATTGCTAATACATGTTCAGATTTCACGTCGCTGCAGACTACATTTGAAATTAGGTTAGAAATATACTAAACCCAGCACACAAAACATAATTAATAATGCATGGACACTATATAAGAAATTAACTTTGGACACTTCGACTGATTTATTCCTCCCCCCCCCCCCCCTCCCCATTTCAGTAATCAACCTGGACCTCTTCATGGCGCATCAAAATCGAACGAAACATACAGCATCTTCAGTTTCTATTTTTGTGTCAGCGCTTGATTATTTGCACAAGCTTAATGGCTTCTCGGACCTTTCTTCCTCTTTCCTTATTTAAAAACTCCTTCAAACAATTCACACAAATTGAGAAAGCTGATGTTTTGAAAATGGTAATAATTGATAATCCACCTACCTAGTTAAAAAAGACCTGCATTAAATGGATATAATATTTGTAAGTGTGACCTTAAATAAATATTCTGAAAATTTCACCAATTTTTCGACCAGTAATTACTTGCAATGCAAACTTAGGAGTTGCAGTGCCTGATATTACAAAAAATAAAAAATAAAAAAACGAATCTGAGCGAAAGTAGATAAGTGAAATCGCACTTGAATATAATCGTCAAACAACATACACACACAATCATTTACTATAAGAACACTGTCAAGAAGATAACGCAGAGACATAGCTGTAGCAAAAATATTTATAATCTGTGTTATTAATATCAGTTAACATTAGTATGTATTCTAAACATTAGGTATGTGCCGTGATATATGCCATAAATTGAACCAAAACTTCTTCGTAAAGTTCTTGTTTCACGTAAGATTTAAAAAATAATACAGTTTCAGGGTCTGACAAATTTCAAATGCGATAATAGCAAGCCGTTTGTACCCCAGAGGGGTAAAATAAGAAAAAATGTTTGCCCAGCTGAAACATTGTGTAGACCAGAGAGGCAAATTGATCTTGAACTGTTAGCTTTAAGATCTTCGTTGTTATGAGTCATTGGTAATTCCCAGTTGTGAACTATTATTAGAGTTTTAAAAAAATAATGAACACCATATACTACTTGAATTACTCATATTTTGTAACCCAGATCCAGTATTCTGCTAGTTTCTGGGCTTTTAGAACAAGATGTGTTGCATCCTGATTCTGAAGGAAGCACCGAAAAAAATGCAACAAGTTCATTGTTTAACGAATATTTACACTTATCCAACAAAAAGAACAGAGCAAAGAATAAAGATGTTAGAATCATATTCATTATGTTATTCAGACATTTTACATTTAGTCCATAGTTTAAAAGTGTAGTTAATAATAGCAAACCTCGTTATTTAGAAGATGTACTGTTTTGTTTAAGGAGATTTCATCTATAAACAGACATTAAAACGTCCCGCTGCGATTCCCAGCGGCAACACAAAAATTAGGTATATTTAAAGAATATGCTTATCTTTTGGGTAGCTTCTCTAGAAACATAAGGGACGCCACCCACCCCACACACCCTTGCCGGCCGGGGTCTATAGAGACGCTCGACAATTTTTTTTTCTTTAAATATTGCCCTCTCTATGATGCCGGCGCAAACAGGTTTTACAAAGCAGTTCTGTCCACTCACTCACTTTAAAAGGAAGTGAAACCGAGGAACGACTACACTTAAATAGGCCGCTTTAATAACAGTGGTGAAAATGTTTGTTGCCAAAAATACGTGTGTCTGATTAATGAATGGAAGGACAAATCTGTGCGGAAGCGGAGGGGGGGGGGGATAGGCTTAGCTTGTAGTGATTACCCTTTCGCCTTTTTTGGTCACGTTTCTATCTTCTCAGTAATACGTCAGTAATTTGGTTACAGAAAGACGCAAACAAAACTTTGTCACGGAAGTAGACAGACTATACACTACTATATACACACGCAGAATGTTCTGACCCAGTAGGATACGTGATGAAAATGTTTTTGGTTATTGCATCAGGCGTATAAGTGATCAGAATTAGTATTGCAACAGTTGGATGTTTACTCACCTGTGAATGAGAAGAATGTTTACTCACCTGTGAATGACAAGAACGTTTACTCGCTTCGCAGTAATATGTTTTAGACGAAAATAATATTTACTAGATATTTACTTTGTACTGTCAACTGAGCCGAATAAAAATCTGTACATTTACTTTCTTTTTCATGCTGGTGTATTTTTGGACCACAAAGAAACAACTTGGCCCTTCACTGTGACCATCCCTCATTTGAAATTTAAAAAATATATATATGACCCTAAAAATTGTTTATTTTTGAAAAAGCTGCCGTGTTTTAGGCAAAGCGTATTTAATTTTATTTTACCACCCAGAGGCTTGCTAATAAAACGGCGGCTGAGGTGCAGTTGGTGTTAGCATGTCGTTCCGACTGGAATCATGTGGTTCCTACTGAATACAAGCTGTGCTTTGATTTTTTGGCTGGTTCAAAAAACAAGACACAGGTTATGACGAATTCCCAGCGAGATTTTTCATGATCTCCTCGCGGGCTTGAGCTCTTCCGCGCAATATTAATTCGTTTTTTGCCACTTCGTCTGTTACAACCGAAGTGTGTGCCTTGTGCGATGCAGCTCGTATTTCATTTTTCATGGTTGTGTATTTATCGACTTTATCTAGGATAATCTTGAACTCATCTTCTGAGATGGCGTTGTCGCGTAGCGCCATAGATATGTTGTCTACGATTGTGTTGAGCTTTGATTCGGCCAAGAAGCTGATTTCATCGTGCTTTTTAGCTTTCATGGTTCATAAAATTTCCAGCTCTATATATTAGACCACAGCTTAAAGCTGTGATCTCAAGAGCGATCGCGATGGGGATAGCAACGATTCTTGACAATTGTCCAGTCAGTGTGTTGTCAATACCATCCACTGCGTTTATTGTACGCTTGTACTTTTTGTATAGAGCGCAGCTGTTCAGCCTCTGCCCGTAGGGAGGTTACAGCCTCGCTAATCAATCTTATGCGAACATTTTGCTGTCTTTGAGTTTTGGGTACAGCGACATTATAATTCCTCTATAAATAGCGTGATATGAAAGTTTAATTGACATGAAGGGATGGGGGTTAGATCCCTTGTGTACATTCACTCTAATTGTCGCCGTGGCTTATTGACAAGACGGCAGTGATGTCAAAGAAAGAGTAATTTTGCTTGATATCACTGGATCAGGAAATAACACGATGTGCATCACACCCGGCAACACGCTCACTAAGAATCACAAATACCATACCCTCTGTTCGCAGGTTCACCGACTGTTTGTTTTTCCGGCCGATTATTGTGATGCGGCAGAGCGAGTTTTTTTCAAATATAACTCCTTTTTCTGCTGGTGAGACGACTGATAGAGGGTCATACATACCACAAAGGAAATCTTATAGCCGAGGGCGTTTAGCCAAATTCTACGTGGTTATTGTATTAGCAATCGCGCCCGAGACACCCCGAGAGCAATACTTTTGGCGGTTGGTCCGACAGTGAAAGCGCAATTAATCCTAGATTCTCACTGGTTGGTTTAGGATGCTTTGGGTGACACCAGTACTCGATGTCCATCTGCTTTGCATTCATGTTTCACCCCAATCCCAACCGGTACTTGTCAACACCAAGGACGCGCAGATTTTGTATTCCTTGACATCCATGCTGTGCGAGCTGCTCCAATACTCCGTCGTCAATCTCTCAATTGGCAGGCGGAATCAATGATTGGTGTTCCTTGCCTATGTCTGGTCGTTCCGTGGCTGAAAATCCCGACGTTGTGCGTTGTCGTTGAGACCCTCGCACCGGATGGTGTCTACAGCGGCAAACATAGACGCAAAGCCAGTTGTAAAGCTTTCGTGTCAGATGATAGCGGGAACCACAAACCTATTAATGTTTTCATTATGCGTCAGTACGACACCGTTTACACAGATTGAAGGCGTTGCCAACACCGTCACCATGATTTACATGGAGGTTAATAAAGCAAAAACAGGTCCCCGGGATGGTAATAATGTCATTCTTGCTGCAGAGGGTAAAACTACCAACGTGTTGAAAGTTTTGCGTTGAATCCCAGCGATAGTAACCATACGCATTTATTACGGTAATTCCGCTGACTGACGTGATATTGTCGGTCGTTAAGTACACGACCTTTAATGCGTCACCAGTGCCTACGCTTGCGCTGGCTGTGCTAGCACTGACAACCACGTAGCGGAGAGTTTTAAGATCTGGGGCGATATTAAACGGGGGAGATAAGCAGAAGGCGCTTCCAGCGTGTCTAGTAAAGAATCCAGGATCACGTAGACTCATAGTGTGCTTGTCATTAGTGGTTCAAACGTGCACTAGTGCGGAATTTTAATCTCAATGGTGATAGTACACGTCAGCATATTAACTGGCGATTGTTTTTGCATCTAACATACGTATCGAGAGCTTCTGGATGCTGCCTTCATGTAGTCTACGCCATTATTATTTTCCACACGAGAGAGGACGTGTCTCCCTGTAGGACTCACCACCCACTGGAATGATTTGTAGCAGGGTGCTGTTTTTTTTCCATCAAGAATACTTCTGGTTGTATTTATGTGATCGAGGTTGACATAAAGCTGAGGACGTTGATAAACACTGGGGCATTGGCTGCCGTGTGTGTGCCATCTCCGTAAAATTGGTAATTCGAGTCCAAATATGGGGGCGAGCGTGTCGAGGTAGAGCTGATAGTTTGGGTTAGTTAGAGCGTATTGCTTTTTCGAGCGTATCTATGCTATAATACCCATCGGGAACTTCAAGACCTACTGGACTGGTGGTTGGGGTAGGGCTCACAACAAATCTGTGGTTACCAAGCGCAGCAAAAACGTTGAATTGTCCTGGTCTTAACAAAATATCCCAGAGTTCTACACCGGTATTAGGACAAATGTGTACCACCTGTTCTAGAGCCACCGGTGCAACTAGAGGATTAGTCAATACGACACACATTATCAGAAAATGGTACAACCTGGTACGACTCTATGGTCTAAGAAAAATGTAACAGAAAGAAAGTGAAACCAACAAATCAAGTAAAAATCAACAAGCAATTTATTACTAGATAATTAAAATGAAAAATCAAAAAAAGTCACTTACAGTAATGTGTTTTGAAATCCTAATAATCCAATAAGAATGATTGTTCTAATCACAAGTCCTAAATATAGAATGTTCCGAATTCACGGCTGTGTCCTTGAATGTTATGATGTGCTAATGGTCTCCAAAGTCCTGATGTATTAGAAATCTTGATGTGCTGATGTCAAAATGAAGTATTCCAAAATATCTGAATAAGTTCACTTAAATTCCAAAATCATCAATTAAAAATCCAAAATCCAAAAGTTTGTGAGCACTGTTATAATCCAATGAATATTTAAAATAATTCCTCTCTTAGAATTTGGAATGAATTTTCACAACTGTAATAGCTCTTTACAAGACTGATGGTAATGTCAAAACTGAAAAAATGTCCACCAAACATGGTATATATAAAGATTGGTCACATGACAGAATGTTCTAGAATATGAGTCATCTTAATGGAATTCTAACTGTAAACAAAATTCAACCTTGACCTTCAAATTGAGAAAACATATTGATCAAAACAACCTAATTCAAGGACACTAGTTAAACATGTTTTTCCTGATAACATTAAGATTTAAGCAAATATTAAAGTGAAGAAACATTTATAATTTCCTAAAATATTTATAATATTATATAAACATCATACATAACACATCCCCTCATAAAGAAAAAGAAAGATTTATATAATAAAGCTTTCTTTTGAATATACATCTAATACTATAATAACCAAAATTACATAAGAACATGTTTTATGATACTGGACTTAATTACATCAAGCAATATTACATTTCTAGGCACGTGAGAGTGCATCTGCAATCACATTGTCTTTTCCCCTGATGTGTTTGATGTCAATGTTATATTCCTGCAATATCAAACTCCATCTCAACAATCTCCGATTTTTATCTTTCATTTTGTTGATGAAAGTAAGGGGATTGTGATCACTGTACACAATAATTGGAGAAAGAGCTGAGGTGACATACACTTCAAAATGCTGTAAAGCCAATATCAAAGCCAAACATTCCTTCTCAATTGTGGAATAATTTTTCTGGTGCTTGTTTAGTTTTTTAGAAAAATAACATACAGGGTGATCCACACCACTTTTGTCTTCCTGAATCAATACTCCACCAACCCCTACATCACTTGCATCAACAGATAATTTAAATGATTGGCTAAAATTTGGTGCAGAAAGAACTGGTGCATTCTTAAGCATGGCCTTTAACTTGTCAAAAGATTCCTGACACTTGTCAGACCAATGAAATTTGGTTTTCTTACTCAATAAACTTGTCAAAGGTTCAGCAATTTTAGAAAAATTGGAACAAAATTTCCGATAATATCCAGCCATACCTAGAAATCGCATCAGTTGCTTTTTACAAATTGGAACTTGAAATTCAGAGATAGCTTTGACCTTAGCTTCTATAGGTTTAACTTGACCTTGTCCCACAATATGTCCTAAAAATGTGACACAAGCATGGCAAAACTCACTTTTGCTCAAATTAATTGTCAGATTCGCATCGCTGAGTCGATCAAAGAATTTTCGAATGGTTTCCAAATGATCTTCCCAGGTGTTGTTGTAGATAATGACGTCATCGATATAAGCGTCACAATTATCAAGACCAAATGTTATCATGTTCATCAGACGTTGAAACGTTGCAGGCGAATTTTTCATTCCAAACGGCATGACTTTATATTGATAAAGTCCATCTGGAGTTACAAATGTTGAAATTTCTTTTGCCCTTTCCGTCAGTGGAATTTGCCAGAATCCTTTTAAAAGGTCAAACTTGGTGACATATTCCGCATTTCCAATTTTATCAATGCAATCGTCCATTCTTGGGATTGGAAATGAATCAGTTTTGGTGACACTGTTGACTTTTCTATAGTCAGTACACATACGGAATGTATTATCTGGCTTGGGAACAAGAATACATGGTGAACTCCAGTTACTTTTACTTGGTTCTATGAAATCATTCTCCAGTAAATACTGAATTTCTTTCTTCAGATAGTTCTGTTTGAGAGGATTCATCCTATAAGGATGCTGTTTCACAGGCGCAGAATCTACAATGTCAACGTCATGATAAATTTTACTTGTTCGTGTTGGAACATCAGGAAACAAGTGCTCATAGTCTTGTAATAGCTGTTTTAGTTCATTTCTTTCCTGTTATTGTAGATGTGAAAGTTTATGGTCTAGGTTGTTCAATATTTCTGAATTCCGAAGATTGGTTATACCAGAGTCACTATAGTCTGATCGTACTCCATCGTTGATATCTTCACTGTGTGGGACAGGTACAACTAAATTAACTAAATAATTAGCTGAGCTATCTCTGTCAAAATATTCCTTTAACATATTTACATGACAAAGTTGTTTTTGTTTCCGTCTCCCAGGAGTGTTAATGATATAATTTAAGTCATTTACTTTCTTTTCAACGGTATAAGGACCATAAAATTTAGCCTGAAGAGGATTCTGAGGTATGGGAAAGAGAGCCAGAACTTTGTCACCAGGTTTAAAACTCCTTTCCTGTGAATTTCTGTCATACCTTAATTTCATTTTTGACTGAGTAGTGTGAAGATTAGTTCTTGCTACTTCACAGGCCTTTGACAACTTGTATTTGAAATCAGAAACATAATAAAGAAGATTAATCTTTGAATCTTCATTTGAAAGAAGTTTCTCTTTCAATAATTTCAATGGTCCACGGAGAGTATGACCAAAAACTAGTTCAAAGGGACTAAAACCCAACGACTCTTGAACTGATTCCCTAACAGCAAACAACAACAAATGAACACCCTCATCCCAATCCTTTTCTGTATCAAAGCAATATGATCGAATCATATTCTTCAAAGTTTGATGAAATCTTTCCAAAGCACCTTGACTTTCAGGGTGATAGGCAGAAGATTTAAACTGTTGGATGCCTAATTCATGCATAACTTGTTGGAAAATTCCAGACATAAAATTTGACCCTTGATCTGACTGGACAGATTTGGGAAGGCCAACAAGTGTAAAAAACTTCACCAAAGCTTTCACAATAGTTTTAGTTTTTATATTTCTCAGAGGAATTGCCTCTGGAAATCTTGTAGATGCACACATGATGGTCAACAAGTATTGGTTGCCTAACTTGGTTTTAGGTAAAGGACCAACACAGTCTACCATTATTCTACTAAATGGTTCATCAAATGCAGGAATAGGTTGCAGATGAGCCTTAGGTATCTTCTGATTGGGTTTTCCTACCATTTGACAAGTGTGACAAGATCTGCAGTATTTAGAAACATCCCTTTTGAGTTTCGGCCAATAAAAATGATTCAAGATCTTGTGATAAGTCTTACGGACTCCTAAATGACCAGCCAAAGGAGTTTCATGGGCTAAATTAAGAATTTCCTGTCGATATGACTTAGGAACAACAATTTGATAGCTCACTGACCACTCGTCACCAGCGGGTACATCAGGTGGTCTCCATTTCCTCATAAGGACCCCATTTTTCACAAAGTAACACACTGGAACTTGTGTGGCTTCAGTTTCACTAATAGCCCTCTGAAACAAACAAGATATCTCGGGATCTTGCTCCTGTTCAACGACAAGGGATTGTCGTTTATCACCCTGAGTAGGACAAAGAGAATGAGTTGCCAAAAGAGGATCACTGTGATCAATACCATTTGATTGATCAATACCTGAGGAAAAAGTGACCTCATCAAAAGACTGACCAATACATGTGTCAGCTAAAGGAATAATATCCTGATCAACATCACTCTCAAGAGCTCTTTTTGCCATAGCTCTAGTAACTGCACAAGCAGGGTACAAATCAGGGATTTCAGTTTCGACAGGATCAACTTTCTGATCCAAACAAGGCTTGTCAGTTACAAGTGGATTAACCACAACCTTATCTCCAGCTAGGTCATTGCCTAGTAATAAATGAACACCCTCTATGGGTAAAGAAGTCACTGCCCCAACAGTCACAGGTCCAGAAACTAAGTCTGATGTCAAATTTACACAATGGAGAGGAACATTTACAAAGCCGCACTCTACTCCCTGAACAAGAACACTTTCACTTGAAGAAGACTCCTCAGACAAAGGCAAAGTACCTGATAATAAAAGACTCTGAGAAGCTCCAGTGTCCCTTAATATTTTAATTGGGATAGGTTTGGCAGAATCACCAATAAGTGATATAGAACCTTCTGACATGAATGGTTCATAAGCCTCTAAAATAGAATCAGACTGGGGTTTGTTTGACCCAACAAATGTATTGCTTTCAATACAAGACCGTGACCTTGACCTCTTAGAAATAAGAGCATTTGGAAAAGCTCTGTCTTTACTCTGTTGCTTATTTTTCAACTTGAAGCAATCAGAAATAACGTACCCTTTCGTTTACAATAAGTGCACGTAGGAAGAGATAAGGATTTCTGATCAGTCTTATCAGATGTTTGATTCCTAACAGTTGTGCTGTTGTGAAATTTGGAGGTACTCGAATGAGATTGAAATGGTTTTTTACCAGAAAACTGCTGAGAGGACGACTTATTGCCAAATGAAATTTTGTGAGTCAAGGAATAATCATCAGCCATACGAGCAGCATTTTCCAAAGTTTCCACATTCTGCTCGTCAAGATAGGTTTTAACATCACTATGGATGCACCTCTTGAACTCTTCAATTAACTTTCTCATGCACTATATCACCTCCTGGATAGGTTTTGAAATGAAATTCTGAACATTAGATGCCATTGTAAATGCTTGTTGGTTTCACACAAAAAAAATTTCTCTATAAAAAAATCTTTGCCAAAGACAAAAAAAATTCTCCGAGACAAAATCAATATGAATTTCAAAGATAACTTTAATATCTCTAATATGCTTTAATGAAATTCAGATCCCAGAAGACGAGCCCCCAATTTCTGTTACGACTCTATGGTCTAAGAAAAATGTAACAGAAAGAAAGTGAAACCAACAAATCAAGTAAAAATCAACAAGCAATTTATTACTAGATAATTAAAATGAAAAATCAAAAAAAGTCACTTACAGTAATGTGTTTTGAAATCCTAATAATCCAATAAGAATGATTGTTCTAATCACAAGTCCTAAATATAGAATGTTCCGAATTCACGGCTGTGTCCTTGAATGTTATGATGTGCTAATGGTCTCCAAAGTCCTGATGTATTAGAAATCTTGATGTGCTGATGTCAAAATGAAGTATTCCAAAATATCTGAATAAGTTCACTTAAATTCCAAAATCATCAATTAAAAATCCAAAATCCAAAAGTTTGTGAGCACTGTTATAATCCAATGAATATTTAAAATAATTCCTCTCTTAGAATTTGGAATGAATTTTCACAACTGTAATAGCTCTTTACAAGACTGATGGTAATGTCAAAACTGAAAAAATGTCCACCAAACATGGTATATATAAAGATTGGTCACATGACAGAATGTTCTAGAATATGAGTCATCTTAATGGAATTCTAACTGTAAACAAAATTCAACCTTGACCTTCAAATTGAGAAAACATATTGATCAAAACAACCTAATTCAAGGACACTAGTTAAACATGTTTTTCCTGATAACATTAAGATTTAAGCAAATATTAAAGTGAAGAAACATTTATAATTTCCTAAAATATTTATAATATTATATAAACATCATACATAACAAACCACATTCATTTTACGTTAATAGTAGTGCGAAATATATCGTTAGTGTTGTCTTTAACTACACTGATACGGAGAGAGCACAAATGCGAGAACTTGTTAATCAACCCAAAAATGTTTGTGAGGGAGAATGCTTCGTTTCAAGCCAAATTTATGGACATAACAGATAAGTATGTATTTACTGATGCTAGGTCTGCGGATATAAAGGATAAGTGGTATAGCAGCCCCATGGGGTTTTTGCAAAATCAGACGAACTTTGTCTTCTGGCGTGCAACAACAAGCCGTGGTGTCAGCGTTTAAGACCATTTGCTTGCGAAGACTTCCATGTCGTCCAGCTATTACATATTGCATGATTTCTTTCAGGCTAGAAAAATCCTAAACCAGATGAGGTGCCCCATTTGGGGCTAGACCGGCTGGGATACATTTATTAATGGCATCGATATGTTTGCCTATGGGCTCTTTTGTAAAAAGTTTAACGTGGATACAAACTCGAACTGGCGCAAAAAACAAATCCCTCATGATGGGCTTTGACTGATATATTACTATTCCCCAGCCCACAAAAGATCACTTCCAGAAACAGTCTTTTTTACACCAGAAATGATAAAGATGTACGAGCTGACATTTGAACACTTTTCGCAGGGACCTAGCGCAGTAAATGCATGGGCAACATTCATGCTAGATACGTCGCAAGGCTTTAGGCAAACTGGTGTAGAGCGTCTAAACGACAGCGTTCGGGCATATGTGTGGGCAATCCTAGATGCGCAAGGCTAAGTGATGACATCAATAATAGGGGTAACGGGGGTGGGGGTGGTGGAGTTTTTCTCAAACGTTCAATATATATATTGCCCACGAAGAAGACATGGATAAGTCCAAACGAAAGTACCAAGACGTTCTCCGCTATGCCCAAAGCAAAGTAGATCACGTCCTTGAGGGACCAACTCTGTATGATTCCAAGCAACATGGATCTTAACGTTGGCACCTATGAGAGATATAAAAACAAAATTATTATATCGGACTTCAGCAAAGCGGACTTTACATTAGGCACTAATCCCAATGTCAATGCGGATCCAATATCGCAGCAGGTGAAACCGGTTCAACAAGCAACACATCAACCGCAATCAGCAAAAGACGACCAGGTAGGCTTTTGACCTGTCTGCGCAAGCGCCAGCGCAAGTGTCTGTAAAAGCACAGGCAGTGTCAGTCGTCCCGACTAGAAAAGAAGCAGAAAACAACGAAGCTAAGAAAACAACACCAATTGTTGGAGGTATTATGGTGGGGCTTGGGGTCATTTGGTTTAAGCGCTAGCTTTTCTGTCTGCGCTTATCCGCATAAGAGCGGAGAACGGCAGATAATGCAATCGCTATCGTGATTACAAGCAGCACCAAATTGCAATGACAGCTGTTTTTAGTAGTAATGACACAATAGTGCCAA
This sequence comes from Margaritifera margaritifera, assembly GCA_029931535.1. Classification (NCBI taxonomy): domain Eukaryota; kingdom Metazoa; phylum Mollusca; class Bivalvia; order Unionida; family Margaritiferidae; genus Margaritifera; species Margaritifera margaritifera. The sequence continues at coordinate 493,907 of JAQPZY010001574.1, forward strand.
TAATACCAGGAAGCGCCGCCAAAGTATTTTCGGCGAGCGTTTTCAGCATCCCAGGCACTGCTTCAGCTGCTTTTTTTACCCATTCTTTTGCACTGCTGGGGTCGGGTTTATGTGTCGGGACGATGAATGGTGGCGTCGGTGAGCATGCACCGCCTGTGATCTCAAACACAGTTGTACTTACGATGAACCCCAGCACCGTGAGAATCGAGGCTATAGTGATACCTTGTTCATGGAAAAGTGTTTGCAGCCGCTCGGCAAGGGTTGTATCCTCGTGGAGAATTTTGTTGATGGTCTCTCTAATTCTGTAAATTTTGGTGCGAATGGCTTCTCGGTTAAAGTTGGCAGCCTCTAGCCGCGGTTTAGCTGTTAAGTGCGATCTCGTATATCCTGGCGCAACGTTTCGTCTTCCGTTTTGGTCAGCTTTCTTGTTCCACGACGATGTGGTTATCGAGTTATGTAAGCTTCGAGAGATTATTTACAAACTCGCCACGCGTCCTATGAAGCGCCACATTGCGACCTAGGATCTCTCTTATCGGGAGGCTGTTAGTTTCCTGTGCCGCCGCTTCTTTTAGCGTTGTGCATGCGGTTCACGATGCTGTAAGTAGCTCGGTATATGTCAGTCTACTTTATGTCTGATGGAAGCTCTTATAGTGTGGATAACAATTTTCGTGCTGTCCTTTTGCGTATCCTCTCTAGCGGCCTGTCTATACCTTGTTTTGCATATATGCCTCTACTATGATTTCGTTCTGGTGTGGAAAGTTTGTACTGCCTAACAAGACCCACCTTGTCATATTCCAGAGAGATATCATACCTCCAGAGTTTCAATATACCATTTTCCACAGTAAACTTGGCATAGACATACCTTTCATTTATGCCATTAGTCTTAAAGAAGGCGTCAAACTTTTTATTACGAATTTCATTTTTAACTTTTATTAGATCGTCTTAACGAAGGTTGTTCAGGCGGTCTTATAATTCATTTATTTGTTGATAATATTTGGCGGCCGGATTGATAAATGTAGTTTCTACTGTTTCATCTGGTAGACCAGTGTTTCCTCTACCAAAATCTGCCATTTCATAGCCTCCTCAGCTATGTTTCAAAAACATTTAGCTAGTCACAATATTAGGAATTTAATGCATTAAATGAAAGAAACGTTCACTACACATAGTAAAAAACTTGTTAATACTCGTTCAGACTTGTGCAAGCACAACATATCTTAATACTGAAACAAACTTGACCCAGACCGCACCTTCGCCCAGCGCTTGGGGTAAAGGGAATACGAGTATTTTTGGTCAACCCCAGGAACCATGATTTGAGTGACTTACTCGGCGCACTTGCTGAAATGTGCAAGGAAACCGCTGCGCTTTTTCTACTCGACGATTGCGCCGTTCTTCCTGGCATCTGGCATAAGGAAACGGCCCTCACTGAGCTCGCCTTAATTATCAGCCACTATGGCATCAGTGTGTGGGTTATAACACAAAAATACGACCCCATAGCATGCGATTTACGCCAGGAGACATCGTAGGTAGCACTATTTTACTGTGAAGACAAAGACTCATTTAAGGACACCTTAAATTAGAACTATATCGTGGAGGACGAGAAGCGCGCACAGAGATCAATGAATTTCTAAAGCAAAAACGTTTCCGTAAGCTGCTCATACGAACCGACCCATCTATATCTTACCAGATTTGTTAGCTCGCGCACCGCAGGTGGGATGTGCTGGTTACATATTTTGTACATTTTTAACCATGCTTTTTCACTTATGGTCTTAACCTTATAAGAATCATGGCAGAACAGCATACAGTAAGCAACATGGATGTCGATGCGGTATTGGATGAGCTGTATGATAATGTATCGACTAAGGAAGTTAAACAGAGATATATGCTGTCCTTCTTTGTAAATAACCTTGAAGAACGAGATACTATCCAAGCTAGCTGCTTCGGGTATGGCTAAAGAATATATTGGACGACATCTGAGACTTGAGGGTGTTTCAAAAATGAGTGACAAAGATGTTGCAAAAGACCTAAGCCTTATATGAGATTAAACTGAGGAATAATATTGAGAAGAAAACAAAAAGAAGTCAGCTAGTGCAATTGCTGAGCTGATAAGTACAGACAATAGAACTAACAAAGGAAATATCGAAGGAACCGACTGAGGAACCTGAGCAGGTGACGCAGGTCACAAAAACTAGTAATCCTGGAAGAGTTACTGCTGCTAAAAGACTTTCAGAGATGATGAAACAACGTCAGACTGAGAAGAAAAACTGAGACTGCCAACACGCATATCGCTCCAGTCGCAACGACGGCTCAAGAGAAGCAACAGGAAGCAATACCATCTTATGTTTTATGAGGCGGCCTTGCTTCGGTAGCTGATCATCTGTACGGCTTATCCCGCGCTCTATCACAAGTTCGTAAAACGCACGTGCAAGAGCCGTCGGACCGACAACGAAAAGCAACGTCTGGGGACCAGTCGGAACGACAAGCACCTCGGCTACCCAAAGTATCTATTAGACATACGCCTGACCCCTTTCATATAGAATAGTTAGTGTTTGTTTTGTGTTTGTAAACAAGTAAACAGCATACACATGCAGATGCAAGATGTCTATACCACTATTCGCAAAGCATTTTGGAAATCCATTCTACCATGGAGCCGTCATCGGCGGTCTATCTGTGGCGTACTGAATGATTGTTAAGTGCGTGATAGAAGTGAAACCTACCGACCTTGGTCGACTCGACTTTGAAGACGGTGCAAAGTCTGTTAGCACTGTAGCACTAAGTATCTGGACAGCAGGACATGCTAATTAAACAAGGCATTACTCCAGCTAATATAACTAATTAAATCTACATAATGGCCGCCATTGGTATGATGGTTGGCGGGACAATCGTCAACGCCTTAGCATTCATAGGCTCAAAAGAAGCTGACATCGAACACGCTTGACCAGACAGGGCGATGGAAGACCTCCAACCTGCTCAGGCTGAGTACTCTCGCAAGCGCACCCAATGACCGGCTGCGCGCAGAGCACCATGCCGAAAAGACTTGATAATGTCGATGCCGCGATGCGCATATACTACCTGATAACAGGCGGAAAAACAGACGTCGTCATATACATTGACAATGAGCCAAAGCTTTCTTGCTTTTACACCCCCTCGCCCTAAGAGCAAAAATACAAAATAATGTTTGCTGTCTGGAGTCACGCCGCCCTCGGCTATATTGCCTATAAATATTTCTGATCTAGCAAGTGCAGGTAATTTTTTGCGCTGTCGAGTTGGAGCTGTTTGTTTTTAGCTCAAGAGCTATTGGAACGACAAAACACGGCAAACTGCTAAACTTGTTAAAGCCATAATACGCAATAGATACTAAGCTTGCGGTGATATATTACAGCCAGTGAGGTTACTGGAAGGGCGTGGCAGCGGTCAAAAAGCTGGCAGAAGCCCGCGAAGTATCACAAGATGTTGCCATGACGTGACACAAAAGCAGGCGATGTGGCAAATTTATCTGACGGCATCGCAGCTTGTGACCATGGGCAACGTGCAGGTGAGGCAAGATGAGGCCAGCAACCATTGCGCGCAGGGCATTGTGGAGAGGCTCAACCGTATTTTGGCCGAGAGGCTCTTTAGGCACCAATACGCCCAGGAGATGCTGCTTTCCGCCTTCGACTCGACTACAACAGCACGTAGCAGTGAGTGGGTTCGGCGACTGCAGGCCGTTGTGGAGGCCACAAACGGCGAGGTAACACGGGTTACAGGCAAGATACCTATTGATGCCATTCGCAAAGCGGCTGTGCAGACTACGTCTGCAACATTATCGATGCGGCCCTGAAAGAGCAACGCTTGGCCTCAAATACCTTGGTTTGGTACCTATATGCTCCGGGAGAGCCAGAAGGCGGGCAAAGCCGTGCCACCTACCATGTGAAGTCGGTAACAATCTACAGGCTAGAGCGTGCGGTTGCTAAGACCGGCTCGCCTGAACTATATTATCTGCTGAACACCAACGGTGTAGGGAATAAATGAGCGTTTGTGCGTGAAGTTCTGCAGGTTGTGCCCCCTGACACACAGCTACCACCGGACCGGGTCCTAATTTAACATACATTTCGCGGAGGTCGAAACTATTATCTTGCTTATCCTCTGGACACGCGGGACAAAGCGGCGCACTCCAAAGGGGCCAACCTCACAGTACCCTTCGAGTGTCCCCGGGCGTTGTTTGGGTGGTATACACAGAACTGATGCGTATTTTTTGGCTCGTATTTCCAGATCATTCGATGTTGAAGGTGGTACAGCGGTTAGTTTGCACGCCGTCTACCTTGAGCAGACCAGCACGGGTTACAACGTGACCACGTGCCTTGTCCTGTTGCTTATATGCAACAAACTTCTTCTGGACAGCCTTGCGGATTTCCTGCTAGATAGGCGAATGCTTAACTTCGGCCCCCTCAGCCAGTGGCGAGTTAGGTACTCCACGCGGGACACAGCCAAATACGCGAGGTTGGACCATTGGAGGTAGTCATCGACAATACATACCTTGCGCGAGTTTTTTATGGTAGGCCCATGGCAAGATGTGCACAGTAATTGCATAGCCAAACCTTCAGTCTGTGCTCTTTGCAGAAAGGACAGCACGTTCGACAGCAGCTAAATTCACATTGACAGTATCGTTTACCACAAGCTCTCGCTGCTCGTTTGTCCCTGAAACTGTAACAATAATTTTTTTGCGCCGGCTATTTTGTGGGTAGTACAGTAGTGTAACCGGTGTGTCTGGAAAGTGCTTTTTTGTGTCGTTCGAGAAAAGAGTTGTTCAGCTCAATCACGCATCGCTGTACGGGAAATCACGGCCATGTCAAGGTTACTCCACTGCTCCAGAAAGGAACTCCAACCGCCACAAGTGGGAAGGGCCTTGCGCATCTCCTGACACTGAACCCTGTCAGATTTGAGACGCATCTTGTTTTTTTGGTCTCTAAGAGCTTCGTCTTTGGCACGGTAGTCTTCCTCGACCTCTTCGTGCAGCCCGTAATGTGGCAACTCTCCGGTTATGGGCGGCGGTTGATCTTGGTTACCACAGCAGATCACTTGAGAAAGGCCTCAAGAATGTGGCGAGGTTCTGCGCAAATCTCGTCCCAATTAATAATCCGCGAAATGTATTTTTAACCCATACTTTCTGGAGTCCATTTCGTTTTGCCATTCCAACAAAAAAAGCTGTGGTAAGTTTGTGCACCGATATGATAGAGCGTTGGAAAGTGGCAAGTGTTTAGCCAGGCGTGGCCGTTGTGAACTATAAGCTATATTGATCGATGCTTGACACGATACTTGCCGCTTTTATAAATGTCACCGCCGGTTATATCCTTTAAGATAATTGCACGCTTGAGACTTTTTTCCCGAATCTGTCACGTCGTCGATGGTTGCACCTCTCGTGGACTCGCATTTCCCATTCCATAATATTTTGTCGGTGGGCCTTCGTAAAGCCTTGGCCTCTGAGGGCATTTTCAAAGTGTTTTACCGCACGCTGTGCAACTCGGTTCAGGTCGCCGTCCCTCAAAGAGGCCAGGTTGTTGGGGTCAAGCTCTCGAATGGGTAGAGGTCGTACACCGGGTAAGCATTCTCACAGTAATGCTTGTCAATACCAGTAAGAGGCCCAGGTCTCGTAATTTCAACCGCCATTTTGCCATTGCGCTCTTCTGGCTTCACCGGTCAGTCTTGTCTACTAACGTCTAGTCCCCATCCTCCTCTTCATCATCCCTATTATCCTGAACAATAAACTTGATGCGAATGAGAAACTTGCTTGTTGTGCATGTGCCATTATGAATAGGTATACCTTAGCGGATAACCTTTTTAAATGTTTTAAAAATATTAATAGCAGCTAGCCGTAGAAATTCATCAGGCAGCCGAGCGTTTTTTGTTCTTTCCTAAGGCGTACACGTAAAGTTTCCAAGCCAGAAGCCCTGTGAAGTGCATAGCGTGCCTTAGCACCAATACCGCATCCCGTGCAAGGATAAGTCCACCACCCTTGCGAAGTCGCTGTGTGTGTACTTTATAGTATTCGTTTATACAACTCTTGCAACACTTCTCAGTACTTCCCAATGTGATCCATGCGCAAGTGTTTTGGGGCCAACGTATGTTAATAAGTATACGTAGTTAATTAGCATATCTCTAAATGAAAAGAATTAAGTCAAATACTATACTTCAACTAAGCTTTGTTTTAACTGGGACCTAACATATATACGCTCTAGAGACCAGGGCCGGCGAGTGGGGTGGACCATCTCTTATGTCTCTAGAGAGGGTACCCAAAAGATAATCATTTTCTTGAAACATACCTAGCTGCAGAATGACGTTTGAAAAGTATATATACGCTTTGGGGGGGGGGGGGTTAAAAAGGTGGAGGTTGGAGCGGAGGGGGGGGGGGCGCCACCCACATATCGTCCGATCACCCCTCTGCTCCGGTGGATCATAATGAATTTACTATAGGCTATGTGTGAATTTAACTGCAAGACATTGGATACTCTCAACCAGTTTGTTAGCTTTAGTGTAATAGTTTTGTTGTTGTTGTTGATAATATAATAAACATTTTTATACATGGAAGAAAAATAAAACACGTGTTCCTTAAAAGTCGACCTATTTTGTGTTAATCAAAATGTTAATACCTGTTTTGGAAATATGTTTAATACTCTATCTTTGTACGGTGTAAGAGAAAGCATTTACAGAATGTTAGATTTTTATTTCACTATGAGGACAGACAAAAGTCCAATTGGTTTCTAAAAGGTTATGGTCTGTAGTATCTACGGAAAAATCATTTCATACGAGAATCTTCTGTTAATTTCACACCTTAAACACATTTATAGATTTGGGAGTTTTATTAGTTTACGGAATTGGCAAAAGACTCAAGTACGGTCCGAAGTTTGATTAGCCATTATTCCCAAACTGGCACAGACACATCTCTCACTTTGGAGAAGTAGCTATTCTTATCACAAATAAACACTGCGCTATCAAGCAATATCCTTCCGAATAGGTACGGTATCAGTAATATCCTTACGAATATATACGGTATTAGTAATATCCTTACGAATAGGTACGGTATCAGTAATATCCTTACGAATAGGTACGGTATCAGTAATATCCTTACGAATAGGTACGGTATCAGTAATATCCTTACGAATAGGTACGGTATTAGTAATATCCTTACGAATAGGTACGGTATCAGTAATATCCTTACGAATAGGTACGGTATCAGTAACTTTAGAGTTAGTAGTAGTTAGGATTACTTGGATCTTCAAACACTAGGTGACCAAGGGCGAGAAAATATAGGCCGTCTGCCAGCTTTTCTCCAAAATCATCACATTTAAAGGTCAGGACATATCTCCATCTTGTAGAATTAAAGACGATCTGACGGACAGACAGATAGGCAGATAGTCATAAACACCCGAAAAATGGACAAAATACATAAAATCTGAAAAATAAAGCGTTTCCAAATGTTAAATGTAGAACTTTTTATCTACTTCATGTGCATAGGCCAATCGTAATTTATCTGCTACCAGCAGTGCCCTGACTGAGGATGGAGTTTAAATACCTGGCAGACAGATTTCCTTCTGACAGCGGTAAATGCAATTACAATGTTTCGGTTGATTTTCCGCCAGGAATGCCAGATGCATCTGGCACTTTACTGGTTTGAGTGAAAAATATTTTTGAAGGATTTCAAGCTAGATAAATTTTTTTACTATTAAACAAAGATGAATGCCATATGCTTTTTTCATGCATATTACATTTACGATTGGTGACAAATATTTCGGATAAGAGGAATGAAAATTCTAAACAGATGAATATAAATGTTAAACTCATCAAACATTTTAAGTTAATATGAATTTAATAGTCACCGAATAATTATACTCAAACACAGTGAGACCAACCATAAATGAAACATTTATCAGGAGGACATATGCTCATCCAGGCAGTGGCATACTAAGGGTATATGGCGCCCGGGGCGACTATGATGGCCCAAAGGGCCTGAATACGAGGTCTGAATTTTTATCAGCTATTTTAGCCCCCCAAGACCTCTGGCGCCCGTGTCCGCCCGCCTCCCCCTCCCCGTTAGTATGATTCAGCATCCAGGACACATTCAGGAATTACCAATAAAATAATTTTCCTCTAATTTATAAAAAAACACGTATCTTTTATGGCAAGTGGACATAATTTTGTCCCAAATGCTAATTACTATTGCCTGCAAAGTACATCACACTTTGTCCGAAATATGACAGCAGTAAACTTCCTCGTGATAAACTTTCAGTTTGCACCTTTAAAATTGTTTATTTAAAACATGTATGTTAACTTAAGAAAAAGATTGAACGTTTCAATAAAAACTTTAAATACAACGAAATCCCACAAGAACTGTATCTTCATCTCTACCAGTGTTCAATAAAAATGTATAACATGTGCACAGTAAAATCCAAAGCCTTAACATGATCACAAAAATGCCGAACACCTCTCCATACATGTTCCTTATTGAAAAGCTTTACCGTATATGGTCTGATCCTAGAATGAGATATACTTTAAACGCTGTATGGCGGATTATTTTTGAGCTGGTTTTATTTTCAATATATTTGATATCAATCAGTGAAAATAACCCAGTCAATATCATTCAGTGAAGAGTGTCCGACGGAAAGAAATGCAAAATTTAAAAAATACCCAGCAAAAAGTGTCCTAAGATGGGGAGCGCGATATCTTCCTCGTCCTATATACAGTAGCATGTATCTCGAGATGAGGTGACTGGTGGATTCAATATGGCGAAAATCACTAATTATCATATATAAATTCCCTTTCGATAACTTGGTTGGCTGTCCCTCTTTTATAATTTGTCTTAAAAAATAGCCTCCTTTTATATTCTTTATGTAAAAAGGACAAAAACGTGCAACAATACGCTTTGAACACAGAAATGATGGCGAGGTTAAAACAGTAGACGAAGGATAAATCTACTGTGTGCATACTGATGTGCATATAGTTCGTTCGTCCTTAAGTCAACACACAATTTGCATAACACATTACAAGACTAACCCGCTTTAGCTCATTCATACTATATTCATACCATTACCAGTTGATATAAAACATATAAATATATACTAGATGTGATATATAAAACCTGTCAGATCCTAATTTTACAAAATAATATCTTCCTTTTCCATCTCTTGTTTAGGTAATATTACCTACTGAATAAAGTAATTCTGCAAAAAAAAGAATGAAATAAGACAAGAAAAAAAAAAAGCAAGAATGAATAAAAATAAAAATAAAATACGGAAAGACAGGAAAGCAGACATACATAAAAAAGAAAGAACAAAAATCTCCTAAAAGTCTTTCTTTTTGACGACCAGTTTAAAAGCTGCCAACAGAGGTGGAAACCATCGCAAATATTAGCACTTTCAAAAAATGTCTCAACTCCCTAATTTCCCAACCCCAACGACGTGGCTGCATTTATTATTTAAAACCGTCCTTGTCATCTATATTGTCTTTGAAAATGTAGCATTAGACCTTCACCGCTGGGCTGTGTTATGAATCCAAAATCTTTGTTGTATTCCATTCATCCTCGTGAAACAATACCCAATATGATTATTCATTCTGAATAAATGTAGATGGAGTAAGAATTAGAAAATGAACCTAATAAGACACGGACGGTCACACGGAAGGGCGGACAAATAAGACCATTCACAATACGTCCGCAAATGTGCGGTTATAAATTATTGAATTGCCTGAAAGGTACATTTTCATGGTGGTCTTGCGCTTTGCTAGGATGGCCTAAACTAGTGGAACTGCCAAACTGAGTGCAGACAAAGCAAGAACTCTTCACTCATTTCCAATGTTTCATTTTATTAATGTACTAATTCAATCCATATTCTAATTTCATCATGGCGTAACATGACAGATTTTTAACAGATCACACAAGATAAGTATTATGCTCTGAATATTTTTCTGTGCACAAAACAGTTAGCAGCACAGCTGGCACAGACAAATGACCAAAATTCACAAAGGCAAAGTTGTTGCTGGTGCACTAAAATAACTCTCTCTCTCTCTGAGAAATAGTATATTTTTATTATTTGCTTTTCGATCTTCTGTCAACGCGACTTTCTTATAATGTCTCTCTGTGTCTGTCGATCGACCCATGTATCCAACAAACAATCAATCTATCAATCTATCTATCTATCTATCTATCTATCTATCTATCTATCTATCTATCTATCTATCTATCTATCTATCTATCTATCTATCTATCTATCTTTGTAGCACGTACGTTTAATGTTTATAAACACCGTAAGAAATTGTAATGCTTCAAAAAACATCATAAATTTATCATACTTTAAAGCACGATTAATATCCAGCCAAGTTGAGCGCTATACATGTATGATATATATTTTTTTTAATTTCTAAAAACATTAAATTTTCAATCCATAAAATTAGTATGCTTTTCCTAGCCACGAAAAAAAGCAGAAAAACTTCATCGGGATTAGATAAAGGTGTTTCTAAGCACGACTAACGCTAACGCGTGACCTAGGTGGGCTTCGAAACGCAATTAAAATATAAGTTTGATATATGATACGGAAAATATTTGTTACAATCATCATAAATAATTCGTGCTTGTGCTCGGTATACCATGTATGCACTAGCAAAGTCCGCTCCCGTACTTCTCAATTTGTGCATCAGTATAGCTAATTATAAAGTCTTTCTGATGAGTCATTCTTTAACTATCTGGCCTACTGCATCAGACGTGTACAGAGATTTCGAAAAGAAATACGTTCTTCAAGGCTCACAACAAAGGCAGCTGAAAAACATTGAAACAATTTTGGTATCAAATGTAAATTAACACAAGTTGCGCACTTTATAGTTTGAAATGAATTTACGTTGTCTGATAGGGAGAATAACGGAGCCACTTATTTCTATATCATTATCATTGAAAGTTATTTCTGAATATCGTATCTTTTAAAAAAAAAACAAACCTGCAGTATATCCTTTCTGATGTTAAACAATACTTTACTCCATATAAACTATAAAGTAGAAAACAATACTCTCCGGTACATAAACTATTTCTTTACTGATAAATTATTCTATCACTTCCCCAAACCTGCAGAATTTATCGCAACTGTGCTTACCTAAAAATAAAGAGATTTTCAAATAAATAGCATAGGTGTTTATACTATGATCCTGAAAGTTCAGTTGCTTAGTCAAATTTCAATCAACTGTGCGAATGAATTAAACAAGACAAGGAGATGAAGAAGAATGGTTTACTCATCAGTCTAGATAAACATTACACAAACAATACAAAAAGATTTCCATAAAAGGGCCTTGTGTAAATAACATTGATTTTCAGTGGTTTCATATATAGTCAATTTACAAGCATACGAGAAAGATAATAACGGATATAAATACATTTTTACTGTTTGAGATCTTTTTTTCATAATATTGTTACGACTTTATGGCCTACAATTATGTTACAGGAACAAAGTGAAAACAACAAAATCAAGTAAGATCAACAAGATATTTATTTCTAGACAATTAAAAATCAAAATAATCCTAAGTTTCATAATCACAAGTCCAAAAATACAGAATGTTCCAAATGAATTTCAATAGCCTTGAATGTCCTGATGTACCACAAGTCTTGAATGTCCTAATGTACCACAATGATGTAATCCGGAATATTTTGAATGAATTCACATAAATCCCAAAAAGTTCTAAAATCTATGAGCACTTAAGTATTTCCAATGAATATTTTAAATAAATAATTCCTCTCTCTGAATTATATCTGGTTTTCACAACTGTAACATCTGATTTCAACAATTGAACTAAAATAGATTATTTTCATACTGATCTTTTACAATAGAAATTCTATAGTAGGAATAAATTTGGTTACCAAAATCTGTATATAAATATACATGCCTACATGACCTATGTCACATCAGTCTAATTGCAAAATGCCTATGAAAATACTGGCCTGACAATTCTCACATCTGAATATGAGTAATTTTTATGGAAAATGACTTTGTGTACCTGACGCTTGTCACAACAAGACATGGTAATAATAGTCCAGCTGCTGACAAAACCGGCCTTGAACTCCAGTGCTATGTAAACATGTTGTTTACCATAATCTGACTAAAGTACAACTTACAATTATGGACACATATTATAAATTCAATATACATAACAATATGCATGGACGAAACAAGTGAAGTCGAAAAGAGCTAAGGTTATATATGATGCACTGAATAGTATTTTCAAAGAACAAAACGCAACAAAGATAAAGTTTGATGAAGGAAGAAAATATTACAACAGAAAGGTTAAAGAATTGTTGAAAAAATAAGCCTTTTAATATTTGTGTAAGTACTATGACAAGAAAGGATAGACAGATAGATAGACAGACAGACAGATATATATATATATATATATATATAGAGAGAGAGAGAGAGAGAAAGAGAGAGATAGATAGATAGATAGATAGATAGATAGATAGATAGATAGATAGATAGATAGATAGATAGATAGATAGATTGATAGATAACACTTATCATAGATACACAGACATGACCCCAGTTGAATCAAGCAAAGAGAAAAGATTTAACGTCTGGGTTAACTTATTCGGTTATTTAACAGCTTATACCTATGGAACGTCTTAATATAAACAAGATGAGACGATTAGGATTTTAAAATATGGACCTTTTCAAAGGGGTACCTAATTATTTTAGAAAGAGATTTTTAAACTGAGACAAGTGATATTAGGTGACTCGGTTGTCCACAAATTGGAAGACTTCAAAGAAGAAAATATTGATGGTATATTTTACGAGGACAAAATGTCACTGTATGACAAACATGATGACTTGTTCAAGGTTGAAGAGATTTTAGAGACTAAAACTATGAACAGTAAATATATATATATACTGGTGAAATGGAAAGAATATGGTTATACTTTGAACTGTTGGGAACCAGCTGAAGACAATGTGTAGCTAAAATAAATTGAAATTCAACATGGTTGAACAGAATGTATAAAATTGGTCACTCCAAGGTTTAAAAAAACAGATCAAAATAAAGTGTAGGCAATCACCATAAATATAATTTTTTTTATATTATTTTGTATGACGATTTGAAGAAAATCAATATATTAATGTGTGTTGGTATGTTGTAACACAGTCTTTGATAACAATGCAATTTCAATTATCACATTTAACAGAAAGTTGGTGTTATTTTGTTCAGGTATATGTAAACAGATAATGATAGGTTTTGGTAAAATGTCATAAGTATTGTTGAAGAAAATAGATTTAACATTTTACCTTTTTGAACGAGTAAGACCGAAATATACTAACTGAGACAATTGATGACTGAAACACAAATGAAAATAATATTTATGGTACAATGATTTTAGAAGATAATCCCAATGCTTAAATGCATTTGCCACAAAAAAGAAAAAAAAAAAAACCAAACACAAGATACCAATGCTCTGAAAGTTTTGTAAACATGACATCAAACTGGTATTATAGTGGATGAAATATTATTATACGAGAAAACAATCAAGACAAAATTACAAGAGAATGCAGAAAGACTGTCACCAAAGGTTCAAAGTATGCTCACAGAAATAATTTCATAATAATTATGTAATGGAAATAATTGTAGTATAATCAATGACTGCATTAAATGATAGACCAATACCAAAAACTGAAAGAAAGAAATTAACCCGACATTTAATACGTTTCCAACTAGAAAATAAATTTAAAAATGATTACAGAGAATTAAGAAAAGAATATTTACAGGAAAACTTCAAGCTCCATTTAATAGGAGACTAAATGAGTATAGATTTTACACAGGAAATAATCAAGATATGTATGAATGTTTTTGTGTAATAGAACTCAGCGTCACAAGTAGAACAATGACACATTTAGGTCTGTGAAAAGTTTGCTTATATTTGTCTTTAACAAATAAGCAATTATAACTATCAAAAACAGGAGCGCAGGTATAACTCACTAAAATCTGGTATCACGGAACAACACATTGTAACATAATAAAAACAGAGGTCAGATAAAAAGAATATTTAATATGATGTTGGATGTATTACAAACAAAATGTCGAGGAAATAAGTGCAGATACAAATTAGGTGTTTAGTAAAATATATTACTTAACTCTAAACGGAGATAAATATATAAGTAAAAAAAGTAGACAATTCAGTATTAGCGTTAAAAATAATAATAAATGTTGTTTTTCTTTTGTTTTCTTTTTATCTGAGAGAATCAGTGCTATCCCCATCTGCAAACAACAAATACAGACAGTCAAAACATAGCCATGATAAGCATGAACAATAGTTTAATAAATGTCCAAAAAGATAATAAAAAAATATTAATAATACATATATTCTGATAATCTTGAAGGATAGTTCATGAGTCAATATATGCCTGTCAAAAAGGTCATATGAGCAACCAAGACACAAATGAAAATAATCACAAACAAATAAATGTTTTGGAAAGATGATCCATCTTTAGGTGGTATTTAGAAGTGGATTTGGAAGTGCTAACATGCCAACACATCTACATGATTATTTCAGAGATTACCCATTAGCACCAGAAATCAATAATATCAAATATGGAATATTTATCACCAGTATAAAACCGTTTATAGCTGAGAAAAAGGAGCAAACCCATCAGTACCTAAGTTATGATGTACAATGCAAAACAAAAGAAAAGTTTGTAATTCATTATTATAAATAAACACTGTATGTTCAGTTAGTATTTAAGTTGAAGAAGATACTCAGTGTAGTATCATGTGATCAAAAACACTTAGTAAGCGCCATACAAGAAATTAAATATAAATTTAAGACAACAAGCAACCAATGAGTTTGAACAAAAACCCCATAAAAGTATAACTCTGTATTAAGAAAACCAATGGTAACTTTACTGTATAACTATGCTGAGATTAAACTACATTGAAATATCAGAAAGAGTTATCATTTTGCAAAGAGAATAACAATAGATGAGAATTGGTTTTAGTAAGTATGAATAAGAAACAAAAATCAACTAACGAAACCTATTGACAAAGGATTTACATGTTAGCGTTATCATAATCGTTGTTGTATGAATTTTACTACAACAAGTTGCAAACCAAATACGGCGATTACATTTAATTATTAATGACAGAAACAATTGCGTTTTGTATTGATGTTAAAAGGGATGAACTTCAACAAAATATATAAAAAGAACATTCAGTTTTTTGTCTCTACAGTAAAATAATCGCCTGTTATAAGTATTTGATTAGTGCACTGAAGCTATCGAACCAATTGCTTAATGTATTGCTAATATCTAACACAATTATGTTGTCATCTTGAATTACAATTTCCTGTGGTAAGGTTTGTTGTACAAAAATGTTGAACAAATAATAATAACTTAAGAAAAGAAGGACTTGTATTCAGTTTCTTTAAAATCTAGTATTAATAACGTTTTAAACAATTTGTAACACCACATACAAAATTATGTTATTTTAAAAAATTCAGCACGTGTTGCTAATACTCTTTAAATGTTCGATAACAGTTCTGTATTAGCATCAACAACATCACTGATTTCGCTCATTGTTGAAAACTAGGTTTCACAACTCACCTTGCTGTTAACATCTGCATAATGTCAAAATTGATCCCATATTAATTGATAGCGGTTTAATCTACGTTGGGATTTTTATGCTGAAGGACTTATAAATGTACCAAAGTAATACATTGAAAATATCTTGTCTAAAAAGAAAGGATAGTTTTTGTTTTGATCATCGTATCTGAATTTAATAAATGTGGAAAATAACTAAAATAACTGCATGAGAAAATCAACATTCTGTTTTATTTATTTCATTGTTTGACTTTAACTTATTTAGTATCTCATAAACTAGTTTGTAATCCGTAACATTGTGATTTTGTTTTAGCATGTTAGCAATGTCATAAGGTATTACCAGTAGTCTCTGTTATATTATCCCCTTTCACTACATCAGTAATTTACTTCATGATTTCACCAGGACATTGCTTGGATTGTAGTCGTCTCAATACATTTTTAAATAGGATCAATTTATTATTGACTTGCGATACTTTGTCTTTCATCTTTCTTCTTCAGGTTTTGTTATTATTTCCGCCACACATATCAAACAAGTTTTTATAACTTAATCTTGAAATGTACCATACATGTTACACCTATCGCCGTGACACTAGTTGAAATACTACCATTGAATCGTTCCACTTAAAATATAGCTTATCCATGTTTTCACATTGTCCTATTTAATTAAGACATTATACATTCAAGTTGGTTGTTTTGAACATTTGTTTGTGCATCTAAATATAAGTAAATGTTTACTGTATGTGCGTCAACACTGGTTTTTCTATTTATCTGTTGACCGATACCTTATTGTTCTTTCGATAATTTATGACTTGTACCATGTTATCTGTTATTGTGTGTATTTCTCAAACCAAGTCATATAAAATAGAAAGCTGTATCAAATTAATACTCACGTTACTAATTTATATGTGCTTTTGTTGTTCGTCCAAGAAATACTTTGTTGCTTTTGAAAATTGCAGCATCAATTTATAGCCTTGAAAATAAAACAAGCGAGGAAATCCTTCCACAGTAATCAATATCTTTTCTATCGCTGGATTGAAAAGTTTGTTGGGTCAATTTCTGTCTTTTTTTCACAGTATAATCCCTTTGATCTCATTTGTGGTATGACATTTGTCAAATTCATACTAGCTGCCATATCAATAATTATCTGTCTAGTGAGGTAGTTACAAAGTAAAGTAATTCCGTTAATGTAATTATCATTGATATATTGAACAGTTGAGTCTGAAGTAATCGTAACGTACTGAATTTTTTTTCTTCATTTTGTAATCTTGGTAATCACCGTCCATAACTTCCAAAGCATTTAGGAATGTAATGAAAAATTTTAAATCTTGAAGAAAAACAACATGATAAAATGGACACTGTTCTCTCTGCATTTGGAAGTCAAATTTATTATGCTGTTTACATATGCAAACAACTGTCAATATATATTTTCACTATTTTGATTTAATTAAGTTATAAAATGGCAATATATGTTTCACTACTAATTTTCAGAGATGCAAAAAATAAATACATGAAAAAGGCTATCTTAATTTTGAAAATTGCAATAAACGTTTGCAAAATGCATAGCATCTAGATCCTCTGATGGTGACAGTAGTGAATCGAAACTGCGTCACTTACCACACACTTACGGTCAGGCCACATTTTCTATTGCAGACTACTCTTCGATATTAATCTTTTGTGCTCCGCATGTTTGCGTAAACTAGATCCTGTGTTGTGTCACGTTTCTAGTATGTTAGACACGCGATTATTTTATTTTATTGTTTACAAGCCTTTTTCACGTACAGTAGATCATGTGTCACTCTTCCTGTATGTTAGTCATTCGATTATGTTTCGTTTAATGTGTTACGTTTCTAGTACGTTAGCCATATGATTAACTTTCTTTTTCCTTTCCTTATTTTTTGCATATCTTATTCTTAACATTTCGGAGCTATTTTTCCTATTAGGAGTGCATATTTTGTTTTCCTTTGTATGTTTGCCACTTTTGATACTGAGGTTACTGGTGTGCATGGGGGACGCACAGGCAACACCTAGTGTGATTGAAGAAAACCTGGTTTAAGCTCTGAAGTTTTGTTCTCCTTTTTTCCTCTAAAATACCCAATACATGAGTCCACCTTATTTATTGAGATAGACTCTTATATGCTTTTACAGTTTATCTTCAGAAAAAGTATGTGGCTCATTTTAAGAATTTTTTTTCAAATATTTTTTTTTAACTGCCTACATGTTTTTTTTTTTTTTTTTTTTTTTTTTTTTTACATTAATCAAAGAATCACGGATAATCACAGTTAAATATTTTTATCTTAGTTTCTTTACTTGCGTAATTTCTCATTCGGTTTTTTAGATTTTTTTAAAAAACATTGGAAAAAATAACAGATAGTTAGCACCGCCAGAACTGGAAGGAGCTCATAGTAACCTCATAATAACAAAACCAACACACTTTAAGATTTATCTCCATATGACCGTTATTTGCTCTACGAATTCGAGTGTGTTGGTTGTGTTGTATAACTTTTTCATTGTGCTCGTTGGGTGTTAAAAGTTTATAAATGTGCTCATTGTATTTTCGTTGTTTCTTTGAAACAAGAATTGTTCATTGGGAATATCCTCGTTGCGCCTTGCGCAAAGGTAGTTGCTTAGCAACTTCGTCGTATACCTAAAGGAGATGGCAAGAAACATTTTAGAAAATAGTAAAAGGTTTGCTCACGCTGTTATATCTATACTACTGAGGATTTCAGAATATTGGTATATGTGTGCATTAAAAACTAATCTCAGAGCTGTTTCATGGATTTTTTCAAGTTTGTTTTTATTACTGAGGGTGCTGAAATGACAGGTTATAATTATCAGGCAGTAGTTGAAGATTGCTATCATGAAAGAGTGATACACTGCTAGTCGTCCTTTAGTTGTGAGATTTTTCTCAGATAACATTTTTAATGAATCTTGAACCGTTGAAACAGAATGTGTGATAGATGTTCTGTTTTAACTCGAGCACGTAATATATTAATCATATGATCCAATGTTTCGATTTAACCTTACAATACCGTCATCTGTTGAACCGTTGCTATCTTACAGAAAGAAGTAAATTCAGCCAATATATTAATTTCTCTCAACATTATTTATTTATTTATTTGTTTTACAAATGGTAATTTTACAGATCAAATATACCAAAGCTTAAAGTAGTAATTTTCCTTAATTTTACTAATGCAAAGTCCCCAACCACGAATTTGTTTTTCAATGATATATTGTTTTCTCCATTAGTTACGTCTTCTTCATAATTTCCTGCGTTAAACTTTATTATTAATAGCTATTTGATTTATTTCCGTTCATATATCTCCAATCATGAAGAGGAATGTTAAACTTATTACAAATGATTTTAAATTGATTTAGATCTATTATTGTTATTATCGTTCAAATGTAATGTTTGTTCAACAGGTAAAGGTATCAAATATTCAGAAAATACTTTCCGTATTTGAAAGAAGACATGACATTTATAACTGTGGTATACGTTGATCTGTAAAATGTCAATGAGCTGTTCGGCTCTTGCCTTCACATTTGCCCAGTTAAACTGATTCTGCCAAAATCTCATGGCACTCTGTTCTGTATCTTTTAACAAAGTCATCTCTGTCAAATATTAAAATGAAGTTATCAAAAATGTATAGTGGTTTGAATGTGAAATAATTTTTTCACTGTAGTAGATTTTCATCTTATTTAATATTTGTGTAATTCCTTGGTTAACAGGCGCGTTAAACTCAGTTAGATTACAAAGATAAGAAGCTCTGCTTGTTAATTTCCTATATCAAAAGTCCAATATTTAATTGTTAATTATTTTTTTATATTTGAATTCTTTCTAATCAAGTATTTTAATCGCGTTACCATGCCTACACAGATCGGACGTTAGTTTTGAACAGAAACACATATTATCTTATTCTCATTAACTTTCTTGAAAGTTTATTTTTTCCTAATTTTCATTGATTTTTGATGATGAAAATTGTGATGCTGGTGGTCTAGAAAAGAAATAAAATTTTTGTCGTTATAGTCATGGTGGACTATAAAAAAATAATTCTATACTTTGAAACATACAATAAATTTATAGAGTTTTGAAGCTTACCTTGGTTGGGGGTTAGTCGTGCATGAAAGCATAATGAATTTATGATGTTTTTTTAAAGCAGTATAATTTTCTCTCTACGACGGTGTTTGCGATTATATAACTTACATACAACTTTCGTCGTGCATTGCTCCTTGAGCAATATACTTTCTGTATGTCCCTTTCAAATAATTCCCGTATAAGCTCGCTTTTATATACAGTTTACTTCCATTGCCTCGGCATCTTATAGTCTTTCATGTGCTCATGTGCCGTTATTCTCCACTGTATCAACCAATCCATCCTATACCATCCAGTATAACCCTACAATCATCCGACTTGTGCATTCTCTTTATATATAATACTGCTTCTTTGTGATTGCAAGAATGAAGATATGCTTTGGGATTACTTAATTTTTATATTCACGCTTTCCTAGGGGGACACCGTGGATCTTGTGTTCCATTCAGCAGTTCGTTTTTCGGGCAGTCCGTTTTGTAGCCATCACACCCTTTCCTCCTACAGTATTCGCCGGAATGACACTCTACCTAAATATTCAAGTAGTGAGAATATGCAAATGGAGATGGTTTTAATCTTACACCGGGAGCGCTAGGGGTTGACAAGTAATAAGTAGGTTGTGTGTGTGTGTGTGTGTGTGTGTGTGTGTGTGTGTGTGTGTGTGTGTTTGTGTTTTGTATGTGTTTCTGTTGTTGTTGCTGTTGTTGAACGGGTCACGTTGTACAAGAAAACCGACAGAGATAAAAAGCTACATATACTACTTCAGTGTCGTTGTACGCTACATCGTTTTCTCGAAACATTGCTTATAGCAAAATTACGAGTCAAAATTTGCTTCAAATAGGACGCCGCCATTTTGAAAACTCATTCCATTCAAGGTAAGTTTTTGCCTCCACTTTCTTTTTACGAGTTTTCTGGAAGGAACATGATGATATTTTAAGTTGATATTGCATCCTAACATATTGCAACATGCAAGGAGTCTAGGTGAACCTTATTACCAAGCAAATCAAACAACACCAGTGTAAGGCAGGCTTCAGGTCAATGCTTCCCCTGTTTCCAAGGACATCAATACAACAGTAAACAACTAACGTCCACGGGTTCACGAGACCCTGATTTGACACGTGCATAGTTTGTCTTGCCTCACATTCGTATGGTATATAAGAACGAGTTTCTATGTCGATATATCATACCACGTACTACGAAATATGACCCAGATATCTAATGTACATATCATTCCTCTCTCAAATGACCAAACACTTATACGTCAGAAAATTCGGAGAATTCCTTTATGTGAAGAAATTAGGGAGGGTCCATTTTACGAAGCTAATCCATGCTACCATAAAGTCTCGTGAATGCTTAACAGATCAAGGTTTGAAGGTATTAATAACAGTAGATTTAGTTGTAATCACTGGCAATGAATGCTATTGTAGATTATTCATGTAAACATGCTCAGTACATATCGTTGGGTAAGCAATCCTCCCCACCCCTTTCATACACAACATTGTGGTAAATCATATATATATATATATATATATATATATATATATATATATATATATATATATATTCTTTTATTCTTTAGCTCTTTCGCATCATCATTTAAATAATAATCATTTTACTGCTATAATAAGGAGCCAGACATCAAGATTAACGAATTGGAATGGAAGATTACTGTTGGATATAAAACTTTGTTTTTCAGACAAAGTAAATGAAACACAAATATTTTTTATCTTATTCCTCTCGGCATACATTTTTTAATGTAGGGGATCAGCTTAATTAGTACAGATATAAAATGTTTCTTCAAATTACTTTTTAAGGAGCTGCATATTTTAAATGTCAAAACGACGAAGTTTTTTAATATATATATATATATATATATATATATACATATATATATATTTATTTATTTATTTATGTGTGTGTACGTGTGTTGCTATTTGTGTGTCCTTCGGTATACACCTAACACGGAGTAGTTGTGTATAATTGGTAGCTTTGGCTGCTTTGGCACACTGATGTTCTCTCATCTGCATCTGAATCTGTTACAATTAAATACGTTCCTATATTTATATTTGCATTGGAAAAGTTGTAAAACTTTCGCTGTGATTGAATTCGTGATTGTCCTTTACCTGTGTTAATCAAGCCGAAGTAATTCGTAACGAAAAGTTTCCTCCGTTACTTTAAATTGCAGACACAACAATTAATCACTCACGGATAGCTAATTCGTAACTCTTTGCGAGAAAAACTTCCGCTTGGCTTTTTCTGCTCTTTCCTTCCTTCAATTTTCAATGAGTTCTTTGGAAAATAAATGTACGATAAGTTAAGGCAATGCAGATTTTCCAGACTGTTTTCTGCAGAGGTTGTAATCAAGAATTGCAACACATTTTCACACCTAATATTTCCCAATACATAAGTGAAAGCTTGGAAAGATATTTTGTTTAGAAAATCATCTCGAAGCTGTAGTGCACTGGAATTTGAAGAAATAATATTAAAAAAAACCCTCCCAACAAAAAAACAAAAAAACAACAAAAAACAATGTTTGGGTTGGCAAGCAAATTTAACAAAATCCAAGGTTTTTGGAAACTTCAGTTTATGTTTAATTTGTACTTGCAAATATACCACTGTTTACATACGCCCAGTACAGTCGATTTTGCGGCAAATTGATTTGTTTATTATAAGATAAGTAACATTTCTTGCAGGTGTAAATTACTGGTCTTAGGTCTTTGAATTATTAAACAAAACGTCGGCTTTAAACGGCCGCATTAACACATATTGAGCTTTGAAGACATACAAAACTTGCGTATATCTGCATTTTTGTATAGTTTTATTTTCGAGACTTTAGCAAAACATTGATCGCAGAAAAATTAATTTTGCTAGAAATTGAGTAACTGAGTGATGCATAAAATCTTCACTGCACAGCTGTCATTACGTTTTTTTTATAATGTAGTTAAATAGAGAAAAAATGCTAAAGAAATTTCATAGCATGTGCATGATATTTTGTCTCAGAGTAAGTTGCATTTAATACACTGAACCTTTACTTAAATTTACTCTGTAAGAAAACAATTATAAAAAGTCAGATTTCTTTCGCAACGATAATGGAGCAAGAAAAAACACTTTTTTAAAATCAAACGTTAAGGTCTAAATTATCTGCGGAAGAATTTTTTTTCATATCAGAATTTCTGCCAATTTCACACCTGGAACAAAATGATAGGCTTAGGATTTTCTTTAGTTTACGGAAGGGGCAAAAAAACCCCAAAAAACATAAAATGTAGTCCGAAACTGATTAGCCATTATTCCAAAATACCACAAGCATATATCTCACTTCGGAGTAGTAGTTCTTCTTAACAGAAGATAACACTGCACTAACAAGCCATAACCTTACGAATGAGTATGGTATCTGCAACTATCGACTTGGCAGTCATTACGACTGCTTGCATCTTCAAACGCTCAGTGGCTAAGGCGAAGAAATAATTCCGTCTGCCAACATTCCTGCTCAGCCAGTATCAGCGGTGGCGCAATGGTTTGCGTGCTGGACTCGTGACCGAAAAGGGTGCGGGTTCGATTCCTATCACCGAAACAGCTCGAGTCTATTTTATTGTGGTGTGCAATGCACTTTTTACTCGGCACTAAATATCTTTCGCGTGTTGATGCTCCATAAAACATCAAACGAAACTAAACCAATCCTACGATATAATCATATTCAAAAGTTTTGACACATTAGCTATCTTTCCATCTTGTTGGATATAATGAGATGAGAAAGATGGTCTGCCAGACAGACAGACAATGATTGACACCGAGAAAAAAGACAATATATCTAAAGTCTGCTAAATAATCCGTTTCGAAGCGTTAAATTGAACACATTATGTTCTACTTTATGTGCGTAGGCCAAATATTCGGAAGTCGTAATCTATTTCCTAGTACCCTGGCTGACGAGGCAGCCAGTTTTCATTCTGACACTGTGTAAAGCATTTGCAATGTTTCGGTCCATTTATCAGCTGGGAACGCGAAGTGCATCTCGAACTTTATCAGTTTGGGTGAAAAGTGTTTTTGAAAGATTTCAAGTAAGACAGTCTTTTTGTTTAGTAAAAAAGATGAATGTCATATTTTTCATGCTTATGAAATTTGTGATTGGTGAAAATTATTTCGGGTAAGATGAATGAATGTTCTCAAAAGTTGAGGAGAAATCATCATAAATTTTAACGCGATATAAATTATACAATCAACAAACATACAAACACAGTGAATCCTTTAAAGGAAACCTTCATTTGAAGGATATATGTTCATGCAGGACATATTCAGGAATCGGCAATTACAATCACTTATAAATTTCTTCTATTATATATAGAAACTTTATATACATTATATATATATATATATATATATATATATATATATATATATATATATATATATATATATATATAAGATATATATAAGGTTATTGCTTGTTATCCCAGTGTTATCTTATGGAAAGAAGACCTAAGATATATACATACATATATATATATATATATATATATATATATATATATATATATATATATATATATATATATATATATATATACATTGTTCTTTCTTGGAAAGTAGACATTCTACCAGGAACGTATATGATACTTTGTTTCAGAAATATGACGGTCGAAAATTTTCCGTTGGAAAACTTAAATTTTGAACCTAAAATATTGTTTATTATACACATGTATGGGGACTCAGAAAAAGAAGAAGAAAAAAAAAAGAAGAAGAAAAAGAATATTTAAGTAAATAAGTAAAAACTTTAAAGATACCTTCATCCCACAAACTTGTATTTGCATGCCTACCACTGCTTATAAAAACTGCACATGTACACATTACAGACTAAAGTCCTTAAAAGATTCCTTCTTCTCCCCCCCCCCCCCAAAAAAAAAAAAAAAAAAAAAAAAAAAAAAAAAAAAGTTTCACTGTACATCGCCGGATACTGCAAACCAACTAAATTCTCGCATGCGATATACAATTATCACTATACACTGTTTGGCGGGCTATTTTCGCGGTGGTTTTATTATCGTTCTATTTGCGATCAATTAGTCACCGGTATTAAAAAACATCAATAAATGTTTGACTGATTGATAGATTTGTTTTTAACGGCAGATCATCACACCAAAGGTTAAATCGGGTCGAGGCGATGTTACTCTTTAAGTGCCTTGCTCAGAGACATATCAAGTCGGCCGACCTGGCTTGGTAAGGGTAAGATTCGAATCCGCATCCTTCTTCTCCTGAGTTCCACACACTAATAACTGATCCACCACAATCCATAAACGTCACTGAAAATATCCCCGTATACAGTATATAATTTATTGGATAGTATCTAATGGTAAGCGGCGCAAATTTAAAACACCGAGAAAATGCTGTAAGATCAGAAGCGCGAAATTTTAGCATCACAAAAATATCATGCAACAAATAGCATATTTTTGCGAGATAGGGCGAGTGGTTGATTTAACGCAAAGAAATTATTTTAATTAGTGATTGACATATGAAAGGACAGCTCGTTGCCGTGCAAGTAAATTTACTTGTCAATATATACAAATTTCATTTTTGATAACATTCGTTTGTAACGCGCCTTTTATAACTTTTCTTAAATGTTTTTCTATTTTGGAAATATGTCATGTGATAAACAAACAAATAAAACAAAGCAAGTATAACCATACGTTTCGACCCAAACTAATCGTGAGGTTAAAAACGAGGTGAATGAGTCGTATGTTTGAACACATATGTGCATAGAACTCGTTCGTCCTTAAGTCAAGAATTGAATTGCATAAACCATTACCACATTGATCAGCATATTTAGCTCATTCAAACTACATTCACACCGTTAGCAGTTACTGTAAAATAGATAAACACAATATGGGTCTGATATATAACAAATGGCACAAGCTATACATACTTAACGTTACGGAATAGTCCCTTCCGTTTGATCTTTCACCTTACCATCTTTTTGAAGTTAAGTAGTACAATGTGAATACATTAATTATGCATTGAAGTCTGGCAGGCTGGTACAGCAACGTGGCAAAATAAAGAAAGAAAGAATGAAGAAGAAGAAATAAGTGAAATAAAGTCAAACGGAAAGACTGAAAGAATTACAGAATGAAAGCACAACTCTTTGCTGGAGCACATGCTATAGGTAGCATCCGTGAAAATGACAACCAGTGCAAGTTGTTCAATAGACTTACATATTTCAAAACGTATGCACGATTACCTTGTATTCTATCGATTTTTTTAAGATCGTAAGTGAGAAATAAACTACATAAATGTTCGTAGTGTTTCCCTGGCAGAGTTTTTCTTCACTTATTTCATTCACTAACTAACTCATATGTTATATTAATAAAGTTAATATAATGTGTGTTTTAACTAACTCATATGTTATATTAATAAAGTTAATATAATGTGTGTTTTAACTAACTCATATGTTATATTAATAAAGTTAATATAATGTGTGTTTTAACTAACTCATATGTTATATTAATAAAGTTAATATAATGTGTGTTTTAACTAACTCATATGTTATATTAATAAAGTTAATATAATGTGTGTTTTAACTAACTCATATGTTATATTAATAAAGTTAATATAATGTGTGTTTTAACTAACTCATATGTTATATTAATAAAGTTAATATAATGTGTGTTTTAACTAACTCATATGTTATATTAATAAAGTTAATATAATGTGTGTTTTCTTGATCCAACAGTTTGAGACCAATCCTCGAAGTTTCAGCATTCTTTGAAGATTAATTTATAAAATTACCGTTGCATGTGATCCCTATAATCAAACCTTTATCAAAACAAATTATGTAGATACACTTCGTTATGCGTCTCTTTTCTCTCTTTGATCGTATGGTGTTTATTTTAAGGAAATCAATTCATATTCGGTAAGTTAGTTAGAATGTAGGGATTTTGTAAATATTCCTCCAAGGTTATCCTTGTTCGTGACAGTTCAAAAATTGCAACTCAAGATGGAAAGCCGCACTTTTGTTTATTTTCGCCCCCTCATCCGCTGAACCATTCAGGATTTGGAACCTTCTTTGCCATATACTCATTATCGTAAAGCATCACCCCAGATATGATCATCCTTCATCAAACGGTAATGCTGGACTCCACGTTAGAAGGAAGATTCCATATTACTTATGAAAATGTCATCTTAATTTTTCACCCATGGACGCTGGATCCAGGGCCTGTAATCTTTCTTGTCATCGAATCATCTTCATGAAACATTACCCCTTCTCAATCGGTGTAGACGGAGTTCATGTTGCAAAAGGAACCATCTAATAGGCGGATGGACACACGGACAGATGTACAGACCAAGATGACCATTCCCAATATATTTGCAATAGTGCGAGTATAAATTATTACATTGTCGAATACGTGTATCTCCTGGGGATCTTACAGTTGCTAGAATGACCTAACCTAGAGGTACAGCCAAACTGAGTGCAGAAGAACTCATAATTATAACTCATCACTGATTTCCTAGTTTTATTTGAATAATTGATTAATTCAGTCCAGTCAAAATGTAACGTATTTCAATTTAATCATGTCCTTGACTTCCAGTATAGCACGCAAGGTAAGTATTGTGCACTGACTATTTATCTGCGCACGTACGGATCGTATCAGTCAATTTGATCTGCCACCGACAAATGAGACGAAATTCGTACAAGGATGTTTGAAGTCTCACATACTTAAATAACCTCTCTCTCTCTCTCTTTCTCTCTCTCTCTCTCTCTCTCTCTCTCTCTCTCTCTCTCTCTCTCTCTCTCTCTCTCTCTCTAACGACGTCTGTATTTTGCCCCTTTTTCTTTCATACCCACCCATTTTTCTCATTCCTACACTAAGTTATCAATTACTGTAATTATTGCAAACCCTTCCCTCTTTTGTACTGCCGCAAGATTTTAAAATCTGCATTCTTTCTGTATAGATTTACAGGAAATGTAATTGAGAAAATAAAATATGATATGTTGTAAATTACTATGATTCAGTCTTTGTGAATATTTTTATATGCATGCACTTTGTAACGACTTATCTGTCTCTCATAAATAACAGTTGTCTATCAGTTTTGTTTTTAATATTCGGGACAAGTGCATTTTCGTGCTTACGTAATTCAGTACATGTTCCTGAAATATCTGTCGTAATTAGTCTGGCAATTTGGAAAGATGTAGTTGAGCAAATTGATGGTATATTTATTAAAACATTTGGTGCTTTTATGAGATATTACTTCTCTCGTACATTTACTTACTGAGCAATATGTTTCGAGACTCTGTCGAACAATTACAGCATATACTCATTTACAAGTCAACAACAAAACAACAAAGACCCTGATCTGCCGTTGCATAATGCGCTGGCAGATCAGGGTGTGTGTTGTTTATTCTATTGATTAGTCCTAACAAACTGTACAGGCCGAGATTAGTAGAATAATGGTACACTTTGTCGGTCCCTTACCTCAGACCAAGTCATGCAACCAATACTTGTTGACCATCATGTGTACGTCTACAAGATCTCCAGAGGCAATTCCTCTGAGAAATATTAAAACTAAAACTATTGTGAAGGCTTTGGTGAAGTTTTTTTTTTACACTTGTTGGTCTTCCCAAATCTGTCCAGTCTGAGCAAGTGTAAAATGTTATGTCTGGGAAGTTCCAACTAGTTATGCATGAATTAGGTATCCAACAGTTTAAATCTTCCGCCTATCACCCTGAAAGTCAAGGGGCTTTGGAAAGATTTCATCCGACTTTGAATAATATGATTCAGTCATATTGACATGATACAGAAAAGGATTGGGATGAGGGTGTTCATTTGTTGTTGTTTGCTGTTAGGAAATCAGTTCAAGAGTCATTGGGTTTCAGTCCCTTTGAACTGGTTTTTGGACATACTGTCCGTGGACCATTTAAATTATTGAAAGAGAAACTTCTTTCAAATGAATATCCAAAACTTAATCTTCTTGACTATGTCTCTGATTTCAAATACAAGTCGTCAAAGGCTTGTGAAGTACCAAGAACTAATCTTCATACTACCCAGTCAAAAATGAAAGTAAGGTATGACAGAAATACACAGGA
Source organism: Margaritifera margaritifera (assembly GCA_029931535.1). NCBI lineage: Eukaryota > Metazoa > Mollusca > Bivalvia > Unionida > Margaritiferidae > Margaritifera > Margaritifera margaritifera. The sequence continues at coordinate 522,639 of JAQPZY010001574.1, forward strand.
AAGGAGTTTTAAACCTGGTGAGAAAGTTCTCGCTTTCTTGCCCATACCTCAAAATCCTCTTCGGGCTAAATTTTATGGTCCTTATACAGTTGAAAAGAAAGTAAATGACTTAAATTATATCATTCACACTCCTGGGAGGCGGAAACAGAAACAACTTTATCACATAAATATGTTAAAAGAATATTTTGACAGAGATAGCCCAGCTAATTAGTCAATTAATTTAGTTGTACCTGTCTCACACAGTGAAGATATCAACGTTGGAATACAATCAGACTATAGTGACTCTGGTGTGCCAAACTTCGTAACTCAGAAATATTGAACAATCTGGACCAGAAAGATTCACATCTACAACAACACGAAAGAATGAAATGACTACTAAAGTCAGGATTTACAGTACAGATTGGCGACAGCAGCAATTATTTTTTTTAGATACACAGAACTTGTTATATAATACTTTCTCTAACATTATAAAAGCATTGCAAACTATTAGAGAAAGAACTGGCGAAATACCAAACATTCAACAATATTTACAACCAATTGAACAAAGGGCAAGCTCAAAAATAGATGCATTAGAGACTGATATAAAACACATTAAGATATCACTTAAAAACTTTGGCACTTTGCAATCCACAATGGAGCAGAAACAAAATGACTTAAACAACGAAGTTAAACAAAACTATCAAGAAATTGAACAGCTCATGAATTATTTTACCACCAGTATTAGTAACTCGAATAACAAGGTTATTACTAGCACTAATATTTTGTCATAGTCATAATGAATATTAATGACTGTATGATAAGATCTATGAAAATGACTTACGATTTACCTATCACTGATTTAAGCAACAAATCAAAAGATTAAAATACCAGACTCTCAAAAATGAGCTTACTACTGAAATAGAGCAATATAAAACATATACAAAAGAATACGCTGAACGAGAAGTAAGTAATATCGGGCTAGCACAATGTGGTATTGGCGATTTCGATAAATACACAAAACTATGTACGTGTTTTGTACTGAGTCGGTGGAAAGGACGAGTTCAATATGGCGTAAGGATGATAGCCGAGACGTATTCATTAGTCGTATCAAACGAGTTCTTTCCCCCGACTCAGAACTAAACACGAATGCGGTTTTGTATTTATTACATACCCCCTCTTTTACGCTTTCGAAATATGTTTAGCTTTACTGTATGAACGAAATTCAAAACAAATTGGGATTTATTAAAGTTCAATTCACTGCATCTAAACAATATCAGCGTGCTAACGTCAAGGAAGAGACCTAAGTAGTTCAAATCTGGGTGAGTGATACGGAAATACGGATTGAGCAGCTGTATTGAACACAAGATCAAGCACGTAAGATTAAATATGTATGTAATAAAAGGATGAAACCAATTAGAAAAATTTAAATGATATGAAACAAAGTCTTCCAACGACACTAATGAATTCAAAATTGAATTAAACAAGAAAATGGGTCTAAACAATTTTGCATTGAGCGTTAGAATGGATGAATTAGAACAGGAAATTGATAATAATAAAATGATTACCAACATGTGAAGTAAACTCTGACAGCCGTATAATTTTCTTTAACCAGTTTGACATAAGATGGCAACAGCAGCAGTAATAATGGGAGAAGCAATATCTCACGGCATTTCATTTGCAGGTAGTAATTATATGACTAAATTATTTTATCCTAATGAGGCTGATTAAGTGTGAAAATTAAACAACAATAAAGTAATGTGTGCCGTAAGAACAGTACAACCTATACATAACAAAGACATTGGACAAACTGAGTTTAGATTGAGAGATAGAATATGGTTACTCAGTACTTAAATAATTTGGATGCAGAGTTTACTCTCTATTCTTCTGATTATGATGATACTCGTACTGATGTTTGTTTTTAGAGATAACTAGACAACCCAAACTTTGTGGGTTTTGTTTACCACTCTTCTGATAAGCAGATGAAATATGAGTAAGTGTTTATTGCTGTTTTAATGTGTATTAGTGTTTGTGATGCTTACACGTTTAAAGTTTTTCTAGTTTGTATAGCTATCAAATAGTGCTAGAACTAAACAGCAAGAATGACTAAGTATGTTTAAGCAAAAGTTTACAAAAACAAGAGAAAATGACATGGTATTTAAAAATCTTAATCTAACACATAATTTTATTACACATGCTCCAAGTAGTATTAAACCTGGACAAACACTGCAATTAATATAAAATCATTTATTGGTCATAAAGGTTTAACAAATGCTGAAAATTATAACATTTTAAAGTAGCTGTAAGAGACCACCATGTTAGTCTTCTATTATTACCCAAAAATGATATGTAAAATTTAAAATATACTTTAAATGTCTTTATTCCGTTTTTATTTATTTGCAATTTATTTCATCGAAAGGCCACCTGCTGTCTCTATTTCTCATCTCTCTTGACTTAATATCACAATGATTCCTGAAAATAAAATAAGCAAGGTTTAGTTGATATTTTAAAATTACCCTCAACTCCAGTTTACAAAGCAAAACGCTGGCTAATATTATCTCCCTTGTTCGATAACAAGCCAATTTTTGCTACAGCTGTAAACACATGACACTGTCATGTATTTTCTGTAAAGTTGTATGGGAAAGGGGGTATATTTATTTTTTATGACGGTATAGAAATCCACTATCTGTGATACATTCTGTTCTACTTGATATCCTAACATTCTGTTTTAGATTAAGACATGAAATACTTATGAAAAAAATAAACTACAAGGAAACGAAATTACAACCGGTAAAATTATACAGGATATGCAAATATAGTTCATCGACAAGCTAACTCCTACACTTGAATTCTATACAATGCTCAACAAGTACGATCTTATTTATATGACAACGTATCAATAAATAACTTACATTCAGTTGTACTTACAAACTGAAAAAGAATAATGCTACTATAACTTCAAAATCTTTTTCAAAATTACTGCCTGATATAATTCCGTTTTGATCTAAATGACATCCTCTTTATACCAACATAGGTGTGTAATGTATAAGCATGGCCTACTTGACTGAGTAAATGTATTTTTGTGTTGAGTCGTTTAACACTCTCATTCAATTGTAATTATCTTTAATGTGTGTGTTTTTACCAGTGACTTTTTATGGTGAAATTAGCGGTGATGGAGCCTATAAAATAAATAAAAATGTTGTGGTTTTATTTTGTTTCAGGTAATATTTTCAATAATAGACGGATTTCAAAAAGCACTACACGACTATGGTGACCTAGAATTTTTTTTTTCATAACTTCCAAAAACAGCATACATTTATAGTGTTTCGAAGCCTGAAGATCTGACATAAAGAGTGCTTAAAACCTTTATAAATGTTGGGTGGTTTTTGAAATTCTAAAAATGCTGACGTTTGGCTGTAAACATATATGTCCTGTATCCTACTCTCTGAAAGATAATAGTATGGATTTTAAAGGTGTAAGACCTAGACGAAATTAAAAGCAGTTAAATGGAAAGAAATTGATTAAATGCATTCAAATGACCACAAATCAAGCAACCAAGAGATTGTAGCTCATGGTTCTGAGTAGAGAATTTCGGTATCAGTTTCCTAGAGAATGAGTAATTAAAATTTAAAGATCTTACTTTCAACTCTGCTTTTATACGAATAACATTTGTTTTTTTAAATAAAGATTTATTGATTTTAAAAACACTCAATGACACAGCCAAGGAATGAATAGTCTGCTAAATTTTAATGCCTCATTTACTCAGTCTATTTGCCGCAGTTACTCAGTCGATTTTGTATACTGGTGATAAGGTAATCAGTGTCAGGTGTCGTCCAATTCAATACGGAGATTTGGGCATGCAAGATACTGACTGTTTAGGAAACTGCTCTCTCATATCACCATTGTCAGGTTCGGATCGCATTAGAAGCAGTAAGTAGTAAACAAAACAATTGCTGTATAAACAAATGAGAAAACATCCAAAGGGCACGAGAGCAAAGGGTTTTGGGGTGCAAGAAGAACCCTCCGGTGCAGTATGATTACTGCCAAAACAAAACTCATTAAATTCTTCCTTGCTCACAAAATAATGTGGACGGAAATAGATGCCTAGAGTTCTGTTACAGAGCAACAAGAACTATAATTGTATTAGGCGCTTTTTAATTCTATGTGACTGGGGACAAAGGCTCATTTCCAAGTTAGTGGTAAATTTTCTCTGTCCGGCACGAAGTAGAATTAGTCTTTGGCATATTCGGAAAGTATATAGTATACATTTGCTATCACTGCCACGATTATTGTACATCACGTGTAAGAAAAGAAAGTAATGAATTTGCTCGTTTCAAGCTTATCTAACCGTATTGCAAGTTGTATGTTTATCCGCACACTTTTCAAGGCAATTATGGATCCTGCCCGTCCGACGTCTGTGAGTTGATATGTAGCGTCACGTAACTCTGCCTACGCGGTTCAAAATAGGTACTTTAAAGTTTTTAAAAAAGAAGAAGAGTATTTATTTATTCCAATAGCCCAAACGGACTGTGAGGATACATCTTTTTCAATCAATTGAATTGAATGGCGGATAGTACAATAAACAACAAGGTATCATCATCTATAGTATACTATAATAAAAGAAATCATAGTAAGAAACGAAATTACATATGCATGCAGATGCATGTCAATGCAAATGAAATAAACAGGTTAATTCACAAAATTTCTCCGTAGGGAGAAAGAGATGTCTATATTATTAAGGGTAATAATAGGAACATAAAATCAGAAGTTATGTAATTCAAATTTGGATTGAGGTAGTGGTCATTCAAAATATTTACATAATATCGGAATATACGACTGTATTTCTAAGATTAAAAGGTTTAAAATGTAAGTGGCCAAATTATTAAAAGTTCTAGTATTCTGGATATTCATAAGTTCTATAAATTTAAACATATTTGGTCTTTTTCTGAAATATTTCTCTATATATTTGGCTATTATATCTTCATACAATAAGCATTCAAGGACAAGATGATATTCATCTTCAAGGAGGTTACAAATAGAACAAAGTCTATAATGAATTGATTTATACGGTCTCGCCCATCTACTAGCTTCAGCTTCGAGTCTGTGAGAGGATACTCTAAATTTAGCAATTACATTTCTATATTTCAGCTAATGTTTTTAAGACGATCCAAATAATTATGTACGATAGCCTTAATTTAAAAAACTGTAAAAAATATGTCAGTGTTACCGACCCCTTGATTAACCCAAACTTCATAGAATCCTAATCTTGAGAATAAATCTTTAACTAAATATGCCCAATTTACTTTATTGGGTAGAGCTTATAAATCGTTCAACATCATTTGATATATATATATATATATATATATATATATATATATATATATATATATATATATATATATATATATATTTCCTCCTTTGCGTCTAATATCTTAAACCAATACTTCACAATGTAATAAAATCTGTTTACTATCATTGTCGTGCTCCCCATAAATAAAATCATTTTGTATTGTCTTCTTACTCCTAATATCTTTTTGCAAAAATCTAAGTGCACTCTTTCATTGCATTTAGCAGGGATAAAGCCCCAAACTTATCAACAACAAATTAAGATCGGTTTTATTTCTATCAAAATAATTCATGACATGGCTTGTTTTTAAGGATGTAAATTTATAAAGGTATTTTTCAAGTAAAAATATCGCTTTTTTAGCTTGCCCTGCCGATGTTGTATATGCTTCAGTGAAACAATCACCACACGTCATAACAAGTCCAAGATATGTAAACTTGTTTACAATTTCTAGTTTTTCATTATAGTAAGTGAATTCCATAATTCTAGGTAAAGTACCGCCTTTTCTAAAACTCATAAGCTTTGTTTTTTTTAGGTGTTAACCACAAGTTTCCACTTAACACAATAATCTTTCAAATAATTTAGCCCGGACTGAAGGCCTTCTGCCAAACCTAAATATCATCTGCGTATAAAAGAATAAAAAGGTGTGACATACCAATATCTATACCTTCCATACCATGCATGGCAAACTCTTCCTTCAAATCATTTACAAATATTGAAAAAAGAAATGGTGATAAACATTCACTTTTTCGTACACCAAGAATGCAAGAGAATGCATCACTTAACATATATATGATGGGGGTGGGAGTGGCGGTGGTTGATAGATACAGTAAAATCGGGGGGGGGGGGGGGCGTGCACAAAAAAGTTTAGTATTTCGATTCAGCCACTTGTGGAGAGGTTCTTGTAATGGGATCCATGGGAGGAGCTAGCCTGTTCCCTTCCTTTTATCTGAGGATTCTTTCTCGATTGCATTGGAGAAGTAAAATAAGATTTAGGTATCTGGCCATTTTCACTTTTTTTCTTCCTTGATTTGAGATTTGAATTTATTAAACTTCTGAAAATAATGGGACTTTTGTCAGAGTTAGAAATAGAAGAAAGGATGAAAACCATTCAGTTTCAAAGCTGTAGACCCGAGAAGATTTTATTATTTAAAAAAAAAACATAGTTAAGGGAATCATCAAAGTTTCTTCGATGATCAGATAAGTCTACTTTGTGGGAGAGCTCAAGATAGTATACCTTTATTTTAATGATTGTTGTCTGCTGAATGTTCAGTGAAAAATACTGTTTGCAAACAAACCAATAAGAAATAGATTGAAAAATCTTAATCTGAAGAACATTTTAGATATCTAGTGAAAGGGTCCTTGTGTCTAGTGAAAATGGGTTTGTATCTAATGAAAGGGTCCTTATGTCTAGTGAAAATGGGTTTGTATCTAGTGAAAGGGTCCTTGTGTCTAGTGAAAATGGGTTTGTATCTAGTGAAAGGGTCCTTGTGTCTAGTGAAAATGGGTTTGTATCTAGTGAAATGGGCCTTATGTCTAGTGAAAATCGTCCTTGTGTCTAGTGAAAAGGGGGCTTGTGTATTCATGCACATTTACAGGTTTTAAAGGGGTATTCGTTGGATTTTCGTAGTGTTCAACTGCTGTCATCAATGAAACTTCGATCATTATTTTTTAACAAATCATAATGTGATGTCAAATGACAATGATAGGTGTACTCAGTTCTCCACCCCAAATATTTATTCATGCAAATAGTCAAAACAAAATGATAGAGAAAGACTCCCTTCTATTAGAGCCTCTGAAAGTTTAAACTATCTTTTCTCCATGTACATTAATGTACGCAGTTGGATTTTACCCGAAGGTTCGAGGTGCTCGTAATTTAAATTCGAAGCACCTACAACAGTTGCCAGAGGTCAATATCATTGCCGGTTTCTAGAAATAATGAAAGCTCTTTATAAATAAAAAAATAATAATAATTAAAGAATAATTAGTGAAAATAATAAATAACCTGAAGTCAGATGATAGAATAGAACCTTCTAACCTGATAGATTAAAACCTTCTAACCCCAGCAGAGTAAAGATTTATAACAACATGGAGGTTGTTTTAACATTACAGTGGAGCGAACGGTAAATCGAATGTGCAGTGTTCGCATAAACAGAGGAATGAATGGTATGCAATTATTGATATACCGATAGAAGGAAATACTTTTAGCAATTTATTTTTACGACGATTGCATAATTACAATTTTAAGTGCAGCATTAGATACGAGACTGTAAACCATTATAATCTAAGTATATGTGGTCAGACTGAGATGAGAGAACATGCATCCGAGAGGAAGAGATAGAAGGATGGTGAGTAAGGAGAGTAGGAGAAGTAAATGGTGCAAGATTTTCGCCTGCTTTTGTTAAAGAAAATGCGAGGATTATTTGTGTATGTACGTGACCAAGTGTTTTTGTTTTAATGTAATATATCTTCTTCTGTGAAATAAAACGTATGACACATTTAAACCTTTTAAAATATGTGGACAATCATTATAGAGATTTGTCACATCCAGGGGAGGTGGAGGTTGGGGTGGGAACTATCCATGGCATGGTCGGACCATAGAGACATTTAACTGCTGAAGAAATCTTCGTGACCATCGACTTTGCAGCAGAATTTTCTTTTGTTGCTTTGTTGTTTTTTCTTGGTTTGTTTGTTTGTTTGTTTGTTTGTTTTTAGTTCTCGAATTAATGCTTTGCTTTAGTACACACATTATTTCCAGAAGAACCTTGTCCTAATTTACCAGTACGTCCTTACTAAATGAACCCAATGTAAGGTTCATTCTTTCTCAGCCTTCGCATGGCGTCAAATCATTCGTATTTAGAACTACTTAATGATACATTTGGCAAATAAAAGGTAAGCAAACGTTTCCCAATGACCTATGTGTTACTGCGTACTTGAAAATAATGAACGGTTTTGAATATTGCCAACACTCACTTACTAGGCATAAGGACAAAGGTGAAACACAAAAGTTACTCTCAGTGCTATCATATTCCGGACTAGTTTTAATTAGGGAAAAATAGAGTGATTTAATTTGAATAAATTTGTATTTAATTTACGTTACCAGTCCAGCAAGTGCAAAATATCATCACAACGAACGATCAGCTAAATGGGTAATGTATTATAACGATCTTTGATATGGAGAAAACTGAATTACGCTTACAAACTGTAAACCACTGAAAGTGAGTACGGAACGTCAAAAATGAGGGTACCAGGTTGCAAGACTTAGTAGTCTGGAATACCAAGCGAGTGTTGTAATCTTTGAACAGTCTGGGTCACATCATGTTACTTGGAGTTGATTCCAATACTACGAACAACATTCATATTTGCAAATTTAAATTTGTTCACAGGACGGCCTCTTTAGAATTTTTCAATGTTTCATTTTATTTCGTTTCTTCTTTCGTTCTTTCTTCATCATACAAGTTTGTAAAGATGAACTAACTTCGTAGAGCAAGTATTCGTTCAACGAGAGTGGGATCCAAAAGGATTCATGAGTAGCGCAAGTGACCTTCTGATAGGATCTTTCCCTGACGTCCTAAACATATTTATATCAAATCAAGGATAATTCTTGCATTAGATCTTACCCTCTTCCCCGCATAAAATAATTGTTGTTTCGTTATGTTTTACTATTATTTATAAATGAGATACAGTGAAAAATGCTTACAACAAACCCTAAGGGAGCATTGAATGTTCTTTAAAATGAATTTCATTAAAAACAGGACAAAATACACGCATTATAATCATTCGGATTTAAAATGCTTTATCGATGGGTCCGGTATTTTTTAAGTTCGAATTTGTTACATACGGAATCCAATATATTTTCTAAGTCATTACAACGCTTGTACAAAGATAGAAATAGTCGAATAAACTAAGTATACATTTTTCAAAAGATGCTGCCTTGGTGTACGTTTAGAAAGAGATTGGTAATTAATATAGTTCTAAGTCTAAGTTACTGAGTCATTGTGCATGAGTATGTCCCTTCTGTGTGCATAAGACGGATTTTATAATTTGTACACACAGCGTAAAAGAATATTTACACCGTGAACATTTCACATACATACATACATACATACATAAAAACATACATACATACATACATACATACATACATACATACATACATACATACATACATACATAAAAACATACATACATACATACATACATACATACATACATACATACATACATACATACATACATACATACATACATACATACATACATACATACATACATACATACATACATACATACATACATACACACACACGCATATATATATACTTGACTAGGATGACCGATTTGACAACCGTAAGAATGTACTTTTGGTCAGGCATGTGATTCCATCAAAAAAAGAGACTAACTGTTGTTCTTGTTCTGGCCATCGTGACATCATGAATGTATCTTCTTCTGTTTGTGCACTTGTGGACTGTAACTGCTTATCTGGTCAAAAACATCATCCTCTTTGTTTACGTCCATGATTTTTTGTTCCGTATTTTTCTTTTCTTCTTCTTTTCCACTTAGTGTCTGTGAATCTTGCTGTTCTGGACAGAAAACAGCATTTTCACCTAATTCCAGCGGTTCATGTTCCATCTTTTTAGTCTAAGATCACTTTTCTCAAAACTGTTGATTTCCAGAGTATTGTCAAATTCTGCATACAAAATTACGTTCACTGTGTTCACCAGAGCCAGTGCAAACTGATGATCAACACCGATTGATTTTATAGGGTGAACATGTCCTTCGTCGCTGCCTTGGTCTGGAATGAAATCAAATCTCCACAAAGCATATCCTCCGCCATAATCGTCGTACGAAATGCCATGGCTACTGTTGGTTCCTAATTGTTCAGTGGCTTCAAACAGAGTCAAGTAATATCTCAAGTAATTATTCTGGCAAAGTTAGATTTAAAAGGTCTGATACACGTCGTCGGGCCATCTCGGGTGACTTATCTCTTGGACACGTTGAAATGTTAGAGCTAGAGAGGATTTTGAAGTCTGCATTGCTGACGATGCCAACGAGTAAATGTTTTGGCAGTTGACTCTCAAAAACATGAGAATCGATTTTGGATCGGAATCCAGAGTCGGTGTTGAAGGTTTTGACTTCCACTCGTCGTAGAGGATACTTGGCTGTCGTTCTGCTCTGAGTTTGACTGATGTCGTTTCCCACTTATTGGCATTCGTTTCCACTGACTGTCGGGACGCCGTATCAACGTGTCTTTAGGTATTAATGGTGCTCTCAAGAGATTTAAATCGTGCCAGTTCTTGTTTGGACAAATCCAGTACACTTTGTAACATGGATGTTCCGTCGTGTACTTTTGTTTTCGGTGAGGTCACTTCCACATGGTTTCGAAATGATTTGTGTTCTGGTTTGAGTATCGATTCTTGAATCAGCTAGTTGTGACAAAGCTACTTTATGTTTTTCTAAAAAACGTTTATTTTTATGTGGTATGTGAATGATACCTTATATTAATTCACGTACTGTCGAAGTAAACCATCGTAACACTTATTTGAGACTAGCTTCTAACAAATGTGAACGCACTTGTGCATTTGTTTGCTACTCATGGCATTCAGTGCACGAATCAATTTGGCAGGAGGATGAGATTGAAAGAAAGTCAAGTCAGAAAAAAAAGAAGAAAGTAAATGTGTTTTTGTAGTTGTTTAGACAGGCAAAGAATGCGACGTGTAAATGACTAGGCTTCCTTCTTGACACCAATATCGAATCGAATCCGTCAAAATCTCAAATAATCAGGAGCGGTAGGATTTAAATCGAGGAGTAAATATCCATGTGGCAGTTGAGTGGCATTGTCATATGCATAGTTTAGCAAAGGTGTTCCTAACTGTTTAGATAACACTTGAACTTGAGATTTGTCTCTTGGATTTTTAAACAACACGACCTAATGTGCATTGAGGCTGATGGTATGATGCGCTTCACTCTGTTGAAATATATTTTGAGTAATGTAAATAATACTAGCATTATGATGATGTCCTTTTCGTGTAAACCAAAGTTTAATTTCCTCCTCGTTTTCTCCCAACATGTCATCGGGGATGACAAGATGTGTTTGACTAAAGACAGACGCAATCCCATTGTCTTTGCGAGGAATTCCTTCTACAAATGAAATGGATTCTTCTTGAATGTCTTGAAGTAACGTGTAAGAGGATTGTCACTCTTTGTAACACCACATGTTACGCTGTGGAGGAGGATCGAACAAAATTTATTTATGTTCGATCACACGTTTGACAAGTTCGGTTTTGCCGGAACCACTAGGTCCAGGAATAAACATGTTAAAGGGATGGCGAAGATACAGAGCATCCCAACTTTGATGATCTGACCTTTCTTTTCTATTACTTTGAGAACAGACGTTGTAGCCATAACTCTCGAGTTGTATTTGAATTCTAAGATTTCATAAATGACACAAGACATTTGATACATTGTGTATATTTAATGTCTCTGTTATCCTACAACCAATGCACATTACAAAAAATAAAGTTCGCGGTAAAACATATTGACATGTAATAAAAAAAACAGAGTTTGCGTACAAAATATTTACATTTCAAAACAACAAAAGTCCATGTTGTAACCAATGTACATTTCATAAAACACAGTTCATGTTTTCTTTCTTTCATCTGTCACACAGAATGTCTTTGGCATAATCAGTCACCTCTTGCATCCAAGTGTCCAATCCAATACTCATGGATTATATTTAGTACATATCAAGTGAAGGTAATGACAGCACGGAGACCATCTGAAATATTCAAGGTAAGCTGCACCTTTATACTCCCATTCGTGGAGTTTCACACCACAACTGAAACACTGAACAATATTTCCTTCTCCCAAGTAAACAAATCCTGCTCTAGCTAAAGATTTAGGATTAGGTTATCCCAAGTAAAACAAATCCTGCTCTAGCTAAAGATTTAGGACTAGGTTCTCCCAAGTAAAACAAATCCTGCTCTAGCTAAAGATTTAGGACTAGGTTCTCCAAGTAAAACAAATCCTGCTGTAGTTAAAGAGTAAGGACTAGGTTCTCCAAGTAAAACAAATCCTGCTCTAGCTAAAGATTTAGGTTCTTCCAGATATTTAGGCCCTTTCCCTTGAACGTCTGCAGTCGACTTTCAAAATTACCATAGTCAGCCAAAGTCACAGACGGCAATGTGTATTCTTCATTGATTTTTCATTCTCGATGAACTGGTGGTATCCAGAGTGGTTTGTGATTGTGTGGATGAGATCCATAGAGGAGCACACGAACGGCATCGCTTTGGATAGTAGTGCTGCAAGGTCATGCTGCATCGCCTATGTCGCAGGACACTGACAAAGGCAAAGTACAAGATAACAAAGACTCTGATAAGCTCTTGTGTCCCTTAATATTTTAATAGGGATAGGTTTGGCAGAATCACCAATAAGAGAAATAGAACCTTCTGACATGAATGGTTCATAAGTCTCCAAAATAGAATCAGACTGGGATTTGTTTGACCCAACAAATGTATTGCTTTCAATACAAGACCGTGACCATGACCTCTTTGAAATAAGAGCGTTTGGAATAGCTCTGTCTTTATTCTGTTGCTTATTTTTCAACGTAAAGCAATCAGAAATGACGTGCCCTTTCCTTTTACAGTAGGTGCACGTGGGAAGAGATAAGGATTTCTCATCAGTCTTATCAGATGTTTGATTTCTAACAGTTGTGCTGTTTTGAAATTTGGAACTACTCGTTTGAGACTTAACTGTTTTTTTACCAGAAAACTGCTGAGAGGGAGACTTACTGCCAAATTAAATTTTGTGAGTCAAGGAATACTCATCTGCCATACAGGCAGCATTTTCCAAAGTTGCCACTTTCTGCTCGTCAAGATGGTCTTAACATCACCATGGATGCACCTCTTGAACTCTTCAATTAATACGAGCTGTCTGAGTTTATCGCAATCTTGATCAACCTTCTTGACTGAGCACCACCTATCAAATAGTTGTTCTTTATCCCTTGCAAATTCGACATGAGTTTGTCCAGTTTCTTTTCTACAATTCCTAAAACTTTGTCGATATGTCTCAGGTACCTTCTCATAAGCCTTCAAGATGTACTCCTTAACCACATCATTATCAGTGCTTTGTTGTATTGACAGTGAAGTGTAGACTTCACGAGCTTTGCCAGTAAGTACACTTTGTAATAACTAAGTCCAATGCTGTCTCGGCCATTTCAAGTTTTCAGCAAGTTTCTCAAAGTGAAGAAAGTATTTAGCTACTTCTTTTTCCTGAAAAGGGGGTACTAACCTAATATATCTGCTAACATCAAAACTTGAACTTGTGTGTAAAGGGGAAGATTGTCTTCCGCTTACCAGTTCTAATTCTCTTAACTTAAATTACATTTTTCTTTCTTCTCTCTCTCTCTCTCTCTCTCTCTCTCTCTCTCTCTCTCTCTCTCTCTCTCTCTCTGTATCTCCCTCCTCTCTCTCTCTCTCTCTCTCTCTGCATCTCCCTCTCCTCTCTCTACATCTGTCTCTATCTCCTCTCTCTGCATCTGTCTCTCTTTCTCCTCTCTCATCACCTGCATCTGATTCTCCTCTTTCTGTCTCTCTCTCTGAATCTTAAGCTTTGGTATATATAAATCCATCTGGTTCTTTAACTCTAATTCCTTTAATTTCCTGTCAGAACCATATACAGGCTTTCCAATAAAGCTTATAAAGCACTACTATCCAAATTTGCCTTTCTTACTAAATATTGAATTAAAGTAATTTGTATCTCCTGTTTTGTTAATGATGTTTTCGCCTCGGACAGACTATATTTTCTGGCAAGTTCGAGCAACTCATCCTTTCTCATAGACTCTAACCCCTCCTGAGTACGATTTAAAATGAATTTCTCGACAATAGACAATAGATGACATTGTGAATACTTGTGGTTTTCACAAAAGATTTCTCAGTGAAAAATTTGAAACAAAATCAATAGGAATTTCAAATGCAACTTTAATGTCTCTAATATGCTTTAAAGAAATTCAGATCTATCCCGGACGAGCCCCCAATTTATGTTACGACTCTGTGGTCTAAGAAACATGTAACAGAAAGAAAGTCAAACCAACAAATCAAGTAAAAATCAACAAGCACTTTATTGAAAATCAAAAGACACTTACAGTAACGGGAATTAAAATCCAAATAATCCAATAATCCTAAGTGTCCTAATCACAAGTCCTACGTATAGTATGTTCCGAATGAATTTCAGTATTCTTGAATGTGCTGATGTGCCAATAGTCTTTAATGTCCAGAAGTGCCAGTAGTTGTTTATGTGCTGATGCGCCAAAATAAAGTACTGCAGAATATCTTTGAATAAGTTCACATAAATCCCAAAATTATCAATTCAAAATCCAAAATACAAACGTCTATGAGCACTTTTATAATCCAATGTTCACCCGGGCTGACAGGTTTGACATGCCAGGCCAGCCGTCTATATACCATCTTTCGGATAATGGTTCTCTGCGTAGAGGCATCGTTCGCGAGAAACTACAGATTGTCCCTAAAGGCACTCAGCTGCCATATAAGGGCATTATGACCCTGTCAAGATCTCGTTGAGGTACTCCTCAGCGCTGGCATGTTGCTCTTGTGTGGTGCGATAGTGGTCGTCGTGATGCCGTCTAAAGCAATTCACGTTTTGGTGTACAGTGGAATAAGGTCTATCTTATTTATTCGGTGCAACCCCATTTAGTGGTTGTCACTGCGTATGGCTGTCATGGAGTGTCGAAACTTTTTCTATCGGAGGTACTCAACGTACAGTGCATAATGTCAGGCTGTACAACTGCCCTGGAGATGCCCTTGGCCTTACCTTTATATGTACTGTCCGGTTTCAGTACTGAGTACATCTTTGGGCAGAGACCGACGAACTCGTCGATTGCCTTCCCCTCGCCGCGCTCATCCCTAACTTGCCTACGACCTTTTTGTTTTCTGCGCATGCGTGGGAGAGTGGTTGCTCTTTAGGGTAGTTACTCATGTCGTATAGGTGGGCGTCTACTGCCATATCGCGGTAGACATCAGCTGTTTAGATGCTCATCAGCAGACTATAAATGTCCCTGTACAGAAGGTGCACCATAGCGAACGAAGTTTTACCTGATTGTAGTTAAAAGTCGTACATCAGGTGCTTGCTAAGATCTAGAATCGACTGCCCTATATAGATGGACGGTTGAACTTCAGGCTGAACTTTGTAAAATGTACAGAAAAAGGTTGCCGCCAGGATCTTTGGCGACTGAAATGCAGGGTCGGCAATCAGGCGGCGCAGCTTGTCCTCATCGCCCTTAGGCCGCACAAGATCCACTCGAATCAGCTTCCTTAGGTTTTCCATAGTCTTCCCGAAGATTGAGTTGTTCGTCAGCTTAAAGAATTCTTTTCGAACTCCGACAGCGCCTTCGTTCTCAGATCCATGTTAAGCTATATGTATATCCATGCGCTTTGGTCAACTCTATCATAAGCGCAGTCCCAGCCTGATGTAGAGCTGGAGGCTTTGTTATTGAACCACACAGCTGCGTGCTTTCGGTGAATGTACCCACCTAGTACGCTCACTAACGAACGGTGATAATCGCGAAGCCAATCCTCTGGAACACGTATGGCCTCTGTAGCCAGTGGATAGTGGCTGTGTGCGTCATGAAGCTCCTCCGGATACTCAATGTCAACTTCGACGATGTAGCCTTTGGTTCGCCCTCTGCCGTCGTTCTGACTGTTTCCAGTACGAAAGGGTCAACCCACTTAAAGCCGCCAGTTGGTTGGCTCTGCATCATGGCCTATTCCTAGAGGTTGTTGAAGCCAAGGTAGGTTATCCAGCTGCTTGGCTTTGTGCTCTCGTAGTTTGAACACATTTGGTTATTCGCTTTTGCATGGCGCCTGCTTACCATCGTATTGCCTCCACAGATGCGCGTCTCAATAAATGTTGATATCTGCTTGTAGCTCGAGCGTGACACTTGTTATTTTTAGTAAGGCGTCCCAGCTCATTCCAAATCCGCTGTAGTAATGGGCCCGATAAAGAACGTAGGCTTTTAGGAAGGTGTCGCGGAAAACCTCAAACACATCCGTCAGTAGAAGCACATCGGTCTGGAGGTAGAGGTCGTGGTAGAATCGTAGCTTTAGGTTACACGCGTTGTGTGCGGCGCCGCGGTACTTGCCAGTGATATGCCAGTGGTCACTCACCCTGTTGCTACCTAGCGCCTTGCTGCAAATGAGGCAGACTGTTGCTTTCCAGAAGGCCTTCAGGTCATCTCTGTCCATGAAAAGCTCAGCTAGATAAAGGAACATCTCTCGAATTTCATCCAGCTACCAGCTCATTCTCAAGGCATTGGATGAAAGTGGCTCCTCTCTGCGCTAAATAACAGGCTCCTTGGAAACGTCGTCGGCACGTAGCAAAAGGCGATTTAATGCGTGTACCTATCCCAGGATCTCCGGTTCGTTCATTGAGAGGTTCCACTGGCACGTTTAGTGCCTTGAAATCCGCGTAGATGATGTACGGGATGCGTATCTGGAGGTGATAGCTCTTAAAGACCAGGATGTTCTTTGCTGGCTCTGGCTTAACAAGTCGCTGTGGGTTTTCGTCTATAACGCGGCAGTCTTTCGTGTGAGTTTCTAATAGGTTGGCTCGGCTAATGGCGTGAAGGCACCGGCGGCAGATATGCTTTTTTCCTTTGTAGTTATTATGCTTGTATACCAGTCGGCTGAACCGAAAACAATAACCGAAATGGTTTGATTGCGGCGCTCGAACTTGCCAATGTCACTAACCTTTATTGGAAAGTCGATGCCCGTAAAGTTTTTCTCGCCCAGGTGCTTACGCTACTTGCCTGAACTATTAACATTTCTATCGTATGCCGGGTAAAGAGCTCTGGCCGCGAAATGGGCGTTACTGCGACACGTCAAGGTCACGTACTTCACAACCAGGAAATCCCCATCCTGACCAATCGTGCATGCATTTTTAAAGGCAATTTAGTTCTGTGGCATTAGCTTGAACATCCAGCTGCTAGATCTAATCAGCGCGCAGTCAATGGTGGAATCATTTCGTAAATAGACCGTCACTCAGCTTTTTCCAGCTGTGCCGACAACACGAGGCTGAACTTTAGGCCATCCATAACAGCCAGTTCCTTTTTTAGTAGAGAGTGTACCCTAGCATCGAGAAATACAGAAACGTGGGCTTCGGGCCACTTTTCTGACACAGTGGCGCGATTGTCTTTTACTATAGGTCTTTCCCGCTTTACAAAGGCTGCCAGTTTTCTTCGAAGCTTGGCCGCGCTTTTCTTTTCCCTTATCTCTTGAGCTGCTGGCTGAACCTCAGCAAGGAGCATGTGAAGATATTCGTCGGCTGTGACATCATCCTGCAGTGCGTTCTGCAAAGCTGGCACTGGAGGAGCTTCAACTGGTAATTAGCGCTGGAACCGGTTGTTGAGTTGGAACTGGTTGATGGACCCCATTTGCCAGTAATGCGTCTAGCGAATCATCGGGTATATCGGTATCGAAAAGCGTTTAACTATGCTTGTGGTTCACAAATAACTGCGATAAAATGCCTCATTGCCCTGTTTCTCTGATTTCTTCATGTCTCTTGCCACATGGTTAACACCACAGCTAACATATATCCTGTAATCAGTCCATGTTCCGGTACCGCACTTCCAGCATATGTAGACCCTACATCCTTTTCTAAATTGTGCCGCATTTAAGCCACACTACTCATTCATGCAGTTTTTCCCACAGAGCTTTTTGGTGCCAAGTTTAAGCCAAGCACACTTGTTTTTGCCACGAAATAATATCCTGATGTTTTAAAAGGTTTATACTTACAATATCCAAGCATTATAACAAAGTACACACATTTATTTAATTGGGAGATTTTTCCATACGGTTTGAGCCGGACTCCGTGACGGGGAGGGGGGGGGGGGGTCTCGGCCGGCCGGCTCAGCAAACCGGCTCAAGAGCAGGTGAGAACGACAAATTTTTCCCTCCGCCGGAAGCTCCAGCTGCTTCCCCTTCCTTGTGGAAGCAAGGTGTGACTTCCCAACTTATGAAGCAAGCCAGCTGAGGCAAGTCGGTTGGTAAACTGGTTGAGGCAATCCATTGAGGCAAACCGGTTGGTAAGCCGGTGAGGCAAAAGTAGTAGTATGGGAATGTGGATTTTGCTGACACAAAATTCCCATTCCCATACTACGCGCAATCCAAAAAGGCGCATATCCTGTGCACTTGTTGAAATATAGGCAGGATGGTCGAGATTGGCTGACACAAAGTCTAAGCTCAAACACAAACTTAAAAGTTGTATGATCTCCAGACCAGGTCTATGGTTTGAATTACGCGTACGATTTTCATTACAATATTCACACATTTTGTAAAGCTGTTTTTAATTCAAGTACTTGACAATATACGGTGTGTGTGTACGTGTGCGTGTGCGTGTGTGTGTGTGTGATGATTGAAATCGGTCCTTTTCGGATTTACTAACACAATATGTACATGTGTCCCCGTATCCCTCCTGACAGACATCCGGGACCTTAAATATTTATCGGTCCACTTGAAATTAGGTTCTGGACACAGTAACAACCTTTCTTTATAGTATAGTCCAAGAAAATATTTTTTATGAAATATGTAGGAATAGTGTATCATGTTTATTTTGTTAATTAGTTTCATTTAACCTAATAAACCTTAAGTTTGAATATCTACATCAACCTATATTTTCTAGCATTTATTAAGGTAACCTTGTCTGAATTTGCAAGCGTGGCCATATCAGAATTGGTCAAACCATGCCTTTTTTTTTATCGATTCTTTGAATTGTATTCCATGTCAATAATATTTTACTCGTGAATTCGTGAATTATTCTATGCAATAATATGTGTCATACATCATATCGCATACAATATCGCATACCTTTCGCTGAACTCGTGATATCAAATTAGGTACTAAACTACTAGCATCTTTTCTAAAGAGAGAGAGATATCACGTGTGGGTATGTACATTATTATTTTTTACGGGCTGCTTTTTTTGTAGGTTATTATCACCGTAGAGGAGCTTGGTCGACGTAAACTTTGTGTTCGCGAGATGTACCAGTGTTCGGGAGTATATTAATCGCGTATTTTTAAAATGATGTCCTTCTTTACAGATGTATGCCTAATGATTTAAATGCTCTATCTTTATGAATTTTATTGATATGAAATCTCTCGTACTTGTTCATCATGCTTGCATAGAAAATTATGTTTCAAACTTAGAAGTAAATGATAAAAACACATTTTGTTTTCACATTGCCTGAACCTTGCCAAATTTGCGAATACAATTATTTCATTTTTCTTCCTATCTACCTATTAAGAGAGAACTAAATAATGACAAGTTTAAGTAGACCCAGTTATACTGTTTGTTCGAATATTAGTATCTTGATAAAAAAATTAACTTAAAATCAACGAAAATATCACTGTACGCCCCAGATATTCATTTTGTGAGCTTTAATGAAGATTTAGCACGACAACGATATCGAACTGTACACAGTGTTATTGAGATTACAATATCGCTCTGAACGCAGTATTAAAACTAATATCTTATAATACTCAGTGTTAGTACGTATCTTTAGTGAGTAACGTAACATTGAAAAATCAATATGCCTTATTTCTAGCATATCGGTGTGCTTTAAACTGCCAAATAACGGTAAAATATCATAACGGTTAATATACAAAATAGGGCAATAAATCGTATGTAAATTCTTCACTGATCCCATTGTGTTTAGAGCTATCATAACAATACTTCTAGAGTATCAATCTATTTAAAGCATTCATCAAGAAGCATACTGTACTGTTGTGTATGGCACAATGTACGATCCAAGTGACTAGAACATGCAGGATGCTCAGAATAGTCTCTGGTCATAGCGAATATATATATATATATATATATATATATATATATATATATATATATATATATATATATATATATATAGAGAGAGAGAGAGAGAGAGAGAGAGAGAGAGAGAGAGAGAATTACAAATATACACCAAACAGCGCGGAACGAGCTATCCCTGGATTCTACAGGAGAGTGCTTGATAAAATTAACATAATTTTTAAATACGAATAAATAATATTATCATACAGGTTTGAGAATTTTAATTCCTACTCTATGGAAATTCGAACCAAACACATCAGCAACAAAAAAAAATGATATAATGTCGGTGGTATAGGCATTCGTGCGTAGCAGACATATATATATATATATATATATATATATATATATATATATATATATATATATATATATATATATATATATATATATATATATATATATATATATATATCTTTATATATATGTATATATATATATATATATATATGCTCTAGCGTTGTTGTCTTTGTATAGTTTGTATTTTTTTAAACAAATGGTATTATTTTTCAAAAAGAAAGGTCGAACACTCAAACAGGCAGGGAAGAACTGCATCATAGAGTTACTTCGTTAGAGTTCCTCTTACCTTTCAACCTCACCACAGATATTTGCTTAGTTACGTCTGGTTATGTTGGTAAGGCCAGAGTAAACTCAGAACCAACAGACCAGTTCAGACTTACAGAACCAACAGACCAGTTCAGACTTACAGAACAACGTGCCCTCCGTATCAACCCACCACTATGCTACATACTCCTCACACCCGTCATCTGTCAATGCAGTATGAAATATAGCGAGAACTTCCCTAGTTTAAAACTGTAATACAATATAGCGGGTACTTTCTGCGGGTTGAAATTTTAGCGTATTTGGCGGATACGTAAAAATCGCTTGCTTATATTCCGTTTAATTTTTAAGCTCAAACTTGTAAACTCCAATCTTTGACTCAACTAGCAGACTAGTAATATACCAGTGCATAGTCATGTTTTGTCAAACATTTAAAAGTAGAATATTTATTTTAGCAAGGAATTTCATGCATCTTGTAAAAGTTTCACATATCGCCCCTGTTACACATTTACTATGTGAACACTTTATGGGCAATGTAATGTGTTTTTCAAAAAAGGTGTATTTATCTACGCATATTTGTTGGGGAAAAAAAAGAGTTTAAATGTTACATTTTTGAAATCTTCTGAAGCCAATCCGCACAATTGTACGGCCGGATAAACTACCAACCACACTGTTGCATTCAAATTTGACATCAATTAGCCACACTTTTAAGATAAGTCGGACTCCTCTATTTACTTTTTGCATCTCACTGTGACAAGTAAAAGTTTGAAGCATGAGGGTCTTGTTGAGTCCTTTGTCGGCATTGCAAATAAAGTGGAGGTGTACAATAGTTCAGTGTCAGGCCATGTGGACAATAACACTAAGATCAGTAACAATAATGCAACATCAAGGCAGCATCAGTCCTTTTTAATGTGCCTTAAATTAGTATAGGACAGTAATACATGTAGTTTGAGAAATACTTTGCTGATACATACCATAAAAAGCAACTAAAATGTGATATATGTGACATATGTGATATATGTGACAAGCAACACTATGGAGAGTAAGCACGAGGGAAAATCATATGTATGCTGGACTCGCGGAAAAGAAATCCAATAAAACACTCAAGCCTATTGAAACCATATCTTATATATGTCACATTTGTCGACATTAGGAGTTTCGTTACATGAACAATTTAAAATGGCATCAAGACCGTTTCCATGGAAAGAAAAAGGTAACAATCAAATAAGTATAGTCAAGCGTTTCTATTAAAACGGATCTAAGATACCACAAAAAGGAAACACATAACATGTCTGCAACATGTAGTTTTATTTGTGGTAATCGAGTCTACTGGCGCTTATCTCTTGAGTTTTCATGCTCATGCCTTTTCAAATAAGTCACACGTCGAATTCAAAAGTATTCATACATTTTGAGCTTGTCTGTAGATGTTGTTCACAAACATAAAACCACACTTACCGTATATGATCTCTTCCAACTGCAAACAACATAGACCCTGATCTGCCTTCGCATAATGCGCTGGCAGATCTGGGTCTTTGTTGTTTGTTTTACTGATTACTCCTAATAAACTGCATAGACCAAGATCTGCCGGCACATTATGCGATGGCAGGTCTGGGTTTATGCAGTTTGCAGTTCGACTCGACTTATAAACGAGTATGACGGTACATCTTTTTGGGCAGTGGCGAGATATAGGTGACCAATGTTGTATTTGGTATGATAACGTTTGTAACATTTCTCACATTTACTTTCTCGCATGACCATCATTTTTTTAACAAACAATTATTGTCAACACTTCAGTAAATATGATCTATTTCCTTTTTCAGATAAGTTACGGAAAGCATTCTTTTAGATTAAATGTTGCAGAACTGTGACTTCCTAACGACAGATTTTAAAGATTTCAAATATAATTAATCTTTTCAACAAATCTCTCTCTCTCTCTCTCTCTCTCTCTCTCTCTCTCTCTCTCTCTCTCTCTCTCTCTCTCTCTCTCTCTCTCTCTCTCCTGATTATTTTATTAATGCCTATTCTTTTCCAATATTAACACGGGTGATGCAATGGTAAGTTAGAGATGACCGCGGCTGAAAAGCTGGAGAGAGAGAGAGAGAGAGAGAGAGAGTTTTGGAGTATAATCTTTCCATGAGAACACAATGGTGTTATCGTTGTATAGTTTCAATTTTTTTTTCGGTTAATACTCCTGCATAATCATTTTTTTTTCTTTCTATTTTATTACCTCATGGTTTCGCTATCTTTTCCTGTTTATGTACAAGACGCCACTTTTATAACTTCCGTATGTTTCCATGCAACAACTGCAATTTTTATTGCATTTCACTAATTTACTGATTTCCGAGGTACAAGTGAGGGTTTACTTTTAAACGGTGATTTTGATTTTTGATATGATTATTTTCACACTTCAAGAACAAGGAAAGTTTGATAAACCTGTAATTTATATAAATTGGATATTGTTTGTTGTTGTTGTTTTGTTTTTTCTGTTTGTTTTGTTTTTGGTTTTACTGGCACTTTTAGCACATTATTGGCTCTATAATGCGGAGGAAATATAAGCTAGATGCCTTTCCCATGGACATACTGAAACAGTCGACCCGGGCTTGCCTATGCGGGTTATATGAATTGGATAGAATTTAAAATTGTTGTCGATTGTTAAAATCCAGGCGAGACACTAAATAGCCAGATAGTATAGTTATGAGGCCCATTTTCTTCTATTACGAAGCCTCAGTGTGTGACGGCCCCAAACACATTTACTATGTGCACTGATCTATGTTTCGCAGCTAAAACAACTATTTTTATAACAAAATGTATAATTTTGAATGAAAAATTAGAACCGACACTTAAATTATTTCATCGTATGGGTACAAAGTATGTACAGTTATATATATATATATATATATATATATATATATATATATATATATATATATATATATATATATATATATATACAACAAAATAAACCAATATCATCATCATTATCATTTCATCGTCATTATCATCATCAAAGACTGTGTATTTGAAAAAAGAAAAAAACCTGCATTGTGTTTTCAGCAATATAATGATGCAGTTACATATATGATACTGTTAGGACTAGGGTTTATGTAACAACAGAAAGGACTCAAACAAGCTTTCAAGATTTAAAACACAAATATTTAATTTCCTAAAATATTAAAATATTTCAACAAACAATCAAATTGACAGAATTAAAAATAACTTACAGTATAGAATATCCTTAAAAGTCCTAAATTGTTCTAAAGTTCACTGACCCGGAAGTTAATCCAGATATTCCGAATGAAGTAGGTTCCTAATGAAACCTTTACTGTACTGATGTACTAACAAGAATCAGTTCTATCCAAGTGTTATTAATTCACAATAGTCATTGTGAACATGGAATATTACCCAAGTTCTAGAAATGTTTCCGATAATTCCACAGAGCTGTATAATTCTTAAAGTTTAAGTAGCAGTACTGAATCCAGAATGTACTGTATAATAATAATAATAATATCACTGAAGCAGAATATCCACACACAAAATGAACCAATCTCGTTCATGACCTCTCAGGCTGACGAACTATGCTAGAATCCCAAACACAGCAATACATCTTATTATATACGTTCTGACTGCCCAGAACAGAAAAATAAGGAAAACCAATTTAAACTGTATTGCGACTTAAAAACAATTTAATCCTTCTAGAAAACAACCTTCTCCGAACCAATCAGAAACTAGGTTATGTGTGACACCGCTAAAGTACCTGTGCACTGACGTTATTACCAGTCAACAAGTATTGACTTCTTAATTGAACATAGAATCTAGGTCAGAAGTTCAACTCTCACGCGCTAAATCACGTGATATGACAAATGCTACAACCGACAATATTTCTCAAGACCAATGTACTGAGTCACATTGAAATACCGTATATGTACTTTCTGCAAGACGACAGCTGTTAGACTATTATATAGAGATCATAAACCTATACCATTATTTAAAAACAAACTGATATATAATTCCGTAACAATACATGAAACGTTAAGCAGCTATTCCGGGACAAATTAGATGTATCTCTTCGATCGTGCTCTTATACACATTGCTAACACTGCACATCACCCTTTTCTCTTTTAGGCTTTGTTCTGGTCCTGGCAACAAAACAATAACAGCACCGTTATAGAGAACCAGAGGATCTAGTTAACGACTGGAAATACAATATTCAATTGTCTGTCGAAAATGCCAACATTTGCTGCAAAACTAGCAGCAGTAACCCATTCTCGCAAGAGAAGATGATACCTCTGTGAAGAGAAAGAACATACCAACACTCACTAAATTCCTAATACTGCGTAAACTTCAGTATTCTAGTTTCACTGACACTAGATTACCAAAGATTCACTAACACTGATAAAAAGCTCAAAAAATGATTATCTGGGCCGTACAGAGAAATTTTTGTGGATTTCAAGTTTATTACTCAATCAAGGATTATAATATTCGAACTAACGACGAAATGTGAAGGTTTTTAACTTATCATTATTTGTTTTTAGCCAAATAGGTAGATAGGAAGAGAATAGAAATGACTTTATTCGCAAGTTTGGCATGGTTCAGACAACGTGACAACACAGTATGTGTTTTTCTAATTTACTTCTAATTTTGAAATATAATTTTCTATGTAAGTGTGAGGAACAAATAGCATAGCTTTAATATCATTCAAATTTAGACAAATAAAGTCCTTAATCATAGACTTTCCTATGTAAAGACGGACACTCTTTCAAAACGCGCGGTTATTATGCTCATGACCATCGTCAAAGCTCGCGAGCACTAATTTTACGTTAACCAGGTAAGACGATCATGTACGGGACATATCATATTGTGTATAGAGGGCGCACGAGCAGTGACGACAAATATACCATAGTCCATAATATTAACAGACTCCTAATGAAAAATGTTACTAATACCTCTGCAGCCTGCTGCTGACAGCAGTGTTAAATTAAAACTTATCAAATAAAAGACACTCTTGATTTGTCATAAACAATGACCGAAATTGCGAGTGCCTATCTGACGCAACCCATTGGAAGGGGAGGCTAATCCAAAACACTTATTAACTACTTCAGAGACAGGCAAGATGGCGGTGCACTGTAGTCAACTATTTTGGATGATATCTCTTTTACTGAAGGAGTAAAAATTGCCTAAGTTTGAAAGATACAATAGGTAATATTGTCAATTCAAAATGAAAAGTCATCGTCAAGTCCAAACTTTACTGTTTATTATGTATTCCCTATGTCAACACCAATACTCTTTTAAATTTTCACTGAATTCTATTAAAAATGGTTGGTTCTAGAGCTATTTTAATACACCTACACACGGACGGGAATATAAACAGAAACCCAGTTATAACGTTTGGGCTAACGAATAGTGCCTGTTGGTAAAGGTTATGAAGTAGCTCTGCATCCAACAAATTAGACCCAATTTTAAAAAATAGTCTAAATAAAAGAAGATATTACAATACGAACACAACTATGCAAATTTTAAATATAGTAGGTGGTTCAAACAGTTTATGAGATTCTATAAAATTATTTTCCTTCGATGAGGAGAATATAAAGTTTTATGAACAAGTAAACCTCGTATTGTCCGACGTATTGTCCAAGGCGAGGGCTTCAACACACCCAAGGGATTCGGCAAACGTTGATACCAGAAAATAAAGTAAGTGTATGATCACTATTCTTACATAGCATTTTTTTTCAAGATGCGTTTTAAAGTTTCCCAAGTGAAGGCGCTGATCTGGTACTCTCGCTTTGCTTAATCCTTTTCCGTGACGAGGCTCGCTCCCGATCGCCTAATGTAAAACGGTCGATGGACATGAGCATCTCGCAAGAGAGCCAACTTCGAAGATCTACTGAGAAAGAACCACTTTTTCGAATCGTTAAGCATACTATATGTCATTTGTGAGGAATATAGCAACTATAAAAAGTTTTGCAGGGCAATACGTGAAATTACATAGATTCTGAACCGTACTTTGATTCACGCACATACGCACACACACACACTCACACACCCACACACCACCGGTTACTGTGGAGCATACAAGTTGCCAATCCACTTTGCGTGTTTCGTTATTTCAGTCGCTCTGAGTGAATACGATCTATTTGGGCAAGGGAGCACGTCTTATTTCTCTGCTCGGACAATTTCTCTCGTCTGTGCGACTGAAGAACGTAAGCGGTTTGCACACACGTTGCAGAATGCAGAGTTATTTGCTTCGGGCGCGGCCCGGGAAAAACAAAATAAGTATACCAACACACCCGGACATAAATGCAGGGTGAAATCCGATGTTGATACATGGATACGGCAACATTCGTGCACCTCGTCCAACTATGCTCTAGCACCCGTTTTTCTAAGAATTTCAAATATTTATTGGTTACTACATTTGTATGGGAAAATATAAACGAGTTTTGTTTTGAGCGATACTGCACGACGTAACTATTTTTCTTTATCTAGGAGTGGTTCTAAAATGGACCTGTTTCATCTCTCTATACAATGCATGGAGAAAAATATGCAATTATCTTTAACAATAGATGCCCCTTTTTGAGTCCCGCGCATATCACCAACAGTAACGTTCTTTATGACGTAACATTCCAACGTCATCACTGACGTTCTAGGGGATTATTTAAAATTGCAACATAATATACTTATCACATTACTACTGTGTTATTTGCGTTAATATGCCTCTATCATAATCTTATATATATATATATATATATATATATATATATATATATATATATATATATATATATATATATAGCACATGTAATAATATCTAATGACGTAATAACTTCATGCAAAGGAAAGGTGTAACGACCGATGTATTTGAATGTCTTTCGAAGTCATTTCGCAATACTATTCTGAGGTTTGATCAAATAAAATTAGTTTTCTTCGTCACGCGATAAATAGAATCTTACATTTG
Source organism: Margaritifera margaritifera (assembly GCA_029931535.1). Classification (NCBI taxonomy): domain Eukaryota; kingdom Metazoa; phylum Mollusca; class Bivalvia; order Unionida; family Margaritiferidae; genus Margaritifera; species Margaritifera margaritifera. Next base: position 550,342 of record JAQPZY010001574.1, read on the forward strand.
TGCTAATTTCAAGGCTTGCAAAAGATAGAAATATTTCATTTGAAATGAGCACTCATGCAACATCCTCTATTTATTGACACAGCAGAAACTCGTCTGCCATAATACAACATGTTCTATCGTACGCCTTATCACACCTAAAACGCTTTAACAAGACTTTCTGTTACTAGCGATAAACCTTCAATGCTAAAGTTACTATAAGATTTCAGTAACGTTTGATGTACATATTTTGTATTCTCTCTTAATAAAACATATATAACGCACTTCCTACTTTTTACAGATTTTCTTATCATGATCCGCAACTAACATATGGGAATCTTACACTTGTTGGCGGATACAAGCATTCTGTTACACAACATAACTCTGATTCCCTGTAGCACAGTATTTAAGACTGAGACAGCTCAGGACGAAAGACAGGTGGTTCGGTGGGTGGTTGACTTTTCCGTCAAGATAGTTTTCAAATTAGAAAAGAAAAATTAGACTAGGACAAGATCTCTAGGAGGAGTGGAAAATACATTAGACAGGGGAGATTTCAAACTCTGACTCCTGCTGAGAACTGTGACTGTACTATTTATTCGTGGAGTACCGATTTTCTTTGACACTGTGATTACTACTCCCCATGAATTTACAGGACCAACGAAGTAAATTTATCCCTGAAGACAATACGACCCTTTTCCCCAGTGCATGAATTTAAGGACCGTCAACATTATGAATTATTTGCATAACCACTAAATTTGATACCCACGAAAATAAATGAAGTCACGCTATACGGTTCTCCATCCTTAGACACAGAGCCAATGATATACCGTTTTCAATAAAGCCACGGGAGGACGATTTTAAACCGCAGTGGTTATATATTTACATGGGTTAAGTACAGGCTGACAGTTTGTTTTACTATACAAGTCGATTAAACTTTACCACTTTCAATAAGTCACACTAAAGCAAGATCAGAACACAAATTACTGATATAGACACTGACAGAAACTTTGTCATGTGTTCTTTCTTTTGATGTTTGTTTGGTAATATTTTCTCGACATGCAACAATGTATGTTGATTGTCATGCAACTCAAAAAATCAAGAGTAAATTATGTTACTTATGGTTCAATATGGCTGCCGATAACATAATTTGAAAAGGGGCTGTCATTGTTGTCTAACGACAGTCGTTGACTTTCGGCGTTTCTGCAGAGATCATCAATTTTTAATAACTGCTTTTTCAAAAGAACATTTTTGAAACGTTAGTTTAATTCGTGTTTCTTTCCTAACATATTCAACCATAAAACTGAACGTTCTAAATTGTGTGCGCGATTTAATGCGATGGGTTGGTGATTTTGTGTATCTTAGGACAACATTGCTTATCATTTCAAGGGTAAAATAGGAAATATTGCTGATCAATTCAAGGCTTAAACAGGAAGATCTACCATAATTTCCGACAAAGAGAGTAAAAAGTCTCCCTGATTAAATAAAAAACTTGTAATGTATGAAGTGTCCAGTGACAAAACTTCATGCTGCGACGTGTTGCCTGGTGTCACACTGTCGGTCGCCCATGTTTAAAATATGCCAGGCAAAAATGTGTTGATAATATTACATAGCTGTATTATGGAGTAATAGGGGTCTATGTGTAAGATAATAATGCATAGCTGTATTATAGGGGTCTCTATGTGTAAGATAATAATGCATAGCTGTATTATGGAGTAATAGGGGTCTCTGTGTAAGGTAATAATGCATAGCTGTATTATGGAGTAATAGGGGTCTATGTGTAAGATAATAATGCATAGCTGTATTATAGGGGTCTCTGTGTGTAAGATAATAATGCATATCTGTATTATGGAGTAATAGGGGTCTCTATATGTAAGATAATAATGCATAGCTGTATTATAGGGGTCTCTATGTGTACGATAATAATGCATAGCTGTATTATGGAGTAATAGGGGTCTCTGTGTGTAAGATAATAATGCATAGCTGTATTATGGAGTAATAGGGGTCTCTGTGTGTACGAAAATAATGCATAGCTGTATTATAGAGTAATAGGGGTCTCTGTGTAAGATAATAGTACATAGCTGCATTATGGGGTAATAGGGGTCTCTATATGTAAGATAATAATGCATAGTTGTATTATGGAGTAATAGGGGTCTCTATATGTAAGATAATAATACATAGCTGTATGGAGTAATAGGGGTCTCTGTGTAAGATAATAATGCATAGCTGTATGGAGTAATAGGGGTCTCTGTGTAAGATAATAATGCATAGCTGTATTATGGAGTAATAGGGGTCTCTGTGTAAGATAATAATGCATAGCTGTATTATGGAGTAATAGCGGTCTCTATATGTAAGATAATAATGCAATGCTGTATTATGGAGTAATAGGGGCCTCTATATGTAAGATAATAATACATAGCTGTATTATGGAGTAATAGAGGTCTCTGTGTAAGATAATAATGCATAGCTGAGACACTTTGAACAAATAAACCTATAGTCTGTATGCTAATAGAGTCTGTAAGACAGGACGAAAACATTTTACTGAGAAAATCTATTTATACGGTTAACTTAGGCCATAAAATACCATAGCTCTATACCTCTTTTCGAGGATGTGCGCATGTCAACCTAGTGAACCCTAACAACACCTTTTCAAGATAAGCAAATTTAGTAATATGGCCCGTACTTAATGACAGACGTAGTCTCTGGCTTTATGTTTTAGATTGTAAGGCTCTTAATAACAATAAGGATACGATTAGCATAGCAATTGTCACAGAAACATGTATCTATCTTACAAGCAGTATATATGATTACATGTAACAACTATGTATATATATATATATATATATATATATTTATATATATATATATATATATATATATATATATATATATAGAGAGAGAGAGAGAGAGAGAGAGAGAGAGAGAGAGAGAGAACAAACATACAGGCAGAGAGGGTGAAAGACAGACAGAGACAGAGAGAATCGGAGGTTAGTACATTAGTATATGTATGGAATCTCTCTCTCTCTCATTGGCTGTTCGTTCTGTATGGTTAACCAGTTGTGATACTATCGATTCGTATTGAACGTAGCAATGACTGTCTTTGTCGAACGAGAAATTGAGAACTCAGTGCTATAGTCGCCAAGCACCTCTTGTGTCTTGCGTGTTTCTTAATGCCCATGCTGATCACATTACAGGCCCTCTCTGAAATGAAATGCGATTTGTAATGCAGTTTTGTTGCTGTGGGAAAGTAGTATTTCGCTTCGACGTGACAAAAATAAAGGCCAAAGTAAGTCCGAATTGGCAGCAGATGCATCTGCATATACTGGTAAAAAATGGTTTAAACTGATCACAATCGAAATGCATATATCAAAGTAGCTTTTAAGCTTTATAACCGTTGGATTTTTTCTTTAACTGATAATTTTGAATTTATGACCAGTGAAAGTGCAGAAAACAGACTATACTCTCCTTTTACTCCGTATGTCTCCCGGTGATTCATCCAGTGTCTATGAACAATGTTTTGACATGTTGATTTGAAAATTATCTGCGATATGATTACATGCTGTACAGTTATGTGCAATTTTCAACTCCTTATCTAAAATATCGCATTTGCCACAGTACTAAAGTCTGTGTTTATTTCCCTGTCAGAATACGAATCGAAAATGTCATCAATTTAGAATGCACCTACAAATTAGTACGTTTATGCGAAGTAGTACTTGAAAAGCTGGACGTTGTTTGGGTTAGGAATTTGGTCCGTGTCATTTAAAGATAACAACGATATTCGTCAGTTTATAATTGCAGCACTACCGATTTATATCCTGACTGTATTACGAAATATATACTTTTCAAATACATTGAATAAACTAGACCCCGATATTCACGACAATTGAACCAGTGATATTTTTAGAATTCTATTTTACGTATATTCCACAACGAGTTCTCTTGACAGATTAGATGTGGTCTTACAGGTGAAAGAAACCAGAGAACCCTAAGGAAAAACATCGACCTAGGATGGGCGGCCACCTACCCTTGCACGTCTTGGAACCGGACGTTGGACTATGGATATCTGATTTTCAAAGAGAGTGTTTTAGCGCTTCTATCTGGGTCACACACACTTTGGTAGTGAGTATTTAACAAACTTATTTGTTTGTAACATATAAAAAAATCCAGGTCAATAAAGTTGATACAGGTGACAGGATATAGACGGGTATTTTAACCAGAATCTTTAGACATTTATTATCTGATTTTGAATATGCACTCTAGACATGGAGTGTAACAAATACGAGTCATGTATGCCCTGAATTGCATGTTGAATTGCCTTCTTCTCTTTCTCTTTGCTTTTGTTTTATTAATTTTTTCTGTATTTCATACGTCCATCCTTTCTTTCTTTCTCTCTTTGTCTAAAGGGGGTCACTGAAGATTTTTATATCGGCTAGGTTAATCACTTTATTATGAATATTGCCAATTCCAGCAAGATCAGTGTGACATGATATACGAAGCTCTTGGATAATATAATAATAATAATAATAATAATAATAATAATAATAATAATAATAAAATAATAAGAATAATAAGTATGAGTACAGCTTACCCTTTGCAGCACCTGTAGCAGCGCGGGGAACGCCTTAAAGATGTGATGGTTAAAAGAAAAAGAAAGAAAAGAAGGGGAAAAATGCCTAAGTTAGAATTGGAACCTACTCCTTTACAGAATACTGTAAAGACCTAGAGACTGACCCACTAGACTCCTTTACAGAATACTGTAAAGACCTAGAGACTGACAAACTAGACTCCTTTACAGAATACTGTAAAGACCTAGAGACTGACCCACTAGACTCCTTTACAGAATACTGTAAAGACCTAGACTCTGACCCACTAGACTCATTTACAGAATACTGTAAAGACCTAGAGACTGACCCACTAGACTCATTTACAGAATACTGTAAAGACCTAGACTCTGACCCACTAGACTCATTTACAGAATACTGTAAAGACCTAGAGACTGACCCACTAGACTCATTTACAGAATACTGTAAAGACCTAGACTCTGACCCACTAGACTCATTTACAGAATACTGTAAAGACCTAGAGACTGACCCACTAGACTCATTTACAGAATACTGTAAAGACCTAGACTCTGACCCACTAGACTCATTTACAGAATACTGTAAAGACCTAGACTCTGACCCACTAGACTCCTTTACAGAATACTGTAAAGACCTAGACTCTGACCCACTAGACTCATTTACAGAATACTGTAAAGACCTAGAGACTGACCCACTAGACTCATTTACAGAATACTGTAAAGACCTAGACTCTGACCCACTAGACTCATTTACAGAATACTGTAAAGACCTAGACTCTGACCCACTAGACTCATTTACAGAATACTGTAAAGACGTAGAGACTGACCCACTAGACTCCTTTACAGAATACTGGAAAGACCTATAGACTAACCCACTAGATCGTCGGATACCAACCAACCAACAGTGTAGCGGAAAATGGTATTGTAAAGAATATAACCAGATTTTGAAAATTTGAAAGAAGAAGAAAAAGAAGAACTATAGAATGTAATAGAGCTGTGTGTATTCTGGTTTTTAAAACAAACAAAACAAAACAAAAACAACAAACAGCAACAGCAACAAATATGCTACTTGCCTGTCTTGGTTGATGTAACATGTGTAAAAAAAACACCCTGTTAATCATGTAGAATAAAAGAAACAAATGCGATTGCCGATAAGTAAAGAACGTTCCACTCTTTTTTTCCGACTTGAAATTAAGACAAGTAGGTTAAGTGCCTGGTAGCGGGCGCCCTAGATATCTAGCAGCTGTTTCCTAGGATTTGACAATGATATGCAAATTACGTACCTAATGTAGTCCGAGATCAATGAAAGAAAGAAAGAAAGAAAATGAATTACTTCGTGTTGTCACCATTAATTACTATATATATATACATATATATATATATATATATATATATATATATATATATATATATATATATATATATACAATGGGTTATTACAGATATCTCTAAAATGGTTGTACATTTGATATTATATTAAATCAAAACATCAGTTGGGACATGGTGCGAAGCATAAGATATACAGGTTATAAGGTGTATTTGATTTGCTGATTGAAAGCAAGAAACATCATCATCAGCAACAGTAGATGTGGAAGTAGTAGCTGTGGCGGTAGTAGAAAAAGAGATGAAACATCGCAATCATCATCATTGACGTCATCATTATTATTATCATCGTTATCCTCGTCGTCGTAAGATTATCATTTATCATTATATGTTAGTATTGTCATTTGTAGAAATATTATATAGGTACTAGTATTTATTTTAAAAAATAATAGTATTAATATAAGTATTAGTATTAGTATGCTTATTATTACAATGATAGTCATGTGAGACAAAAGAGCGTAATGTGACTATAGTTTCTAGCAATATGTCCAGAACAAAGTTACAAGTGTAGCAACCCCTGGTGTAATACAGTTGCAAATCGTAATAGGTGTTACAATAATGGATTACACTTGCATGCGATAACAGTTGTAATACAGTTGCAAATCGTAATAGGTATTACAATAATGGATTACACTTGCATGCGATAACAGTTGTAATACAGTTGCAAATCGTAATAGGTATTACAATAATGGATTACACTTGCATGCGATAACAGTTGTAATACAGTTGCAAATCGTAATAGGTATTACAATAATGGATTACACTTGCATGCGATAACAGTTGTAATACAGATGCAAATCGTAATAGGTATTACAATAATGGATTACACTTGCATGCGATAACATCGCATACTGTAATCAAATCTGCTGTATTACAACAGAGGTTGCGATGGCGTGCAATTTCAACCCCTATTGTAATAACAACTCTTATATGTGCCCTTATAAGTGTCAGAGTCAACAACTATTCTGCTCTAATTAAAAAGAATATTATAATGATAAGGTCATAGTACTTGATTGCACTAAGATGTATTTATAAACTGGAACGCACTTTATCACAATAACGGTTGCGGCTAAGTGCCATTTTTCCCCTATTTAAATAACAACTGTCTCTGGCAGAACATTTAATCAGATCAGTTAGTCTGATTTACTACAATAAGGGTTGCGACTGAATGCAATGTCAACCGCTATTATAATGAAACTGTATTTAAAGGAAAATACAAACAGCTCAGTTAGACTGTTTTGTTATAAAAGGGGTTGGGACTGCATGTAATGTCAACCCCTAATGCAATAACATTCGTGGAAAATTCCATAAGATTACTTATCGGTATAAATGTCAGGGTTAACATCTATTCAGCTCTATTTTAAAAGGTTCCTATAGTGTCAAGGTCACAACAGTTTGATTGCAAATCGAATAATTTACTACAAAATCAGTTGTAATTGCGTGCAATAGCAACACATATTCAAAAATAAAATATATGTTTTATTAGAATAGGAGTGTTGCGACTGTATGCAGTTTCAACCCCTATTGTAATACCATGTTTCTTTCGAGGAATATTCGGTTAGGTCACTTCGAGGTATAAATGTCAGGGAAAACATCTATTCATATCTTTTAAAGCAATTGCAGCATTAAGGTGACAATAGCCTGGTTCCGCCTTGTAAGATTTATTATAAAATGAGCTGCAATTGTATGCAGTCACAACGCAGTTTGTAATAAAGTCCACTTTTTACAAACGGGATTTGCTATTGTGCAGCAGCCCCTATTTCTGTTAAGTTGCAAATTGTAATACATGTTACAACATGAGTTTCAGTTACATGCAATTATGTTTTTTTTTATTTTTAAAAGTGTCCGCGTGATTACAAAAAGGAGTTGCGATTGTGTACAAAATTGACCCTTTATAAGTAATAACTACTTTCTTTCAAAGAGATGTCAATCAAACGACCTATAAATAAAAATTTCAGCGTCAACAACTTTTTATATATAATAAAATAGGACATATCAGGGTCAACAACTTTTCATATGTAATAAAATAGGACATATCAGGGTCAACAACTTTTCATATGTAATAAAATAGGACATATCAGGGTCAAGTTAATAGCACTTTTTTATCACAGCAACATATATTACAAAACTGAGTTGCGATTGGATGCAATTACAATGCATTATGTATCAATTTTCTAATATTGCAAATTATAACAATTGTAATAAAAAGGTTAGAATTACAGCAATCACAACGCATTGTGTAATATTAATAAATTCCTTTATTTTCGTGCGTGTCAGTTGTCATGGTTTTGCGAATAATTAGTTTCGTTGGTAGTTTATTTCCTGGTATGATACATGGCTCTAATTTTGTTTTCATAGCAGAAACACTATTCGCTGGGTACTTAAATTCATGGTTGGCAGCAATCACGGAATCCCGAAAATTGGCACACCACGAAAAATAATGAATAAGCTGCAATACCTATATTTTGTTACAGTTAGGGTTGCATTTTCATGTAATTTTAGCTCCTATTGTAACACAACTCTCTTTTGTTAACAATTCAACCATATGGCCTATGAATATAAATACTGAGGTGAAAATATTAAGGTTCAAAGAAAATGAACATTATAGAGTCGAGATCAATGCAATTATAACTGGTTAATATTTATTACAAAATGGGTTCCAGTTGCATACAGTCACAACAGGTTATAATAATACCCATATTGTTATGATAGAGGTTGCTATTGCATACAGTTTCAACCCCTATTGTAATTAGTAAATAATTTAATTTCAGGAAAATTCAACCAGATCATGTATGGGATATACATGTTCTAATTAAAAGCTATTTCTTATAACATTGAAGTCAATATTGTTCGATTGTAACTTTTAAGTTTTATTACGCGATGGGTTTTAATTGCATGCAATCAAATCCCATTTCGTAATACCGTATATGCTCGCGTATAATTCGATTCCAACTGCAAACTGCATAGACCCAGATCTGCCGTTGCATAATGCGCCGGCAGATCTGGATCTAATGCAGTTTGTAAGGACTAATCAGTAGAACAAGAAACATAGACCCTGATCTGCCGGCGCATTATGCGACTGCAGATCGGGGTCTATGTTGTTTGCATTTGGACCCAACTTATACGCGAGTATAGACGGTAATCTCCGTTTTTTATTATACTAAAGGTGGCAATTGCATGCAATTTCAACCCCTATTGTAATAAAATAATTATTTCCAGGAAAATTCAATAAGATCACTTATCAATATGAATACTTGGGTCAACAGCTGTTCTGGCCTAATGAAAGAGAACTTGACAACATAAGGTCAATGTAGCCCTACTGCAACTCGAAAGTTATGTTACACTGTGGGTGGCAAATATGTGCAATCAGAACACAGTTTGTAATAACGCCTATTATAATTCAATAGAGTTGCAATATTGTGCAATTTCAATCCTTATTGCAATAAACATCTACTTTCAAGGAAAATTCAATCGGATCACTTATCAATATAATTTTCAGGGTGAACAGCTAACTAGAATCTAAGAAAAGGGTGCATTAAAACTTGAAGATCATGGTACGTCAGTTGCACTCCATATGCTTTATTAGAAAATGAGTTGCATTTGCATGGAACGTTTAAAAATAAAATGAAATTTATTGCCATAAAGTAGTTGCGATTGCATGAAATTTCATAAATGTATTTTAACAACCATATTTTTCAGGAAAATTCAGTCAGATTACCTATCGATATACAAGTAAGGGTTAGCAAATATTAAATTATCAAACTTAAATTAAATCATTAAAATTAAATAGAACAGTGTATCGTCAAGGTTTTTGTACTTCAGTTGCATCTTGTACATTGTATTACAAAATACTTTTAACTGAATGCAATCACCTTTTTAAAAAAATTGTCTTTATCACAATTTTGAATTTGGATTGCTTGAAATGTCAACCCCAGTTCTAACAGAAACATTTTCCCGGATAATTCAATCATATCATTTATCAATATTAATAGAATTCTTCATCTGTGGGTGTAGGATAGGAGAATTTAATCCGAAGGCCATAATATTTTGCTAGACACTAGGCACCTAGTCCGTACGAATAAAGCATACAAAGGACGAAATATCCATTAACACTCTTTTACATGATTATAAAGAGCGTATAACGTTTGATTTACAAGGAAAAATTCCTTAATTCCGTGTAAACTTGGAAATGTGGTTAAAACTACTGAAATTAAAGCGATAAAAAAAACTAGCAGACAATGGTTATGTGCTGAACTGATTATGCCATACAAGCTAGTCAGAGTGGTGTCATGCCAATCAAAAGGTTATTTTAATGTCACGTGATGAAGGCTAATAGAATCCTTCATCGGTATAGGATAGGAAAATTCCATCCGAGGGTCAGAATTTTGCGGCAGACACGAGGGTTTGCCGAGTGTCTGAGGCAAAATTCTGATCCTAAGGGTGGAATTTTGGGGTAATCTTCCTTTCGAGAACCGATGCATAATGAAGGAATTTTTTTTCTCAGATTTTCTGAACAAAATATGAACGTCGAAGCAAAAATGGCGTTTTGTGAATACTGATGAAAGTTTAAAACAACAAAACACCTATCGACAATCTCCTCACCTAAAGATACTGCAGAAAAAGTAAGGTTTACACTGTTTGCACTGAAGAATTCATACAGTGTAGACTTCAAATAACGCTTAAACACATATCGGCGTTCAAATATCAGTGGCTGAGATCATAAAGAACGGTAGTACACAGCGCTGAATTGTGTATTGAAGATAACGTAATATACAAATGTGAATTGGACCAAGATTAAATGAGACAGGCAAAAGGTTAATCATATAGTTTTCGATGCAGCTTAAATCTATAGTCGATTTTCATTTTTATAATAAAAATAAGAAAATGAATTGAAAAACACACACACACACACACAATAATTACAACAACAGCATCTACGACTCAAAACCGGCGTGACCGGACTACAAAATCTTTACCCGTAGCTCGGTCGCTCCTCTTTTTGGGACACTAACTTCATTCACTGCATGTTTTAGGATCTAAATGTGTTGGATTTCTTAATTAATTTGGAAATGTGCTTAAGTGATGATGGAAACCAAGGAGTTTGTGCCCGTTTGCCTGCTCTATGATAGCAGACAGCAGTCATGTTATGAAAGATGGTGCTATCCTCCAACAGTGTTCTACACTGGAAAACACGATCCTGCACATATTGGAATGTGAGAATAGGATATTCTCCATCGATGTACTACGCTGGAAAACACGATCATACACATATAGGAATGTGAAAAGGGGATATTCTCCATTGGTGTACTACACTGGAAAACACTATGTTACACACAGAGCATTGTGAGAAAAAATGTTAGATTCAGTATCTATATGGTCTCCGTATACTATACTAGAAAACAGAGTGCAAAACGTGGAGTCAAAATGCGTTTTGTCATCTATTTCATTATGCACTAGAGGTTTCCACTGCATACTATTTCATGCCACTATGGGTATAACAACATTTTTCCAAATCATTTTTAAATAGTGAGTTCACATTCGATGCTAGGTTCAATAGTAATTTGAGAAAATTCGAAATTCAAAGTTGTGATACTTCACTGCATCTCGTGTGTTTTATTATAAAATACATTATATATATATATATATATATATATATATATATATATATATATATATATATATAATGCTGTGTATAATGTTTACATATTTAACTTTTGTCATACATATTTAACTTTGTCCTTGATTGTATGATGTAAACAAGTTGTTTACTTAGAATTCGAGGTCAGGGTTTCTTTTGTTTACAATTAGATTGGTTTCTCCAATAGAATTACTGATTTTTGTCATGTTGGCATATGAATTTCTAGAAAATTCTGTCAGGCGACGTGTTCTAATGGTCAGTCCATGAAGAATCATTTTAATAATCAGATGTTTAAAGCTGTGTTGTAAAAATTAGAGCAAATTCAGAGAGAGAAATAATTTATTTAAAATATTCATTCGAAATACTAAAGTTGTCACTCGTTTTAGGATTAATACAGTACTTTGGGATTTTTGTGAATTCGTTCAAAGATATTCTGGAATAAATCACTCAGGCATTACAGGGCATTGAAGAGTACTTGTGCATCAGGACATTCAAGACTACTGGCACATCAGGACATTCAAGGCTACTGGAATTCATTCGAACCTTCTATATTTTTGGCATGTGATTAGGACACTTAGGATTATTGGATTATTTGGATTTTTATTCCCAATATTGTAAGAGTCTTTTGAATTTTCACTTTAATTGTCTAGAAATAAATTGTTTGCTGATTTTACTTACATTGTTAATTAACTTTGTCTGTTATATATTTTTAGGCCATAGAGTCGTAACAGAAATTGGGGGCTCGTCCGGGATGTGACTTTCAATAAATTACGATTTAAATTTATTTTGTTTTTGGAATTTTCATTGTCCATGGTAAAACCTTTTATTTCACCCATTTGAGAACTCTTTTGTGAAACCAGCAAGCATTCACAATCTCATCTAAGGCTGAGTCTAGGGTTAGAGTCTATAAAAAAGAACGAGTTGCTTGAGTTTGCCAGACATTATGATCTTTCTGAAGCGAAAGCGTCTTAGACAAAGCGAGAGATAAAGAATATTTAATTCCATATTTGGTGGGAAAGGAAATTTTGGATAATAGTGCTTTGGGTTTAATTGATAAGTATGTATCTGGTTTTCATAGGAAATTAAGGGAATTACAGCTAAAAAAAAGATGGAATTAGAATTAAGAAAGCTTCAGAAATGATGGAACTACAAATTCAGAAAGAGAAAGAGAAGAGGGAAATGAAGGAAAGCGAAATGCAGATGCAGAGAGAGAGAGAGAGAGAGAGAGAGAGAGAGAGAGAGAGAGAGAGAGAGAAAGAAAAAGGGACGGGAAATGCAGATGCACAGAGAGAGAGGGAGAAAGGAAAAGGAAATGCAGATGATGAGAGAGAGAGAGAGAGATAGAGAAAGGAGGAGAAGGAAATGCAGAGAGAGAGAGAGAGAGAGAGAGAAGAGGAAGAAAGGGAAATGCAACATAAATTAAAAGAATTAGAACTGACAAGCGGAGCACTCTCCTCCACCCATCAACCCCTTTGCACACAAGATCAGGTTTTCATGTTACCAGATATATTAGGTTAGTACCCCTTTTCAGGTAAACAAAGTAGATAAATACTTTCTTCACTTTGAGAAAATTGCTGAAAACTTGAAATGGCCAAGATAGCATTGTGTTCAAAGTATTCTTATTGGCAAAACTCGTGAAGTCTACACTTCACTGTCAGTACAGCAAAGCACTGATTATGATGTGGTGACGGAGTACATCTTGAAAGATTATGAGTTGGTACCTGAGTCATATCGACAAAAGTTTAGGAATTGCAGAGAAGAAACTGGACAAACTCATGTATACAGAACAACTATTTGATAGGTGGTGTTCAGCCAAGAAAGTTTATCAAGATTACGATAACCTCAGACAGCTCGTATTAATTGAAGAGTTCAAGAGGTGCATCCATGGTGATGTCAAAACCTATCTTGACGAGCAGAAAGTGGAAACGTTGGAAAATGCTGCTCATATAGCTGATGATTATTCCTTGACTCACAAAATTTAATTTGGCAGTAAGTCTCCCTCTCAGCAGTTTTTCTGCGAAAAAATCATCTCAGTCTCAAACGAGTACTTCTAAATTTCAAAACAGCACAACTGTTAGAAATCAAACATCTGATAAGACTGATCAGAAATCCTTATCTACTCCTACGTCCACTTATTGCAAAAAGATAGGACACCTCATTTCTGATTGCATCAGGTTGAAAAATAAGCACCAGAATAAAGACAAAGCTATTCCAAATGCTCTTATTTCAAAGAGGTCAAAGTGACGGTCTTGTATTGAAAGCAACACATGTATTGAGTCAAACAAAGCCCAGTCTGATTCTATTTTGGAGACTTATGAACTATTCATGTTAGAATGTTTTATATCACTTATTGGTGATTCTGCCAAACATATCCCTATTAAAATATTAAGGGACACAGGAGCTTCTCAGAGTATTTTGTTATCAGGTATTTTGCCTTTGTCTGAGAAGTCTTCTTCTAGTGAAAGTGTACTTATACAGAGAGTAGAGAGCGGCTACGTAAATGTTCCTCTCCATTGTGTCAATTTGGCATCAGACTTAGTTTCCGGATCTGTGACTGTTGGGGCAATGACTTCTTTACATAGAAGTGTATCCATTTGTTACTAGGCAATGACCTAGCTGAAGATAAGGTCGTGGTTAATCCACTTGTAATTGACAAACCTCGTTTGGATAAAAACATTTATCCTATTGAGATTGAAATCCTTGATTTGTATCCTGCTTGTGCAGTTACCAGAGATATGGCAAAAAAAGCTCTTGAGAATGATGTTGATCAGGAAATTATTCCTTTAGCTGACACATTTATTTTGGACTTGTGATTAGGACACTTAGGATTATTGCATTATTTGCATTTTAATTGTCAATATTGTAAGTGTATTTTCACTTTAATTGTCTAGAAATAAATTGTTTCTTGATTTTACTAACATTTTTGGTTTCACTTTCTTTCTCTTGAATATTTTTAGGTGATAGAGTCGTAACAATACACACACACACACACACACACACACACACACACACACATATATATATATATATATATATATATATATATATATATATATATATATATATATATATATATATATATATACCGCGCTACACCATTCTCATGACATATTTCCTTCAGTATATCCACGCAGAATATTACCGGGATATAATTTCGTTAGTACATTTTGTAGATGGCGTTGATTTTTCGCCACGTATGGTTCCCGTCCTTTGTTCCCCAGCCTGGATTTAGGTCAAAGCAGTTTGGTTCTTTGTTCAAACCAGACACGACAATCCCTTCTTTGATTGTTATACAAATATGTTGGTCTGACGACAGCGCAGAATAGACATGTAGTTCACCCGTTTTAAGACCATTTTTCAATTGTTTATTCTTTCGCTCTTCCATTTTTTAACTCTTGCTAGTAGATTCCCCTTGTCATTCAAACATGTAGGAGTCCAGAATTTCTCTTGGCATTTGTGTTAAGTGTTTGTTTTGTGGATGTTAGTTGTTTCTTCCCCTGATGAAGACATGCAAGATCTGTTACACTCAATATGTTGACGAAACCGTTGATTTCAGAAAACGAATGAGTAACCACAAGGGCCACATTCGCAACAAAATCAACGCGAAACTCGCCAACCACAACAACTCGACTAGACATTCAGTCGAGTTCATCGAGATGGTACTGATTGGTTCTAACCTGGGGTGGGCCGATATAGAATGCACACGTAAGGAACGATACTGGATACTTCAATTGAAAACTCATGGGGAGTTCGGCCTAAATGAAAAATCTAACCTTCCTATTGCAATCTTATCAAACTACAGCCAGGCACCAGTTTATCAGATGTACGCATTTTTTTGCGATAATATTTAGCCAAGTTAATATTCCGTAACTCTTTACGTGTATTATTGGTCTTCTTCTTCTTCTTCTTCTTTTTATTATTATTATTTTTGCTATTATCATCACCATTATTATTGGTATTGTTATTATTATTATTATTTGAACTCTTGTCCATTATCCAGCTATACCATGCTCTTGACACACTTTCTTAGTACCTCCACGCATAAATTTACCGGGATATAATTTCCTTTGCACGCATTGATGAAGGCGTTGGTTTATCGTCGCGCGCCGTGCGTGGTGTCAGTCGTTTGTTCCAAGTCTAGAATTAGGTCAAAACACTTTGATCCTCTGATTGATACTCACGACAAACACTTCTTTGAATGTTTTTACACAACTTTGTTAGGCTGATGGTAGCATTACATAGATATTTAGTTTACCCCGTTTTAGACAGTTTATTTAAATTTGTCTTCTTTCTTTGTTCTATTGTTTATCCTTTGTTTGTTTATTTCCCCGTTATTTAAACATGTAGGAATCAAGAATTCTTCTTGGCTTTTGTGTTTAGTGTTTGTTTTGTGGATGTAAATTGTTTCTTGCCCTGACGAAGAGCTTGTTAACTCGAAACGTTGTGAAGTTGGGAAACTGTTTCGTATTATATATATATATATATATATATATATATATATATATATATATATATATATATATATATATATATATATATATATTGTGTGTGTGTGAGAGAGTGAGAGAGAAATAGAGAGAGAGAGAGAGTATGCGCGTGTGTTTTACACATTTCCACTGCATACAATTTCATGTTCCCATTGGTACACGTGTATCAACATTGTTTTTTCAAAGAATGGTTTTATAAATGCAAGGTACAAGAATTTAGACTTGATGAAAGAGAGCATTTGACGTGAATGTCATGGCCCTTCATTCTCAGCCAGTAAGCTGTATTACAAAGTTGTCAATAATTTTATGATAATATGGTGCAGTTTGAAAGCCCATTTTAATACATATCAAGACGTCAATTGTCTCCGCATAAAAATTATAGCTCTGTCAGGTTGAAATTCATCTGAAATGTATGGTCTCTAAATCTCAGATGAATTTCAACCTGAGAGTGCTATAATTTTTAGCAATGCATTAATTTTGCATTATTATTATTTTTAATTATGAAAAAAAATCAAATGGTTTTATTAATATTATTTGTTGGTTATAATTTACAACAAAAATATAATTTTCATATTTTAAATATACTGTGAAAAAGATGCTTCTAAAATAACATCTGATGTGGACCTAATTTATAAAAAGCATGCCTCAGAATGATTCCAGTGCATTTAACAGCCAGGAAAAGGTGTGTAGTTCTACATTAGTGACCAAATACATAATACTCGTGTCTTTCTTATTGAGTATTATACTGTAATGTCGCTTTGTTGTTCCAGTCCGTTTGTATATTGTATCTACTGAAGGCAATACTTTAGTACGTATTTATTGTAAGAGTTACAAACACATTTATTGTGTGGTTTTAAGAGTAGAATATGTGAATTTTACTTTAAACAAATGCGAGTTTAATGCAACTCGGATTAGGCTTTTTCAAGGTAATATTACTGCAACCCTTTGCAAGCATATCGCATGTAACTCAGTATTTATTTATTGATCTTTATTTCCTCCATTTGAAGAGTTACCCTGTGATAAAGGCATTATAACAGTTATAAAAATATATACATCTCATAGACATACAAGAATGCCAAGGCTGGGAAATTAGCAACCAATGTGAAACATGGTGAATATAAAAACACGAGGATTATAGATACGTCAAAAGGCATTGCTATACATTCAAACAAATGATACAGCAGCATCATTGTTATAAAAACAGGACAAGCGACACAATCGAAATCGTAATTGTAATAGAAACGTGTTGACTCTCATCGTGTATGTCAACAGTTCACTATTGCAAAACGACAAAGTTTTATCTGCAGCAGGTGATATATTAGCCATACATAAAATACCCTGAAGCGGGCCGCGGTGCTTACAGTTTGAAACCAATGTACTATCCAATACCCCTATATTTTTTATCCAACACCCTACTATCCAACACGCCGTTGTAGTGACCAATACCTAGTTATCCACAATCTAACACCCCACAATTACTATCCAACACACCGTTGTAGTTACTAATACCTAGTTATCTCCTATCCAACACCACACAGTTACTATCCAACACGCCGTTGTAGTGACCAATACCTAGTTATCTCCTATTCAACAGCCCACACTTACTATCCAACACGCCGCTGTAGTGACCAAAACCTAGTTATCTCCTATCCAACACCACACAATTACTATCCAACACGCCGTTGTAGTGACCAATGCCTAGTTATCTCCTATTCAACACCCCACAATTACTATCCACTACGCCGTTGTAGTGACCAAAACCTAGTTATCTCCTATTCAACAGCCCACACTTACTATCCAAAACGCCGCTGTAGTGACCAATACCTAGTTATCCACAATCTAACACCCCACAATTACTATCCAACACACCGTTGTAGTTACCAATACCTAGTTATCTCCTATCCAACACCACACAATTACTATCCAACACGCCGTTGTAGTGACCAATACCTAGTTATCTCCTATTCAACAGCCCACACTTACTATCCAACACGCCGCTGTAGTGACCAATACCTAGTTATCTCCTATCCAACACCACACAATTACTATCCAACACGCCGTTGTAGTGACCAATGCCTAGTTATCTCCTATTCAACACCCCACAATTACTATCCACTACGCCGTTGTAGTGACCAAAACCTAGTTATCTCCTATTCAACAGCCCACACTTACTATCCAAAACGCCGCTGTAGTGACCAATGCCTAATTATCTAATATCCAACACCCCACCCTTACTATCCAACACGCCGTTGTAGTGACCAACACTCTATCATCTACTAACCAAAGGGTAGGAGTGCTCACACATATACACAAACATGCTATCACACACAAGGGTAGAAATGCTAACACATGCACAAACATACTACCAACTCAAGGGTAGGAGTGCTCACACATACACAAACATATTATCATACTCAGGTAGACGTTTAAGTTTTAGTTGTGATTAGACAAAGCATAGACACTGACATACAAACATAAAATACAATATTTTGGCAATGATTGAACAGTGTCTCTTTTCTAAGAGATCTGGGTGGCCCTGAAAAGGGTCGTTGGGTGTAGTCAACCAAAAACCGTTAACACATATTACGTCTCGCAGACTGAGCTCTGCACTATGCACATTTGCTACCCCATCTCGAGTGGCGCCAAGGATTGGTTCTTTGTTGGGCTTACTCTTCTTCCCTGGCACGTAACCTCTTTGCCATCTGGCATTGAGGAGTTATTGCACCCTCTCCTATTTCTGTCTTTCCCGTTCCTTCGCATCCTCAGCCCAAGTTATTGTCATTTTAGCAGTCTTCTCCTGCACTAGTTCGCGAATGGGTTCTTTCCCCGTTTGCAAAAAGATCATTTCCCTCTCGAGATGTTGGGTAGTGTAATATTCCCTCATCTGGTTCAAGAAGCGCTTTGTTCTCCCGAAGAAGGCTATGGCTTCACACAGTTTACCAATCTGGCAGTGCTGGCTAATCATTCTTCTTATTTGACGAGAAATGTCAAGACTGCCGAACGCACCGCTTTATATGCTATAACCGCGGACGTGCTAGGAAAACATACCTGTGGAGACGCAAACGCGAATGAAAACATCCATAGGTGTAGGACACAGAGAGGAGAGAATACAAGTTAGGAAGAATCACGCGGAGCTAAAAAAAATATAAAAAATAAAGCTTACCTGCTCAAAAAAATTCAAAGATTGAGAAAAAAGAATGTTAAGAAACCAATTGCACATTTTTTACGAAAACCTTTCATCACCTACAATGAGATACTATTACACACAAGGGTAGGAGTGCTCACACATACACAAACATACTATCACTCTGGGGTTTACGTTTTAGTTGTGATATACATACAAAACATAAACAAACATAAAACATAGATTCGCAATTATTGAGTAGTATCTCTGTTTCTGAGAGATCTGAAAAGGACCGTTGGTTGTTGTCAAAGATCTTACTGATATCCAGGACGACTGGAATTCACCACTGCCCTGACTACACAGCAAGGGCGACTCTTCTTATAAGCCAAAGAGAGTCTAAAATTAGGCTAATCTCCCTCCATTTCCTAATACTCCGTGGTCGGGACTAGAAATTCCTTCCTCTCCCACTTCTCTCGCTCTTTCCTCCTCCTTCCAACTCCTATTTTATCTTCTTCGCTTCCTCGTCCATCACTTCCTTTATCCTTTGTTTTGCCGCTCTGAATTCTACCATTTCCTTCTTCAGATGACGCTTATAAGGGTAGACTTCAAGTTCTTATACATGACCCAGGAGGTACTTTACTCTGTTTAACAAGTACATGGCTTCGTTCAACTTCCCGACTTGCACTGGTGGCTAGTTCATTTTCTTCTTGGTTGTCTGGTCGACGATGAGTGGCAAGACTGGCGAATGCACCACTTTATATGCTAGAGATGCTGATGTGAAGAAGAACATTGCTCAGATTCGGTACGCGTACGTGAAAGAAAACATTTTCCTTACAAATTCAAAGATCGAATGAGATAAAGTGAAAGAGCATGTCAAAAGAATTAGTTTTCTTTCACAAAAAAATAAATAAATAGCCAACACCATTTTTTCAAAATCAACATTTTGTTTCTTATAAAGCCGCGCTAACTCAAACATCAACAAATGAAGAAAGAGGATTAGGGCCTTGTCCCTTCCTCTTCCTGTACAACTAACAAGTACCAAAAGCAAAATTAAACATGAACGTATTTACAAGGTTGACAACGTTGTGGAGTAAGACTAGACTTCCATTGATCTCGTACAGTGTCATTTTACTATCTATGGACACATTGAGTTTGAGCTAAAGAAAATAGATAGCCACAATGTTCACGAAACCATATTTCTATGTTGACATAATTTCTAAAGAAATCACTTCCAAGACAAGTCAGTAAATTTTCTAATGGGAATCCAAGACTGCGTTGATGAAGAAAATACACAAAAATATTGTCCACGAACTATATAATCCGATTCTTGTAATCTCACGTTATTGAATGGAGTGGATACAGCATTTCTTCTGATAAAGTCTACGATATCGTCTTTCAGAGGAGGTAATCAATAGAAATTAAAATAGTCCACGCTGTGGTCGTTGGGAAAGTAGACGGCTACCAAATGGGTTCCTGAACGATGACTGTTTTCTGTGCTGATGACATAAGCTCGAAAGTCTTTAGGTTTCCGACGAGAAAGTTCTTCTTTAGCACACACCACTGGATTTCAAGAAGCTGTGTACGAACTCTGGGTCAAACGGTAATGAAGTTCCCAGGTATTGATTTTCACATGTATTGATAGGTAATGACTTCACGCTTTACTTTTCTCTATAAAACAATATGTTAAGTAAGTCGATGAACGGGAAGTAGTCTCGATACTCTGTTGCAAGAGAGCATCGATGCGTTTCATCTCCAAAGACGTAAATGGGGGTAGGGAATGGTCACTCAAGTCTTTATACCACTCTTTCAAGATTTTTCTTCCGGGACGAGTGTCCATGTTTCTTCCAGATACTCTTCCAACTTTTCTTCTTGACTCATCATCAAACATTTGGCGTGTTGCACTTGACTAGGATGATCGATTTGACAACCATAACAATGTTCTCTGGTCACGAGTGTGATTCTTTCTGCCAAGTCACAAGAAAACAGGAGACTAAGTGTTGTTCTTGTTCTGGCCTTCGTGACATCCTGACTATATTTGTCTCTTCTTCTTCTCCATTTAGTGTCTGTGAGTTGTGTTCTGGATCGGAAACATCATCTTTGCCTATGTTCATGGCTTCGTGTTCCATGTTTTAATAGTCTAGGATCACTTCTCCCAAACTGTTGATTTCCAGAGTATTATACAATTCTGCATATAAGATCACATCACGTTCACTGTGTTCACAAGGGCTAGCATAAACTGAAGTTCGATACGGAGTTGGCCTGAATTTATAGGGTGGAAATGTCCCTCGTAGCTGCCTTGGTCTGGAGTGAAATCAAATCCCCACAAAGCATATCCTTCTACATAACACTGGTCTACAATTTTTTCGAAGTCGTCTGCTTCAGAGATAAAATGTGCTATTTATTAGGAATTTTGATGTGCTGAATTCAAATATGACAATTACAACAACTGATTGGATACTGTTTCCAAGATATTTAAGTTTTTATATTTTATGTCTATGTATATTGTGTACATAGTAGAGTTTTAGTCATAAATTGTAAACCTAGGTCTTTTCATGTGTTTATGGTTGCTTTACATGATAATATTTCACCTGTCCTGTTTATGTAACACTTTAAAAAAAAGCAAAGGGTTATACAAATAAAAAATATATTGAAACAAAAGTAAAAAAACTTTTATGTATATATAAGTACATAGTTTAGTCCTTATTCAGTGTCTACTAGGCGCTTCTTGGCTTGTCTCTTGTATTCATTAAATGGAGCATCTCTTGTCACTGTCCATCAATAGTCTGCAAGCATTGATGGGCTACATTTGCCCTGATAGCGTTTCACCATTGTTGCAATGTCCTGGTGAAATCGCTCGCCGTGCTCGTCGCTCACTGCTCCGCAGTTCGGTGGAAAAAAATCTAGATGAGAGTGCAAAGAATGTATCTTTAGTGACATGTTGCAACCAAGGCTTTTGTATGCCTTGAGGAGGTTTTCCACCAACTCCTTGTAGTTGTCTGCCTTGTTGTTTCCGAGAAAATTTGTTGCCACTAACTGGAAGGCTTTCCATGCCGTCTTTTCCTTGCCACGCAGTGCATGGTGAAATGCATCATCTCGAAGAAGTTCACGAATCTGAGGACCAACAAGACACTTTCCTTTATCTTAGCTTCACTTAACATTGGAAATTTTCCACGGAGGTACTTGAAAGCTGCTTGTGTTTTGTCCATGGCCTTGACAAAGTTCTTGATCAGACCCAGCATGATGTGCAAGGGTGGTAACAAAATCTTCCTTGATTCAACAAGTGGTGGATGCTGAACGCTTTTCATCCCAGGCTCCAATGACTGTCGGAGTGGCCAATCTCTCTTGATGTAGTGGGAATCTCTCGCACGACTATCCCATTCGCAGAGAAAACAGCAGTACTTTGTGTATCCAGTCTGCAGACCAAGCAAGAGAGCAAGAACCTTGAAATCACCACAAAGCTGCCACTGATGTTGGTCATAGTTTATGCACCTCAAAAGTTGTTTCATGTTTTCATAGGTTTCCTGCATAGGATGCATGACCAACTGGAATTGATGGCAAAACACTGCCATTATGCAGCAAAACAGCTTTAAGTCTCGTCTTCGATGAATCAATGAACAGTCTCCACTCATCTGGATCATGAACGTTAGTGAGAGCTGCCGTCACACCATCAATGTTGTTGCAGACTACAAGATCATCTTCCATGAAGAAGAATGGGACAAGATCCTTTTGACGGTCACGGAACATGGAAACCCTAACATCACCTGCCAGGAGATTCCACTGCTGTAGTCTGGAGTCCAACAGCTCTGCCTTACTCTTGGGTAGTTCCAAATCCCTGACAAGGTCATTCAGCTCACCTTGTGTTATGAGGTGTGGTACAGAGGAAGAGGATGGGAGAAAATATGGGTCATGTGACATTGATGGTTCAGGACTAGAAGTTTCATCCTCTTTCTCTTCCTCGTCTGACTCAAGTGATGATGATTCTGGTGCATCAGGAACCGGCAGTCCTTCTCCGTGGGGTACTGGGCGTATAACTGACCCAATGTTTGGATAATGCACAGTCCACTTTTTCTTCTTTGACACACCTTTCCCAACTGGAGGCACCATGCAGAAGTAACAATTGCTGATATGATATGTTGGCTCTCTCCAAATCATTGGCACTGCAAAAGGCATAGATTTCCTTTTCCTGTTCAACCACTCGCGAAGATTTGTTGCACAAGTGTTGCAGCATATGTGTGGGGCCCACATCTTGTTCTGATCTCCAATTTTGCAGCCAAAATAAATGTGATATACTTTCTTAACCATAGTGGTTATACTGCGCTTTTGTGATGAAAAAGTCACTTCACCACAAACATAGCAGAAGTTATCTGCATTGTTCACACAAGTACGAGGCATATCTGCTCACTTTGGCTAAACAGAAATGTGTCCCTTTGCAAAATCAAACACTGACAAATAAGAAAGCACGACACTGTATGATTTGTAGAGCTGATATAGGGCAATTTCTTCAGCAGAGTGATGTAAGCTTAGTTATGATTGCATCATCCATGACTTCTAGGAATAACATGATGCAATTCATATCATGTATGATGCAATACCATCTTCAGATTGCATCATTCATTGTTTTGCCTAAAAAGCAAGTACTGTCCAAACCCAGTCATAGATTTATTCATAGATCCAGTCAAAGATGTATTTTAGTCATTTCAGGTTTAAATTGAGATCCCTTCCCTTTATAACACACTTATCTTCGGCCATTCCCAAGTCAAGGATCGTATATACTGACCCAGTATAAGATCTTTAAAACTAGATACAATCAACAATTTTAAGCATCATTTTCGTTCTCAGTTACCCAGAATTAGTCAAGTTTGACAACATTTATTGCGGAAGCATTTTGACTGTAGACCAGAGTAATCGGCGTACGAAATGCCGTGCCTACTGTTGTCCTGTGGCTTCAACCATAGTCAAGTAATATCTCAAGTAATTGTTCTGGATAAAGTTAGGTTCAGAAGGTCTCGTATACAATGTCTGGCCATCTCAGGTGACTTCTAACTTGGACACGTTGAAATGTTGGAACTCGAAATGATTTTGATCAATAGTTCAATAGAGCAACATTGCTGACGATGCCAATAAACAAACGTTTAGGCAGTTGACCTTGGAAAACATGATCTTCGATTTTGGATCGGAGTCCAGAGGCAATGGTGAAGGTTTTGACTTCCACTCGTCGTAGAGGATACTTGAGTGTTGTGCCGCCCCGAGTTTGACTGATGTCGTTTCACACTTTGGGTAAGATTGCCACACGACGCGCGTACAGACTGGCTTCTTCGATGTTAGTTTTGTCAGATGCACATAAACACCATTTAACAAATATTTGTCTTGCAACCACATGTCCAATTGTAAACGATCCATCATTTCTAAACTTCGCCCTTTTTTATTTTCTTTTGGCGGTGGTTAAATCCAACATTGCGAGGATCATTATCATCTGTCAACTGTGTCGTTGAAGGCATGCAAGGTGTTAGGTTTCCACACCGCTGACACATACAGATGTCTGTTCTCTATTTTCTTTTCCGTACGTCAAGAGATTCTCGAGGTAAGCTCAGTAAAGGTAAGTATCCATTCAGTCACTGACCAGTTTGTTGTTCAAGTACAAATCCACATCTGTGTACAATGAATGCATGAAATTGTAGACGGGAGCCACTTTGGTATCAACGTATGTATTGATGTTGTCCGGCTTGAGAACTTTGTCTTTCAGGTGTAAGTAACTCTTATTCAGATAGAAGTAATCTTGGGTTTGTACTTTGATTTCAAACACGATAGGGGCTGAGATGGTCAAAGACGACACGGGATGAAATTCTACTCACTGGGATTCTTCCATCGTCATCATCGTAGGTGGCATGGTAAACAGATTGAGTTATGTCTTTAACATTCCCAAGAATCTCGGTAGATGATTTTGTTAGTGACCAAAAATGTCAAAATCTCTGATTGTTCTTCTTTTCTTATTCTGTTTCTGGTAGTGTTTATGAGGTCTCAAGAGTTTTCCACTTCTCTCTTTCCCTTGTCCTTGCTGTGGCGTAGAGGAGGAATGAATGCCTTCACCAGGAGTGTGAAGTGAATTTAAAGGGGTGTCTCGGCGATCAAGGAGTTTTTTTCCTGTCCGAATCAACACATTTTTTCCTGCTTTCATAAAGATTTGTTTGAGACTCAGTTGGTCGATGAGCACGCTTTAGAGAAATTCTTTTCAAGGCAGCATCTTTTAAAACATGCAATCCTCGAGTCATGGTAGATTTTAAGATGGGTGCCAACGTAGGAAAAGCCAATTTTAACATATCTCCCAAACCGTGTTCTCGTTGTTGAACTACTCCTCGGTAAACAGGATACGTCAGTTACAATTCACTAAACAATCGTTTTTGAAAATGTAGTTTCATGGTGACTTTTTCTTGAGAGAATTAAATATATTGTCCTATATCTCCTTTTGTACTAATATTCACACTGTAAGGATACGTTTTACTGACAGAAGGATAGTGAGGATGTACAAAGTCTCAGTGAACATTATACCTGTTTCCTCCTTCATAGTAAGAATCTATGGCAGATTCCACTATTAAAGGAATAACTCTCAGCAACGGAGCGACTGTGTTTCCCACTACGTTGCACTTGACGACATCATAGTGCACAAACATCAAATTCAGTCCATCATTCTTTTCGATAGGGGATCGAAAATACTTGAAGAATCGGTTATTGTTGTTCTTGGTGTCTTTGTTAGAAGCGAGAGCCGAATAGCAAACAAACTGGGAAAAGTGACGAATAGAGTTTTGCAGTCGGAAAAATCCAATTTCGTCGAATGAGTTTGTGTAACCTGTATGTCGATTGTTTTTGTGACCAATGTTGTACATCTTGCTGACGTAGACTTTTGAGCTTGGTTTTGGCTGCACGACACAATTTTTGAATTCCTCCTTAGCCAGAGGCATGAGCAGGATTGTAGTAAATGCTGGTCGAAAGTGTATCCATGTTGTTCTTGCTTTTCAATAGGTTAACCAACTTCCGATGCTGTCTTCTACCTATGGTATTTTTTTTATTTTGTTTTTTGGATTTGAGTGCTTTACTTGTCCGACGAGCAATAGCTGTAAAAGGATACCCGATCGGATTTTGACTTTTTTCTTCACTTCTTTTTTTTTTCTCTTCTGCTGTAAGAGTGTTGACATTAAATTTTTGTTCCAAACAGTTCTTGATGTAGGTGTCAACTTAGGCGTTTCAGCAAGTGGACCTTGAAACTCCTCGTCGAAGTCTTCTGCTGCTTTTGTTTTTCTTCGTTTTTCAAAACATTCTAAAAATCTCTCAGATTAGGTTTAGCCGTCTCATCTAAAGCTTTCTGGCCAAAGAGTTGAAGACGTTTCAATAATTGTCCGTACCGTTGCAATTTTTCCCTTTCTATTAAATCTGTTCGATCCATCAACGATTGTAACTCTTGTTGTAAATGTGACGTCTATGTAAGATTAGGATTGGGAGGTAAGTGCGATATCCGTTGTTCGTTCCATTCACCGTTCGTAAGAAACAAAAGTTAATGTTTGTCTTTCCATACAATCAAATGGTTTCAAGTGTGATGTCCTTCCAGAAAGGTATTTTATTTTTATCTTCATCGTAACACTCCTCTTAAAAGAGGTCCAGCAATCGATCTTAACAATGGAGCAGCAACTACCAGCATGGGAAGAAATCTTTTTCTTTTGACTGTCTGGAATTTTCTTTTTTACCAGGCGAATAATGTCGTCCTAATTGCTGTTTCTGTATCTTGGTGAAAAGAACCGTTCCTTTCAAAACGTTCAAACAACATCCACCATATCGATGATATCTTTAGGTGCTTTTTGACTGATTGGTTTTCGCATTGAAGAATTGGATTTGATAAGTAATGACAAGACATCCCGATGTTTAGCTAAACGAGAAGGGGTAGCTTTTTTCCTTTTTTGGAAGGTTTCTTAGGACGTCGATGATGGTGTGAACTTTGAGAGGAAGACATCTTTGTTCAGAGAAACTGAAATGAATCTGATCCAACACATCTTTTATACTAGATTATCTGGACTGCGTATTAACTTCACTTTAGACAGCACTGGACGATGAAGTGTTCTTAGTGGACTAAATCGTGCCAGTTTTTGGCATTATTATTTACATTATTTAAAATTTATTTCAACACAGTAAAGCGCACTGACAAATCCTGTACACTTTGTAAATTGTCTGTTCTGTCTTGTACTTTTGTCTTAGGGGACGCCACCGTTTTGGCTGCAGTAGCCGCTGGAGCAGTAGAAGACGTCGACGGATTAGAGGCTTCTTTAGAGATGGATTTGCATTTTGTCATCAAATAAGGAAACAGTTGTCATAAGTCAGGTTTGGCTGGCATCAATAATAACGGCAGAGGAGGAGAAGGCGAATGGCAGACGGTCTCAGTTCAAGGTTTTCGTTTGCGCGCGTTCTAGCTGCAGTAACTCTCTTTTTGAAGAGGTCGTTTTCTTTTTGGTTTTCTTCTTAGGAGATAATTTAGAGTGTGGACTCACTGCCACTTTCCTCTTTTTTGTCTATCTATAATTGAGGTTGTTTAGCTTATTTAGCGTCGGCACTAGGATCGCATATTAAACGTGAATGAATTATGACACCACCTAGTGATGCACTTCCACCTGGTTTCAGGATGATTTGTTTTGTTTCTTTGGGTTTGAGTATCGATTCTTGGATCAGCTAGTTGTGTCAAAGGTATGTTATGTTTTTCAAAACAAAAACGTTGTGTTTGATGAGAAATGTGGATAATGCCTTGTAGTAACTGACGTGCTGTCAAGTCAAAGTAAATAATTGAAACGCTTCTTTGAGACTGTCTTCTAACAAATGTGAACGCACTTGTGCATTTTTTTTTTTCGCGACTGATTGCATACAGTTGGCATTTGTTTGCCAGGAGGATGAGATGAAACAAAAGTCATGTTGAATACCGTCAGAGAGGAAAGAAGTTAATGGTGTTTTTATAGTTTTGTTTTAGATGGCGACGTATAAATGACTGGACCTCCTTCTTGACACCAGACGTGAAACCAATAATCGGTTGTAGTAGGTTTTAAAATGATGACTAAGTAAGCATGTGACACTTGACTGGCATTGTCATAAGCATAATTCAACCAATGTGTTCCTAATTGTTTTACCAAGACTTGAACTTGAGATTTGTCTCTTGGACCTTTAAACAACACCAAATAATAAACATTGAGACTTATGGAACGATGCGCTTTACTGTGTTGAAGTAAATTTTAAGTAATGTAAATAATAATGGCAAGGCGATGATATCTTTTTCGTGTAAAGCAAAGTTTAATTTCTTCTTCGTCTTCTCTTAACATGCCATCGAAGATTTATAGGTTACTGCATTTTTATGGGAAAATATGTACGAGTGTTTTTGAGCTATACTGCACGACGTCAGGAGTGCAGTATGGCTCAGAAAAACCGAGTTTATATTTTCATATACAAATGTAGTAACCTTTTTATTATATACTCATTTTGCTTTTCTACCTAAGGCTGAATAATAAAAAGAACACACTACAAGAAACAAAGTAACTGAATTTCTGCTATATTGCAAAGTAAATACACAACCATAGTTAAACAGATACACAGTAATAGTATTCATGCGCACATTGCACCGCCCAGTGACCTTTGAACTTGGTAGAGTACCGCGCCCTCAGTCATTCGTTTCAAAAAGAAATCTCATTTTGGTCTACTTAAAATTGAAATTTTGAGTCATATTGTGAATGACTGCGCCTAGGAACAACTTTCCCAGTTGATCTGGAATGGAGGGATTTTGTTTTTCTGTCGATTTAACTAAATTCTGCTCTTTTAGTTGTGGTGGACTTGCGTTATTAGCTGTGTCGATTACGTTCGATGTACATGTAGCTGGAGGGACTGGCGTCAACAGCAAGCTACACATCTGTTACTGTTCTGCCATTGATAGTTTGGAATTATAAGGTCTACAAAATATGAAATTCTTTTAATTGAAATTCTCAAGAAGATGCAGGATTAAATATTTTTGTTAGGGAATATCAAATTCATTTCGTTTTGGAGTGCAGTAAATTCTCCTTTGGAATGTGATTTCTGTAGGAAATGTAGTCTGGATTGCAGTGCAGTTTCGCGCCGTGGATCAGAAAGTACATTTTGAAGAAATTCAAGGTGCAGATAAGTAAGTACATTTATTGTCATTCTTATTATCAGCTATAGATGACATATTTATATGTACTGTCACTTGCATGATATTTGTTGGATGGATCCCAGCTACATGACCTATATGACTTTTACTATAAATCCAAACATTTTCTCAAAAAATTAAAACAGGCAAAATTGCAAAGCGGCTGGGGTCTGAGAGCCCATTTCGTCAGCGGAAAATAAGGCTCCTTCGTTATCATGGCTTATTGGCTCCGAGACACTTGCTTTTATACCAAAATCCGCCTTCTTTAGTTGTATTTTTTTCGAATTTAGTGCTTGGACTTGTAAAATTGGCGGTCTCTGAGAGAAACGGAATATCATTTGGTCTTAAGATGCCTTTTTATGCTATTTTTTTTATAGACTCTAGAGAACACGATTCATAGTCTGAACCATAGTCTAAATAAGTGTTTAAATTATCAGAATGATATTTTCAATACTGCATGTCTCACGTTTGTTGTCATAAAGCCACCGCTGGACATTGTGAATATCACGTTTAGTCACTTGCTTGGTTGAAAGTTTCTTTTGTGACTCAATGAATTCATCCACATCGTCAGCTTTATCATATGTACTCTCAAACAGCTTGCTTAGTTCATCCACAGACAAATCTAATAAAGCAAAAGCTCCGGTGTCTGCTACATTTGCGTACATTGTTTGTTTACAATAAAAAGTAGTTCCTAACACGCGATACTATTTTTAGACACACGTGTCGTGCAGTATGAAGCCGTGCTGTATGAAGAAATACTGCACGATTCTGACAATGCAAAGTTAATGGAGAAAAAAAAATGAGTATATAATAAGAAGAGATGTGTTTGACTAGAGTCAGACACGATCCCGTCGTCTTCGCAAGGAATTCCTTCTACAAATGAAGCGGATTCTCCTTGACTCTCTCTAAGTAACGAGTAAGTGGATTGCCACTCTTTGTGACAATAAACAATACGTTGTGGAGAGCGATCAAACAAAAGTGATTTGTGTTCAATCACACATTTGACAAATTCGGTTTTAGCTTAAACACTGGATCCAGCAATGAGCATGTTAAAGGGATGGAACAGATTCAGTGCTTCCCAATGTTGACGATCTGACCTACATCCTTTCAGTCGTAAATTTGTTGGTGTATCCAACTAGCTATACACACTTCTTGGTAAGTATGAAGAATGGATAAAGTACGACGAATGTCTTCTTCACACGAGGGTGCAAAAGTCATATTTATCACTATTCGTAGGACTTTTAACACTTTGAGTGTTTCGTGCACAGATAAAGTTTTGGTTGTTACGTCTTTGCATAATTCGTCCATAAATTTACCAAAAAGAATCTGCCGGTAAACGAAATTCAAGAAATACAGTCACTAATACACACACAACACGTCCTCCAAAATTCAAAGGAATTCTGTCGTCTTGTGGAATCAGTTCTCTTAAAAAAAATAGTTGGTAATCCACTAACGTTTGAATGCTGCCATTGGCTTCCTCCCATGAAATTTGATACAAAACGGATTACAGAAGTTGTGACGTTGAGAGCATTATATACACGTAGAGTTTTGTGTCTGTCATAGTCTTTCCCAAGAATCAGTCTTCTTATACTATGGAAATAACAATAGTTTAAAAATCGACACCTGATTCTGAGTTTGCGTTTCACTTGAATCCATACAAACTCCCTGTAAATGCGTTCTCAAAGCTCCAAAGGTAAACAATCAATCCTCTCCTGTCGAAAGTATCCACGGGAATCATGTTCTGGACCGACCAAGGGAATTTTAGTGACAACAAGGAGACCACCATCTAGAATGTTCAAGGTATGCTGTATCTTTATATTCTCATTCGTGAAGTTTCACACCGCAACTGAAACATAGTACTTGGTCTAGCTGCCCCAAGTAGACAGATGCTGTTCTGGCTAAAGATTTGGGAGTAGGTACTTCCAGATATTTGGGTCATTTCCCTTTGAACGTCTGGAATAGACTTTCAAAATCACAATAGTCGGGTAAAGCTCCTGGAAAAATGTATTCTTTGATTGTGATTCTCGACGAGATAGTGGTATCCAAAGTGGTTTGTGAACGCACGGATGACATCCATAGATCGGCACACGAATGGCATCCCTTTCGATAGCAGAGCGGCAAGGTCGTGCTCCATCGCTGATTTCGCAGGGTACAGCATCAGTATGGTCGCAGGGCAGAGAATCACATACGATTTAATTGAACTTGCTGAATTCATCATCTCGGTGAATGTCTGTACTCAAAATGATCGTTCTGTCTTGCAGCTATCTACTTTTTTTCATAAAGGAGAACGGTGTGCCCATAAGGTAACATGTTGTTATCAGGAAGTCGCACTCGTTTTTCGTAGACGAATGCAACCAACGCTAAGCTTTGGATGAATATTGACGGCATACACCATTTCCAAGGGTCTGCTGACAATCTGATGATCTGACAAACGTACAAGTTTGTGAGGATAGACTATTTTGACGCGAAAGTCTTGATCTTGACCTGACTTGAAGGTTTTTTTTTAACACGTCAAAATTTACTACTTGACTCGAACGATAGTTCAGGGTAAGTCCTTTTACCTTACAATAGGTATTAAGTTGTCTCCGTTCTGGTAGCCGAACTGTTTAGGCAAAACTCAGAATAGTGTCTTTAGGATTTTTGTCGGTCCACACTCCTAAACGTTCGTCTTCAATGTGTGGACCATCGATGTACATGCAACTCTCGGTGTCAAACTAAAGGACTCAGTCTCCTAAAGGTTCTAAGACGGAATACAATTTTAAACAGGCAATGGCTGTCACGTAAACAGCAATGATGACATTGTCAAGCTCATCGAGTGGAACAAACTCCGTGAGTTCTTTGTAATTCGACCAAGATCAAATCTTCACGTATGATTTCTACGTGTTTAAACAATTTTCCTTTATCGTCGATGAGCGGAACGTATTGACTTGAATCTACCAAGTATTCGGTCTTTCGCAATATCAGACGTCGAGCTAGTTTTCACCACAAACAATTCAGCATGACTTTAGCAAACGATCGTACTCCTTCGTTCTGTACGACGTGTTCCAAAGTTATGCGTTCTAAGGTTCGATACCGTTCTTTGAATTGATCTTTGTCTTCTAGAGTGTGACACCAGGAAGGATAGCCACTAGCTGCTTGTTTCAATTTTAAAAATTCGTTAACGAAGCCTAAAAAAATCCCTGGACTCGAGTCGTCGTCCTGTTGGTATTGTTCTGTGGTAAGAAAGTGCCAAATTTCGTTTATTTTTTAACAATCGGGTATCCACGATCGAGAGCATGAAAGAATTCGACACTCACCCACGTTTCTCTCAAGGTTCGTTTATGGTCATCGTGGCGTGAAAGTTTGTGTTAATTACAAATTAATATCCGCACACGTACAACATAATAGAAACATCAGCTTTCCTCGTCCATTTTGAGACAGGACGGTGCAAGATCGTAGGTGAAAGAACTTTACATTTGATCAAACCATCGTAATTACGAATGTGCTCCACGTCGATTTGTTCTGTCACAATTTTAGCATGACCAGTCGGGAATCGAGCATATTTACACACCCGAGGATACAACGAACACACATCAATATATTTGATATGTTTTCTTGAGATTCGTCTGCTTCGTGCAGCAAGCAAGGTGCACTGGACCGTCTTCCAAACAAACTGTCGCGTGGATTCAAATGTTCGATGTCCACCACATCGTAATCTTCAACGATGCGTCGAAATTCTTGATCTCTGTTGAAACGTCGATTGTAGCCGTGTTCGCACATTTATATCACTTTGTATCCCTCAACTTACAAACTCTAGCATCGTCGGAAAGTTTTGTCGTACACCTTTTTCATGATGGACTCTGAAAAAGGATTTGTTAGGTCTCATTCAGGAAAACAGGTGGAGCATCCATGAAATAGCATCTCGTACACGATCTGTGGATTTTCTAAATTCCAACCATCCACGAAATAAGATCCAATTCTCTTTTCTCAACAGTTTCTAGCATTCTGTATCCATTTGTCTTGAGTTGCACACAAATAATGTAACTACGCTAAGCTTTGGATGAATATCGACTGCTGACAAGATTGATATGACTGAGGTGGTTTAATGGCTAGTTATTCTCGGGCATGCATTTCTTTCGGTACACTAATACACACGCTTTGGCAATGGCAGAAACTTCCTTCAAGGGATCAATACATATGTGATCCAGAAATAACTTTAAAAAATTTCCACAACACCGTCGTAAAATGTCCACATCGGATCGACAATAGTTCCACATTTCGTCTGGAAGATCAAAAGGGGCTGAAGAGTGGACTTGTTACCAAGCGTAGGAAGCTTCTCGTTGTTCTATTCGCATAGTGTCTGGTTCGTTGTCACGGGCTTTAGGTAAATGCGGGAGCACGGCGTGTTGATTTGCTTCGGTATTTAAAAAAGTGGAAATTATCATTTAGCCATTTCTGTTATTTCAAACGTTTTAGGCATTCTACTCAAAGGCATAACCAAATAATCATGGAATCTTTAAACTGTACGTTTCCCAAGTTCATGATTTTGGTTCCATTCATGATGTCTGTTGTAAATTGTGTTCCTTGTTCTGAATAATATTTCAAAAGAAATTGTCCGTCGAATTCTGCGAAATTGTGAGCAATGACTGTAGCCTATCGATGACAGTTTCTATAACGATGCACAAATTCTTCGCTCGGTAAAGTCTAAAATCCACTCAGCAAAATCAGAAATAGTCTGAGAGCCACGAAATATCTTTTCACGTCCTCCTGGAATCACGCTAAGATTATGACAGTGAAAAAATAAAGGTTCCTAAATATAGGTGTTGCAAGCGCGATGAGTGACACGAAAGTTAGGAATGTGAGTTCCAGTCTCAAGGTCAAAGAAGATAAAATCCACCTGATGGGTCTGTTTATTTTTCTTGTTCTGGTCATTGATGATCAAACGCTACCACTTGGCCACAAAAACGACATCGTTTCTTTCCTGCACAAACGTATGACATTTTTGTTATTGGTACGAACATGCTGTCAACAACAGGAGCACACTGTTAATAATTCTCAAGTAACGCGCTGGACTGACGAATCTTCGCTTGTAATTAGAGCAATTAATTCTTTCTTGCCATTCAGGAATGCACGGTCTGGACGCAACACTGCCACGACATCTTTCTCCACAATGAAAATGTGCTCCCGACTGGTAAACTCTTGGTCACATTGGTGGCAATAGTAGTTGTATCAGAGAAATCATGTAAAACTAGTAATAGCATCGAAATGATTTTGGTGATGATGAATGTGAATATATTTTCCGTTTGGAACACGAGATCTCCACGAACGACTTGAGGGTACACTTTAAATGTATAACGATAAGCGAGCACATCTTCAAGTTTTTGCATTTCGGGAACTCCATACACAGTCTCTTTCGAAATTCCTGCTTGTTCTAAAAGGAGTTTTGCTTCTTTTTGTTGTTTGGTTCTGTCCGATTTGTATAATGCTCTCCCATAATCGTTTCCATTCTATTGTATCGTTTTCTCTGCATAAGTTCGAGCCACCAAGCTGACCCGGGCTAAACACATCTGATTTTGGTGGTTGTTAATCTGAACGATACTTCGTTTGGCAATGGGAATTGATCCACCGATAAAACTTTGCGTCGTCCGCTGCTGCGTGAAGAAGGTGAAACGTGTCAAATGAAGAGTGGGTTTTCCATTGGTCATGTCAAAGTCAACATTTGATTATTTGACATGATGAATTTTGTCGAATATTTTGGAAGAAGTTAATTCTGCAGTGCACTAAACTGGATCCAAACAAGAGACTTAAAATTGTCGTGATTGATTTATAGTCGCAAACTATCTTGATCTATCCAACTAGCTTGGCACTGTCGTTTCTATTCCTCTAACATAGATTCCAATAAGTCTGTAATAAAGACAGCTGCTTTCTCTGCTAGGATTTGAGACTTAAACTCTTAAAATTGGACCGCGTAAGTGTAAGCAGTCGTTCTAAATGTTCTGGAAGTCACTTTGTGCGTATCTCCAATTTGAAAATAATCATCAAGGGGTATCTAACGAATTACTTTCTTGGGTGATCTACTCTTTCAGTATAGATGAGGTAGATGGTGTTGGATGAGGATCACTACTCATGTCCTCTTCAAAATCGCTCGGGCGAACTTCTGCAAATACTTCTCCCAGGGTATGAGGCGACATAGAACGTCGTCGCTGGGCTTTTGGTTTCTCCTTGGAAATGTGTGATCGTTTCATGAAATTTGATTTGATTACTTTACCTCTCCCTCTCCCTATATATGGAGCAGCCTTCTACTTTAGAGAAAACACTCATTCAGTTTCAATCTGTGAAGATGGAAGAGCCACAACAGATCACACTCCTTGTCAGAGATTTACAGAGAGTCATTTTAAAATACACCTCCACACAAGACTTCTGACTACTTCTCTCGAGATAAAAGTCAAGACACCTGTTAAGACGGTCAGGAGAAAGGACATTGGACCCCACAATGTCCATAACATCAAAGCAAAGGAACCTCCAAGACAGGAGAAAAGAGAGACAAAAGTAAAGATACCTGTTATCAATATCAAGAAAAAAGACACTGGTCTTCAGAGTGTCCCAAGAAAAAAGAGAAACACGTGGAGCGTCCAGAAGCAGAAGAAACAACAAAAGAAGAACCTGTGCCAGTGAAGACATTCAAAAACAAGACAGTAAAAAAGAAGAAAACTGGACTTTTGTGATGTGTTTTGATATTTCATTGGGATTCTTATTCACGAGAATATACACCCCCAAAAATTAATTGTTTTAGTATGGATAAGATTACACACACACACACACACACACACACACACACACACACACACACACACATTATAATGGAGGAATTCGGTTTTTGTTTGACTTGGCATTGATTTGAGTAGTATCAATTTTCCAAGAGATCTGGGTTGCCCTGAAAAGGACTGTTGGGTTTTAAATAACAAATTATGGACTTGACACATTAGCTGTAACTGCCTTAAAACTTTTCCACATCCAAGTCCTACAACTGCTGCTGTAGTGGTAGTAGTGACTGTAATCGCTTCTGGCGTCTCAGTGGTGGCCGTCGTTGTAGTCATAGAAGGTATAGATATCCTGGATTGAGATGGTCTCACTCTCTTGGGTTTCGCCAAAGAAGTTGCTACATTTATCTCAGATGTTTTGACTCTGTCAAAATTATATTGAAACACACTGACAGTTTTGTTTTCTTCTTCTCGCTGTTGAAAGTTTTCATCTCTTTGTGTTGCTTTCTCTTTTCCTCTTCTTGTTGTCGAAGAAATGTCTGTTCTACTTCTTTCTGACGTTGTAAAAAGAAGTCTCTAACTCTTCCTTCTCTTTCTTTTTTAAATCATCATAGAGTGGTAATGATGAAGAAGAAGGTGAAGATGGTACTGGCAAAAATTCTTGATAAGAAGATAAAAAAAATTGCATAAAGCTATATTAAAGTCATTCTCTTCTGGAAGAATACTCGCTACAGCAGCAGTAGTCATACTATCACTCCTAGTATAAGAAGTATCCACTAAAGGCACACCCAAATACAATGTCTTCATTTCAGCCATGTTACTTGCACTGGTAAATCGTATTAACGCCCGTGGGTTTATATATCGAAAGTGACGTCACGCATCCGCCATATTCTGAGTTGAAGATAGAAAGCACGCCATGACTGAATTATGTTACGCGCGTTCTGATTGGTGGAACCTCCTAATCATTTTCAATCTGG
Organism: Margaritifera margaritifera; assembly: GCA_029931535.1. NCBI lineage: Eukaryota > Metazoa > Mollusca > Bivalvia > Unionida > Margaritiferidae > Margaritifera > Margaritifera margaritifera. The sequence goes on from JAQPZY010001574.1 coordinate 587,426, forward strand.
TCCTAGACTATATATAGGGACCCGTTCGCCCTTGTGTCACCTATTCTCAAGACAAGTCAAGATGTGGACAAAAAGTAGAACCATCGACCATCATTTCAAACACGCTGTTTGATCCAGACTTCCCGGTATATGTCAAATCATCATGGGCTATTACCAAGATTACAGACATGGCTATCTCGAAGAGAAGAGTGTGCACTGAAAGGCAAGGGTGCCTCAAAAGAGTATTGATCTATGGACCGGCAGTGCAGAGGTGTTTGGGTCGAATAACAGTGAAGAGGTGTGGTATGTGTTAGCCGATATTGGTTAACAACCCCAACGGCCCTCTTCAGGGTCATCCAATTCTCTCAGAAAGGCGATACTACTCAACCATTTTTAATCTGTGTGTTTTACGTTTGTGTATGTCTTTTTCTATTCACAACAAAAGTTTAAACCCTCACTCCACTCTTCTGTTTTGTGTGGGATAGTATCTTTGTGTGTGTGTGTGTAATTGTATTCCCCTTCTTTTACATCCCAATTAGTTCGTTGGTTAGTAGATGTGGGTGATGCATGTTGACGGTATAGTGTGTGTGTACATTCCTGCCCTTTTAGTTGGATAGTAAGTGGTAGTGTTGGATAGTAGATAACTATATATTGGTCACTACAACGGTGTGTTGGATAGTAAATGTGGAGTGTTGGATAGTAGATAACTAGGTATTGGTCACTCAAACGGCGTGTTGGATAGTAAGTGTGGACTGTTGGCTAGTGGGTAACTAGGTAGTGGTCACTACAACGACGTGTTGATGGTATAGTGTGTTACGACAATATGTCCTAAAACAGAAAGAAAGTGAAACCAACAATGTAAGTAAAATCAAGAAGCAATTTATTTCTAGACAATTAAAGTGAAAATTCAAAAGACACTTACAATAATATGAATTAAAGTCCAAAAAATCCTAAGTGTCCTAATCACAAATCCAAAAATACGGAATGTTCCAAATGAATTCCAATACTCTTGAATGTCCTGATGTACCACAAGTCTTGAATATCCTGATGTGCCACAAGGATGTAATCCGGAATGTTTTGAATGAATTCACATAAATCCCCAAAAGTTGTAAAATATATGAGCACTTTGGTATTTCCAATGAATATTTTAAATAAATAATTCCTCTCTCTGAATTATATCTGGTTTTCACAACTATAACATCTGATTTCAACAACACAACTAAAATAGATTCCTTACATACTGATCTTTTAGAACCGAAATTCTAGAATTGGAATGAATTTGTTTATCAAAATCTTTATATAAATACACATGACTACGTGACCTATGTCACATCAGTCTAATTGCGAAATGCCTATGAATACACTGGCCTACCTGACAATTCTCACATCCGAATATAAGTACGTTTAATGGAAAATTACTTTGTGTACCTGACTTTTGTCACACCAAGACGTGGAAATAACAGTCCAACTGCTAACAAAACTGGCCTTGAACTCAAATGATATGTAAACATGTTGTTTACAAAATGACCATAATCTGACACAAGTACAACTTACAATCATGGACACATATTATAAATTCAATATTCATAACAAGTGTGTGTTCCTTCCATTTTCGTTGGATAGTACATAACTAGGAATTGGTCATTACAACGGTGTGTTGGATAGTAAGTGTGGGGCGTTTGATAGTAGATAAGTAGCTATTGGTCACTAAAAAAGCGTGTTGGATAGTAAATGTGGGATGTTGTCTAGTAGATAACCAGGTAGTGGTCACTACAACCGCGTGTTGGATATTAGGCGTAGGGTGTTGGATAGTATAAAACTGGGTATTGGTCTCTACAATGACGTGTTGAATAGTAAGTGTGTGGTGCTGTATAGTAGTGTACTAGGTATTGGTCTCTACAACGGCGTGTTGGATAGTAAGTGTGGGGTGTTTGATAGTAGATAACAAGGTATTGGTCACTCAAAGGCGTGCCGGATACTAAATGTGGTGTGTTGGATAGTAAATAACTAGGTATTGGTTACTACATCGGCGTGTTGGATAGTAAGAGTGAGGTGTTGGATAGTAGATAACTCGGTATGGGTTTAACATTACATTTCCCGTTAGACCCTATAGACCCATAAATGTTTACTTGACCCTACATCGATCCATCATGTTAAACTTATGGACATTTTTAACATTACATTCCCGTTAGACCCCATACATATTTATTTGACCCTGTATTGGCCCATCATGTTAAATCTATGGACTAATGTTAAATTTTCGTTAGACCCCATAGAGACCCACACATGTTAAACCTATGGAATGAATGGGCTAATGTTAAATTTCGGTTTGATCTCATAGAGACCAACACATATTAAAACTATGGAATGTATGGAATAAAGTTATATTCCCGTTAGATCCCATAGCGCCACACACATGTTAAACCTATGGACTAATGTTAATTCCCGTTAGACCCTATTTCAGCCCACTATACTACTTATTTTACTATATTTGAAATAAAATAAGATCATTTTTGTAGAGGCAAGTTATTTTTTATCATCTTTTTCAAGCTATCATTTATAGAGGCCCATTTGCTGCCGACGGATTAACCCTAACACTAACCCTACGTACTTTGCTTATTCTTGCTTGAAAAAGAGCAGCTGTGTCCTTTGTCATAATTCTTGTAGTAGAATTATATAAATCAGCGAACAGCCACTTTCTGTTATGATCGGTAGAAAGGAAATAAATGGTTACCTGTACCTTTCCAAATCGCACAGCAATCAGATAAATGTTTTTAGTGGGGTATAAGTAACTGCTTATTTTTTATTTTTTTTATTTTTATAGACTCGGGCAGTAATCAGATTGGGTTATTTTGTGATTTGTCAATAACTAACTGGTACATTTTCTTCTTGATTTGGCGATAAATATAAAGCCGTGATTGTACTTAATTGAAACCCATTTTGTTATAAAAACATACGCCTTGCAACTGTCATAACTGCTCACTCTTTATAAGAACATGTGTTGACATTGCATTGAATTGCGACGCGTTATTTATTTTAAATAAATCCACTTTATTACAATACTGGGTCCACATTGTAATAACCACTTTTCTTCAAGTAATATTGAATAAGATGCCCCATAGATATATATCTCTGGGTTTTACAACGTAATGAAACCACATTCCAATGTCAATATTATAGTTTTTATTGCAGCTGATAAGATTTATTGCAAACTGAGTGGCCACTGAATGCATTCACAGTGGTGCATCTTTGTAATAATCTCCGCTGTTACAAATTATAATAATTATAATACAATTAGCTAGAATTACATGCAATTGCAACACATTCTGTATCAATCCCCCCTGGATTATAAAAGGGATTGCATTTGCACGCACGTTTAACCCCTGATGTAATAAAAGCAGTTTGTTTTCGGTTGGTTGTTTGTTTTGTTGGGGTTTTGTTTTTCTTTCTTTCTTTTTTAACAATACAACAAGATCACCTACCAGTACTAATATGTTGTTAACAGCTATTTGGGTCAAATGAAAGAAAAACCTTTAAATTCGGGTTTAGTGTTGTTCAGTTGCAACTGGTTATTAAAAAATGGGTGATAATTACATTCAGTTAGAAGGCATTTGTATTGAAGTCATCTTTATTAGAATGGGGTTGCGGCAGCTTTCAGTAACCCCTATTGTAATAAAGTTGCAAATTATACTCATTATTATAAAATGACTTACAACTGCATGCAATCTCAATGCATTTTGTAATACAGTCCATTTATTTTACAATATGGAGTTATAATTTCATGTAAAATCAACCTTTTTCTTTCAAGGAAAATTCAATCAGACGACCTTTTAATGAAACTTTCACGGTCAATGGCTTTCCAAATCCGACGAAACAGAACATTTTAGGTTTTAGGTCATTGTACATTATTACACCCAGTAAACTTTTAATAAAAATGGGTTGCAAATGGATGCATTTAGAACACAGTTTGTAATAAAATCCGCTGTTGTACATTGTAATAAATTATAATAAAACTGGTTAAAATTATATCCACTAACTACCCATTTTGTAACAATAATCTCTTTTTTAACAATATGGATGCGGCTGAATGCGATTTCAACCTCTATCGTAATAACAACTTTGGTTTTGGATAATTCAAGGAGATCAACTATCAGTATACATGTTGGGGTAGACCCACCTGTTCAGGTCATATTAAAAATATATCACTACTGATTACAACCAGTTTTACATGCCGATGTTAAAAATAAATGGAGTTCAAACCGATTAGGCGCGACAGCTAAAATTTTAAAACAATACTTCTATTAGACGTTGTCATGTAGAGTTTTGTAAATTCAACGCTTCATTTCGTGTTTATTGTTTGCTTTCTATATCTCTGCTCCTTTAATTCCCTTCGACAAAGACTCAATGCAGTTTTGAATAAAATAGCAAGTTACAGTACACATGCCGTCCATAGAATAGAAGATGACTCTCAATGTAGATTTTTATTGTGGTAGATAGTTTCGGAAACATATTACAGTTATTGAGCGAACTATCGCTGATGTAGGGAGAGGGTGTTATCCTTTGGTGCGTCAGAGACAAATGCTACGGACAATCCATATCGGTAGTATAGAATAAAATGTAAACCTCACACGTCAGTGCAGAGATAAACAAAAGTTAACACAATGGAAACTTAGTCTGTAAATACTAGTTCTCTCTCTCTCTCTCTCTCTCTCTCTCTCTCTCTCTCTCTCTCTCTCTCTCTCTCTCTCTCTCTCTCTCTCCAATCTGATTAAAATCTGACAGGCACCGATAATAAACGTTCGTGTTCTGGTGACATTATTATCGGTCCACTTACTTTTAGTGGCATATCAGATAAGGCATTGTATTTTGTGTTAGGGAGAGTCGTCGTTAGTAACTATATACTCCGAATGACGTGTCTCATTTTCAGCAATATGAAAGCGGTAATTTTATTGGTGAATATAAAGGTTTACAGAACATGACCTCATATCGGTGCCCATTAGATCTACTTATAAGTAGAACTCGATTTTAATTGGATTCTCTCTCTCTCTCTCTCTCTCTCTCTCTCTCTCTCTCTCTCTCTCTCTCTCTCTCTCTCTCTCTCTGTCTCTCTCTCTGTGGAAAACATGACTACGATAAGTGATCGAATCCGAGCTTTACATGTTTATCAGATAGACCTTATTTTTCAAAATTACAATATCATATTGGGCGATTATCCTAATTTTCACATTAAATGCAAACCATTCGTATGATTTGGTCAAAAATGTTAATAACCTCATTTTGACTGAAGCGGTTTCTGTGCATCAGATACAAAAGTCATGCATTCTTTATCAGGGTTGTTAGGTACATTTGGCCTCTAATAGGGTACAAATTCTCGACCAACGAATTTAGCAAAGAACACTAAACACTGAGAACACATTTACGAGGCAATAGATAAATCACGTGTATGGTCACCACTCTAGTACCATATACACTTTCACGGATGTTAAATGCACTGTAATCCTTCTGAGACATTTTGTATGAATTTGGGCTTCATGATATAGGTTATTTTAGACACAACTTTTTTCACTGTCTATTTAAATTTGAAAATTCACTTTTAATTATAAATGATAAAGAACAACCAATTTGTATTAAAATCATTCTTGTAAAAAATAGCATGCAAAAACTTGGGGTCTCTACAACTTAAGTAGGCTATAACTTGACAGTGATAGCAGTTTTATGTAGGGGTCGCTCGATGGTATTTTCAATTAGGGGCAACACTATAGTATATTGATGTAGGAGCCATTCGATAGTATTTTTATATAGGGGCCACACGATAGTATTTTGATATAGGGACCACACGATAGTATTTTGATGTAGGGGCCACTCGATAGTTGTTGTATGTAGGGGCCACTTGATAGTTGTTATATGTTGGGGGCACTTGATATGTATTAAAACGGGCTTTAATAACAAACTAGACCATATATCATGTAATTGTAATACGTTTCGTAATAAATCTTTCGGGCTGCAACTGAAGTACCATTACCTTGGCATCAAAATATTCTCTCTCATTAGATCTGAATAAATGTTGAACTTTGCTCCAACGCGGGCGGGCGGGCGCTCGCGCGCGCACATACACACGTACACACACACACAGATAGATAGATAGATATACTAAATTTCATATCTAACAAAGCAGAATTTATTACAAAATGCATTCTGATTGCATACTTCAGACCATAAAAAGCTCCTGACTCTAATGCAAGTGATCAGATTATATAATCCTGACAACAACAACAAATTTCAAGCAGTGGCAACTCCTATTGCGATAAAGCGGGCGCTATCACAAGAGGCGTTGTGCTATACAACGCATTTTTTGATAATATTTACTTGGTGCAACTGAATTAAATTAACATTGACGCTACACTGTTTTTTCTTCATTTATTTTGAATAAACGTGACGCCTAAAATTTATATCGATAGATCCTCTGCCTGAATTTTCAAGAAAAAAGTGATGATTACAGTAGATGTGGGAAATGTCGCACATTCACAACCACTGTTGTAAATAAGCTGATTTTATCACAAAAGATGCTGTGATTCCATCCAATTGCAGTTCATTTTCTAATATACGGGATGCAACTGACGTGTCATAATCTTGACTTTATAATGCTGCCTTTTGTCTAATGTAGCAAGCTGATTTTTCAGAATAATTGTATTGATAAGTGATTTGATTGAATAGTTTGTTTGTTTTTTAAATAAAGTTATTATTGCAATAAAATTATTAAAATTAATAATAAAAGAAAAATAAAATAAGAAAATTGCGTGCAATCGGAACCTGACTGTAATACAATGGACGTTATTACACTATATGATAACATGTCATTGCAACCTACTTTGTAGTAAAACTTGCGAGTTGCAATTTAGATACATTGACCTTGACGTTGTAATGTTCTTTTTCATTAGGTTCTAATAGCTGTTGACCCTAACACTTATGTTGATAAGAGATTTCGTTGAAGTTTCCTCGATATATTATTTTTTAATTAATTGCAACTTTAGGGCAATAAAATGGACATTGTTACAAAATATCATGTGATTGTAAACATTCGGAACCGATTTTGTAATAAAACTGAAATAATAGCTGTTGACCTGTACATTTACATTCACAGGTGATCTGGTTGAATATTTCCTCGAAATACATTGTTATTATCTTATTACAATAGGGATTAAAATTGCTTGCAGACGTAACCCTTATCGTTATAATGTGGGCATTATTGCCTAATATGTTATGATTGTACACAATTGAAACCCATTATGTAATAACATTAACCAGTCGTGACTAAACCATACTGACATGAAAGTTGTAATGTTCGCTTTGATTTAACCACGACATTTATACTGATAGGTGATCTGGTTGAACTGTTAAAAACAACGAAAGTTGTTATTACAATATGGGTTTAAAGTGCATGCAAATGCAGCCCATATTGTAACAATGTGGGCATTATTACACAATGTGTTGTGATTGCATGTAATTGTAACCCATTTTGTTATAATTATTACTATTGGCAACACTGCAATTATTACAAAACGTTTCGTGAATGCATGGAATTGCACCTCATTTTGTAAGATACCTTACAATGTTCAAAAAAGTAATATGATCTTGACATTAGCCTGTCCTGATTCATTACATTTTTGAATAGCTGTTGACCCAGACAAAGATATTTTATAGAACATCTGATTTAATTTACTTTCTTTTAAGGTAAACGGTTATTAAACAAGGAGGTCAATTGTGCATACAATCGCAACCCTTATTGTTATAAAACGGAAGCGTTTACAAATGAGCTGTAATTGCATGCAGTTGTAACCCATTTTGTAGTAATTATTTCCATGTTCAACTTTATTGCAATTAGAGGCAACTTCTGTTGCAATATTGTTATCTTATAACAAAATGCGTTGTGATTGCATGCCATTGCGAACCATTTTGTAATAAAGCTTACGAAGTGCAATCAAACCACCATGACCTTGACGATATAATATTCTTTGTAATTAGAGTTAAGTAGATGTTGACCCTGACGTTTATAGTTATAAGTGAGCTAACTGAACATTCCTCGAAATAAATGTATTATTACAATGTGGGCTGAAATTACATGTAGTAGCAACCCCAAATGTAATAAAGCAGACTGTGTGATCTGACTGAATGTTCCCTTAAATAAAGTTGTTATTACTGTGGGGTTAAAATCGCATGCAGTCGCAAGCCCTGTTGTAATAAAGCACACTTTGTTACAATATGCGTTGTTATGGTATGCAGTTATAACCACTATTGTAATAAGTGTTACATTTTCCAATGTGTTTAATTAGTACTATTTGCAACTTTAATAGAAGTTATTGCAGCGCTATAATAATCTTTTCAATTAGCTGTTGACACTGACATTTATACTGATAAGGGAGCTAATTCAACATTCCTCGAAAGAAAGTTCTTACCATAGGGGTTGAATTGCATGCAGTCGAAACCTCTATTGTAATAAGTAATCTGATTGACGTTTCCTTCAGAGAAAGTTGTTATTACAGCAGGGGTCAAATATGCAGTTGCAACCCTTAAATGTAGTAAAGCAGAATAAGTGATACGATTAAATACTCCTTAAAAGAAAGTTGTTATGACAATAAGAATCAAAATCGCATGGCGCTGCAACACACACACACACACACACACACACACACACACACACACATATATATATATATATATATATATATATATATATATATATATACACACACACACACACACACATGCATACATACTCATCCCCATTTCCTCTGTGTATATGTGTATATATATACATGCATACATACTCATCCCCATTTCCTCTGTGTATATATATGTAGTCAAGTTCTCTTTATAGTAAGACTGAATAGTAATTACAAGGAATTATGAAAACGATTTTTGATGCACTACGACATCGATAACAACAGATTGCATGTAAATAAATTATCAGGCACAGGATAATGATAAGTCTGACCAAATCTTTACATATCACCAAGATAGTAAATATGTTACACCACGTGATTTCTTCTCTATTTCTCATACCCCTATAGTCTAGGTGGAGTAACAAAGAACACATAAATACTTGTAGTAATTTGAATCATCTATAATATCTAATTCTAAGTGAGTGTATTGGAATTTATAAATGGAATTCAATTTTGTTCTTTTGTTTGTTTGTTTGTTTTTTTGTTGGTTTTTTTCGGGGGGGGGGACGTTGGGGGTGTATAAAAGAGGTATCCTGTTCTTTGCTATGCTCTTCTGTGAAACAGAAGTCTGTTTTATTTTATTTGCTTTGCAATGCCTCGTTCTTTAATGGAAAAAGAGTTACAGAATAATTCCACGTTGAATGACACAGCGGAGTATTTACAAATACTAAACACCACTTCCCTCCCACACAAAACGTAAAAATGCGATAAAATCAGGGTTTGCAACTTATGGAATTATTAGTCACTGAAGCTGGAACCCAACATATACTGAGAGGCGTCATCAAAAAGCAATTTTAGGCGAGAGGTTCCAAACCATCTTGTACAGCTCGAAAACAAGAGATAGCATCTGAAATTAAGCGTTCGTTGTATAATGGGTCTAAGTACCTGACATTAACATCCGAGCTGATATAGTCCTAATGATACATTTCTGTTGACATTTATCGCCATGCAATCAAGCCACGTGCATTAAGAAATATTAGTAAGCGCTGTGTAGGTTCATAATTGGGATAAAGTTGTTTACTCACGTCATTTGATGTCATATGTTAAACTACTTGTTTAAAGTATCACTCGAAAGTTTCAGGTCAGTTGTAGCGACCCGAATTTAGCTATTACATTACAAAATAATTCAATTATAGAGTTAAACCTGTATCGTTTGTACTCGCTTATAAGTGGAGTCCAACTGCAAACAAAATAGACCCTGATCTGCCGTCGCATAATGCGCCGCCAGATCGAAGCCTATGTTGTTTCTTCTACTGATTACTCCTAACAAACTACATAGGCCCAGATCTTCCGGCGCATTATGCGACGGTAAATCTGGGTCTGTGCAGTTTGCAGTTGGATTCGACTTAAAACCGAGCAAAGACGGTATTTAGCGGACACTCAAGGGGTCTGAAACTTGCTGTCCGTAAATATTTGTTTGGTGTTAATTGGTTTTAACGGCACTTTTAATACATTATTGACAATATCACACCGAGGAAGTAGGAGCTAAGCGTCTTTCTCAAGGACTCACCGAGGCTGCCGATCCGGGCTGACCTGGGCTGGTATCGAACCCGCGACACTTGGATTACTGTTCGTAATGAACAAGTGTTCACTAGTTAAAGAGTTGTACAGTATAACATAATTAAACGGAACAAAACAATATATATCCTTTAAGGACAATTGTCCGTCTAAGCCAGGTGGCTGTTAGGACAAATTTTCCTACATATTTTTCTTTTATTTTACATTTTAGTAAGTCCCAATTTATCAGTTATACGTTTAATTCAACCACGATTATCCTACATTTGTTAAGCAGTAATTGGGACACAACATATCAAAATTTGAGCATAGATTATTTTCAATTATTGGATTTGATTGAAACGGCTATAACTTTTTCATGTAAGTGACCTTTACGAAACCAGGCAAAATTGCGCCTGTCAGCCTCATCGTCCTACGCAAAAGCCAAGGGCTGCATTCTATAAAACTCTTAGCGGACGCCACACCAGTTGAGCTATCAATTTTTAAAAATCTCCTCAATTTATTGTATGCAAACTTATTTTGAAAACTCTTCCTTAGTTCCACCGGCCAAGGTCTGTTTTTATCAGTGGTTAGTGCTTTCATGCTGCTTTCTGTGAAGACAAAAAAAAAAAAAAAAAGAAACATTAAGTATTGATCAGCAAATCTCCAGGAAAAAAAATCTGAAGAAAATAAAAATCGAAATGTTTTCATGGAATACGAATGCTCCTCCACAGTATCTAAACACAACATTTAACCGGACGGACGGATGGACGAACGCACATACGGACGGACAAGGGTAACACTATATGCCCCTTCCACATTCGTGGATAGTCATAAAAAAAAAATTCTTGGGATCCGCAATAGGATGCAACAGAAGCTAACATAGATGTAGATCCACAATAGGGTCCAATAGAAGCTAACAAAGATGTGAACCTGCCGAGCGAGAGGACAATTGTTTCAATATTTGCAATGCTTCCCGTTCCCTTCCGTCAATTTTTGAAAATTCACGTTTCACGAAAGAAGAAAAATTACGTTTCAAAATTCAAAATTACCGGTAATGCTTTTTGGTTATTAGTACATTTTGATTAATTTGACGCTTGAATGCCACACCCACACCCACACACATGGAATAAATTCGTTCAAAGCGCCTTAGCGATGTGGCATATCCAAAATATGGAGGGTGCAAAACCCTTGTCGACGAAAATCCTTATTGAACACCGTCTTCAGAACCTAATAAATGTAGATGACAGATAAAGTATGGCATAAGTAACGAGAATCAACATATTGTGTAAGGTTCTCGACAATTCGGCGAATTACATTTTGACTTGGACGTTAATTTATCGTCGCTGTGACAGTTGCTGAAGTGCCTTGCACCAACTTTATTCATCTCGGTTTTCGAAACACAAGACGTAAAGTTTTTACGTCTATCGGTCTGTACTGTTGTTATTGTTGTCTGTACTGTTATTACTGTTGTTGTCTGTACTGTTGTCTGTACTGTTGTTATTGTTGTGAATCTTGTTTCAAATCTGATTATAACATGCGGTGTTACATAAAACAAAACCACCAGTTTATCTAAATTCTCGATGTAATCGATATTGTTTGAAATGCGTGTTTTGTTGTTTTGTTTTTTGTTTTGTTTTTTTGTGTTTTTTTTAAACACTAAGTAAATGTATTGTTCTAAAATCTTCAGTATCAGGTCTCAATATTACCACCCCTGACCGGGAAAAAAAATTGTTATAAAATAAAAAATGTATATTTACTGACCAAACCCCTAATCAAATATTAGAGTTGGGAAGGTGAACAAAACATCATTTCACCTTATGCCTTTTAAGTAGTCCTGTCAGTATGAAAGTAGAAGTGATATGTAAATTTTTACTGATGATTGCTTGTTTGGATAGAAACTGAGACCAAGCTGGCCTCAGACCACAATTCATTTTCCTATATAGACTCTACATATGTTTTTCAGTACTGAACTTTCCACTGTGTCCAAATCCTAATAAATCATATGTATGTAATATCCTCAAAGATGAACTCACGGTGAAGTTCTTGTCATAGGTTAACTGGCATTCTTCTGAGAGGCTGGACTGTAAACAAAGCAAAGTGCAGTGGGTCACATATTTCATTTCCGGATCAGCACCAATGCCTCTATACACACAAACAACCACACCATAATGCCCATATTCTAAACAATAAACAATTTTCTTTAAATCAATACTAAGAATGCCTAAATCTAATGCATACATCACCACCAAAATGAGAGTGGAAAAAATGCTCTAAAAATAGACAGGGACTACATTCATTAATTGTGACCTGATTCAAGATTACACTACTTCCATAAGTCATAAAATAGAAGTAATGGTAAGTGCTTTAACTAGGCACAGACAGTTGTGATGTTTGTATTACCGTCTATACTCGCTTATAAGTCAGGTGCAACTGCAAACAACATAGACACCGATCTGCCGTCGCATAATGCGCAGGCAGATCAGGGTCTATGTTCTTTGCTCTACCAATTACTTCTAACAAGCAGTATGCGCCGGTAGATCTGGATCTATGCAGTTGGATCTGACTTATACGTGAGTATAGGCGGTATGTTCTTGAATATATGCTGGTTTGCTTGTATGCTAATTAATCATATTTAAATATACATATGTTGAAATTCGTTTCATTATTGCTATTTTTGTCCTTTTTTCATACTAAATAATGGGTCGATGAAAATCCTCATGATTGAATGTGATCCCATTGTTTAAGATTCTTTTATTTGACTTTTCTGGGATGTCACATGTATGAGAGAATCAACTGACAGAGAGGTGTATCAACTCTAGGCATGTGATGGTCGCGTCATACAGGGAATGGGTTAAAAACAAACACGACCGTGGGAAAAAAACTTATATATGCTTGGAAAGAGTTTATTAGACTTTTGTAAAGCAACAGACGTTAAAATATACAATGGCAGATTGGGTCGTGACAAAGATTGAGACAAATTTACAAATTCTGGACCAAAATGGCAGAAGTGTGATAACTTATGTTGTTTTAGGGAACTTTACTCAAAATAAAGTACGGATTATACTGGTTTAGAAGTCGAGTCAAACTGCAAACGTAAATCTTGATCTGCCGTCGCATAATGCGCCTGCAGATCAGGGTCTATTTTGGTTGTTCTACTCCTAACAAACTTCATAGACCCAGATCTGCCGGCGCATTATGCGACGGCCAATCTGGATCTGTGCAGTTTGCAGTTGGAAGCTACTTATAAGCGAGTTTGTAAATTATCTTTCAGCTATCCATGATTGCATTGAAAGTATTGACGCTGTCGTTTCAGATTTTACTTCTATATTTAATGATATAGGGGTTCCATTGTTTCAGAGAATAAAAAATAGTTGAAAATATAATTATGCTTATTGGACTGATCATGTACAAAATAGAAATAAACCGTATTTTTTATTAGACTGCCCTGTCGAAAAATCACAATACATAGCGTTAGGTATCTTGAATTTATAATATGTGTCCATGAGGTAAGTTGTACTTTAGTCATTTTGTAAACAACATATTTACTGCATTTAAGCTCAAGGTCAGACTTGTTTACATAGCATTTAATACTTAGATTGGAGTTTTCCATGGCATTTATGAGAAAAGAGTTACTCATATTCTAGAACGTTCTGTCACGTGACTTATGTTTATATATAGAGATTTTAGTGGACAATATTTCATTCTTGTTAAAATGGTCAGCCTATGAAGAATCATTTTAATAATCAGATGTTTATAGTTGTGCTGTGAAAATTCAGAGCAAATTCAGAGAGAGAGGAATTATTTATTTGAAATATTAATTGGAATTACCAAAAGTGCTCATTCTCATATTGGATTATTACTTGACTTTGGGATTTATGTGAATTTATTCAAAGATATTCTGGATTACATCATTCAGGCATATCAGAACATTTAAGACTACTATTACAAAAATTGTTTTACATTATTTTTAATAGCGGATGTTTTCCATCAAGTTGGAAAGAAGGAGTCATAAAATTTGTTAAAAGGTCAGGAAATATTGATTCTGCCAAACATTATAGGGGAATCACACTCATGAGTTGTTTGTCAAAATAATATATTAGATTATATATCTGGGCTGAAAAAAGAACTAGAAAAAATTTCTCAAGCTCATTTTGGTTTCACAAATGTGTAGTAACTGTTGATCCGATTTTTTAAAAATATATCCTTGTAAAACAAAAATAAGGGTAACGTTTTCATGACATATTAATAGAGTTCGGCAAAGCAGTTAATAATGTGTACAGAAATGTACTCTGAAGTTTAAGATTTTTAAACATTATTCACGGCAAAAGGTTCATTATTTTACGTTCAACATGTAATGTGGTTAAGTATTGTATTTTATATATTGGTTGTTGATCTGATTATACATATATTACTCCTATCTTTGCATACGTCCTTAAAGTTTGGGAATATCATAATACTAATTCCATTTCATGCATATTTATATAAATATGCTTTAAACGCAAAAATGTAAACATCAAATCTTAGTATATATGGAGATCTTGACCGTTTGCCGATGAAATGAAAACCACTTGTAAATATTGTAAAATATTGGTTTAATATAAGGAGTAGTTAGGATATAATATTAACTACATTGTATTGTCTATCGTATGAACAATCACAAAATAAATGTCTATAGTTGCTGGAACACTGTGTTGATATGTATGGTTTTTCAGATGTATGCAAACATCCTGATTCAGTGAATGTAAAAAAATTTCATTCATGTTTTCATATCAAGTTATATTCAAAATGTACCATATTCACCTAAACTTTTGTTGTATGTATCCGTCCAAAACAATTTCGGGTATGAAGATAACTTTGGGCTTTTCATGAATGTAAAAGATAGAACAGTAGTGATAAAACGAAGGGTCTCAGTTCACTCATTGAAGTTGAGACCGCTATAAGGTAGTATTCGGATCGACCGCAAGTTTGGTAGTACTCGGGTGGATCGCTATTAGGTAGTTCTCGGATGGATCGCTATTAGGTAGTACTCGGATGGACCGAAACATTAAGATATTTTTCTTGTGTAATCAAATTGAGTACGAATCTCACTTTATATTGGTTTGTAGTAAGTAATTCATATTTGTTGAGAAATTCTCTCAGTGACAAATATTATTAGAGCTATCCCTCTATGATGGAATGTGTAGAGTTGATGAAGAAAATTATAATTCATTTAGCAAAAAATATGTTTATTTGTTTATTTAGTATTTGAAATGAAAAAGCAAGATATGTTAGTTAATCCCATTCTCATCTCGGAGCTTAAATAGTAATCTATATTAATTTATGATTCAGTATTAAATAATTATTTACATATTTCTTCAATATTCGCAATACATTTTGTATTGTACTCGAAAACCATGCAAGGCTTGCGAATAAATAAAGAATCTGAATTTCACAACAGCTTCTTCAATAGACATTGTCTCTCATAACTGTGGTGTGTATGTATTTTGGTAGTTAGGTATATGTAGCTAGGTACATGCAGGTTGAAACGTATATATCTCTCTCTCAATATATATATATATATATATATATATATATATATATATATATATATATATATATATATATATATATATATATATATATATATATATATATATAGCCTAGTCACGAGGGAATGAGAGACAAAGATAATGTGTGAAAGAGTAACTCTAAATAATGTCCTGCGAGCTTTGTTTAACGCGCTTAACTTCATTAACCCAATGGGATGTTTGTGTTTGCATTAATGTCAATGCTAATGAAGCTACAATGTCTTGACTATCATACAAATAACGTACAAAGAAGAATCATTCCCGCAGTGATGACAATTCCAATTATTCCGACTTGCAAGTCTGTCTTTGTTCATTTCCTGCAACGTAATGTGAAACATGAGAAAAAAGAACAATCATGCAACTTGACCAGATTGTCCTCAATTATGAGGGTTCCTTATTTTTCAGAGACTAACTTTCACACTTCGTTTTTTTTCTTGAGGTTATTTTTCCCAGTTTCTGCTAAAGATGTCCAACTCATCCAAGAACTTGCCTTTATACCTCGACCAGCAAACTCGATAAAGCTGTTTTAACTAGTTCCCTGACTCGACTTTATACCTCGACCAGCAAACTCGATAAAGCTGTTTTAACTAGTTCCCTGACTCGACTTTATACCTCGACCAGCAAACTCGATAAAGCTGTTTTAACTAGTTCCCTCACTCGACTTTATACCTCGACCAGCAAACTCGATAAAGCTGTTTTAACTAGTTCCCTGACTCGACTTATTTATTTAATGCTCAGTAATCGTCCTTGACTTTTTTATTGTTTGGCGTTACAATGATGACCTAGATACTGGTGAGATTATGAACCATAATTTGTTCTTTGTTTTAAGTAAATATACAATTCCCGCCACTCTAACGCTTTTCATGTCGATAATTTAAGAATTTTAAATGATATCTTAATGCCAGTAATTTATTTCTAACAGTAAGCATGTGACCTAATACCAACTGCATACTGAAAATGACGACGAGGTTAAATGGGACAGGTACATGGCCGGCTGACTTTCCCCCCAAATGAATGTATTTTACTCATTGTGATAATAAAAGCTTATACCTTTTATGTATTGTCGATTTGGGACTTGTGCTGGATTCGAGATGAAGACCCGTCTACCTTGTCTACGATGTCCGTAGTTTGTAGGTCAGATTAAGATCATATTTGAAAATTCTGACCAACTTTGTGTCCGCATTTCTTAATTTGCAAGTGTTCTTATTTCTTGAAGAATTATACAATAAGAATATGTACGATAGTTGTTGTGACTGTCAACTACTGTCCCATTTTTGCGAGTGTCTGCTATTTTCGAGTGTCCGTTAAGACAGGTTTCAGTGTACATAAAAACCTGTCATGGATCATCTCTATATGCAGGACACATGTTTTAAGATACAAAATATACAAATTCCTTTAAATAATTTCACATTTAAATTCAACCTTTTTACAAAGGTTACCTGCATACAAGGAAAACTTTTGGGTCCTTTTGGGCGTCTTACTAGACAGGATTCACTGTATATTCATAAATTTCAGACAGCATCGAAGAAGAATTTTTTGAGACGAATTCTAAACCCGATACAGATGCATTCAGAAAGATCCCATTTAGCCATGGCAAAAGTGAAAACTTTGACGTCGGTTAAGCAAAGTGCTATATGTACGGAATGGACACAAAATAACCCAAGAAATATCTGGAGGACTGCTTCACAGCGTTGGCTGAGCTTATTCCTCACTCTGTCACGAAAGTATGAGCTGAAACTTGCAGGATTGTTTTTTTTTTTTTTTTTTTTTTTTTTTAGGACAGCAAACTATATGAATGCAGCTTCAACTTAATGAGAAACAAGAGAGACTTTTATTGATTGTCATTCAATCATGCATGAAAAGTACTTTGTTTCACCGGACTTTGCAGAAAAATCAGTGAAATATTTCACTTTCTGTCATTTCTACGTGTAAAAGGATGTTCAATTTAGGCTAAAACTGTTTGTGACTTGGCCGTAAATTTGAAAATGACTCATTACGTTCTTTATTCCAACATCCTCGTTGAAATTCGCATTTCCGCTCAACCCTGGCCATTGATGTCCAAGTGTTCATCTTAAAGATAAATTTTCTTAGTTCTTAGCGAAATTCTGAAAACGGGGCACAATAGTTCCTCTATCTTTCTAATGAAATGGTAGCATCAACATTTTGAAAAATAAATATCCACCTCATCTGGTAAATGTGAGAAAAGATATTTTTTTAAAAAAAAACTGTAATATGCTTTTGCATTGACGACATGCTGTTAGTTAAATACGACGCATATAAGTCAATAGCATTTGTGATGATAACACAGGCGAACGAAAATCTCGACCAAAAATAGTATGGTATGGTGTTTCCCAAAAACAATATCACTGCCACGCCTACCTATTCCATGTGAAAGGTCTTATTTGCACAGATGTACAATCATGCCCTGTGATTCTTATTAGACATTAGTTTTCACAGACAGTAATATAGTAAACAGGGATACCGATTCACCAATCTATACTCTGATTCAAAAACATTTAATTGCAATGAAAGCGCGATAAACTAAAATTAGTATGATCAAAGATACTTACACTGTAATATCTGTACTATCTGAACTATTTGAAAATATAGCACGGATACTAACTGGCTCAAATGACATGTGATAGTTGTGAACAACTGAGATAAGAATAAGAAACGGAGAAAAGTAGTGAGAGAAGACAGTGATATCAGAGATGTAAAGAATGTGCACACAATTCGAGAAATGGTCAAGGCTACAGTTTAGTTTACTACTACATTAAGAGAGTAATCGATGATGATACTTTCAAATGTAAATGTAGTAAGGATGCTATATTTAGTTCTTTTATAAGCATCGGAAAACTAAAGTTCATGTGAATTATGTCAAACTTAATGCAGAGGAGAAAATAATTAAAGAACATATAAAGGATAAAGCAAAGCAGTCTTTTAAAAGGAAACTTAGTTATGTAAGGCGCCCTAGCAGTAGCCTATTGTCCCACTACTACTTTTCTAACTACCACCTTTTTATCACCAATTTTTTCCACTTTTCCACCTAGTTTAGACAAAATAATACGCCCATTTTAAAAACCAAATGCGTAGAAATATTTTTAAAACGAAATATTAATAATAATAATAACAACAGCAAACAAAACAAGAAGAGGAAGATAAAAACAGACATAAAACACTACATACACTAAATACTATCTTTAATGCTATCTAAATACTATCTTTAATACTACCTAAATACTATCTTTAATACTACCTAAATACTATCTTTAATACTACCTAAATAATATCTTTAATACTACCTAAATACTATCTTTAATACTACCTAAATACTTTAATACTACCTAATACTATCTTTAATGCTACCTAAATACCTAAATACTATCTTGAATACTACCTAAATACTAACATTAATACTATCTAAATACAATCTTTAATACTATCTAGATATTGTCGTTAATGCTACCTTGATACTATCTTTAATACCACCTTAATACCTTAATACTATCTTAAATACTACCTTAACACTATCTTTAATACTTTCTTAACACCTTAATACTATCTTTAATACTACCTTAATACTATCTTTAATACTACCTAAATACTATATTTAATACTACCTTAATACCTTAATACTATCTTTAATACTACTTGAATACTATCTTTAATACTACCTTAATACTATCTTTAATACCACCTTAATACTATCTTTAATACTTCCTTAATACTATCTTTAATACTACATAAATACTATATTTAATACTACCTTAATACCTTAATACTATCTTTAATACTACCTTAAAACTATCTTTAATACTACCTTAATACCTTAATACTATCCTTAATACTACCTTAATACCTTAATACTATATTTAATACTACCTTAATACTATCTTTAATACTACCTAAATACTATCTTTAATGCTACCTGAATACTATCTTTAATACTACCTTTAATACTACATTAATACTATCTTTAATACTACCTTAATACTGTCTTTAATACTACCTTAATAATATATTTAGTACTGCCTTAATGCTATCTTTAATATTACCTAAATACTATCCAAATAAATGAATAAAAGCGAAAAAAGACAGATGACGATTTAAATAAATGTAACGAAAGAATGGAAAGAAAAAAAGATGAAGTAAAAGAAATCCTTTTGAAAAGGAATCTTGGAAAGAATGTACAAGGCCAATGATATTTATGAGTGATCTTGTTTTCCTGCATGTTAAAGCTTGCCAAGTAATTCGTCCAACGATTTAGTTAGAATATTCTCCAGGAAACCTTCTTGAGAGTTCCTTGGATACTTTCAGAGGTAGAGTGGTAGTGAACTATACTTCCCGAACCGAATACAATATCACACAATTACCAACTTCTATTCTACATCTTATTCACACTAAACATATTTATAAACATATACGAGTATTCTCTTTTCTATAACCTAGAAATGCATATTAGCACAGAAACACACTTATAAAGTGGTGAGGAATAAATTTCAAAACATAGTAACAGAGATAAAGAACTCAGCAAACACAAACCAAAGAAGAAATTAGCAGAAATGCTCTAGAGACTTCTTCATACTTATCGAAGTATGGGAAGCATGGAGAAGTCTATATGGATCCTAATTAATGGCATACATTTAGGTTCAAACAGGTGATTACATATAAATGGTCGAAACGACGAATATTCAAATAGTTCTGCAAACTCAAGATATAAATTTGGATGCCATAGTTTCCCAAAACGGTATATATACTATGGGGATGAATTGTCTATCTTAGTGGATAACAAACAATAGATTTAAGATATATTACAAATTTGTTTGCTAATTAACATCTCCGAGCATAAATAGACTGGATTTAATCAACTGTCCAGAGAGAAGTCTAGTAAGTACGTTTGCAAATCTAATAGCAAGAGAGTATGGAATAACTAGATTTGTAGGAACTCAATTACAAATAAGCTTTGAGATTTCTGTACTTTAATTTAGAGATTATACAAGACGGTATATTCTATAAAACAGCCTTCCAAGAACAGTGACTTTGACAAACTAAATCCTTAACAAACTCATGTCTAGTCTACAACAGGACGAATAAAATTAAGTGTTATAGACACTGGGTTAACACGGAGATCGGAATCGAATATAAATTACCACGAAGATATGGTATAAGATTTTGTCTGTCTACAGATGAATGTGAAGAATTAAAAGTCTAACAACAAGAACTATATAGAAAGACTGGCAACACTTTTGTTAGCGAAAATGGATATATATATTTGACATGTAAAGAAGCTTATCCTAAAGATGATGGATTAATCGATACAGAATTTATAAAGTTGGTAACATTTAAAACCATATCAGACAAAATTTTATGCCAGTCTACGATGTAGAGGAAATATAATCTCTGAATAAGGTAGCATAAACTGGACAATAATACGTATTATACGATTTTGTTTTGCTTTTTCGGACAAACTAAATTTGGGGAATTTGTCAAAATACTAACAGGCGAGAACCGATTATATTTCGCAACTGGTAGAAAAAAGGTATTCTTGATACTTGTTAGGGAAGATCCAGGACTAAGAAGTGTGGTAAAGTCTATGGAAAATACAACATAGTTCTTGCAGCGGAAGCATACCAAAGAAGATTTCAAGAATTTTGCTAGTGGGATTAATGATGACAATCTCTTCCAGGTATTTCTGGCATTTACGAATATTACGAAAAAAATATACTACACAAAACTACCATGAAACTAAGACTTAGAGTTAATCCAGTGGTAGAATAACATCAACAGATAGAAAACCATGTGTCTATAAGTAAGATACCCCGAACTGTTAAATCGACAAACTGCAAGAAGATGGAGGATGAATATATAATAAAGTCAATAGAGGATATAAAGTTTCGTGGTAAAAGGATATCTATCCTGGAAATAAATGGTCTATATTACTTATCCAACTACTTTTTGGAATAGGAAATATACACACATAAGTAAGTTTAAACTCACAGTTTATAATTCAGGCAGAGAAAGAAACACTTGCACCGAACAAACACAAGTTTAAACAGAGAGCTATGGTGTGTCCAGAAAAATCATGTTGAAGAGATAACAGCTGCAAGTTTTCATGTTTTATGGTAAAAGCGCAGAAGACAGATGTTAAGGCTTTTATAACTGTTTTACAAGAATAGATTTTCGTCGTTTGTCTGGTTTGGGGCAATTATTACATCCAAATGTATATCTGGAGTTTGCAGAACTTTTTTCATTTTTGTTTCGACCATTTATATAACCATTTCTATAAAACTAAATGTATGCCATTCATTTAAATCCATATAGGCTTCTCCATGTTTCCCAGACGTCGGAAAGTATAGAGAAGTCTCACGAACGTTTTTGGTAAATTTTGTTCATGGTTTGTGTCTCTGTTATGATCTTTTGGAGATTCATTCATCTCTACTTTATAATTGTGTGTTTATACTTGTATGTATTTTTAAGCTGTATAATATACTAGTATGCATTTCTAGAGTATGTTTAGTGTGGAGAATAAAAGTTGGTAACTGTGTGCTATTGTATTTGGTATGGGAAGTATACTTCCCTACCTCTTTATGTCTGGAAATAACCAAGGAACGCTCTAGAACGTTTCCTGGAGAATATTCTATTTAAATCATTGGACAGATTACTTGGCAGACTTTAAAATACATTGAAAGGAAAACAAGAATATTAATAAATTTGATGGGCCAAGTACACTCTTCCCAGGATGTCTTTTTAAAAGTTTTTTTTCTTTCTTTCCATTCTTTTTTTAAATTTATATAAATCATTCTCTATCTTCGTTTCCTTTCTCTTTATTAATTAGGGTCGTATTAAGGTAGTATTAAGGTAGTATTAAAGTTAATCTTAAGTTAGTATTAAGTAGTAATTACAATATTATCAAAATACTAAAGTATACTCCTAAGTAGCATCGAGACCAATTCGTGTTATTTTTAAAGTTGTATTAACGAAACGCAGGCCAAAGCGGTAGATTAAATGCGAATTCTTAAAGTGTTATGTATTCAATCTGTACTATTGGTACTTCTGTTTTTATCTTCCTGTTTCTGTCTTTTAAGAGTATATTTGTATGCGTTTGGTTTTAAAATGGGGATAATATTTTGTATTTTGTCTAAACTAAGTGTAAAATTTGGTGGTAAAAAAGGTAGTAGTTGAAAAGGTAGTAGTGGGATAATAGGGTACTGTAGGGGAGCCCAATATGCCTAAGCTTTACTTTTAAAGGTTGTTTTGCCTTATCCTTTCTATGTTCTTTAATCAGTTTCTCCTCTCGATTATGTTTGACGTATTTCATATCAACTTTAGTTTCCCGATGCTTATAGAACGAACTAAATTTAGTTGCCTCAGTACAATTACATTCAAAAGTGTCATCATCGATTACTCTCTCAGTGTAGTAGTAATCTATACTGTAACCTTTACCATAACGCGTATTGTCTGCACATTCTTTACATCTCTGATAGTTGGTATTTTCTCGCCTCTATTCTCCATCTCTTCTTCTTCTCTCAGTTGTCCACAACTATCACAGTCATTTGAGCCATTATGATCCATACTATATTTTCAAATGGTTCAGATAGTACAGAGTGTTAAGATAGTTTAAATAGTACAGATAGTACATTATATTAATTTTAGTTGATCACATTTTCCATACGGTACCACGGAATCGTTGTAACAAATTGTTATGTATCAGAGTAGTACAGATTGGTGAATTGATATCCCTGTTTACTATACTAATATAGAGTGCAGGCTGATGATGTAAAATAAATGATATTATTCTGGCGTAGATTCTATTCCACAAGTCACATCCGTCTATATAAGAGCCAAAGGCGTTGTGCTTCTTCTTTCTCTTGGATCTCTATGGCTCAAGATTTGGGGAATATACTTCGCCTCATGAGAGAGAGAGAGAGAGAGAGAGAGTGAGAGAGAGAGAGAGAGAGAGAGAGAGAGAGAGAGAGAGAGAGAGAGATGGGGGGGGGGCGAGGGGTGGAGGCTCGAATACATAACTGCCGAATCCAGAGCTAACCTCTGGAGGCCCACGCCTTCACCAATTATGTCACGACGCTTTCATAGCAATTATAGAAAGTTTTAAAAAAATTTGATTATGGTCAATAGCGAACCACGGTGTTCATATTATACTACGACGTCCAATTAAATTACCGGGTCATGGATATTACCGCGGCATTGAAGCATTTCCAAAAACTGCTGACGTCATTCAAACAATCTGACACATAGGCCATCTTTTCCTGCACCAAGAACACGTTCGATTTCATGCAGCTATGAAAGTTTCATTTGTTCAAGTGAGATTTTGGATAATGTTGGTAGACTCCGTTTGAGTGGCGTTTTCTAAGTAGAAACGCGGCAACAGGACGT
Source organism: Margaritifera margaritifera (assembly GCA_029931535.1). Lineage (NCBI taxonomy): Eukaryota > Metazoa > Mollusca > Bivalvia > Unionida > Margaritiferidae > Margaritifera > Margaritifera margaritifera. The sequence continues at coordinate 611,580 of JAQPZY010001574.1, forward strand.
ACAAGCCTATACTTTTTTAAAAATTTTTAATCAAACGAGTAGTGAATTCTGTACCTAACGGGCTGTGCCCAATTTGCAGTAAACCTCAACAGAACTTCCGTTTCAGTTTTGAAATACGCATGGAGTTCCTGTATAAGGAAAATAAATGTACCATACTTGACAAGATGAGTGGATTTCAGAGGAAAGATCTCCATAAATGGTAGTTGTGAACTATGTATATAAAACATAGCCTTCATTGCAATTTAATATTACTGTAGTTTTAGGAGAAAATGTAATTTTATTGTCTATGCCGATAACACACTGATCAATCATAAGGCACTTACGATGATGCTAACGTACCAACAATCATATTTCAACGCAGTGGTAACGAATAAGATGACAGAATCATGAACTTCAGACACGGTTCGAGATCGATATCCGTGTTTTATTAATGATGCCGCTCTAAAGAGTCAATGTCTGATCCTTAATTCTTAAAACAATAATTCATATGGGGCTTTCTCTTTCTTTTTTCCTGTAAAATGGATTACCATTTGATCACCACGCAGTTATATTTGCAGTTTTAACAAAGATTTTTCATCTTTCATAAATAATTCAAGACCTAAGGTCAATTTCCATACTCACAATGACAGAGCACATGATTCAATATATTTGAAGCAATTTTCTAAGATGGAGGAATTTCATTTAATATTTTATGGCAGTTATTTTATTACAACGCACTGGTTAACGATTTTATTACAACGCAGATCCAACGATTAGCACATTCAATATGAAGTGTTACTCGTTACTTTGTCTCGACGGGGGTGGGGGAGTGGGAGGTGAACAGCTCTCTATTTGGTGGTATTCGGAGACGTCTCGCCCGCAGTCTGGAGACGCATTTTTCAATCCAGAATGTATATCAATGACGGACTTTTTCTTCAATTCTAAATACATGATTGGATCATTGTCTTAGATTTATAGGTCGATAAATAATCGTCACTCTAATTTTTGATCTAATTAAATCGCGATGGCAAGATTGAAGAATTGACGAATTGTACACCTGTGTTTAGTGCCTTGCATAAGAATCAACACTTTATGTTCCAGGTCCCTCGAGTACTATTATCTACAGGTAGCAAATGACAAGTAAATTAATAGGCATAAGAATTTAGATTTACTATTACATTACTATTACTATTACTAGTACATGATTGGGGACCTATTTGGGTCCCCAGGCAGCACATCCCTATCCAGAATCCTATGAAGTTATACTACCTGCACCCACACCCACCCACCCGGCTTATGGTTTATTTGTTAATTTGAAGTAAATGCATCACTTAAATAAAATATACTGTCATATTGCCTTTGTAGTTTTAACTACTCAAAATGTGCTATTTATCTTTAAAAACGTATCTGATGTAGCGGGATTGAGCAGACAGTAAATGCGAAAAGAGTAACGGCATTTCACGCGCTAGTTAAATTTCTACCAGCTATGATCCGATCTACGTATATACAGCATTTTGTTTTACAAAGCCGTTATCTTTTTGCATTAAAAGGAATCACACATATAATTAAAGTTGTTTTAGGACAATACTTACATTCATACAGTTATTGGCACAATGTTTTCAAGCATTTATTATTCAGCTTTAGAAAACATTTATTCCTGAATATAGTCCCAAAAATATTTGTTCTTGAATTTAGAATTGAATTGAATTGTCGGACATAATATAATTGTTTACTTGTTCAGTTTTCAACGCTTTTCCTTTCATCTTCTGTAATTATTACTTCTGAGTATAAGAGAGTTTTCAGGCTAAGTTAATCGTATTAAAATTAGATAGGAAAAAGTTAATATGGGAGCGGGGGAGAGATTAGTATTTTCTTCGAGCCGGAATTTTTGACATCTTTTTCACCGCTTATGTAGGAAATTTGGGTAGAAACGGAGAGCCACTCAGAGGAAATTCTTGTCCAGAGGCCGCATCATTTTCTAAACAAATTCCCATCCCCTACCCGATATTAAATGCCTAACTTGTTATTCTCTTCTCTAACATTTGATGCCCTAGATATACGACGACCAAAGACCACATTAGCAAACAAATGGTAACTTAATTGTACTTCACTGAGATCCGTAAAGAGAAAACAATTGCACGACGTTTATCGAAATTTGACAATTTTAGTGACATCTATTACAGTCAACGCTTTTGAAAAGGAAAGATGGTAGATATAACGTCGAATATGAAACTAAGATTGGACATATACGACTAGAATAGTTGCATACAGCGGGTCCAGTGTTGGTGAGCCAGAAGGGGCTAAGGTATTGTGTAGACCAACAAACTGATCTTCGCGATGTTTATTTATTTATTTATTTATTTCTTGTTTTTTGGTTGTTGTAGTACTATTTGACGAAGTCTTATGGTGTTTTACATACTTATAAACGGACGCCATACATTCGAGACACTAATTGGGTGACAAAAAACTTATTTTTTCTGTAAAAGATATTTCTTGTTTTGGGATCGAATGGGACGAATATCTCGTATCCGATTGCAGTTTTCTGGCATATGATTGTAGACCATTTGAACCATGTCAAAGGATGAACACGTTGCACTTTTAGAACCGAATGACTCTGTTCCAACTTAAATCTAAATCTTACTTTACAAATGTAATTTCTCAGATAGTTACGACATTCCGTAGTCAAAGTTACTCCTATATACAACGTAAATCTGCTATTTATAGCACATCATCACTGAATAATATATATCCATATGCACTGGAGCTTGCATGGTGGATTTGGGGGCTTGTGCATGAAGTGCTGTTCCTTATTCTTGCACTACCATCAGCTTCATTCTCCTTCATTTGAAACAGCATGACAGAATAATTTATTTGCACGATTTCTTTACTTCAAAATAACAAATTAAAGACAATGTAACGAGTGATATTTCATATATAATGAGAGCATCGTTGGATCTGTATTGCGACAAAATCATTGTACAAAGCATATTAAATAAATCACAGTCATGAAACAATCAATACAAGTCCTCTATGTCCGAAAACTGATGGAATTATGTTGAATTATGTGCTCTGTCACGAGCACAAAGATTTGGCATATGGCTTGAAAGTATTTCCGAATAGTCAAAATCTTTGTTAAAACTGCTTGTTTAAAGTCGTGGTGGTCGGACGGTAATCAGTTTTATGGCTCAACCATAAGGAATTCAAACGATCTAATAGTAAGGATTAAAATTTGATTCTTACTTGTGACTATTATCAGCAGCAGCAGCATTGTCTTTATACGAATAAAACAGGGAAATAGATCACGAAACCTTTCCGAGGCTACTGATTCCGCGTTTTTTTTTTTTGTTTTTTTGTTTGTTTTTTTTCGTTGCCCGCGCGTACGAATATCGTTGCCTGTGCGTTATGATTAACTAGTGTGGATAAATCGCAAGCAGGATGGAAAATAGTTAACGGCGTGAGTGCTTGTAAACTGTAACGTAGAACGAACTGCTTTCGATTGTTGAACGAACGAAGGGTTGTTTTTTCCTATACGAAAATAGCTTATCTTTCCTAATAGCTTTCGCGTGCATTACATATTTAAAGCCGGTCGTTAACACAGATATTACGGAGATTGGTGGATTCTACGATCAGTTTGTCTTCGCCAAATTTTGCTATATAGAAATATGGCAAGGAAATTGATATGAAATCCGTTTCTATAGTCATATTTCAATTTACAAGTTTTTTGTGATTTTTTTCCCTAAATATGAAACATTTCCATTTAAACCTTTCTTTAAATTACTCTAGGCGCAAAGAAGTCAGTGAACTCGATATTAATTGATTCCCCAGCCCTAAAAACTAGATCTTACTGCTTTTGTCGGATTTTGGTAACTGTTCTCCTTTTCTTGTGAATTTTCAATGTTCGTGAAACATATTTATTTATTAGAAATAAAAATCTAAATATGATACATGAATATCAGTTCTGTAATTTAACTGGCAACTACCGGTAACCTCCTCATTGTCATTTGCCGTATCAAAATTTATAAACTTTCAGATTTTTTCTATAAGAATTCAATAATGAGTGTTACAGCAATGTTAAATACATCAAAACTTTCTCAAAATTGACAGAAAAATTACCACATTTCAGTGATAGAACTGTGTTTCATACTGAATACTACTATGATGTCCAAGTTCTTTCTTCCAGAGATCTGACACATAACCTGTAAAGTCGTCATTAGGGGATTACACGTGGATCGCAATCTGATTAGTGTGCGCTCCAATGGAATCGCCGATAGGCAGTAATTGATTGATATTTGCAAATAGGTCATTTCCAACAAACTTTGATGTACTGACCAAGAGAACCAGTTTATGTAAAGGTGAGATAATGAGCGAGAAATAGTAATGAAAGTAGAACAAACTGTATTACTCATTCCAACATACTTAACACTTTTTGTTTTTGACTCTTTGATCCAGATTGTGCAGAGGTAAAAACATTTCAAAGATAATTGCTAATTTTGCTATTTTCTTCAAGCCGTGCCAACTCTCATTAACATACGAAAATCTTTCTTAATTGTACCAAAATTGGAATTTTACAGACTTTTTGCTTCAAATAGGAATAAACTGGCAGAAATTTGAGCTTTATCCACTCCATACATTTTGAATTATAAGAGCTCAAAGTTACTATATATATATATATATATATATATATATATATATATATATATATATATATATATACTCTCTATATTTTAGTCTACCTTGTAAGACCTTGTCAGTTTATGTTCTCAAAGCTAACATGTGTTATGTAAAACCGTGAAATCACTCACAGCAGGCGACATGTTGTTACCATGCTATTGGCAATAGTAAAGACATGATGTGGTGTTAAGTAAGGTTAATTGACATGGTGGTATATTAGTAATGACGGCTCCCTTAACGTGATCTCAATAATGCAGCGTTAAGTCGCTCACTTTGCACCTAATAGTCGAAAAGCACATACATGGGTTAAATGGTCGCGAATTCCTGAGGAATGGTTTTCGTCTGGGTTCTCTGGTTTACCATAAAATACTCACAACACGTACAACGACATCTGTGCTGTCGAATGCGCGTTTACATATGTTGGTAGAACTTGCTTTGGGCCATCATCGTCGCCCCGGGTGCCATTTACCCTTATTACGCCACACCTCACCAATCGATGATGGTTAACTGTTCGACCCTGACGCCTTGGTGCACTGAATGGTAGTCAAGAATTGATAATGTCTAGCAGTTGTGAGGCTAGCGTTACCTCTCTTACTATTGTCTTATATTTCCAAAACGTGAGCTTTTGGCATGTTCATAGTTTTATCACGGACACAAAGATATATGTGTTTGTTGACTCAGAATCAGTAATAATTCTATGACCGAGAAAAGGCAACATATATATAATTACTGTACAATGAATACCTTGTCTAGTACATGTATTTCTTCTGCGTCACCTTACATGCTCAGAGACAATTGAATTTTATTATCTCAGGCATTAGGTTCTTACACAAGACAAAGAAGAAAACAGACAGACAAACAAAAATGAAAGTAACTTAGCCACGTTTCCTTAAATATAATGCGTTCTCAATTCAACTACGACATCACACTAAATACGCCATGTCTGCTTATGAAATACATCTAGACATAACAATAGTGTTACTCATGAACTAATAATTTACTAGTGTTTTTTGTAAGTTGTTTTGTTTGTTATTTTTTTTTATTTTGGCGGGGGGGGGGGGCCTTTGATCAGTAAAATGATCAGATATTATGCTTAAAGCCTCAATTATCACAAAATGAAACCAGTCCATTCATTCTTTTTTTTCTACAAAGTCTACTGATTAAATCATTTTAATTTCATCAACTTACGCGTTGTCAATCACTTTGACCATTGTACCTGCTGGCAATTCAAACCCAATTTAATAAAACATGATTTAGCGGACATTGAAGAGACTGATTCGCTCCGTCCATGTTAAACTTTTTAGGATAATGGAATGATATACAATATACACCTTCCAACGTTTCTTTGCTCATGCGCCAAATTGTATCATGAAGCCTGTACGAGGCCAGTTGTATTAACCAATTTCTTCAGTCAGCAAATATATGTATTCTTACAGGTTCAGGTTTATGTTCCTATTTTGACATGTGCAGTATTTTGTCGTCAGTCGTTCTCAAACTTTTAAATTCAAGTATATACTTTTTTTTTGTTCTGTGTTAAAGATGGATCGATACTCAATGATAAACCCGACCGTATGTTAGTACAAATCATCAGGGATGATAACCTTGTTGGACTCAGGTCAAATTTATTACTTCCGGGTCAGTACCCACGAATGTAGTCCCAAACTATTTTTAGAGTATATTTTCCTTTCTTTTTGGTGGTCATCCTTGGCTTAGATTTAAGCATTCCTGATATTGATTTTAGGAAATTTTTATTCTTTAGAATATAAGCATTAAGGTGTAATTGTCTATGTATATTTTGGCGACAGTGCACAGTGAGTAATCTGGCATCGATGCGTGCCCGGAAGTGAAATTTTTGACCCATGGCACGTTCTTTTGTTTACAGTTCAGCCTCTTAAGAACCTCACCGTGAATTCAATTTTGAAGATACTTTAGATAAACATATAATTTATTAGGATTTGGACACACTGGAAAGTTCAGTACTGACAAACAAAATGAAGAAAGGTGAATGCTTCTCCAGTTTTGACCATATATTTTGCCACATGTCAACACCTCAAAGAAAACACGGTAACAACCCTCCAGAGCTTTCATTCGATGAATTTAGTCCATACAGTGAACGCATATCAAATGTTGACAGTATACGTACTGAAACTAAGTGATCACTTTTAAGTCCTCCAGAACATAGTAACAATACATACACAAACTCAACCACAAGCAGCAACAACTCCTCTGGTGATACGCCACAAAAAAACTTCTGCTGCCTAGGGATTCATTTTCAGGGTATGAAGAATAAACACACAGACTTATATAACATAATCTCGAGCATGTCACCTGATCTATTCAATGAGACTAAAACTCATATTGATGAGAAATATATTGATGCTGAGATCCTTCCTAGTAACGTCCCAGCTGAGCAGATATATAAAGTATTCCAGTTAAATAGAAAGGTGATGGTGAATAAAAGTATGAGAGGTATTATCATCTTGGTCAAACCAGATTACTGGTGTGAAAAATGCTTAGATCCTGACTCTGTCTGCAAGATAAAATGGGTACACGTAAAACACACAGTTAAAGACCAGCTAATGATAGGATCATACTACAGAGAGCCAAAATCGAACTGTAAACATCGCTTTTAAAAATCTACCAAAATCCAAAGTATACAAATAGAAACATTATATTAGGAGGAAACATCAACCTTGGAGACATCAGATGGGATATTTGTAGCGCCATCCCTGGTGCCATAGATAAATCACATTTTGATCGTTTAACGGGCATAGTGAAATAATTTACTCATGAACAGAGAAATAGATTACATACCAGACAGGGTCGTCTACTTGATTTGATGATTACTTCGCATCCAGGACTTGTAGAAAAAAAAACACTTTATCTGCCCTCCCATCGGAATAAGCGATCATGATATATTGGCTATAAACACACTACTTATGCCAGTTCAATTCAAAAAGCCTCAAAAGAACGGTGTTTAACTACAAACAAGCGAACTGGGATCAAATCAGTAGCGACTTGTCAGTTTTCAGGGACAAATGCATAACATTTGATCCCGAGAATAATTAAGTCATAACTTTAAAGGTACCATCTTCCGAAGTATGGAAAAACATATCCCAAAGACGAAAGTCAAGAGTGTGCCAGATGTACCATGGACAACATCAGAGAATAACAAAACTAATAAAGAAGAAGAACAGACTTTACAAAAGGAGTAAAAATAATACATCCGACGTAGACAGGTAAATAAATTTAAAGACCTTCGCCACATAGTAACCTGCATCATATTATAGCTATCTAAACAACCTTCTGGTTCCAGAATTAGATAATAACTAAAAGAAGTTTTGGAAATACATACAATCAAGAAAACAAGACACTGTAAGCGAAGGGACTTTAAAATTAAAGGACACAGGGGCGGAAACTGCTCAATACAAAGCAGATATGTTGAATGAAAAATTCATATTCGCATAACATCCCAAGTAATGGTGATTCCCATATTAACCCATGCCGAAGATCCATATTGCTATCAGAGGAGTGGATATGTGCATTAGAAGACTAACTTCCAAAAAGGCAAGTGGTCCAGATAAGATGCAAATATTAGTCCTGAAAGAGACTGAAAAAAATAGCACCAGTATTTGCGTCAATCTATCAGCAATCTCTTGACACGTCAGAGGTACCATCTGACTGGAAAAATTTCAACATCGTGCCCATCTTCACGAAAGGAGATAGATTCAAAAATGTTTGAACATATCAGAGTCTCCAATATAATGGACCGCCTAGACAACCAGAGCAGCCTGAATGAAAACCAGTATGGATCTAGAGCCAAAAGGTCCTGCAAACCACAAATCCTCACGACTGCATAGTGTACCTTCAGATCAACGACTACAATGGTCACCAACTTCTACAGAAAGATCTAGTCACTTTGGTAAATTGGAGCCACACATGGCAGATTGAGTTTAACATCAAAGAATGAACCACCATGCAGATATCTAGTAAAACATACAAGCAGCAGTTTACCTATACCTTGAAAGGCCAAGCTCTTCGTGTTGTGCAGCACCATCCATACCTCGGAGTAGAATTAAGCGACAACGTGAAGTACAACCTATAATATTAACAACCTCACCAACAAAGTTTCAAGTGTGCTGGTTTTTCTTAAAAGTAATTTAAAGAATTGTCCATCCAAAGTGAAAGAGTGGGTCTACTTCACCTTAGTAAGACCGAAGCTGGAATATGCATACATCATCTGGAACCCTCAACAAAAGACCCAGACCAAGCAGGTGGAACAGATCCAGAGGAATGCAGCCCGTTTTGAATTAAATAAGCCATAAAACATATACCACATTAACCGCGCTTCCGCCATGATTAACATCTTGCAATGGCAATCGTTACAACAATGTCGCATCTACGCAGATGTGAATATAAAAAGTCACCAATATCTTAGTAGCTGTACCATGCACCTACCACCCAACCCTAGCATCAGTAAGATTTACAAGATACAACTTCTCACAGAAGTGAATCATGTACCAGTGCAGGGCCAATGTTTACCAGCATTCATTTTTTCATCAGACAGTTTCTTACTGGAACCAACTCTCTGAAAGGGCAATGACAGCCCCCAGCCTGGATGCTTTCAAATCTGCCATCCAGCATTTACCATTTAAGTAAAAATTATTTGTACATTGTATATACGTTGTTTGTTTTTTATTCTTGTGTTGTTTTGTTTTGTTTTTGGCTTGTTTTCTGGGTTTTGGCAAGCAGGCGCAATGTTCTTACTCCATAGTTGATGTCTCTCAAACGTATTTTTATCGAGTATTTTTTTGAAGTTATTGAAGGTGAAGTAGAGACTATATAGGGAAAATAATTGTGACCAGAGTCCTGTTAATTGCTATTTATTACGTCCCGTTCGTGTTTAGTAGCTTAGAGTAACCTTACTTCGTAAAGCTGTGTATACAATTAATCAAATTATGCTGGTATACAGTATAAATGCGAGAACCCTTTTGGAACATCAACGGAAAGTGTAATGCAGCTTTCAAAATTCAATCCTTTGAGAGGGGCAAAGATTAGCGTTTAATTCATAATCGTTTTAACATTTCCTATCAGTTCCTTCACACTGTTGTTAAGCAAAATCCATTTTTGTAAGTTAAACATCTTGCTAACTTCGTTCGCATTAATTATAATTCTCATTATTAAGCATCTATTCTAATAAAATAACTAGCAAAGGTAATTGCCATCCTTCATACTCGATGTCTGTAACTAAATTTCGAAATATGAAAGTGAAGGGTCAAATATAAATGAAAATGAACGCATAATCCCTAAAATAATACTAACAATAACAAGAAATAAATAAATAAACATTTGAACAAAGAAAAAACAACAAACAAAAGAAAAAAAGTAATGAAATGAACTAAAAAATAAAAAAAAAATAAAAAAAAAAAAAACAATGGTAAATAATTTTAGTACTATTAATTAAAATATGTTCTCAATATTTGATAAGTACTAATAGTTAATTGCCAAGTGCATTTTAAATAAGGAAGCAGGATGGCGGTACGTGCGCAACCGACTGTCTAATCAAGAGAATTAGGTTGGCAAACTGTGCAAAAAAAAAAAAAAAAAATGCATCTTGGATCAGTACCTCCCATATGGTTAGGCCTGGTAATGCTGTCGAGTTAGATTCATTTTAAAGCTCGTCTTTGGATGAAATGTTACTAACTCTGTTCTCGAAGTTATCCAACATTAAGAACATGAGTGACCATGTGTATGCTAGAGAGCGTTCACTTGGTTAACTGCATGCACAGAGCAAAACATTCAACAGAAAGGTGACGATTTTGGAGTGCAAGTCACCGAATCTGGAAGCGAGAACCAGGAGAGGGAATCTTTTATTTAGAGGGATACAAGAGTTAACGAGGCAAAATTGTACTGACTTCATTAAGGCTTTTCTTGGTTCTCAGCTTGACCTTGAGGATATATATATATATATATATATATATATATATATATATATATATATATATATATATATATATATATATATAAACCCCGCACATCGTGTCGATAGGACGTACATGTCACGTAGTTCTGCTCGCAACGATAAAGTTTATATTCGTCCTAAAATTGCCGCGTTCAGGGATTATCAGGACACCGAACTGATCCTGAATAGTGTTAATAATCTAGGGTTTATTCCAAGGAGATCATCGAACCTTGGAAAATATTATGGCCAAAGTATAAGGTGGCCAAACTCCCCTATATTAGATTCCCAGCTCAGCTGATTGTTAATGGAAGGCTAGTGCACGACATGTTCCAATACTGGAACGAAGGAATAAAGAAAAGTCGCTGCAGTTTTGGGGATCTGGATATCTGGAATGAGGCTAATGATGCTGAAGAGACAGAGAGTGTTTTGCACTGACTACCACGGGCGGTTCACCAAATCGTTTAGCAGAGGGATATGATCCAGTTGCCTCTGCTCAGAAATACAGTGACTTTGATTATGTTCTCAGAGGTCATACAAAAGTGTTTTGCTGCGTTGGATCCCGATCATAATGCAACTATTGGACCAGACCAAGAGATGGACGATGAGAGGACAACAGATACTGATCCTGTCAATGATTCAGATTGACTTGCTTTATCGAAGCCTCAAGGAGCTTAGCAGAGAACGAGCAGCATTAATACCTCTGCGACTTCGAGAGCGATGGACCATGGACAAAAACGTAAAGTATATGTACCGAATAATGACAGGGAATAAATTTCGAATCAAAACCAGAAAATTCAGCCCATTCAATCGATTTTGGGACAATCGAAAACACATGTTTTAAATACGCGCATGTCTTCACAGACGGTATATGGTCAGAATGTCCCAAATTACCACAATGAGAGACAGGACACTGGGAAAGATAAGAGATTTCCACCAAGGCTATAGGAGGACGGATATCATAAAAGCAAGTACATTACGAAACAGGGGAGAGGACCTTACTGCGAATTGTTCTGTTGAACGTAGAAGGACTCGCAACTAAATCCCTAAATAAATTAGAACTAGAAGAATTGAAACTATTGGTTCAAAATAATGATATTACTCTTTTTACGGAACTTGTACAAATCAGCTGTAAGAATTGTCTGTTGCAAATTGTAGCTTTTTTGCATTGCATCGGGTTCAAAGAAACAAGTTAGCAAAGAGGGATTCTGGAGGATTACTGTTTTATTTCAGGAAGTCGATTGCAGAAGGTATATAATTCATTCATTCCGATTCTGACGATTCTGATGATTTAGTATGTGTTAACTTAAGATTTGATTTTATATATATATATATATATATATATATATATATATATATATATATATATATATATATATATATATGTGTGTGTGTGTGTGTGTGTGTGTGTGTGTGTGTGTGTGTCAATGTATTTGAAAGATTAAATGGTCACATATTACATATTGATAATTCAACTAGAAGCAATTGCTGGTATATGTTGTGCGGGAACTTGAACGCTAGGGCTAACACTATGCTTGATTTTGTAGTAGACGATAACAATTTTACATGTATACCGTTACAGGACGACTACATGCCCGATCATTTCATGCATCGAGCCTCACAGGACCATGGTCAAAAAAACGCATGGGCTCGTGCACTTTTAGAGCTCTATAAATTAAAAACATCGCTTAGATTAGCTAACAGGCGAGTATACCAGGATTCAAATATAGGTGAATATACGTTTGTAAACACGAGAAGTAGAAGTGTAGTCGATTATGTATTATGTAATAAGTCACTGTTACCTTTATTTGATTCTTTCATTGCAAGCCCACCGAGTTCTTATTCCTATCATTGTGCTCTTAATTTTAGTATGAAAGTAAATAATTATTTTTGTAATATTATTACTTCTGAGAAATGCACTAGTCCTATTGATTCAAAATATACTTGGAAATCTGATGTAATTAATGAATTTATTGATAAATTAAGCTCCCGATCATTCAGAGAGAATTTCGGTGAAATACTGAAAAAGTGTCTAATGTTATTTTAAATCATGAAACTATTAATGAATACATTACGGAATTCTCAGAGGTAACTAGTTCGGTAGCAATTGGTCTACTTCGAAAACCCCAAATGCCTGAACATATTCATAAGCTTAGACATTCGATTTCGAGTCCATCTTGATTTGATGTTGAATGCAAATGTAAACGATGATAATTTTATAAATGTCGAAATGTATACAGAAAAAATGAGTAAGAAGGAAATAGAAAACGTTTGGTCGAGATGCGTTCTTCCTATAAAGCACATATTAAAAATATCGGGGAAGATTTATTGATGGCCAAATTAATAAACATCTAGAAGCTCGTCAGCAGAATGCTAAGATATAATGTCAACTTTTGAGGAAATGTCACTAAACAAATACCTGCTATATCAACAAATGAACTTGAAGGTTTTTTTTAAGTGTGTCAGTATGCATGATGACCCACTTTTTAGTGCAGATTATGACGAATATATTTCTATAATGATTATGTGCAGGGTGACTTACAAATTTGGTTTGATGAATTAAAATATTGTTATCTCTATAGAAAAAACTTGAAAACAGCAATTAACCGAATTTAAGAATGGTCAAAGCAGTGGCCCTGATAATCTATTCAATGAATTTTTGCTATACGGCAAGGATGTGCTACATACATATCTACTTTATATTTTTAATGTTATTTTCAATACTGGTTGCTTCCCAGACATTTGGTCTGAGGGTATAGTTATACCTATTGATAAGAAAAGGTCTGTAAATAACGTAGCAAATTACAGAGGTATCACCCTTCTGAGTGTCATAAGTGAATTGTTTACTAGGATTTTAAATAATAGATTTGTTAATTGGGCGGAGGATCATAAGGTATTTGTCGACGCTCAGGCTGGTTTTAGGACAAATATGTCCACCACTGATAAAAAAATTTTAATTATATGGTTTGATAACTCAATATAGTAATTTAAGTAAAAAAATTGTTTTCTGATTTTGTTGATTTTGCTGAAGCGTTTCATTCTATTATAAGGGATATTTTATGGTCGAAACTACTTAAGTTAGAAATAAGAGGTAAAATATTTAATAATGTACATTCAATGTATGATAATATCAAAAGTAGAGTGAGATTCAATAAAACCTTGTCGGAAGAACTTGTATGTGTAACTGCCGTGCGTTAGGGGGAATGCTTGTCGCCCATCATATTTTTCATGTTTATTAATGACGTTGAAGTAGAATTTATTAAAAATGGTGTTCAAGGTGCTGATATGTGTATGCTACAACTGTTTATGATTTTTTACGCAGATGATCTAGTTATATTTTCTGAGTCAAAACATGGTCTGCAAAAGGGCCTAAGTGCTCTGAGTACATATTGTGACAAGTAGCGCCTCAAAGTTACTACGAACAAAACAAATATTTTTGTTTTCTGTAAGAGATGAAGAATAGCAATAGATAATTTATTCTTCCATAAAGATTTAGAGTTAGAGGTTGTTAATAAATTTGTATTTCTTGGAATTGTTTTTACAACAGGGGTTCTTTCACACTTATTCAGTAAACTTTAGGTGCACAAGCTTCAAAGGCATTATTTGCAATAGCTAAATGTTAATAAAAGTTTAGAATTGTGCCTACAAAGGAAAAATGTGAAATTGTTTACACTGATTTTACCAATTCTTAATTATGGATCAGAAGTATGTGGATTTATTGAAGGAAATGCTGTTGAACGGTTGCGCGTAAACTTTGTAAAAATCTTCTTGGGGTTAAAACAAATCTACCCAAAATGATTTTGTATATAGTGAATTGGGGAGGACACCCTTACAGATCAATAGATATTACCGCATTCTGAAATACTGGACTAAGCTTATCTCCTCAGATAATGGCAAATATATATTCGTCATATATAACCTAATGCTTACTGACATAGAAAAATATATATATATATATATATATATATATATATATATATATATATATATATATATATATATATATATATATATATATATATAACCTAATGCTTCTGACATAGAAATTCGTCCTGTAAAGAAATATTGGGCATTGTTAGTCTGGGATTTATTAAAAGTCTTGGTCTGGGGGAAGTGTAAATAAAGCAAGGGGTTGGCAACATACAGATTTTATCTTTGGTCAAACAATGGCTAGCTGACCAGTTTATCCAAAATTGGCAATCTAGAATCGGAGAATCTTCAAGAGCAATTATTATATAGAAATGTGTCATCACATTTTGGCTATAAGGAGAATTTGAATATAGTAACAGTGACAAAATTTTGAAAATCCCTTTCAAAAATAAGAATGTCTGCCCATACTTTACGTATTGAATCAGGGAGATGGAAGAGACCACATTGTATCCCACAAGATGAAAGTACTTTTATTTTTTCCAACGTGCTGGATGATGAGTATCATTTTGTATTAGAATGCCAATGTTATTTGCTGCTATGAAAGAAGTATATAAATTCTTATTTTTGGAAAAGACCCGAGTATGTTGAAATTGATTAAATTACTAAATTCCACGAAATCTACCGAGGTTAGAAATCTTGGAAATTATATTCATAGACAACTAATTTAACGTAATAATATGATGAATGATACTTAAAATGACACAAAATTACATGATTTAATTAATCAGTTATTAATTATTATTATTATTTTGTCCTAAAGTTTACTGTTACTTTCATCTCATCTCTATTTCATTGTTTAATACATGCATTACTATTTATCATATTTCATGTATAATGTTCTTAAGATACTACAATGAAAAGCATTTCAAATACTGCTTATATATTGATGATACTTTATGTGTCTTCTCCCGAAAGAGCTTGTATTTAAGCGTACGCATGTGATTCAACAAACATTCTGGTGTATTTTACAGATGACACATTAACGTGTTGCATACTTATTTTATATCATACTCCATGTATATATGCATGTAGGCATGTATGTTTATGTGCGTGTGTGTATGTATGTATGTATGTATGTATGTATGTATGTATGTATGTATGTATGTATGTATGTATGTATGTATGTGTATGCATGTGTACGGTTATATGTTATATAGATATATAATGTGTAAGTGCATACATGAATGTACGAGTGTGCATGGGAATGCGTATATGTATACGTAAGTATATATATTTAGTATTGATTGAATGTTTGTACATGCGATAGATTTCTTTTATTGTATGTATCAAACGTGCCACCATCAATTTCTGTAACAAACTTAAATGTATATGTATATACTTGCTGATAGTCTTTTGGCTAAATGCAAAAAAATTCTTTATTGAAAACGTAATATGCATTCTATCATAGTTTTCTTTTTCTTGCTTTCTTTCTTTCTTTCTTTGACTATTCGATTATATTCAACATCATGAAATTATATTTAAAGCGATTAGCGCAATGAATGCGTACCTTTGACTCTTGTTTGACACCTAGAAGCACGCAGCCATAATTGACCAGAGGTATTCGGAAAGCAGCCTATATATATATATATATATATATATATATATATATATATATATATATATATATATATATATATATATATATATAAGGAAATTTATATTTCACCGGCCCCCCCCCCCCCCCCCCCCCGAAAAATAAATTTCGTCGCTGGATTCTGAAAAAAAATTATTTTTTTCAGCTAACTTACCTTCATACATTTTTTTATTATGAAATGTCACAATACTTCTTAGTAACACACAATGTATCTATTCACAAATACTGTTAGATTACATTTAATTCCTATTGTCAGTTGTAATGTAATCTTTCTATTGAATTTCTTTGTATAAAACCCCAAACTTCACTTCCATAATGCAATCTTTCTATTGAAATCCTTTGCATAAAACCCCAAACTTCACTTCAATAATGTAATCTTTCTATTGAATTCCTTTGTAAAAAAAACCTCCACAGTTCACTTCCATAATGTAATCTTTCTATTGAAATCCTTTGTATCAATCTTTATATTGAAATCCTTTGTATAAAACCCCAAAATTTCATTTCCGTAATGTAATCTTTCTATTGAAATCCTTTGTATAAAACCCCACACTTCCCTACCATAATGTAATCTTTCTATTGAAATCCTTTGTATAAAATTCAACACTTACCTACCATAATGTAATATTTCTATTGAAATCCTTTGTATAAAAACATACACTTCACTTCAATAATGTAATATTTCTATTGAAATCCTTTGTATAAAAACATACACTTCACTTCAATAATGTAATCTTTCTATTGAAATCATTTGTATAAAACCCCACACATCATTTCAATAACGTAATCTTTCTATTGAAATACTTTGTATAAAACCCCACACTTCACTTCAATCATGTGATATTTCTGTTGAATTCCTTTGCATAAAACCCCAAACTTCACTTCCGTAATGTAATCTTTCTATTGAATTCCTTTGTTTAAAACCAAACACTTCCATTCCATTATGTAATCTTTCTATTGAATTCCTTTGTATAAAATCCCGCACTTCACTCCCGTAATGTAATCTTTCCATTGAATTCCTTTGTATAAAACCCACACTCTTCACTTCCATAATGTAAACTTTCTTTTGAATTCCGTTGTATAAGACCCCAAACTTCACTTCAATAACGTAATATTTCTACTGAATTCCTTTGTGTAAAGTCCAACACTTCCATTCCATAATGTAATCTTCTAATAAATTTCTTTGTATCAAACCCTACACTTAATTTCCATAATGTAACCTTTCGGTTGAATTCCTTTGTCTAAAACCCAAAACTTCACTTCAATAATGTAATTTTTATTCTGAATTAAATTGTATAAAACTCCACACTTCCCTTCCATAATGTTATCTTTCTATTGCATTCCTTTGTATAAAACCTAACAGTTCCAATATATAATGTAATCTTTCTATTGTATTCCTTTGTAAAAAGCCCAACACTTCCATTCCATAACGTAATCTTTCTATTCAATTCCTTTGTTTAAAACCACACACTACAATTCAATAATGTAATCTTTCTATTGAATTCCTTTGTGTAAAGCCCAACACTTCCATTGCATAATGTAATCATTCTATTGAATTCCTTTGTATAAAACCCCACACTTCACTTCCAGAATGTAATCTTTCTATTGAATTCCTTTGTATAAAACCTCCACTCTTCACTTTCATAATGTAATCTTTCTATTGAAATCCTTTGTATAAAACCCCACATTCACTTCCGTAATGTAATCTTTCTATTGAATTCCTTTGTATAAAGCCCAACAGTGCCATTCCATAATGTAATCTTTGTAATAAATTCCTTTGTATAAACCCCACATTCACTTCCGTAATGTAATCTTTCCATTGATTTCTTTTGTATAAACCCCACATTCACTTCCGTAATGTAATCCTTCTATTGAATTTTTTTGTATAAAATCCCCACTCTTCACTTCCATAATGTAATCTTTCTATTGAATTCCTTTGTATACGACCCCAAACATCACTTCAATAACGTAATATTTCTACTGAATTCCTTTGTGTAAAGCCCAACACTACCGTTCCATAATGTAATCTTTCTACTGAATTCCTTTGTATAAAACTCCACACTTAGCTTCCATAATGTAATTTTTCTATTGAATTCCTTTGTATAAAACCTCCACTCTTCACTTCCATAATGTAATCTTTCTATTGAAATCCTTTGTATAAAACCCAAAACTTCACTTCAATAATGTAATCTTTCTATTGAATTCCTTTGTATAAAACCCCACACTTCACATCTGTAATGTAATCTTTCTATTGAATTCCTTTGTATAAAACCCCACACTTCACTTCCATAATGTAGTCTTTCTGTTGAATTCCTTTGTAAAAAACCCCAAACTTCACTTCTGTAATATAATCCTCCTTTTGAATTCCTTTGTATAAAACACCAAACTTCACTTCAATAATATGATCTTTCTATTGAATTCCTTTGCTTGAAACCCAAAACTTAACCTCCATAATGTGATCTTTCTATTGAATTCCTTTGCTTAAAACCCAACACTTACATTTCATAATGTAATCTTTCTATTGAATTCCTTTGTGTAAAATCAAACACTTCACTTCCGTGATGGAATCTTTCCATTGAATTCCTTTGTATAAAACCCCAAACTTCACTTCAATAATATAATCTTTCTATTGAGTTCTTTTGTATAAAATCCCCACTCTTCACTTCCATAATATTATCTTTCTATTGAATTCCTTTGTATAAGACCAAAAACTACACTTCAATAATGTAATATTTCTACTGAATTCCTTTGTATAGGACCCCAAACTTCACTTCAATAATGTAATCTTTCTATTGAATTAATTTGTATAAAACCCCACACTTCACTTCAATAATGTATTCATTCCATTGAAATCCGTTGTATAAAATGCCCACTCCTCACTTCCATAATATAATCTTTCTATTGAATTCCTTTGTATAAGACCCCAAACTTCACTTCAATAACGTAATCTTTCTACTGAATTCCTTTGTATAAAGCCCAACACTGCCATTCCATAAAATAATCTTTCCATTGAATTCTTTTGTATAATACCTCACACTTCACTTCCATAATGTAATCGTTCTATTCAATTCATTTGTATAAAACCCCACACTTCACTTCCATAATGTAATCTTCTATTGAATTCCTTTGAATAAAGCTTCCACTCTTCACTTCCATAATGTAATCTTTCTATTGCAATCCTTTGTATAAACCCAAAACTGCACTTCCATAATGTGATCTTTGCATTGAATTTCTTTGAATAAAAACCCAAACTTCATTTCAAGAATGTAATCTTTCTATTGAATTCCTTTGTATTAAACCCCCACTCTTCACTTCCATAATGTAATCTTTCTATTTAATTCCTTTGCATAAAACCTCTACTCCTCACTTCCATAATGTAATCTTTCCAGTGAAATCCTTTGTATAACACCTACACTCCACTTCCGTAATGTAATCTTTCTATTGAATTCCTTTGTATAAAGCCCAATACTTCCATTCCATAATGTAATCTTTCTATTGAATTCCTTTGTATAAAACAAAAAACTTCACTTCCATTATTCCTTTGTATAAAACCTAACAGTTCCAATACATAATGCAATCGTTCTATTTTATTCCTTTGTATAAAGCCCAACACTTCAATTGAATAATGTAATCTTTCGAATGAATTCCTTTGTATAAAACCCCACACTTCACTTCAATAATGTATTCTTTATATTTAACTCCTTTGTATAAAACCTCCACTCTTCACTTCCATAATGTAATCTTTTTATTGAATTCCTTTGTATAAAACCGCACACTTCACTTCTATAATGTAATCTTTCTATTGAATTACTTTGTATAAAATCCCCATTCTTCACTTCCGTAATGTAATCTTTCTATTGAATTCCTTGGTATAAAAGCCAAACGTCCATTCCATAATGTAATCTTTCCATTGAATTCCTTTGTATAAAACCCGAAACTTCACTTTAATAATGTAATCTTTCTATTGAATTCCTTTGTATAAAAGTCCACACTTCACTTCCGTAATGTAATCTTTCTAATGAATTCCTTTGTTTAAAACCCCCCACTTCACTTTAATAATATAATCTTTCTATTTAATTCCTTTGTATCAAACATCCACTCTTCACTTCCGTAATGTAATCTTTCCATTGAAATCCTTTGTATAAAACCCAACACTTCCATTCCATAATGTAATCTTTCTATTGAATTCCTTTGTATCTTTCTATTGAATTCCTTTGTATAAAACATCCACTCTTCACTTCCATAATGTAATCTTTCCATTGAATTCCTTTGTATAAAACCCCACACTTTCATTCCATAATTTAATCTTTCCATTGAATTCCTTAGTATAAAGCCCAACACTTCCATTCCATAATGTAATCTTTCTATTGAATTCCTTTGTATAAAGCCCAACACTTCCGTTCCATAATGTAATCTTTCTAATGAATTCCTTTGTATAAAACCACACACTTCACTTCAATAATGCAATCTTTCTATTGAATTCCTTTGCATAAGACCCCACACTTCACGTTTGTGATGTAATCTTCTGTTGAATTCCTTTGCATAAAACATCCACTCTTCACTTTCATAATGTAATCTTTCGATTGAATTCCTTTGTATAAGACCCCACACTTCACGTCCGTGATGTAATCTTCTATTGAATTCCTTTGTATAAAACCTCAAACTTCACTTCCGTATTGTAATCTTTCTTTTGAATTCGTTTGTATAAAATACAAAACTTCACTTCAATAATGTGATCTTTCTGTTGAATTCCTTTGTATAAAACCCTAAGCTTCACCTCCATAATGTAATCTTTCTATTGAATTTCTTTGGATAAAACCCAACACTTCCATTTCATAATGTAATCTTTCTGTTGAATTCCTATGTATAAAATCCCACACTTCACTTCCGTAATGGAATCTTTCTATTGAATTCCTTGGTATAAAACCCCAAACTTCACTTCAATAATGTAATCTTTCTATTGAATTCCTTTGTATAAAACCTCCACTCTTCACTTCCGTAATGTAATCTTTCTATTGAATTCATTTGTATAAGACCCCAAACATCACTTCAAAAAAGTAATATTTCTACTAAATTCCTTTGTATAAAGCCCAACACTATCATTCCATAATGTAATTTTTCTATTTAATTATTTTGCATAAAACCCCACACTTCACCTCAATAATGTAATCTTTCTATTGAATTCCTTTGTATAAAATCCCAAACTTCACTTCCATAATGGGATCTTTCTATTGAATTCCTTTTGTATAAAATCCCAAACTTCACTTCCACAATGCGATCTTTCTATTGAATTCCTTTGTATAAAACCCCACACTTAATTTCCATAATGTAATCTTCTATTGAATTCTTTTGTATAAACCCCACACACTTCACTTCCATAATGTAATCTTTATATTGACTTCCTTTGTATAAAATCCCAAACTTTCATTCCATAATGCAATCTTTCCATTGAATTCCTTTGTATAAAACCCAAAACTTCACTTCAATAATGTAATCTTTCTATTGAATTCCTTTGTATAAAACCCCACACTTCACATCTGTAATGTAATCTTTCTATTGAATTCCTTTGTATAAAACCCCACACTTCACTTCCATAATGTAGTCTTTCTGTTGAATTCCTTTGTAAAAAACCCCAAACTTCACTTCTGTAATATAATCCTCCTTTTGAATTCCTTTGTATAAAACACCAAACTTCACTTCAATAATATGATCTTTCTATTGAATTCCTTTGCTTGAAACCCAAAACTTAACCTCCATAATGTGATCTTTCTATTGAATTCCTTTGCTTAAAACCCAACACTTACATTTCATAATGTAATCTTTCTATTGAATTCCTTTGTGTAAAATCAAACACTTCACTTCCGTGATGGAATCTTTCCATTGAATTCCTTTGTATAAAACCCCAAACTTCACTTCAATAATATAATCTTTCTATTGAGTTCTTTTGTATAAAATCCCCACTCTTCACTTCCATAATATTATCTTTCTATTGAATTCCTTTGTATAAGACCAAAAACTACACTTCAATAATGTAATATTTCTACTGAATTCCTTTGTATAGGACCCCAAACTTCACTTCAATAATGTAATCTTTCTATTGAATTAATTTGTATAAAACCCCACACTTCACTTCAATAATGTATTCATTCCATTGAAATCCGTTGTATAAAATGCCCACTCCTCACTTCCATAATATAATCTTTCTATTGAATTCCTTTGTATAAGACCCCAAACTTCACTTCAATAACGTAATCTTTCTACTGAATTCCTTTGTATAAAGCCCAACACTGCCATTCCATAAAATAATCTTTCCATTGAATTCTTTTGTATAATACCTCACACTTCACTTCCATAATGTAATCGTTCTATTCAATTCATTTGTATAAAACCCCACACTTCACTTCCATAATGTAATCTTCTATTGAATTCCTTTGAATAAAGCTTCCACTCTTCACTTCCATAATGTAATCTTTCTATTGCAATCCTTTGTATAAACCCAAAACTGCACTTCCATAATGTGATCTTTGCATTGAATTTCTTTGAATAAAAACCCAAACTTCATTTCAAGAATGTAATCTTTCTATTGAATTCCTTTGTATTAAACCCCCACTCTTCACTTCCATAATGTAATCTTTCTATTTAATTCCTTTGCATAAAACCTCTACTCCTCACTTCCATAATGTAATCTTTCCAGTGAAATCCTTTGTATAACACCCACACTCCACTTCCGTAATGTAATCTTTCTATTGAATTCCTTTGTATAAAGCCCAATACTTCCATTCCATAATGCAATCTTTCTATTGAATTCCTTTGTATAAAACAAAAAACTTCACTTCCATTATTCCTTTGTATAAAACCTAACAGTTCCAATACATAATGCAATCGTTCTATTTTATTCCTTTGTATAAAGCCCAACACTTCAATTGAATAATGTAATCTTTCGAATGAATTCCTTTGTATAAAACCCCACACTTCACTTCAATAATGTATTCTTTATATTTAACTCCTTTGTATAAAACCTCCACTCTTCACTTCCATAATGTAATCTTTTTATTGAATTCCTTTGTATAAAACCGCACACTTCACTTCTATAATGTAATCTTTCTATTGAATTACTTTGTATAAAATCCCCATTCTTCACTTCCGTAATGTAATCTTTCTATTGAATTCCTTGGTATAAAAGCCAAACGTCCATTCCATAATGTAATCTTTCCATTGAATTCCTTTGTATAAAACCCGAAACTTCACTTTAATAATGTAATCTTTCTATTGAATTCCTTTGTATAAAAGTCCACACTTCACTTCCGTAATGTAATCTTTCTAATGAATTCCTTTGTTTAAAACCCCCCACTTCACTTTAATAATATAATCTTTCTATTTAATTCCTTTGTATCAAACATCCACTCTTCACTTCCGTAATGTAATCTTTCCATTGAAATCCTTTGTATAAAACCCAACACTTCCATTCCATAATGTAATCTTTCTATTGAATTCCTTTGTATCTTTCTATTGAATTCCTTTGTATAAAACATCCACTCTTCACTTCCATAATGTAATCTTTCCATTGAATTCCTTTGTATAAAACCCCACACTTTCATTCCATAATTTAATCTTTCCATTGAATTCCTTAGTATAAAGCCCAACACTTCCATTCCATAATGTAATCTTTCTATTGAATTCCTTTGTATAAAGCCCAACACTTCCGTTCCATAATGTAATCTTTCTAATGAATTCCTTTGTATAAAACCACACACTTCACTTCAATAATGCAATCTTTCTATTGAATTCCTTTGCATAAGACCCCACACTTCACGTTTGTGATGTAATCTTCTGTTGAATTCCTTTGCATAAAACATCCACTCTTCACTTTCATAATGTAATCTTTCGATTGAATTCCTTTGTATAAGACCCCACACTTCACGTCCGTGATGTAATCTTCTATTGAATTCCTTTGTATAAAACCTCAAACTTCACTTCCGTATTGTAATCTTTCTTTTGAATTCGTTTGTATAAAATACAAAACTTCACTTCAATAATGTGATCTTTCTGTTGAATTCCTTTGTATAAAACCCTAAGCTTCACCTCCATAATGTAATCTTTCTATTGAATTTCTTTGGATAAAACCCAACACTTCCATTTCATAATGTAATCTTTCTGTTGAATTCCTATGTAGTATAAAATCCCACACTTCACTTCCGTAATGGAATCTTTCTATTGAATTCCTTGGTATAAAACCCCAAACTTCACTTCAATAATGTAATCTTTCTATTGAATTCCTTTGTATAAAACCTCCACTCTTCACTTCCGTAATGTAATCTTTCTATTGAATTCATTTGTATAAGACCCCAAACATCACTTCAAAAAAGTAATATTTCTACTAAATTCCTTTGTATAAAGCCCAACACTATCATTCCATAATGTAATTTTTCTATTGAATTATTTTGCATAAAACCCCACACTTCACCTCAATAATGTAATCTTTCTATTGAATTCCTTTGTATAAAATCCCAAACTTCACTTCCATAATGGGATCTTTCTATTGAATTCCTTTTGTATAAAATCCCAAACTTCACTTCCACAATGCGATCTTTCTATTGAATTCCTTTGTATAAAACCCCACACTTAATTTCCATAATGTAATCTTCTATTGAATTCTTTTGTATAAACCCCACACACTTCACTTCCATAATGTAATCTTTATATTGACTTCCTTTGTATAAAATCCCAAACTTTCATTCCATAATGCAATCTTTCCATTGAATTCCTTTGTATAAAACCCCACACTTCATTTCCGTAATGTAATCTTTCTGTTGAATTACTTTATATAAAACCCAACACTTCCATTCCATAATGTAATCTTTCTACTGAATTCCTTTGTATAAAACACCCACTTTTCACTTCCCTAACTGAGTATTGGAGCTACAAGCTTGTTTAAGAATTCACATATTGGAGAAGGTGCTAAATTAATAAATAAAGATGTGTATTTGACTAGTTTCAGGAAAGCTTTTTCGAGCCTATTTTGCTAGAGTTGGTTGTGCGAAATATAACGATATTTAAAGCTAAAATTCATATTTCCATATTTAAATTCTAAATTATGCCACTACGAAAACCTATATGACCTTTCAATGTTAAATGAATTTGCATCTCTGACAATAATTGTATAAAATATCTAGACATAGCTGTAAATCAACCTGGGTGTTAGCCATTGTAACAATATCATCCACGCATAAGAGCATAAAAGTCTAAACATGTGCATATTAATTTTCTCTACACCTTTAGAGATAAACTCCCTCTCGAGATAGTTATATATATATATATATATATATATATATATATATATATATATATTCCTGATAATATAAATAATTTCAGCTCCTTATAACTTTAAAAAATTTTCATTGAATTTTCAAAAATATTTTCACAATAATCCTATGAATCTTGTATCAATCACAGGGTAAGTTTCAAAACGAAAATTACTGGTTAGAAAGAAATAGAAATGGCAATGAGCAGACGGATCATTCTTGGTTTTCCGAGCCGTCAATTGTACATGTCTTATAAACTAACGAGCGGTCTAGCCGTAAGCAAAACCATGCACCTTTAAGGTGAGGCAAACTGAGCTCTCTAGCTGCAATAGCATACTGCACAATGACATGACCCGTGTAAGTAAAGGGAGGAAGTGGTCTCTTACACACACACAGTTGCTTGACTGTGTTGATGGATGTAAATGAGCTGTTATATTCACTCTAATACATGACATTATCTCGATTGCTGTTGTAGATACCTTATGTTAGATATTTTATCCCTACCGACCCTTGTAATTTGAACTTAAAATAAATAAATAAATAAATTAATTAATTAATTAAAAATGTTGTATCTTAAGCGGACTTTCATCATTACTTCTATGTTCATTTACTGAAACACGATTAGTAGAATAAACGTGCAATCTTTTTCGTATAATCAGTGGAGTATTAGACAAATTTCCAGGAACGGATCCAGAAATATCGTTTAGGGAGAGGCGTAAACAAGCAGTCGAGGAGTCTGCGGGACGGAACCCAGAAGGGGGCCAAGCCCTCAGAAGTTCCTGCATTTTTAATGTTTCCAGGCCATATATTCACCATGAAACTTTAAAGAAAACTTACTCTTGGAAGCGTTCTGGTTGTTGCCCTCTCACTTTGAGGGGAGGGAGGTGCGCCGACTCCGTCCCCATTCTCCTTCTCCCCCCCCCCCCCCTCAGTTCTGCAGTTCTGCCCCTGATTTCTAATGTATGTATTTTGAAACGGAGGAAGATTAGGACAGTTTTTACAGGGAAGTCATTTTAACTAGTGTATTCTACAGCTACACAATGTAGTTTGTATCTGAATTTTCCATGTACATTTGTTAAACAGTTGGGTTCTAATCTTTGATTTAGCACTGAACTTTGACTGAATTAAAATGACATTGTTTATCCCCTTTCAGTCAAACGATGGAAGGCACGGACAAGGTCTCTTTATATGCATGTCACAATGATTTAGGTCTATTGAATATTGACTCATACGTAGCAGGCAGTAAGCGAATTGTAATTTTTGAATATGTAGCGATTGACTGGCAGCTGTGTTCATGTCGATACAGGACATTTCCAAAATTCAATCCATGACCAGAATAGGCCAAGTTGGGAAGTCACCCTATTGCTATAAATAGAAATTATGCCCATTTACCCACAATACCTTGCGCAGACCGCCATATTATTTTCAGAGACGCTGAACAACATCTAAGTGTAAACATTTGTGAATCTTACGCTAAATTTTGTCTTATATTCTTTGTATTTCCACAATCTAATAATATTGGAAATGCTAGTGATTGTTATGTGACTTGCTGTGTATAATAAAAATATCGCTCCTTCTTTACATGTATATATATATATATATATATATATATATATATAGTTTTCACCATTTTCTATAAAAAGTGAATGAGAAAACAATATATGGATACATAAATCTATATATCCATGTATTGTTCTCTCTATATATCATTATTTTGTGTTATATACCAGTCAAATACTATTAAGTAGCCTGTGTATCAGAGTAATGCTTTTTATACATCAATATATTCAAAGCTTTAAAGCTTTACGTGAGCAGACATGGAGATATCTTACAAATGTGCATTTTATGAGAACAATTTCCTAACGTATAAATGTCTCAAACTTTGACACTTTAGTCTAGGAAGGGATATTTTTATAAGGAGGGAAGTTATGTGGGATTTAATGACAAACATATGTTGCTTAACTATTCTAAATAACAAAAGAATAGCAACAGCAATATCAAATTCATTTTGATATTGACAACAGAAAGGGAAAGATAAACATCGATGCTTCTGCATGAGTAAAATGCGTTGCCAATAAGCCTTTATTTCTCATATGCAAAAATCTTGCTCACATATGTGAAATACTTTTTCAGATATGTGAAATACTTTTTCAGATCAGTGAAATTCTTTTTATATCAGTCAAATATTATGACTTTATTTAACATATGTAAAAATGAATTTCACATATGAAAAATAGTTTTTCATATGCGAGAAAAAATTGTTTATTTTATGAAGAAAAAAAAAATTTCACACATGTGTCAAAGAATTTTACATAACAAAAAAGATGTTTTATGTGTATGAAAACGACCATTTTGCATATGAATTTTTTCTTTCACATATGTCTATGTATTTTTAGAAACTGATACACTTTAGATAGATATAATCGAATGGCATTTTTCCTTATATACATGTAATCTCTTCTTCCTGCCTTCTTACATCGTTTCATTATTGAAAACAGAATGTCTCTTTGTTGCTTTTTATCCGAAAGTGTCCTTTTCTCTTTTTTATTTGTGAAAAAGAATTATACATATGTGAAATAAATTATTTATTTTACTATTGTGAAAAAAGAATTTCACATCTGTGAACAAGAATTTTACACATATGTTGGAAAGAATTTCATATGCAAAAAGAAGCCTTTGGTCGACACATGAAAATTATTTTTTACATATATAAAATAATTTTTCCACATATGTGAAAATATGAATTAATGTAACTCCCACAATATTGCCTTCTTTCAGTTTGTCCGTAGGGATCAAAGCATTATTCATGCAGGCATTTTTCAGGTCTGAGGTAATTACGTCACATCCCCCTTAAGTCCTAACCAGTCTTATTGCTCGGATCATCCGAGACGTAAATATAGAATGGTACATAATTGCATTATTAAACGAATTTCATAAACTTCATGCGAAAAGAACAGGCATGACGTCAATTATAAAATTAAAGATGTGCCAAATGTCAATAATTTTTACTATTACATAATCGTTGACATTCAACAAATAAGAAATCGCCATCTGGATTTGTTTATTCTTTCCAAGAGAGTATCTATCTGAGGAATCGTAGTTCATCCTTTATGCCCATTGCCTCTGATTATGACCAAAATCTTTCTTGAGCATCAGATTTATTTCAAGACCAAATCCATATACGATCCTAAAGAACTCGTTAACATTTGCTCTCAAGAGTTTCTAAGATTAATTTCGAGGAATTCAACGATTATTGTATTTGAGAATTATTATCAAGATGAACGATGAAACCATTGTAAATATAATATTTTCATCTGTTGGAAAATTCGCTCTATCCTGTTGAAAAGAAAGACAGAGAGGGTTCGCTTAGAACAGTTGAGTCGTCGTACGTAATAGCAAACTCTCGGTAACTCCCGTAAGAGATTGCGCGTATCAGTGCTAATAATAATATCAGCGTTGCTGTGGGACTGATTACAACTTCAGTAGCAGCTTGCTAGTTAAGAAGGTGATTCAGTCAACGGGACACACGTAGTCATTACACAAAGTGGAGTAATATTTCAAAACATAACATTGGCATTATGTGGCAGAGTATTCCTACCAAAGTGAGTTAAATAGCGCTAGCACTGGAAGAGGTATTTGCGTGATACGTATTATTAGAACCAGATACACTTTAGGTAAATATCATAGTATTACATTTCTTCTTATATGCCTACAATATCTCCCTTCTAGCTTCTTTCATCTTTTTCATTATTGAAACATTATATCTCCTTTTTTTTTTTCTTTTTTTTTCTTTCTTTTTTGACTCTATCCTTCTCTCTTTTATATGTAAGAAAAAGAATTTTGCATTGAGTAAATCACTTTATAAATTTTATTTATAACTATAAAATGTGACATAAACATGCATTTAGGACTCAAATAGTTTTTTTTTTTTAAAATATGCTGTTTATCTCTCATTCCTCGCCTGAATAATTTAGTGCTGAACTGTGTGTGTCAGTACTCATTACAGTGATGATTCAACATCATACATTATTCGCTATATTTCCTTCGTTCCATGTATTTGTATGCACAACGCGATAAACCAGGATATAAGGGTTGAGTAGATAACTCTCGACTCTCGTCTTACCGTCATAAACCTTGCTTTGTAAAACAATCAGCTGCACTTTTGATCATCTAGGAGTAAAAACTAAAATTAATTTTAGGCTCAGAGTGTTCTAAAATACGAGTTTCATAATCACCGCTGATCTAGTTAAGGTTGGTCTCCGCATGATCTCTTTAATCAATACCGCCGCTTCTGATATATTCATTGTGGATTTCTACACAAGACAATGGTTGAGCATCATAGCTGAACAGCCATTTTAGATCTGTTATAGGGCATGAATGTCTTAAAATTGAGAGGAAGCCTTTAAAAATGCTGAATAAATAAAATCATAAAAACAAATGGTCGGATATAAGTACTATGTAATAGCTGGATATTTATGCTCATGATCCCATCTCAGATGCCAGCAACTCAGGCGAGTGCGAGATGCATCACCAAAGCAAACTAGCTAGTTAGAATTCATAAAAATAAATAACCTATATTGACCTTTAAAAGTTGATAGTTACATTTGATAAACACTGTAAATTATTTCCTCAATGTAACTTTCGTCATATGTTGAACTAATTAGTAACACGGGAAGGAAAACATGAATGGTATTGCCACGAGAAATTGAGATTTTGACTTATAACGAAGAATGCATAAACATGTTTGGTAAGAAATGATTTAAAAATAATATTTTATAATTCCAATTGTTATGAATTGACTGAGTTTTCTGCAATGTGATTGGATATAAACGGTCACGTGATACTGATCTGGAATTTTGTACACCTCGGTAAATTCTGAGGATTACTTTCGTTTCCCAATTAGACACTTTGCTTATACCAACTCCTTACAACATAATAATAACAACAACTAGTCCCCACCCCACTTCCGTGACTTCAAATCAAAAGTTGCATCCCCAGTTCAAACAATGTAATCGCACAGTCCTTCCTACACTCCAACACTCACCTCTGTAGCCAAACAAACCCATATGCAGGCCTTACGAGCCACTCTACATTCATAAATTATCGCTGCGACAATATGTTTCACCAACTGTTATTGAAGGTCATTATCATATGAGGTAAGATAGGTGGATTAAGCTAAAATTGAACACGAGTTTTGTTTTGAAAGATCGAAATACGTAGAAAGCAAGAACAACGAATGCTAAAACAACATGTGCCGGACACATGCTTAATGTTGAAAATAGCAATAGCCTGGTTAAAAAAAATCATAACGTGTGACAAAAGTATCTCAGATTACTACTATGACCCTCTCTGACACTCTACCCTATCTATAATACTATATAAGAATCGACGACCCTTGGCGAGCGAAGATGGGGCTAGAATATTCTGTCGCCATGTGAAGAGGCTAATGAAAGAAAACTACGTGCTACCTAAAATCAAATGTTTTGTTGACGAAGTCCGCTGATTTGACGATAGAAAGGAGGAAAATTGGAATTATAAGGATTAAATGATCATAGCAGAATAACAAATGGGGTAAAATAGACGGTTTATATACATATTTCACATCATTAATTTCAACAAAAGTGAACTTGGAAAAAACATATACCAATAAGTCTGATACAATAAAATGACTTGCGGGAGTAGCAACTAGTTTGGTGTAAAAAAATAAGTTTCTCGGCAAATAAATTTTATAAAATTAAAAAATAACAACTGGTTTCAGTGAACTAAATGGGCGATCAATTCAAGTCTAATGCTTTCAAATATATTAGAGCAACCTATAACGTTTCACCGTATTCTTTACGTTGCACTGCTTTTAACTAGTGGCTTTACACCTTTAGCTTCGTTCTCGATGACCCCCAGCACGGAAGATAACTCTTACATGACTCTTATTCGAGATTGTTAAAAGGTTCTATTCTATGGTTGGCCCCAAAATAAAATTTAAAGAAAAGAATCTCACACTCACGTCATAGTCCTGATGTCAGATTGGCAAGCTTTTAATCACTGACCAGTCAGACTTAGTCTGATTGCCAGAATTGTTTGTCCTCACCGAGCCAGGTATTCGGTCGCTTTGTCGGCATACCTGGATTTCTCTGCTCGTTTTTGTCTGGACAACAACGCGAGAAGCCTGCATATATTAGTATGGAATATTCATAATGTTCAGTATTTATGGACATACGGTATGTTTTTCGTATACAAGTACACTCTTTGTAAAAAAAAAAAAGAAAAAAAAAAAGTAAAAAAGATACCGTTAATTACATGGCAGAGTGTTTATTTTACTTATGAAATATTGGTTTTTGTTATTTCCTCCCTCCACTTCTGTTTTATGAACTGAGCTAAATGCAAACATTTTCGGTTATCACTAGAAGGTGATAGATAGGTCACTGTGACCTACTTTTAACAGTGGTCAGTTGTATCCTCCATGGTGAATACACCTATGAGGTTTCATGACTGTACATACAACAGTGTCTGAGAAACTGAGTTAAATGCAAATAGTTTACATAACCACTAAAGCGTGAAAAGCAGACAATCACACAAACTAGTGTTATATAACCTTAATATGGAATGTAATATCCTGTATAAGCCATGACACGAGATCGGAAGTTAACAACCTAGTATTAGACACGGGATACAAAATGTAAGTAGAAACTCGGATGACGGTTAGGGTAGCTGACTAAGAAAAGCAATCTGGAAAAATGTTCATTTTGGATTAAACGATAGCTATCTGGAAGTGAAGATGGATGTTCTGGCTAAGCACGTATTTAATAGTATACTTCCAATGTGAAAGTTAAGCCCTTGAAAACTCCTAGCATAAGAAACGCTAAAAAAAAAAATCTGCACATGATTTATGTGCACCACTCTCTGCATTGGAAGAGGATAGTGCTAGCCAAATAATACAAAGCGATTTCCAAGGCAGAGGAAATTCGTTCTGGTATGTATTTAGGTAGTTAGGTATGAAGGTATGCACGCGTGTGTATGTAGTATGAATGTATTGTGTAAATATCTAAAATATCTAATGCTGTTTTTTAATTGATTGCTTGGTTTGCTCATACCTTTCCCACAAAATTAATGAATCTATTTTGATTTATCACTGACCTTGAAAGTTTATCGATTCCTGGAATAAACAATCCTGCGTTCCAATCTGTGGCACATTTCTGTTTTAAATTCTCAAAATTAGTAATTTATGAATTATTTCAAACAAAGCTCAGAAAATTGGAAAATAAGTTTATTATGCTTTTCATAACATTAATTTCTAAAGAAAGCAACACTATTTCTGGATTGAATTTATTGCGAGAGCTGCAGGAGCTATAAAGGTCACTATCGAGGTAATCACCTCTTCAAATGAACCAATGTCCACTTCCGATTGGTCATAATCAGCAATGAAGTCGATGGTAAAATAATGTATATTGAATGTACAGTAAAACCTGTCTGAGGCAGCCACGTATACGCAGTGAAGAAAGTGCCTCTTACAAGTGGCTGCTTAAAATAGACGTTACATATCCACCGTAAGTTTGTGTAAGGGTCACACATCATAGGCTTAAGAACCTAAAGAAAAAAGAAAGAGGAAAACTAAGACAGCAAGAAAGAAAAATAAAAAAGGGAAGGAAAATATATGAAATAAAAGGAAAAGGAACGAATAAAGGATAAAAGAAAGAAAATGATACAATAAAAAATTTAAAAAAACAATAGTGAGTCTGGTTGGGTGGAAACTATTTTCTGAAAAAGGTTTACATTGTACAGACATATTTAATGCGAACAATTATCTAACAAGAAACAAGGCGCCATAATTACCAGTTTGTCGGTATCACTCGTCATTCCGATTTATCTTGCCAAACAATTATTACCAGGAAGCTGGATCGTTGTTCACCAGTTGAAATGGTTTAAAATAAAAAGCTAAACTTGTAGAATAATTAAAATTTTGGCAAACACAATATGAGCGCTGAACGCAAGAAATTGCTTTTCAATTCATTTGTTGCCAGAGGAGAAAGTGAAATGGATATGCTATTTTAATCCAATAGCCAATATATAAGTATGATTAGGATAGATAGATAGACACACACACACACAGAGATTTATATATATATATATATATATATATATAGATATATATATATATATATATATATATATATATATATATATATATACATGCACCCAGCAATTCAACCCTCTCTCCATACATAAAACTATCAATTATACATACATACATACATACATACATACATACATACATACATACATACATACATACATACATACATACATACATACATGCCTGCCTGCCTGCCTGCCTGCCTGCCTGCCTACCTACCTACCTACATACATACATACATACATACATACATACATACATACATACATACATACATACATACATACATACATACATACATACATACATACATACATACATACATACATTATTTCTAATTCCAACATGAAAAATAAACAAAATTCATCCTGCTCACACCGAACGCACTATGCTGAGCTAGCAATACAACACGCGAGCGTCTCGTTCATCCATTGGCTGCGTACTCCTGTGATGACATCGCAATGTTACGTTATACTGAGCGTTACTCTTAGTGACACGCATCTCCAAAATAGGTATATATTATTCAAGATAAATACTTCTTTTTCTCAATGGGTTGTAACGAAGGACAAAACGTTGCATGTTCGAATAAACAAGTACCACTTGCCATTCTTAATTTGAATTGAACTAGAGTAAAGTCTTGAATATCCGAACCCCAATTATCCCAATTTCCGATACATCTAATCCAAGACCAAGTTACCCCATAAATGTCTAATGCATAGCAATGAAGAATCAATTATACAAACGCCCAATTATCGATGTTATCCAACCAACTTCTTGTTACCATACAAATTTATAATGCATAAAAATGAAGAATCGATTATACGAACTCCCGATTATCGATATTATCGAACCAAGATCTTGTTACCATACAAATGTGTAATGCATGTAAATTAATAATCGATCATATTCACTGCCGATTATCTCAACGACTGCCCTGTTCCCAGGCGAGTTTTGATAATCGAAGTACATATGTAGAGTTGCTAGAGTTTGCAGACAATCGTATTCTTGACTTTATGATCTTGTTTCCAATCAATTTGCTACTATAATATAACATGGCAATGAAACATATGCTTAAATTGACTAAACTAAACTAAGAATCGTATATTTCAGAGGTAATTTGAACCCAGCATGGAACTAAAAGTTTGGCGGCTAATCACACTAATCTGGACAGTAGTTTTCTCGCAGAGTTCATTTACAAGAGCACAACAATTTGGAATGCAGTCGTTAGGAGACCTATACAAACAGAACTGTATCAATTGTCGGAATTTAGGAATACCTTCCATCGAAGAAATCAAAAGGATTACGATTATCAAAAACGAAATTTTGAGTAGATTGCGCCTGCCCAGACCTCCAGATGAGGTCACACCACCCCCAAGGATGCCTAAAGCAACCGATAGAATAGTGCATGACAATTTCACTTCAAAGGATAGTAATGCTTTCGAAGAACTCTACAGTATCATCAGCTTCTCGGAACCGTCAGGTAAATGAAATTACTATTTTTAAAAAAATGGAGTTTCATTGGTATCACTTTTTGTCAATCTTTCATTTGATTTAATGCCCCATGCCGTTACAAGATGGTGCGAGTGTACGATCTGATTTCTAGATTGGTTCTCTTTTTCAGAAGGCATCGCTTATAAACGAAACTTCTGAAACAGGGAACTAACTATACAATTCATAGAGCGTACACTTTCTCTGCAGGATCTATGTCAGATTAATTTAAAATTACATTGTAATGTAGACATCAATAAGGCTTTGGTGGAACACGCCTATCTGCATGCGACCTCAGTTTCGATTATAGAACCTTCCTACTAAGGCCATTAGCAGACGAGTTTCTGTCCATGTTACCTGGAGGGTGGACACCCTAAGTAGTTGTAAAATGTGAATTTTCGCTCAGCAGGGGAAATACACATTTTTTCTCTGAGGAGGACTGAGGCCAAACAGTTTTTCCCCAAGGCGGGTGATCGGGGCTAAAACGCCCGAAGAGGCGAAGGGGCGAACAAAAACATTTTTAACCACCGACCCTCAATGTCCCGCCTCAACCCAAGGTTGGCCACCCTGGCAGACAAGTAGTAGACAATTTTTTTTTACCCGCTGGGCAAAAAACTACGAAAGGGCGACCGGAGCTAGCGCAAGCGCACCTCTACCACCCAGCGCAGACGGACGAGCAAACGGGCAAAAAGATTCACTAGTCAACTTCAGCGACTTAAACTTTTCTTGCACAATATCATATAATGGCATTTCAGGTTGTTTGTTGTATTGTTCTCCAAGACTGCGTCGTTGCGATTCTAAGATAATTCCCAAGTTGATTAATTTATCAAGATGCTCCGGATATGTATTTGAAAAATCATACAACATCTTTTTAGCCTCTTTGACAAACCTATATAATGTATTAAAACAAAACAACAACTTAACCTTTTTTGAAACGATTTAAACTCGCCATTGGACTGGTAAAATGATGCCACAATTGTTTATATCCATAAACCCTTTGAAAATAATATACGTGTCGATCTGTACATTTTGCACCATTATATATATATATATATATATATATATATATATATATATATATATATATATATATGTCGCGGTAATTGTTCAAGTTAATATTCTCGCATAAACTCTGCCACAGTTAGTGTAAAATATAGCTGCAGCAAAATATTTTTATGCACTATACTGGCGACAAATAATCCTATTCGTGCAGTACCACAGTCAGTGTAAAAAATATCTGCACAAAGAAAACAATACAACCAAACTATTGTATACAGTATATTGGTGATCAATAATCTTATTTTCTGCAGTAGTATTTTTAGTCTTACAGAAAAGTCCAAATTGTAGTATAGCTACAATCAATAATATAGGCCTGACTGAAAACTTCACTTGTGTGTGTATTGTAACATTTTCAATAATAGTGGTCGGTTTGTTTACCACGCTAACGTTGATGCAGATAAACAATCGTAGACGTGCGAAGTTGTACTCGGTGGCTATCGAAGATAAAATCATTAGCGCAGCCGAGTTCGAGACTGTGTTGGCGGATATTTAAAACCATCGGGGTCTTCGCGCACAGATACGCAACCATGTAGTGGATTTGCGGACAGTAAAAATTGAGTAACTGTTTGCCTAACAGCTTATGCAAAATCACAGACGTGCACTGAAATTATATTTCATAAACCCACCGCGCATGCACTAATGTGCGACCATTGAGATAAAAGATACTAAAGTCATGGTGGTATCGACAGAAGGCGTTGACGGATGTCAGTAAAAAATACCGCGAAAACATACATTATGCCTCTACTCTTCCAATACATATTATAAATATATAATTATGCGTGTCGAGAAACAGTGGCACCAATGCTCACATTTATCCAATTGTTTCAGATATAAACCCCACAAAAGTGATGACTGAATCAAATCACATTTCTTAAGTTAAAAATATAAATATACAAACCTACATACGTGTTTTGTTCTGAGTCGTCGGAAAGAACGAGTTTGATATGGCGTAGGGATACGTCCAGTCCGTCAATCCGAGACATATTCATACGCCATATCAAACGAATTATTTCCTTAGACTCAAAACAAAACACGAACGCTGTTTCGTATTTGTCACATGTACCCTCTTTTACGCTTTCTAAATATTTGCAGTTTTACAGTGTTAATGAAATTCAAAATGAATTTGGATTTATAAAAGTTCGATTCAGTGCGTCCAAGATTATATACGCGCGGACGCCAGAGACAACCCCCAAATAGTTCCAATCTGTGTGTGTGATACAGAAATAACACTTAGACTAGGAGATGTAGACAGCTCAGCGTTTTATCAACATTCATGAAAGCCCTTCTCGTGATTGTATAGAACATCGCACAATGCATGAGGGAGATTGTGGCAGTAATATAGGCGTGTGGACATAGAGATTGTTGCACTGAATACAATTATGGTTGATTTTTATCGTCTTGTTACTTTGTTGCTTTTTTACATAGATAGTTACAAGAATGGTCTATGTCGATACTTGGCATACCTTCAGTGCTTGCCTTACATTTTATGATCGTTTAACAGTGTCGATTTGACATGAATTTTGCATCTTTCAATGTGGATATGTTGATTGCACTCCAGTGCTTCTATTAAAACAAATTACACTGTGTTAATGAAGGTTGATGTGTGCAGCTTTAATTGGTTTGATAAATGTTGATGTGTATTGGGTTATGTCTGATTGGAAGAAAGTTTGTTTGGGGGACTATATAAATAGGCTCATGAAAACGAAGGTTAGTTTATTTGATTTGTGTGATAAAAATAGTGTGTAGAACTATGATGAGGTTGATGGAGGATGGTGTATGGGACTATGACTAGGTTGATGAAATATGGTGTGTGATATTACAGCTGGATTGATAAAGGGCGGTTTGTGGGGCTATGACTAATTGATGACTGGACAGAAGACCGTTTGTGTGTAGGAAAAACCTTGGTCAGGGGCTTAACTTCCGCCTACGCGGCCCCTACAATGCGGGGGGGGGGGGGAACTTCAAGAAGGGAGCTCAAATTCTAAGTTTTATTACCGGGGGGGGGGGCAAAATTAAAATTTACACAACTGATCTTGATTATAGAAGTCAGTGTGGATTTAGGAAGAATTGACGGATTGGTGAAAGTTAATGTCTGAGAGACTATGTCTGGGTTGATGAAGGTTGGGTTGATCAAGTTTGGCGTATGAGGTATGATGAGGGTGATTAAGGTTGGTGGATGAGAATGTGATTGGCTTGATGAAGGTTTGTATATTGGGTTTTGATTGGTTGGATAAGGTTTGTATATCAAACTATACTAGGGCCAATGATGGTTGTGGTTTGGGGCTATGTCTGGGTTGATGAAGGATGGGTTGATCGAGGTTGGTGTAGAAGGGTATAATAGGATTGATCAAAGACCCTTGTATGAGGCTGTGATTGGGTTGATGAAGGTTTGTGTATTAGTCTTTGATGAGTCTTAGGTTGGTGTGTGGAGCTATGATAGGGGTGATGAAGGTTGGTGTGTGGAGCTATGATAGGACTGTTGAAGGTTGGTGTGTGGAGCTATGATAGGGCTGCTGAAGGTTGGTGTGTGGAGCTATTATAGGACTGTTGAAGGTTGGTGTGTGGAGCTATGATAGGGCTGATGAAGGTTGGTGTGTGGAGCTATAATCGGACTGTTGAAGGTTGGTGTGGACCTATGATAGGGCTGATGAAGGTTGGTGTGTGGAGCTATAATAGGACTGTTGAAGGTTGGTGTGTGGAGCTTGATAGGGCTGTTGAAGGTTGGTGTGTTGAGCTATGATAGGGCTGATGAAGGTTGGTGTGTGGAGCTATGATTGGGCTGATGAAGGTTTGTGTAATGAGATATGATACGGCTGATGAAAGTTGTGTGTGGAGTTATGATAGGGCTGATGAAGGTTGGTGTGTGGAACAATGATGGGGCTATTGCAATCGGATTAAAATCGAGATCCCCGACATAACGGAGATCTGACAGACACATATAGAAGGTCATGTTCTAATGACCTTTGGAATTCCCTGTCTACTCATTTTTAGTAGCCTATCAAATAAAGCTTTGCATGTCGTGTTAAGGGGAGTTATCATTAGTAGTTATATGTTCCGAATGACACTTTCACTTCAGAAATTTGAAAGCTGTGATTTTATTGGTGAATCACAAGGTCAGCAGAACATGACTTCGTGCCTGTGCTCATCAGAACTACTTATTATAAGTAGATCTCGATTTTAATAAGATTCAGCAGCTGATGAAGTTTGGTGTGTGGAGTTTTGACAGTGCTGATGAAGGTTGGTATATGGAATGATACGGTGTGAGCTCTACGACATAATGGATATTTGACAGACACCGATAAAATTTCATGATGCCGCTATGGTATGGCTGATAAAGTTGGTGTATGAGGCAACGATTGGGTTGATCAAGGTTGGTGGAAGAGGTTATGATTGGGTTGGTCAAGGCTGGGGTATGGGCTATGATGGGTTGAAGAAAGTCGGTGTATGAGTTTTAAATGGGTTGATCTAGGTTTGAGTATATGGCTTTGATTGGCAGAAGAAGGTTATTGTGAAGGTTGGTTCTCAAACCATAGAACAACAATTTTGTTCACAAGTTTAAATAGGAACACTTAAAGTGTAAAGGCGATAATGGTGTATATTTAACTTTTTATAGACATATATTTAATGAAGAAGAAAATGTTACTGGCCCTTTCCATTAGACGAAGCAGCGGTACGAAATTGGACTCCGGGCATTTATTAGTATCGATATAAACACATAGACACATTTACAAAACACGTCAAGCAAATGTACTTGAATATTCACCACGGTAACTATGTTGTCTTACATGAGAACCAGGTTCTTGAATAATCGTAATTATCTTATTGCTTTTCTCATTTGGAATATATTTCTCTCTAAAATTGAGTTCGGATAATGGTTAACAACATCTTTAAGCAAGTGGAGAAAATAAAAGAGGAAACCCGAATTAAATCTTTTGAGAAGTAGTGCAAGAAACAAGTATAGAATATGGGTATTCTATTTTATTTTAACTTTAATTTTAAATTTACAGTGAAATCTCGATATTTCAAACATCAATTACTCGAATACTCGGTATCACTCGAATGCCTTGTTTAATCACGGCTTAAATCTTCTTTTGTCAGTCACCTCAAATGCTCGAAACAATGGACTGGAAAAAGCTGAGACTGCTTGGCCTTTAAATAATATAAATAAGCATAATACAAAGCACTGATTTCTCTAGTGACCACATATCTCTCAGATACAAGCTGTGTACTCGACAAACTGTATCACTTAACTCGGTGTTGTTCGTTCCGGTTCCAGAAATCTTCAATATGCGAGCAGTATGCTGAAGTTTGAAGGAAATGATTCATAAATAATACCTGATATATATATATATATATATATATATATATATATATATATATATATATATATATATATATATATATACTTGTATCTGCACTTTTAAGTACAAATTATTCGTTAAGACATTGCCTAAAAGTACAACTTATACTTGTATATATCTGTAAAAATGTAGGAAAAGCATACGTAAAACCAGTGTTTGTCTTTAAATGATTTACTGTTGTAAACATTCATTATGAGAGACTTTTAAATTGAGAGATTGTGCGAAATTTCAAAAATTACAGAAAATTCATAGTAAAATGTTATACTGTCGCTGGACTAATTTGCCATGGACCGCACACCGGGTATTGCAGTTTATCGAGTACCTACTTTCCAACTAGAAGGAGCGGTATACAACTTTAGTCATCTTTGCTAACCAGTGGACCTTTACACTGCCTCATGCAATGTGGACCACACTGCCACATGCAATTCTTATATGTTGTAATTTTTTGAAGTACTCATTGACTGGACGCCGAAATAGTGTGAATGACCTACAACACAACCTTATTTCTTTTTGCGGATACGCTCAGTGTTGGATTCCTTCTAAGCAAAGGACAGAGGTAACACAACGTGGACACATTTAATTTTTCCGTCAAAAGGATTAACATAAACTATGTGTTTCGTGAAATAAAAGCTCAGAAACATATTTTTAATGTACACTGAGTTGTTAACAAATATACTTAAATGCTTAATAATGTGGATGTGTTGTATCTCATAACAAATATACTCAAATGTTTAACTATGTGGGTGTATTGTATTTCATAATAAATATACTCAAATGCTTCACTATGTGGATGTGTTGTATCTCATAACAAATATACTCATATGCTTCACCATGTGGATGTGTTGTATCTCATAACCAGTTTACTCAAATGCATAAGTGTGTAATGTGTTGTATCTCATAACAAACATACTCAAATGATTCACATTGTGGATGTGTTATATCTCATAACCAATATCCTCAAATGCTTCACTACGTGGATGTGTTGTGTCTCATAACAAATATACTCAAATGCTTCACCATGTGGATGTGTTGTATCTCATAACCAATATACTCAAATGCTTAAGTGTGTGATGTGTTGTATCTCAGAACAAAAATACTAAAATAATTCACATTGTGGATGTGTTGTATCTCATAACCAATATCCTCAAATGTTCACTATGTGGATGTGTTGTATCTCATAACAAATATACTCAAATGCTTAAGTATGTGGGTGTGTTATATCTCATAACAAATATACTCAACTGCTTAACGATGTGGA
Organism: Margaritifera margaritifera; assembly: GCA_029931535.1. NCBI lineage: Eukaryota > Metazoa > Mollusca > Bivalvia > Unionida > Margaritiferidae > Margaritifera > Margaritifera margaritifera. The sequence continues at coordinate 653,306 of JAQPZY010001574.1, forward strand.
TGTGTTGTATCTCATAACAAATATACTCAAATGCTTCACATTGTGGATGTGTTGTATCTCATAACCAATATACTCAAATGCTTCACTATGTGGATGTGTTGTATCTCATAACAAATATACTCAAATGTTTCACTATGTGGATGTGTTATATCTAATAACAAATATACTGAAGTGCTTCACCATGTGTATGTTTTGTATCTCATAACCAATATACTGAAGTGCTTCACCATGTGGATGTGTTGTATCTCATAACAAATATACTCAAATGCTTCAGTATGTGGATGTGTTGCATCTCATAACAAATATACTCAAATGCTTAAGTATGTGGATGTGTTATATCTCATAACAAATATACTCAACTGCTTAACGATGTGGATGTGTTGTATCTCATAACCAATATGCTTAAATGCTTCACATTGTGGATGTGTTGTATCTCATAACCAATATACTCAAATGCTTCACTATTTTGATGTGTTGTATCTCATAACAAATATACTCAAATACTTCACTATGTGGATGTGTTGTATCTCATAACAAATATACTCAAATGTTTCACTATGTGGATGTGTTATATCTCATAACCAATATACTCAAATGCTTCTCTGTGTGGATGTGTTGTATCTCATAACAAATATACTCAAATGCTTCAGTATGTGGATGTGCTGCATCTCATAACAATTATACGCAAATGCTTAAGTATGTGGATGTGTTATATCTCATAACAAATATACTCAACTGTTTCTCTATGTGGATGTGTTATATCTCATAACCAATATACTCAAATGCTTAAGTATGTGGATGTGTTGTATCTCATAACAAATATACTTAAATGCTTCACTCTGTGGATGTATTGTATCACATAAGCAATGTACTCAAATTTTTATGTATGTGGATGTGTTGTATCTCATAACAAATATACTCAAATGCTTCACTATGTGGATGTGTTGTCTCTCATAACTAATATACTCAAATGCTTCACTGTGTGGATGTGTTGTATCTCATAACCAATATACTCAACTGCTTCTCTATGTGGATGTGTTGTCTCTCATAACAAATATACTCAAATGCTTCACTATGTGGATGTGTTGTCTCTCATAACAAATATACTCAAATGCTTAAGTATGTGGATGTGTTGCATCTCATAACGAATATAGTCAAATGAGTAACTATGTGAATGTTGTATCTCAAGAACGTCAAATAATCTAATGGTTGTATTATCCAGAGTTTACTTCAAAGTTAAATTTTAACGGAAAGTAATGTAAATCAAAGTAATGTAAATCAAAGTTAATGTAAATCAAAGTAATGTAAATCAAAGTAATGCAAATCAAAGTAATGTAAATCAAAGTAATGTAAATCAACGTAATGTAAATCAAAGTAATGTAAATCAAAGTAATGTAAATCAAACTTGGTTCTGATAATGATTAAACGTCTGCATAAAGTAGATAAAATTAAAACAAAGAGTAAAGCAGACTGAAATATTGTGGATAGTAGTTCAAGGTACATGTAGTCTCATGCGTGTTGAATATGGGTAATGATTTATTGCATTATTCACCCACATTAACTTGTTCCGACTCTTTTGCTTACATTTTGAGTATTACCACATGGACGCCCACTGAACAAAGCTTTCCGTTCTTGGCAGACATCATAATATGCTTTTAATGTCATAAATATATCCATTTCTAAAATATTTTCTAATGGAAATCTTTGCAGGGGGAGGTAAATAGCATAAAATCTTTAAGGATAACTGGGTATTATTCTAAAATTTGGCAAAAATCCCTTTCATTTACTTAGTATTACCCAATTAAAAAACCATTACCTCAGTCTTTTCATTTTCCTCTGAGCTTAATATGACTTGGTAAGAGTGAGTGTAATGGTTGTATTTATAAATCTTTGATTAAGCTTTCGTATATCAACATTTGGCGAAGAACCCGCTTATAACGAAATCGAGATTAGGCCAAAAGAAAAAATATGGTAGGTTCAGGTTACCCGACCGACCCTAGTGTTTAGCCTCCGACGGTACCGTTTTTGTTTTTTTTTCGCTTACAAAAAAAAAAAAATTCTCCGAGTCGCCAACCCCGTCTGTGACGATGACGATTTGTATCGAATTAGACTATACCAAGTAGCAATCGGAATACTCGGTTGTATTCACTCGTTTGCTTGTAAAACGGACATGCGCAGTGATGAACAATAAACAACATGGCGTGTGGAAGAAGTGTCCGTTCTACTCTACTCGCTGTGAAGCTTAATAAATGCTGTCAAGGCAACGGTGGCAATTATTTATTGTCAGTGAATCCTGATTAGACATTCATGGACCTGTTTCAATCAAAATACACAGTCTTCAGCCCGAAAGAAGACCGGATGCTCTGTTCGGTTTCACCGACAACTGCAGACAAGGACGGATACTAAGTTAGAAATGTCCCTATAGTATGGGCCCGTTCCATTTTGAATCGTACACCACCTTCAGTCTTCGAAAGTATTTACCTGGGCCACTTACTATCCAGCTGAGGATTATTTAATCCCTTTATACCTTACTCAATTTAAAACCAAACCTTGTTCCGTCTGTGCAAACTTTTTAATTTGGAAAAATAAAGTTGTTAACGGCGAGTGCAATGTTAAAAAAATACTATTTATTGTACAAGCACAGCCTAATACCCGTTGTAAGGTGCATGGTTACGATGCGGATCCTCGCGCAGGTAAATGTAAAAGTCGGTAGATTTATACTGTATAAAACGTGCACAATACCGCTATAATCAGTACAATTAATTACAATTACAATACATATCACAGTTTGAAGATTTGTAATATTTTAGTGCCGAAAAAAATATCTTGTTCTTTCTGTATAAATTCTATGAACTGAATCGAAAATAGCCAATAAAGAATTAAAATAATATAGATTATTATACTAAAACATAGTGACCTGGCGGTGTGATCTTTCAGTTGAATATTTCATTAGGCCCCAGTCCACTCGAGCAGCGGGTATTTCATGTGTTTTTACTTATGAGGAAAAAGCGTATGGTATTGCAAAAACGCGAGAGAAAGACAGATAAACAAATGCAGAGACCTTCATCAGCTTCTTTTTTCATGTATGATGTCGCTATTTTTGACTGCTTATCTAGATTACATGGTATATGTTTACCCAAGTTTTGGTAATGAAGAATGAAATTAGCTGTTTCAAAACACTCTCTAGTGGTTTCCGTAACCTCTCCAGGGAGATATTAACATAAATTCCTTCATCGTTGATAACTCCTTGTGTAAGCTATCAAGATACTGCCAAGGGACTAAATTATACTAACCTACAGCTTCTGGGGTTATTGATCCAAGTTACATTTTTTCCTGAGTGTCTTACATGTATTTTACATAATATTGCATTATATACGGTGTCAAAACTCCCAAGCCTGGAATTTATTGCCTTTTACTTAATATGAATTTGTACCGTGTTAGCCTCATATCATTACACAATAATTGACTTAACCTCATATCATTACACAATAATTGACTTAGCCACATATCATTACATAATATTGACCTTACCTCATAACATCACAAAATAATTCACCTTACCGCAGAAGACCTTTAACTCCTGCTACTTCGTTACGGCTAAAACACGGTATTGGTGCTGAAAGTAGTCTCACTCACTTAAAAAATTGAAATGTTTGATAGAACATTTCAATGAAGCTCATTATATACCCTAGGGTGTCCCCTAGTCAGATCAAGTTAGATTTAGCTTGAACATGCATGCAATTTTGTTTAACCATTATTTCAATTCATTGGTATAACAACAGTTACAGACACTACACTTGGTGTATAACATGCAAGAAAAACAGCATGAAAACTTTAAAACTTTATTTTTTTTCACAGTAACATCAGTAACAGGATATCAACATTTAAAGTAAACAACATAACTGGAAGTGGTAAACAACTTAATAACAAAATCAAAACATCTATGACAAAGGTATCACTAAGAAAAAAAACCTAACCATGAAACTTTTGCATAACAAACATAAAAGACATAGAATAATCTTATTTAGGCATTTATCTAACACCAAGAAGAATATTTAAACAAACAAAATCATTAATACTGGCCAAAAGTATTGCAAACTTCCATAAGAGTCAGAAGTACATTGTCCATAAAATTGGTTACAGACACTACAAAACTATAGCATTTCAATACAGCTGCAGAACCATACATATCTCCATAAAATTCACTTCAAAAATAATTCAACATGAACACATTGACTAGAATTATTCATTAAATGAATGTTGATTAGTTAATAAAATGATAAAACCACATTGTAACAGGTATATGTCCAATACTTGTGTTAAAATTATGAACTGGTAAATAGCACTTGAAAGTTTAATACTAAATAGTGTTTGTAAGAGTAAAATATTGAAGTATAATGAATGTTCAATATATCATAGTCACTAAAGTATTGTTCAACCCAAGGTGCTGACTCAAACACAGACCCATATGTGATTGATCTTAAGGTTACAGACACTACACATTAAACCTTGACTTTATATTGTCATTTCAAATAGAAGTGCTTATGATTTTTTTTCCAGATTTGACTTGAGCTTAGACAATTCAGCTGCATTAAACTTGAAATGACCCCTTTCATTGACTATTTGTGGAGCTTTTACCCTGTACAAGATAGCATCTAGAGCCTCTTGTGAATAATCATCTTTTTCAGGCCAAACATACATGTTGCCAGACTTTCTCATGTATTTAAGTCTAACTTCGTTATGAAGAATGTCTATTACTTCTGCTAAGTATACATCTAGAGGTCCCTTCTTTGGCTTAAGTCCTACAGCAACAAATTCTCCAGGGTGGTATTTCTCTATTGGTTTCTCTGTGTTGGTTGGTGCTTTTTTGTCAACTTTGATCTTCTTTGTCACAATGTTTTGTCTTTCTGTTGACTTCCGTTTCTTATTAGGCTTTTCGCTTGTTGCTGAGTTATGATCTTTCTGGTTACTTCCTTGTTTTCTTTTCTTGTCATTATTTTCTATTGTTGATGGATTCTTGTCTTTAAGTTGTTTTCCTTTCTGACTTAAATTATCTTTATTGAGTACTAACTTTCTCATTTCCCAGGCATTAACATTTTCGCTGAAGTTGCATCTCCCGTCAACCTTCATGCATTGCTCACAATAACAGCTCAGATTTCTTATGCTCAGTTCATAATCATTGCTTCCTGACTTTACAGCATGTAATTTTCTTGTACCTTGCAGTGTTTGCACATCAGTTTCTTCTCTATTTCTCTCAACATCTTTAACAAGGATGAACTCCCTTCTCGAAACTGTTTTAGCTTCATTATCTGTATTTTCCATTTTCAGTTTCTCTGTACAGAAATGATATACATCTTCTGCACAACCTATCACCTTTCTATTGCTGATTACAGCTCTGTAGCAAGCATTCTTGACTGTCGCACCGAGACCATCGCAAACACTCTTTCCATGTGATGTTTCGAAATAATTTCGTGTTACAGATGGCTTTTTCCTCAGACTTATGTCAGCAAAGGCTTTCTTCCCCTTATACTGGGCAGCACAGCCATCTGTCCACTCATGGATCTCCTCTACTTTCACACCTTTCTTCTTCAGAATTTCTATAGCTTTGTTCTCAAAAGTGATAGCTAAGTCTGCATCATGTTTGGTTTCTTCACTGATGCCAATAATGGCATGCTTTATCTTGAATTCTTTTTCTCCCTGTTTTTCTGTATAGTAACACATGATTGGATGTATTGTAACTTGGTTCCTGTCGAAGAATCCAGATTGTACTTCACTTTGAAAAACACACCCATAGTTCTCACTAAAGTCCATGACCATAGCAATAGAACCCTCACCAATTCTATCAACACAAATTCCCATCTGTTGCTGTTGCCATTTGGCCTGAAAACGTGCTCTGGATACTCTTGCATGTCAGTTTCTAAGCATGTAATTAATGTTTTTATGTCTGTTTCTTTAGGCACACAGGAGACGCAACGCTTTACTTTATCATCTTTTGCTATTTCTATACTTTCCCATTGATGCCATGATATCTGCCTGTCACTATACTTTTCAACAAATGGTTTAAGGTAACTCTGCAAACATTTCACACCGCATTGTTTGCATTCTCTTCTTAAACATTTAATAGCTGGATTGGTGTCGTATTTACAAAAAGTAGCATCACTTAAGCTTTTCTTATCTACTGAAATTTCATCCAAATCTCCATTTTCTTTCACTGCTTTTTTTACATTTGTTAGTGCCTCACTTTTTAGGGCCACGTTACAGCACTTTTGGCATAAGCATGATCTTCTGCTTGTTTCAGACACCTTTTTAACATTCACTGGTTTCAATTTAGAAAATGAAGTTAATCCTATTTTGTGACTATGGTTCCTTAACTTGTAGTCTTTGTAGGCTTCTTCTAATGTCATAGTCATCACATGTTTTTGAAGTATTTCTTTTTGACCACCTTTTCTTACTTTCACAGTTTCACGTTTATTAGGCACTTCCCTACTGATTTCTGGACTTAGAAAAAAATCTTTCACAGATTTCTTTAATGGAGAGTTAAGTGCATCCCTTCTTCTTTTTCTTTGTTTCGTCTCCCACCATGTAGAACTAGGTTTTTGCCCTTTCACTGATACTTTGAAATACTTTTTTAGTCTGTGTCTTTTATATTTCTTCAGTAATGCGTCACAAATGATGTTGTATGCATGTTTCTTTGCACCCCCTTTCCTTGTTTTCACTTCTGAAATGCTCTCTGACACAGATTGTATAACAGTATCTGTCAATTCAAGTTTTTTTTCTGCAATCCGGTGTCATTATCATTATATTCCTATTTAGAAACTTTGATGTTGATGGAGATTCAATTAATTTACTTATGATGACTGCTTTTCTCTTTGGGGTATTTGGTAATACTTCCTTTACCTTTTTTAATTGTCTGTACAGAGTTGCTTTAGGTAACACTTTATTCATTGGTGAATCTCTGGCTGACCCAGTATTTCCTATTTCACAATCAGTCTGAATACACTCTTGCTGTATACTTTCATTCAGTTTGATACGCATTCTCCATGCTTGGGTTCTTTTCACAGCTTCTTTCTTCTTTCTACTTAATTCAGCAGTTTTCGGACTTCTTAAATCAACACTCTTATTAACCGATATTGCCAGGGCTGCTTTTTCTTTCTTTTTCTGGCGATACCTTTTCATTTCTTCACGTTTTTTCCTTCTTAATTCTTGTTGAAGATTTGAATCGGAAAGTGATTGCTGTTTTTTTAGTAGTCTTGCATCTTTTCTTCTTTCTCTATCAACCCTTTTTAGCTCCTCATGTTTCACCTTATTTTCCCTCTGTTTTTTTCTCCAGGCTTGTACCTTTAGCCTCGTCTTCTCCCTTCTAGCTTTAATCTTCTGTTCATCTTCTTCTGGCTTATCTTTGCTTCCTAAAAGCAAACAACTTCATTCTCATTTTTGTTCCTCTATGTATACGGATGAAATTTAGACTTTACAAAACATACTTGTAATGAGTACGCAATATGCTTTCATACATAAGCAAACTGGAATAACCTGTAGATTCTTAAAGAAAAGTATCTGATTGAAAAAGAAATAGCATAAAACCTGATGATTATTCAATGTTCTAGCATTTACAATGATTGCACACTTTCCTTAATAATGTAAACAACAGTCGGGTCAATTCACATGTCTAGTAGTGTCTGTAACCATTTGACAATATCAGCAATGTATCCAATACTAAGTCTGAGCTCATTGAATTCTCATAATATTTCTGTTTGAATTTACTAGTCTAATGATATGGAATGCAAAAATACTCAGTTTCAATTGCATATTGTAAGAAATCACTGAAAATGTTGCCTGTTATCAGAAATCTAGATGAAAGAAACTATAAATATACCAAAATATTACAAATTGCAGACAGACAATATGTCAAAATTTAGCCTTACACATCAATACTGTAATAGGAAACATAATTTGGCTTCATTTTTTTAAAAAAAAACAGGGATAAAGTCATAGACAGTATAAAAAGGGGATATTGGTTACAGACACTACAATTTAAGAGTGTGGTTTACCATTCAATACAAACTTACCAGAGTTGTTCCCAGAGGTTTGCTTTTGTCGTCTTCCCATGTCTTAGGGATGTACCATGGTAAAGAACAGAAAAAGTAATTAGGCAGCTTCTTCTAGGATAAGAAATTCAGGTTACATTGTCTTGTAGTAAATTACTCAAACAGACAGTGCTGCAAGAATGATGCAATATTCAATCAAGAGAGTTATTGCATCACTTTTTTGCTCTTGGCTGCAGAGGTAAATAGATGATGCAACATTACATCACATAAGATGGAACTTTCTATTGAGAAAAACAATGTTTTAATGACAAGTAGAACAATACTTTTATCTTTCATTTTTATACCTGTTTGTGTAGTGTCTGTAACTTTTTTTATTGAGTTGCTGTTTTTTAATGGTACAATACAGCACCACCAATTTTGGCCAACTTGGACATCACATGGATACACATGAGCCTTTGTAGGATTTATACTTTTCCATAATGAAACAACAAAATTATTGCCATATAAACTTGTAAAGGTTACAGACACTACAAAATTTAGAACTGGAAAGTTTGACAAAGAACAAGCTCTCAATCGAATATCTTGGCTAGCCATGTGATTTAAATGGTTTTACTACTTATTATAATATAAAGTCGAGTTCTAGATGTCAATAAAAGTTATAATGAATGTTATTTTGTACAAAATGTTGGCATATAACAACAGATTAGTGTTTGAATTTCAGTGTTGAAACAAAACTTCTACTGATGGTATTTTGCTTATAAAATCCATAATATTTTACCGATTTCTTTAATTCAAGAAGCAATATTTGCAGGATAGAATTCCGCATAAAACCAGACCAATAAATGCATAATTTCAGTATGATATTTAGAGAATTCTCTATTTTATATTCAAGCTTTTTTCGAGTGAGACTACATAACTGTCAAAAATGGCCATTTTTAGAGCTTGTTTCCATGCATATCTCAACAATGGGTTACACTAACCTCTTGAAATTTTCAGGAAAGTAAGAGAGGTATATGCCAGGCTTACCAATCTTTAAAATTGGTTCATATCTTGTTTAATTTTTCTATTTCATGCATATAACATGAAAATTCCTTTATCAGCAACAATACCGTGTTTTAGCCGTTAGCATGTTTATTTTTATATTTATTACAAATTTTAATTAAATTTTCAAGTATGTCGGTGCTGAAAACACTAAGTTTAAGTCATAAATTTTATTAAATTCGGCCCATAATTTTGTAGATACTTATGTGCGATATTAATATATAATTTACAAAAGCTCTGTATAGCTTATGTTATGTGTTATACCTGATTTAAAATTTACCTGGCTTGACTTGAATTCAAATAAATCACGGTCAGTTGTTTAAGTTTCTAGTGCATGTGCAGTTAATTAGGTCCTATTAGCAGTCACTGCTGATGCATGATTGGTCAATTCTTGTCTGCGGTGGACAGGTAAGTTGAGTGGCGGCAAGGTCAGTTGTTAGTAGGTGGCACGTAAGAGATACTTAAAGATGTGCCAGGCATTTTACGATCGTCATTTTCCCAATTCTATCCATGAAAATATGAATAATTAAGATTTACGAATCAAGACTGGATCTGTACCATGATTTCAAAAAGGTTATAAGACCATACGCACTTTTACTTCAACTTAATTGAAATATATTGTATTGCCTTATGGTGAAGAACATGAACTTGGGATGCTAATTCTCCAACTTATGTAAAGCCCTTTAACTAAAAAACACGATTAGTATATATATATATATATATATATATATATATATATATATATATATTATATGACAGAGAGAGAGAGAGAGAGCGTCAAGCGTATTTCCTATAAATAATAATTATTCATATTAAGAAGCAATTTCACTCTCTTTGATGAAATTTTGCACAGATTAACATTTCGAATAAATTTCTGGTGATGGACCACATAGTGATTAAATTTCTAATAAATAATTAAATGCTGTTTCAGGTGCCTCGCCACAATTTCATAACTTTTATTGATTTATATGACTGACCAAAAAATATTTATTTTGTCTGCTACAGTTGTTTCTAATTCTTGTGCGACGCACATTTTAAAATGTTTTACTTAGCATGATCTTGAAGTAATGCTATCACTTGAACATGTGAATGATTGTTTCTTTTAATAACAGATTTAACGAACACAGCTAAAATCTTAACCCCAAAACAGCTGGTTATCGACCTTTGTGTCTAAGAATTTTTTTAAAACTAATTGTAAATGATCCAGCCTGTTTCAGCAGGTTTATTGCGTGCGATTTTTGTGACATCAGCTGTAATCAATCTTCAGAAATGCACGTGATGTTTGAGTACAGGTATTTTTGTGCTTTAAATCATTTTTGTGGGTGTTTGTTACATAATTTATGTATTTATTAATTGAGCATGCAAGTATATTGGTCATACACATTTTTGCTGTGTGCAGACATTTGCCAGAGTACTTGGGAAAGACTTTAAACCATTTATTCAAACTCATGCCCCTCCCCCTCCCCCATGCTCCGGCAAATATTTGCACACAACAAAGCGTTAATGACCCCTATAATTATGTACTGGATCTATCACCCTACCTTATACATTTGTATTGGCACAAGTGAGCCAAATGGTACGAAAATTTATGTTTGTTTTTTTTTCTTCTGGAAGTTATGGGTGCATAAAATACTGTTTCTAGTGGAATCACGTTGAATAGTTAATTTGTTGATTAGATTCCGTTCCTGTCAATATAAAATTGAATTATTAGACCTAAGTCAAATTTTCTTTAACAGAATGGCAAGAAAGAAACTACTATAAATACGCCACTTTTTAAAATTAATTTTAATTTTATTATTACACGTGTATAAAGTATAGCCGGTTCTTTTTTACGAAGCGGTGAACTTAATTTTCTTTACATATCTTCAAAGCAAACAGAGCACTTAACAAAATTTCAGATTTTTATTTGTACAATACATATGTATATACAATGTATTTTGCCCATCTTTTAATAAAGCATAGAATCAGATCTACGCAAAGCTATGCAGGTTATGTTAATTTGGGCTGCGCCACCACAGAAATGTTTTGCCCACCCTTTGATATTATTTTCGTAAAAGACAGCGGCTCTTATATATTGCGTATCCGCCCCTTAATAAACTATTACTTATATGAAAATAGGCCAGATCTTTTACATTTTTTCCAAGTTCCATCTTGACCTTGATGTTCTTGTCAGAAGTTCTTGTACACTTCTTGGCTTTCATAAGTATATTCACCTGGTAAACTTAGAGTGCGCGCACGGTATGGTGCTTTTACTGCTCATACTGTTGGAAATGTATCGGTACAAGACAAAATCATCGCACAGAATTCTTGTCTCCTTGTCTTCCCCCACCCCCCCCCCCAAAAAAAAAAAAAAAAAAAAAACAGAAACAAAAAGCGGCTTACCTTTTCAGACTGCGCGCTGATTTTATCTTTCTTCAGAATTGTCTAATAATAGCACTTACTGCTTCTCTTTTTTCCCATGAGCATTATGTGTGCAACTTTTATATTTACCCAGAAACTTCTAATTGTGTTGTGTTTAAATGCAAGGAAGAGAATAATACAAATAATATATTTGATTCATTTTTTATTATAAAATTCACTGTGATTTTTGCAAGGGAAAAAGCTCATATTTGTGATCGTGAATTAAATAATTGCTCGCCGCTCAAGTGTGTTATTTTTCCCGATCAAAAGGCAATATGTAGCTAAAAAGCAGTCTCGTATTACATTAGCATTATGAGTATTTACATGTACTCACATCGTAGTCTATGATTAATATGAATTTTGTTATATCCAGTAACCTATATGAACGATTTCTGTTTACAAATGATAGATTTCTATTCTATAACAAATAGTGTTAATCAGCATATATCAATATACTGCATATTATGAGAAAATAAACGAACCATTTGCATTGATACTGGTGATTGTGTTACAAATGCGCTCTATATAACTGTTATATAACTATATAACTCCCGAAATGAATCTGATCAGAGCTATATATTATTTGTCACTTCGTTTTGTTCGTCTGTCCGTCCGTCAGAGATTCTTGTAGGGGCAACTATTTGAGCAGCGTCGATGAATTTTGCTAGAACTTTGTTGACGTTTTAACTATGACCTCTAGTTGTGTATATTATTCAGTAGCTCAATTCTTACGATTTTTGTAATTGTCAAATTTCAATTTGTGTTGCATGAATACATTTTCTAGTCTTTAAAATCTTATCTTTCTAAATTTTCAGATATCTTCTCAGACAAAAATGTCATAGAGTTCCGATTGTCCAAAGATACCAAAGGCAAAGTACTGGACGTAAAAAGCGCTAACATTCTCATTCTTGTGAAATACCCCAAACACCTGAGACAAGCCGAGATGCAAAAACGAGGCAAGCGAAGGGGTCGAATTGTCCGTCTGTCCGTGCATAGTGTGGATCATAACGGTCAACCTGATCATGAGTTGGCTTCAGCAGAATCGCAAGTACGAAGAACCAAGTGGTTAAAACTTAGTCTGCCACATGATTTTATTCAGAGTATGGTAGAATCAGAAGAAAAAGCACTTAGGGTGTATATTTCATGTGATGGATGCGGTCGAGGCGCAGAACTCGTTCTTGTCCATAAACGCAGAAGAAAGCGCAGAAGGCTTGCTAAAGGCCATGATAGGCAGAAAGTATTGAACAAAAGAAGACCATGGTTGTACCTTCACACAAAAATCAAAACGTTTCGAAGATACAAAAGGAATACTGAGGGCTGTCCTCGTAAGGCCATTGGCGGATGCTGTAAAATTCCATTTATAGTTGACTTTGACGCGATCGGCTGGAGTCATTGGATTGTGGCGCCAACGAGCTATCGAACTGCTTTTTGTCAAGGAAGTTGTTCCGGTGCTCTACACGGTGTGATGGGTTCGCAGACCACACCGACGAATATGTCCGCCATTGTCCTAGATGAACAGTTTAGAAACATTACATGTCAAGCTGTAAAGAAGAAACCATTGCATCTGCTTTATTTCAATGACGAAGGCCAGTTTCTGACTCGAGTTTTGTTGGATATGATTGTCACCCGTTGTGGTTGCAGATGAAATATCGTGTGATTGCAATTTTAGCTACAGTGAGATAGAAGATCAATCAAGGAGAATATTTTTCATACATTAAACCCTGTCTTGGTGGTGACCTCCATATAAAAGACACCTGCTTATTAAGGACAACATTTATAGATCCCTTTCAATGGCTTCGCTTTCATATTCAAACTCAGGGAGAGGACACTTATAGACCTAGCCTGTTGCCCAATCCCGACTTAGTAGAAATTGAATAAATCTTCAAGCTCTGTGTAAAGTACACTTTCCCCACAAAGGACGAATTTTTATGTGGTACCATTAGTGTCTTTTAAAGACAGTTCTTCACTGCATTTTATTCATTGCTAATGAAACAATAAATTTGTTTTATTTTATACTGAAATGCAAGGAAACATCTATGGTGTAATTTGTAGAAAAGACCTTCTTTCTATGTCTGGATATTAAAACACGTATAAATAATGACATGAGATTAAGAGACCATTATTTGTATTGGAACTTTTCTATATTTGCTATGGAGGTTTTAGAAATTCATATTTAGCATAAAATCTTATCAATAAGATTTTTCCGAGAAAATATATACATGTATTTCAACGGACTTAATCAACTAGAGATTATAAATTAATCTCAAATGGTTTCTTTTAACCAGAATCTTCCATGTGATCAACCACGAAACTCATGAAATACTATTATGCTTTTACTTCTATTGAAATGCATATGACCGCTATAGGTTGCATTGGACCAGATAAGATATCTAAATATGTGAATGAACAATTTTAAAACCTCCTCTAATACAAACTAGATGCACCATCCACTGGGGAAAAAGTTACAAATTTATGTTTCAATATTAAACATAATGTTAAGAGGTTAAATTTACATGCATGCTTACTTACACACATACCTACCTACCTATCTGCATACATACATACATACATACATACATACATACATACATACATACATACATACATACATACATACATTTGTGCCATCGAATGGAAAAAAATCAAATTCCAGTATTGTGCTACTGTCACAAGGTTTTATTATCATTTTCAAATTTTTTAAAAATTACACATATCAGCCATTCAGTTTAGCTGATTTGCTCTTAATCCTTAAAATTTAATTTCAGACTTAAAGTTCACTGTGACAGAAACTCTAATCTTTTATACTACATAAATGACAAGCAGTCCAGAACTAAATGATAAAGACAGTATCGGATGTCTTCTTAAAATTTGCAGAGTGAAATAGAACATTATAAACAAATAAAAATTTTACATTTATTTAATGGCGATCTGTTTTAGTCTATGTACTCTGTGCATGTATAGACATGTATGTCTATAAATCCGATCAATTTTGTATGCCTTCTCTTGTTAGTCTGTCATATGGCTTTGATATTGTGTTCAACGATTTGTTTGCCATTTGAACTATGTTGTGATTGAATGATTGGATAATTTCTAGTTAATCTCTGCTTAATTCTAATTCGATTTCAAGATTTTCTACTTTATTCATTAATCTTAGCAATGCTACACCCAAAACATTAAATCCATGTTTGTAGAATGAAGCTTGGTAAACCATCAAAAGAAACATGTTCATCTGTGTGCCCGGTGTCAGTGTGATGTATTCAAAAGATTCATTTTTAGCCTTTCATTTCAGAATTATCAACCAATCCGTCTTATGTAGATATTTAGCTATTTCACTCATTTCCATCAATCTCTTAAAAAACACAAAATCAAGATTTGTTCCATTTGTTTTCAAAAATGCCGTGGGTAACACGTGATTTATATTTTTAATGTTTGCTGGATCGCCTATTACGGATTCATTAGTTCTTTCAACTTGTTTTAGTCATTTTCTTTTTCATTGATTTTTCAGTGAGTTCTTCATTCTAATTGGCGTCTTCTACAGCGAAGTGTCCCGGAAAGCCAACAGAGCCCCTGCTTTACACATTAACATAAATTTTATTTTTAAATTTCTTCGCGTTTCTAAATGGAGTCATTTTTAAATGCTCTCCGTAATTCTCTAGTAATTAGGAAACGTTCAAAATTAGTGACAGTTTATAATTTTTCGTGGTGTCTGTGATATTTGGATTCAAGTTATACCATTCCACAAAGCGTGTCCTTAACTTCGGATATATTTATATGTTTTCAAATTTGTATGTATTGCTTTGAAATGTAATTTTTTGGTAACATTTATCAGTTAAAATAACCGTAAGATAATGTGTTTACGTTGTCAACAAACTCTTCTGTCCTATTGAGTAAAACCATTTATTCATGCTGTACATCTCATGATTGTATGATATTACTTGACTAATTTCTTGGTAATTTTCATCGTGGCTAAATAAACAAACACATAGAAAAATAATAAATCTGGTTATGTTTTATCACGCAATTATTTCATATTGCGTTGCAAATTTTGTTTTATTTGTGATCAGTCCTAAACGAAAAGAGTTTAGATCTTAAACCACAAAACTCTTTTATTGGTTTGACATTTAGCACATCCATGAAAATTTCAGGACTCTTGTTTGTTTACTTGTGGAATTTTAAAGCACGTAGTCCTTCGAGACAATAATCCACCAGTAATCACTGTATCATAGAACTTTACGCTATTCTCCATGTCCTTATGAACGTTCTCAGTTTCAACGAGTATACACAATAAATCTTGTAAGCTACTTCAATAGCTTTAACACAGTAAAGCCACCGTAAATAGGTTTGACTAATTCAACTTTCTCATTTTTCATAATAACCAAAACCAAACTCTTCGTCGATTAAATTGTTCGCTAGCGAATGAAAGATCTTAATGCCAATTCGAAATCTTCATTCGTACATATTTTTACAGTTGTCCTTTTCCGCAGGTTTTCCATTTGTTCGCCACATACACTTTTATTCAACAATTTGGAAACAAAATCGTTAGTCGATTTCTCTTTCAAAGTTGTATTGAGCTCTATGCAGGACTTTAACCACAGTTGTTCTTTTAAAAGGATAACTTTGTGTACATTTTCTCAGTTTTAGTCCCAACTGTGGGTACAACTTAAAATTTTTGCAATGACTCACATAATTTTTTTTTCACATACAACTTACACAGTAATTTGTGTACAGATGGTTTCGTTCTTTTCCAATCTTCAGTAAGTTTCTTTTGAAGTTGTGACATTTCTTCGAGAGGTACTACCATCTTTTCGGGTGCTGCAGAATAGTCATTCAAATACTTGTGTAACTCTTTCGTTATTTCCAAATCAACCTCTAAAATGTACTCTGTCATTGTCAGCCGTTATAATTGTTAGATTTTGTCTATCCATCTAATGTTGTTGTTGTTGTTGTTTTTTGTCTGTTTGTTTGTTTGTTATTTTTTACGCGCATGTATTTACACATTGCTTCTTCATAAAAGTTGTTTATAACTAGGTACATGATGAAGGCTTCGGTTTGAACTACTCGAACTCACCGTTTTTTTGTTTTTTTGTGTGTGCAATATTGGTGGTTAGCTTCGGCATATCGAAGTGATATCATAATAATTCCTCCTCGTATTACACTCTTGATGATCTGGAAGATGTTATTGCCCGACAATAGTTCAAGCTCTAAGCCGGTTAGCTTCAAGCAAGTGCCATCAGCTAAACCGGCAGCACTGAAACAGTGAGCAGGGTCGACTTTCTAATTTTTTATACCAACGTTCCTAAACTCTTCAAAAATGTCACACAGCACCAACGTATATCTTTTTACGTAATAGTCATGAAGGTCACCCAATGTCTTTAGATTAAGATGCTCCATGACATTCTGAACATATTTATAATGGTCATTTGAGATGTTCGAGTTGAACAGTGATGAGTATAGTTTTTTTTCTATCTGAGGAATAGGTGTTTCATTAAGCCTTTCAAAGCGATCCATGTATTTGTATGGGTACATGTCTTTCTTCAAAAAATTCGGTTGCATATTTGAAAACTGTTTAATTGTTTCTGTGAATTATTCATCGCTAAGAATTTTTACCAATTATTCCAACGATTGCCACATGCATCTAAAGCTACTGTCAAACCTGATCATTCTTTTAACCTTTATTAATTCTCCTCTTTCATGAAGCTATTGACTGTGAAATCCTTGCTGTATGAAATATATTTCTTGTATCAATTTTTTTTCTTCATCAGAATCACCTCTAAATTATTCCTTGATAAACAAATGACCGTCATAACCGGGCAGATTGTGAATGAAAACCGGAATGAAGTTTAAATATCTTAAATTTGAATTACAATTATTATTAGCAGGGCCTCAATACGTGCCTCTTAAATGATAGTGATATATATAGTTCAGGATGAGTTTGTCATAGAAATGGCATAGCTAGTTGAGTTAAAATGGCTTTCTCCGCATATAATATAAGTTTTCCATTCTTAGGTTTCAAATCTAGCTATACTAATTTTATAATTTTTAATAAAGCGTCGCAAAATACGTGAATACAAACAGTACCTCTGTAAACTATTGGCTTGTAGCTCCTATCTATAGATTTATAGGTATAAACAGAAGCCAAATGGAACATGCTTTGCTTTTTGTGCGTGTTGTCAATTTTATAACTTGTATATTTAGTCGACATGCAGTAAACGTTGCAATAAATTTGAAATGGAACCTTTCACTTATGTTGACAGTTTTTAAATTTAACAATAGAACACTCTTTAGGCATAATGTCCATCGTGCTCCCTTCATTGTGACATAATCTATCATGCTCTGAGAATTTTTTCAAACTTATTAAACAATGAACGCACATTTTTCTAATGAACAAAATCAATTCAGTCGCATAAAAAAGGCATTTGTTATCGTCATTTTATACGTTAACACATGCTTTTGTTTTATTTGAGTACCCAATCGGATAAACTGTTTTGTGCGGTTCCCTTGAGCGGCTCATATTTGACTGCACTCAAGATTAGATATTCGATCTTATCAAGTATAAATTTTGTGCTATTAGTGATCTTTTGGTAAAATGTTGTATAAATTTCATCCTATGGCGAATCGATGACAAAATTATTATTTTGTTTTGTCATGATGGCTTGTAATGAGTAACTGTTGCTTCTGTTCACTGCATGTCTGTTTTTGTTCACCTTCTTTTAAGGACAATCATCTGTCTAACTGCCAGTACAAGTTAAACGAGTGCCAATTGTTGTTTTTTTTATATTTTTTTTGTTTAGTTTCATGGCAGTAAATTTCTTCACGCGTGGTTCAACCTGACTACAAATTATGCATATGTCCTGGTTATTTCCACCGAAAAATGTATGTTACCAATACTGATCCTTTACTTTTAAAAGTAGTTAGATCGTGTAATAAGTTTTGTGGCATTCGATGTTACCTAATTCGTTGCTTACGTTGTTGCCTACGAAGTTTTTGCTTTTGTGTTATTTCAGTTTGCTGCTTTTCTTTCGTTTGAAGTCGAAATTCCTTTTGCCTTGCTTGGCTTTGTTGTAATATCCTGCTTTTTGGCCTAAGACCTTACGCTTTGAACAGTCCTTTTAATTTCTGAACCTGTTTTACTGTTCTTCACGTATCTCTCTAACATTCTTCAAGTATCTCTCTAACACCACTAGTAAATAATGACCGGTGTGTTACCCTTCGTACATAAATTGAAGGCGCATGGTCACTTTAAGCGAGTACGTGAAAAGTTCACCAATTGTCAGTCTACGTGATCCATATTTTGTTTCTATGTACACACGGTCAACATGTGTACCAACATGATTTGACGTCATCTATGCTAAGGAAGTTATTGATGTATTTAAAAACAATTTGTTTCAATGTTTGCTTTGGAATTAGTCAAACTTTCAACTTGATTATTCGTATCTTTTAAAACTCCTAATTTACTTAGCAAAATGTTTTTCTATATTTTTAGGTTAGAATTTGTTAAACTTTCAACTTTATTATCCATGGATTTTAATCCTTCTAATTTATTTAGCAAAAATTCTTTCAATATGTTTAAGTCAGCATTGGTCAAGCTTTCAACCTTATTATCCATATCTTTAAACCTTCTAATGTATTTAGCAAGCATTGTTTAATTATGTTTACGTTAAATGGCACAATGCTATCAGATTCTAATGTAGTTAGCAGGGATTGTTTAATTATGTTTACGTTACATTTGTCAAATGTTAAATATTTTTATTCTTAGCTTTTAAACATTCTAATTTATTTAGCAAAACTTTTTAATATTTCCAGGTTAGAATTCATGAACAAATCAAATATTGAGTCCAACTGTTTCAACACAAACAATATGAGTGTTTTGTTTTAATTAATTCCTTTTATTTAACATTTATTTATTGTGCATCTTTGACTTTAACTGTTCTCTCATAAAATGAATTGTTACATTTCTTCCGTATTTGCACGGAGCGGCTATCTTGTCATGTTCCAATCTATTTTTCCTATGGCACTCAGCTTTTAGTTTATTTCGCACATTTAGTATACCTCAGTCATCCATCTTTCCTTTTCTCAGATTCATGCGGAAATGTATATACAATGCACTGTCTACAAGCTAACTAGTTTTTTTTTTTTTTACACAAGAGTTGGTAATCATCGTCATCATCGGGAACAATTGTATTTGTATCAACAACCATGACATATATTTATTTGTTAAAAAATTCTTAAATATCAAACAAACTAGTGACCGAAAGTGACTAACACAATTTTCTTAGGTGACTTCGTGAAAGAGTGACTATTAGTGACATTCAGTGACTTTAATGACCTATAGTAACGTCAGTACCTACTTAAGTAACTAACTTGTCCTCTACATAAATAATAAGAATACTAAATAATTGCTCTTATGGCTCTCACTCTTCAAGAGACATGTGGAATTATTCTCAACATGTATGTCAAAAGTAAACATCTTAATGATTTCAATGAATTCAACTCACAAAAACCAAAGATACTACAGAGGAAAGACAAAAGAAAATATTCGAGAACTAAACCTGAAACATGTCGAAGAATAAAGTTTGCGAAAGCGACCAAAAGAATAACAACTGAAGAACAATTCAATCTGTTGTCTAACGAAAAAAAAAAAATTCTAAGACATTTTGTTCGACAAGCTAGAGAAGATAGAGGAAATTTTAAACATATTGATTATGTTTGCAGGGTGCATAAAAAATAATTACAAGATGAAACGGAAGAAATCTGTGAAGGTACCAAAAAAATCGAGAATGAATTGCCTGACTTCTCAGAACAAGAAAAACTTGAAGAACAAAAATGAACAGGAATTGTTTAGTACTTTAACATTTCACGTTTTCCTTTGCTGATTAGGTTCGGTTATATCATTTGTAAACTTGAGACGTTGCTTAAGCCTGGACACAATCAAGATGCACAAAGTACAAAGGCGGAACTTTTGCATAGCAGAACTATGAAGCCTCTGCCTTCAATACATGTATTAAAATAAAAGGCTAATCCTGCCTATGTCACAACGACGGAGCCTTTGCATAGTATGTTGAAAAAACACGGACACGGAGTGTACAGCAAAACGTTTAATTCTGCCAAATGTAATAATTACACGCCTGAAATGTTGTTGGTATTCCTAAACAAAAGACACTTTGAGGATAAAAGTACTCTTACATCATATCTGATATGAAATAAATATCAGCTAAAGATATCCACTTGTTGACCAATTTCAATTGAAAGCAAACTGTTTGAGAGTAACAATATCATTGACATAATTTACAGGGAAACTTTAGAGACAAGGTTATTTGTTAGTTAGAGTATGTTACTTGAAAAACTATTAAGTTACAAGATAGGTACACTGCCTAAAAATCTCTACCGAAGAGATTCTAAAATTGCGTCAGCAGCCTCTTTATCAGACATAACTATAAGCTATTTGATATTGAACGGTTTGATACCTGGTAGAATAGTTCCCTATGCACATATTCTCGTGCCTTTTAGCGATGTTTTATTCCTATAGGCTTTGTCACAATGTATACAATGTTTGATGCCTTGCAAAAGGTCCATAATGTATTGTATTTCGTTTGCAATCTATCTATGAATGAATTTCAATCTCTAACAGTTTTGAATACTAGTATTAAGGATGTTACTATAGTAACTCCTGAAACAATTGCAGTTTTGTCAGAAGTTTATTTAGATATTATAAATTGCTTTACGAAAGGTATGTGTTAATGTCATTCTGCTTTGCAGATGCTACGCTATTGGTTATTCTTTTACGTAAATTATAGAAATATTTGTGTGTACTTTAAGACTATTGTATTACACTATTGTACGTGTGATTTTTCAATAGACCTTACTTAAAATAAAAAATACGAAAGGATCAAAGCATTAAACAACAAAGAAGTTTAAAAGCAAACGAATCGTTTAGCACAATAGCAAAAACAAAGGAAAGCATTACAGATATATTGGATACGTGAAAAGATACATAGATCAAGACAGACCGCTATTCAATAGATGAAAACATTATGTATTATTATGTCTTTTACTCAGTAAGTTTTCAGGAGATTCCTTATGCCATAATTTTAGCCCTAGACTTCTTGTTATTTATGTAGTACAGAGGGCGAGAGTTTCTGGCACATTGGAATTTTATTTAAAATTCAAATTTAAAAGTTTGGAGCAACTCAGCGAATCTGAGATGCTAATATGTGTAAGTTTTGAAAATTTGAAAAATATCCAAATGTGATAGAATTTTTCATTCTGAATGGTGTGTGTGTAGGGGGCGGGAAGCTGTAATGCACGCACACACGGACAGACTTACAAACCGGATAACCACCCACTTCTTTACAAGAAATTAGATTGCTTGGTTTGGGCACGATTCCAAAGTGTAGATTTAAAGGTAGACACAAAGCTTTAGAGATGGGGATTTCCACTACTCTCAACAGAGCAAATTTTCAATAAGAGGGCTGCTACATGCTAAAGAAGAGCAACACAAATCTCAGGTTCTCGTTAACTTGCGTGGTCGTAGGTTAAAAAAAATCGAGAATTTTCTATTTAAATAAAGATCTAAATTAAAGAATTATTTTGAACCTTAAACACTGTAAGCATATAGAAAACCTTAAAGGCTATACGTATATATGAAACCTTAAAGGCTGTAAGTATATAGGAAACCTTAAAGGCTATACGTATACAGGAAACCTTAAAGGCTGTAAATAAATTACCCTGAAATACATGGAGTGAAATTCGTTTTTAAGATACTGTACAATTACATATATTTTATTACTGTATGTTTCGGTCTTTGTTAAAGGCTGTAAGTATATAGGAAATCTTAAAGGCTATACGTAAAATAGGAAACCTTAAAGACTGTAAGTATATAGGAAACCTTAAAGGCTGTAAGTATATAGGAAACCTTAAAGACTATACGTATACAGGAAACCTTAAAGGCTATACGTACATAGGAAACCTAAAAGGCTGTACCTATATAGGAAACCTTAAAGACTATACGTATACAGGAAACCTTAAAGGCTATACGTACATAGGAAACCTTAAAGGCTATACGTATACAGGAAACCTTAAAGGCTATACGTATATAGGAAACCTTAAAGGCTGTAAGTATATAGGAAACCTTAAAGGCTATACGTATATAGGAAACCTTAAAGGGTATACGTATATAGGAAACCTTAAAGGCTGTAAGTATATAGGAAACCTTAAAGGCTATACGTATATAGGAAACCTTTAAGGCTGTAAGTATATAGGAAACCTTAAAGACTATACGTATAGAGGAAACCTTAAAGGCTATACGTACATAGGAAACCTTATAGGCTGTACCTATATAGGAAACCTTAAAGACTATACGTATACAGGAAACCTTAAAGGCTATACGTACATAGGAAACCTTAAAGGCTATACGTATAGAGGAAACCTTAAAGGCTATACGTATATAGGAAACCTTAAAGGCTATACGTATATAGGAAACCTTAAAGGCTGTAAGTATATAGGAAACCTTAAAGGCTATACGTATATAGGAAACCTTTAAGGCTGTAAATAAATTACCCTGAAATACATGGAGTGAAATTCGTTTTTTAGATACTGTACAATTACATATATTTTATTACTGTATGTTTCGGTCTTTGTTGAAAGACTAACCTCGCAGACATTTCGTGAAAGAAATGTTTCGGAGTTTAGCCACCCCCCACCCCGAAAAAAACAAAAAAACAACAAAACAACAACAATCTAATCGCAAAAGAATTTCACTGCTGAATAATGAGAAAGATTTTTTAAAAATCTAGTTGAATTGTGAGTTAAAATATATAAATATATCAAACTAAATCTATTAAATTGAAGCACGCATAACCATTTAGCGTATACTGTCTATCTTTTCAATTAGATATAAAGCACTGATGTCATATACATTTTCAAACTTACTTTGTCCACTATCCAGTGTAATATGAGTTTGTCATAGGAAGGTGAACAAATCTGTCTCTCCGCCTGCCTGTCTGCTTCTCTCTCTCTCTCTCTCTCTCTCTCTCTCTCTCTCTCTCTCTCTCTCTCTCTCTCTCTCTCTCTCTCTCTCTGCATCTAAATCAGTTGCATGAAACCTTCACCAAATAATTTGAAGACAAAATTCCTAGGCCATCATGACTTTTCTATCCATCAATTTTTTGAAATACAATCCTACGCCAGCATAATCCTACACACCCATATTAGGTTGATACTTTCTTGGGAAAAAACACCATTTTTTATATTTTTTTTCAAACATGAATACCCTACGATACAAATAAATTGTTTGGGGGAAGAATCATAGGCCCCCATGACCCTACCAACATTTTGTTTTAAAAATTCAAGGCCAGTATAATACTAATCACCCATATTAAACGTACCACACACACAACTTTTTGTTTAATTTTCTCACCCTCATTCAAAATATTTTATATCAGTTAAAAAATACCAGTTCAGAAGGGAAGTTTTTTTACGTCAGAAACTAACAAAAAAAAAAAAAAAAAAAAAAAAAAAAAAAAAAAAATTTGTAAAGAATTAAGTAATGGAATTATGAAAATGTAAAGAATTAAGTAATGAAACTATGAAAATGTAAAGAATTAAGTAATTAAATTATGAAAATGTAAAGAATTAAGTAATGAAATTATGAAAATGTAAAGAAAAAGTCTTACTCTAACCGCTGATAGAGCATAGTGAGCTTTGCAGAGCCACGCCTCTCACTTTTTCATTTTATATATTTGTAATTTCATACAAATAAAGTATTTGAAATAACCAATAATATTAGGCATTATTAGTCAGTGCATATAGTTGTAATACAAAAATAAACAACTTGAGATAAATATATATTGGACTCTACATTTAAAAAAGCTAACACGCAATGCACCTTATTCTTGTCCTCGAAAATTTATTTTAACGCTCAGCTTAATACAGACATTTCACAAATATTTAATGAGATAAAAAATATACAAACACAAAAGACAACACATTTTAGTACAAACCACTGAACATTTTGAATAATTACACATTAAAATTTGACATTGCTGATCCAATGAGTAGACACACAGCACAGAGTGATATGACTTTCTGGTAAAATTAATTAAACTAGGCAGTATGGATGCATTAGTATTGGCATTTATATGACGCAAATATATGACAAGTATTTAATTCAATATAATGTGGATTCACGTCTACTTTCAAATACGAAAACTGTTGTCAGAATGCTCAGTACAATTACCTAATGTTAAAGATTTTAATCCACTCATTAACCCCATAAATATAAAAGAATTTAACATAATATGCAAAAACTGTATTTTTCCGACAAAGCTAAACCGGAATCAAAATAGTAATGGACTAACAGAAGAAGGACTATCTAGACCATATCAAAATAGTAATGGACTAACAGAAGAAGGACTATCTAGACCATATCAAAATAGTAATGGACTAACAGAAGAAGGACTATCTAGATCATATCAAAATAGTAATGGACTAACAGAATAAGGACTATCTAAACCATATCAAAATAGTAATGGACTAACAGAAGAAGGACTATCTAGACCAAATCATAATAGTAATGGACTAACAGAAGAAGGACTATCTAGACCAAATCAAAATAGTAATGGACTAACAGAAGAAGGACTATCTAGACCATATCAAAATAGTAATGGACTAACAGAAGAAGGACTATCTAGACCATATCAAAATAGTAATGGACTAACAGAAGAAGGACTATCTAGATCATATCAAAATAGTAATGGACTAACAGAATAAGGACTATCTAAACCATATCAAAATAGTAATGGACTAACAGAAGAAGGACTATCTAGACCAAATCATAATAGTAATGGACTAACAGAAGAAGGACTATCTAGACCAAATCAAAATAGTAATGGACTAACAGAAGAAGGACTATCTAGACCATATCAAAATAGTAATTGACTAACAGAAGAAGGACTATCTAGACCAAATCAAGATAATAATGGACTAACAGAAGAAGGACTATCTAGACCAAATCAAGATAGTAATGGGCTAGCAGAAGAAGGACTATCTAGACCATATCAAAATAATAATTGGCTAACAAAAGAAGGACTATCTAGACCAAATCAAGATAGTAATGGACTAACAGATGAAGGACTATCTAGACCAAATCAAGATAGTAATGGGCTAACAGAAGAAGGACTATCTAGACCATATCAAAATAGTAATGGACTAACAGAAGAAGGACTATCTAGACCAAATCAAGATAGTAATCGACTAACAGAAGAAGGACTATCTAGACCATATCAAAATAGTAATGGACTAACAGAAGAAGGACTATCTAGACCATATCAAAATAGTAATGGACTAACAGAAGAAGGACTATCTAGACCAAATCAAGATAGTAATCGACTAACAGAAGAAGGACTATCTAGACCATATCAAAATAGTAATGGACTAACAGAAGAAGGACTATCTAGACCAAATCAAGATAGTAATGGACTAACAGAAGAAGGACTATCTAGACCAAATCAAGATAGTAATGGACTAACAGAAGAAGGACTATCTAGACCCAATCAAGATAGTAATGGGTAAACAGAAGAAGGACTATCTAGACTATATCAAAATAGTAATGGACTAACAGAAGAAGGACTATCTAGACCATATCAAAACAGTAATGGACTAACAGAAGAAGCACTATCTAGACCAAATCAAAGTATAAGATCTTACGTAATAAGTATTTTAGGTGCACAAGTACCAAAATAGAACATTTATTACACAGTCTATTTCTACTGTTCAGGGCACTGTAAAAAAACGTTTTTTGAAAAATTAATTTAGGGTGAAAGAAGATATAACATTATAATTAGGTTTCAATAATATATTTCAGATTCAAAA
Source organism: Margaritifera margaritifera (assembly GCA_029931535.1). Classification (NCBI taxonomy): domain Eukaryota; kingdom Metazoa; phylum Mollusca; class Bivalvia; order Unionida; family Margaritiferidae; genus Margaritifera; species Margaritifera margaritifera. The sequence goes on from JAQPZY010001574.1 coordinate 679,660, forward strand.
GTTAAACTACACTTTGCAGTTGGTGACGATAGTATATTTTGGTTATCCAGTGATAGGGAGATGTTTGCCCAGTGATATGGAGACGAAAATTGGCAGCTTTGTTAGGTACAACAACAACTTACAAAAGTCATACATTTGACCTTGGTATAAATACTGCTACAAATACCGTAGTGGTAAAGAATATGATACCAGCCACTAACAAACAGTGTGCAACAATTCGTGCAAAGATAGAAAAACAAAATAAAATAAAAGAACATGAGTAATAGATATGTAGACAAAAACGATGAAAATGGTGAAGGTCTTATGATCGCAACTAAAACAGCTCGTGATTTAAAACACTTAAATCATGAAACAAATAAGCAACGTTTATAATTATATTTATGGCTGCATGAGCTGGCGTAATTTACTTATTTAAATATATTAATAATTAATTTCTTCATTTTCTTGGAGCCCTTTTTCCTTTTATTCTTGTGATTACCAAATATAAATCTTTGTTGTAAAATTGAAAAGAACAAGCTAATTAATGCACGAATTAGCAAAATAGCATTATCAGCTAATAAAGAAAGACCTTTTTCAGTAAATGTAAAAAAGCAGCTGATTACAATGCGAATAATACCGTGCAATCCTGCTGCTGCTTCTTCAGCTAACTGAAACAAATATTTTTCATATCTATTTTAAATTTATCAATGAATGAATCTGTGGAACTACCTCTACCGCTAACGCTACCACTATCGCTTGTTCCGCCACCGTCTCCTTCTCTTATACCTTTTACAAAATTTGCTATGGTTAGGCCGAGAGTTGCTGCTATCATACAAATAGCTATAAAACTAGTAGCACACATTTTCTTTAAATCAGTTATTTCATTCGCCAAATGGTAACTTTTCTTAAACGTTTGACTACATGTTGTTAACATTTTCTCGAATGTTATTTTGTAAATCTGATAAAATGACCAACTATTTGTGCTCTTTTACTATCATCTTTTAATCTACATTTGCCCTTTCCATCTTTTGCTTTGCTGACATATATTTATTTCGGATATATATTTCTCACACCTTTCAACGTCGGATTTCATTGATAGTGTTTTGTTGAATTTACTACCTAAACAGCATCTAAATGGACTCTTAACTCTATCTCTTATTGATTATTAAACAGTCTATTAGCACTTCCTTTTGGAAGTTAACTTCTTTCGAAATCTTTTTTCAATTTTTTCTCAATCATATTAACAACACAGAACATTAATCCAGCGGATAAAAAATCAAGCCAACTAGAGTCTCTACCTGTGAAATATTTTTCACTGTGACTTCATTTCATACGATGTTAATGGAAATTACAAACAAGTGCAAAGAGGTACTATAAACAGATTAAATATCAGGATTAAAGATGAAGAGGGAAAAGTAATATATTTTCACGGTATGGCTGTAAAGTATGTATTTTACATAAAAGTTTAAGCAACAAGTTCCTAATTTCACATAAATAAATAGCGTAAGCAGTTACTAACATTGAGGGATAAATAGCTTTTTGAGGTCATAGTGATTTCAGTTTTAAATCTATATAAAAAAACAAAAACAGACGAGAAAGAGTATTCACTAGGCCCATAACTAAATAATGACTGTAACTTGAATAACAACTGTACTTCAAATTTAGCAGGTCCGGTACAAAAATTAGGTGCAGGTTGTAAAAGTTATGTTCAAAACGAATCGACACATATATATGCAAGACTTTGGATGATAATAATTTGAAAAGTATAAAAACATGGAGAGAACAAGTCGATAATAAATTAACAGTTTTTAAATCAGATTATAACACAAGAACTACTAAAACTGACGATAGATTGACCCCAAAAATTTTTTTTAGATGCACAAGGCGTATTTAAGCAGATATTTAATACCCTGTCTAATGTAGTAAAAATATTGCAAACTGTAAGAGAGGAAGCAAGAATAAAGCAGATAATATTCAGCAATATGTGCAACCAATTGAACCAAGGATAAACTTAGAGAGAGATGCATTAGAAAGTGATATGGAAACAATAAACAAATTTCTAGAAGGCTATAATACTTACCATTCATAGACAGAACAGTTTTAGAAAGACAACAAAACGATCAAGAAATTAAAAACTTAGTTAATGATTTTGAAGGTGTATCAAAATTAGAACAAAAGATAACTGCTAACGCTAATATTTAGCCGCAGTTGCAAAACAAACAATGACTTAACATAAATAGTTGAAAAAAAAGCAAAATGTGAGCAAAAGTATGATTGAATCTATGAGAACGACTTTGCGATTTAATTATTCATGTGGCAGCTAATACAACTTTGGCAAATGTTATACTTGACTGACCATAAATGAGTTTAAAAGGAGAAACTTGTCTTGAAAGGTATTTAAATTCAGCAATATAAAACAATAATCATTAGTGTGGAAGGATTATCCAACATGTTGTATTCACATGGATATACAATGAAGCAACAGTTTACAGAAGCAACAAAATATTTCTTTGATGAACAACGAAAACGAACGGAAATTAGTAATGTTAGTGTTAACAAAGTTTATACTGATCACCAATGTTTATTGCTATTGCGTGGATCAGGCCATAAATTAGCTAATGTTCAACAAGGAATACCCACGCAGATAAATAGTGAAGAACACGTAGATGCACACAAACTGTATATTTATTTTGTGTCTGATGCTCAGGTAGATATTCAAAACAGCCAAATTGAATCTATTCTATTTATTCTTTAAATTAAAACATAAATATTTTAACAAATGGATCAACTTTAAATAATTGATGATGATTTGGTTTCATGTATGATGCTTGGAGTGTGTGACAGAAGTAATAAGAGTGGTGCAGTTAAGCAAGTCATAAAAACGTGTGTTATCTGTGAATCTGAAATAATTACAAGAGAAAGAAAAAAATTCAAAGACAAAACATCACGTGTCAATAATAAATTGATTCACCTGGCAAATGTAGTGAGAGGACTACAAACCAAGCAATGTCCTAATTAAATATTTAAGGATATTACATATGCAATGAAAAGGGATAATAGCAAAGAAACAGAATTGAACTTCGACTACATTTCTAAAATTTTAAAAGACAACTATAAAATATCAATAACTTCAAATGTGAGATACCGAGCAAGTTAAAGAGCAATGAAATAAAGAATGTTAGTCCGGTTGTTAGGGTATTCAAGACATCTGCTCATTTTGTTCAAGTCAAATACGGTAAATCAAACATAATCTACCCATTCTTTTGGACAAGATATTTTCCATGTATGATTTAGATACATCTGTTAAACCACCCAACACATAAAACTATCGTTTATTAAACAATGTTTTTTTTTATGGGAGAAGTTCATTTATTTCATAGAGAATAACAACAAATCTGATACCTCCTTTACCACAGCGAGAGAAACCAACACAGTTTTTGATACCAACATATGGCTTTTATCTGGCACTTATACAATATACTTAAAAGAACCTCATGATATGATTATATGTGATATTGCAAATTGTGGAAAGACAAAGTTTGCACTAGATGAGATCGAAAAGGAATATAAAAACTTATTTGATTTTATTGTCATTATCCGTCCAACATTTATGTTCAGTAAAACTTACATCATAATATGGCATTTATGAGATGATCATAGAATTGTATTAGATCCTGGAGGTAATAAAATAATATCTTTTTTGTTGTCACTTGTGTCGTAAAACTGAATATGTTATTTGATATCGTTGTAAAAGTTGTCTTTCTCAATATTAATACATAGGGAATGTATATCGGTCATTCAAAGTTTCATTTTATTCCCATATTGGTTTTTAGCTTGTTGTAGTAGAGGGCATACATAAGCAATTTACTTATATCTAGCACTTTAATGCCACAGCAAACTGGTTTGGTTAATTTTATTTTCTTGTTTTTGAAACTAACTAATACCATGTAATTTTATATGTTTGTTCTCTTTGGAATCGAAATATTCTTTCGAAGGTTAAAATATTTATTTTTGTTAGCACATATTTTTATTTTTGTTCTCTATCTTCAATTCTCTCTGTACTCTTTACATCAATATTCATAAGTTTAAAGAAATCTGTTTCAAAGTTATAGGCTGCTTTTTGCCTCCAAGATATATTTACTTCAATATAAGATTTTCACCATGACTCTAGATCCAATAAAACTGCTGTATGTATCTTATTTAGTTTTAATTCTAACTGAATATATAGCTTAAAATTATGGTAGTGAATAACATATCTCTCTTTGCTTTTTAACGTGCACAATAATGTATTTCTGATGGTTTAGTATTTATCTTCAATAAAATTCTTCTTTAATGAGATATATCAGAATACTTAGAGAGTAGTTTTTCTGGTGCTAACGGATAATTTTTAAAGTAGTCGTATAAATGTGTTAGTACTTCTAAATCTACTTTTAAAATTCAGCCAAAACTCTCATCATCTTTTTAAGACATTACATTTTCTCTAATAATTTTTAATTGTTGCTTTGATGCCTATTAAAAGTTTGTAAAAGGCATTAATTGGCACATGACCCAACCATTTAAATTGTCATTGTCAAGGTACATGATGAATGACCTTGAATTGTCTTCAAGAATACTCATGATTTGCTTCATCATATTTATTTGGTATCATAATGTTTCCTCTAATTCCAAATTCAGTCATTAGAAATATATAATAATATGTGCACAATTTTAATTCTACCTTATTTATTTTCATACTAGCATCATGAGCTAATCCAGCTGCAGTAAAGATTATTCTTGATTTAGTTTGCAATTATTCATGCACATATTTCTAAATTCTTCAAAAATGTAACATAACATTAAAGTATCTTTCTTTACATAGTAGTCATGTAAGTCACGAAGAGAATTAAATTTGAAATGTTTCGCGACATCTTTAAAATACTGGTAATCCTCTTCACTAATTCTCGATCCTCTGAGGTTTTAATAAAATTTATCGATCGATGGAAATTCAGTTTCATTAAACCTTTCAAAGGCATCCATCTATTCGAACGGATGAATATATTTTCTAAAATAGTTTCGTTCCATGCTAATAACGTTTGTAATTGTTCCTGTAAATGTATCATCGTTTAGATTTGTACAAAGTTGTCGTAGTAATCAACTCATACACTGATAAGTATCTAAAATCTTATAGTCGCTTTTACGAAAATTTCTTTGTCGTCTTTTTAAAATCGATCTACTATAAAATCCTCACCTACAGATATATATATATATATATATATATATATATATATATATATATATATATATATATATATATATCATCATTATTTGGTATTATCGCTACTTCTTGATTAGAGTCTTTTTTTTTACCAAGGACTTGATAATCAGATGAGAATCGTATCCAGACAAATTATAAATAAATATTGAAATCTATTTAGGATATTTATAATTTAAATTACACTCATTATGTACAAGATCCCTGTATTTTTCAGTTAAGTGATTGTTATCTCTTCCTTTGTTCTCTTCAGTGCTGATGGAATTATAATGCTTCTTTACTAGTGAATATCATTTTAGCAGTGTGTCATATCATTAAGTCTTCATAAAGATAATTCTTTAACCTTTCGGTTATAAATTGTTTTCACTTTATCGAGGTGTATCTTTTCTGGTTTTCGCTAATTAAAGGTTTCCCTGAAAGCTTTTTGTTTGTCGTCTTCCTTTTCTGTTCTCACTTTCTTAGCCCAGGTGTATTTGAGAAGACATACAGCACTGTCAAGATTTATTTGTATCCAATGTTGCATTTTTCATACTCTGGCATGCCAACAGTGTGTGCCTGGCACTGGTCATCCATGTGACTAACATAAACCCTTCTGTACGGAAATCCTTTTATTTTTTCTTCGCTTCCGTGTACAATGTGCATGTTAGTTAATCGGTTAACCTTTCTTTAAATTCAGCATATATTATTTGTATTTTGTCCTGTTTATTTTGTCCCAACAATTGATTGATATTTGTACAAATAAGTAACTGGACTCTCGGGATCATAGTAAATATGTCTGAAATTGTGTTCTTTGTTCACGTAAGTAGGCTTTACATTCATTTATTTAACTTTTACAAATTTACTTTAAAATTACTGTTGCATTTAAACGAGCTCCATTGTAATCAAATTTAAAGTATTTAAAGAATTAGTATGTATATTGTATGACTATTATAATACGGCAACGATGTCTATAGCTTAAAGTATTGTTTGGTTAGTTTCAAGTTTCGTTGGTGTAAAAGTATGGTCTACTAGAATTGTTTCTGAAAAATACTGGAAAATAACTGTACTGGAAAAAAAACCTTAATCTGTCCATTTCTTGCATCAAAAAATATATTCTTGATTATTTTAAAAAGCGGGAGAATTGCATATAATTTTCAACGAGCATGACATTGAAATTTTTAGGTCCTTAAGCAAGTCAAAATATAAAAAATGTTAAAATATTAAATAGGTATTCATTTTATCTTTGATACAAATACACATATTAGATTTGTTCAGTTGTCTTTATATTACAGGTTGAAGACATTTTAACTTTTGCCAGATCTCTCTATAATGACTCAACAAAAACAGAATTGACCTTTCAAAAAATTCAATTAGAATTTTCAGCTAAAATTCAATTTTGGAAACTACTTTATTAAAATAAATGATAGAAAAAAACAATTTTAGCATATGCAACCCACTAATGGATTTAGATTACAAAATATTTTTAATCTTGTCTTTGTTTATTGTTGCTTTATGATGTGATTGCTCTGTGAATACTGTTGTCTCTTCGTGACTACCATCTAGCTCCAGTACTTTATTGCATAGCATTAATATGGCTTTTTTCTTTGAAAAAGTCGGAATATTATTGGTTATTCAAATACTTTATCTACATGAAATTACATAAATATAAAGTGAAAAGTGAAAGGCGTGGCTACGCTAAGCTTGCTCCATCCGCTCAGCGGTTAGTGCAAAGTTTTTCCTTACATTTTCATAGTTGCATTAGTTAATTCTTTTAAATTGTTATTTAGTTTCTGAAGCAATAAAGTTACCCTTCTGAAATCAGATTCTTTATAACTGATATAAAATTGTTGAAATGAGGGTGATAAAATAAAAACGTTTGGGTGTGCGGTACGTTTAGCAGCTTGGGAGTATTATGCTGGACTAGGATTTTCCCCAAATATACTTTGGTTGCGTCATAGTGGCCTAGGATCCCCCCCCCAAAAAAAAAAAAAAAAAAAAAATTGTATCGTGGATATTTTTTTATAAGGTAATGGTGTTTGAAAAAATAAATTAAAATTGGGCATTTACCCCGAGGAATTCTCCGTTAAACATGGATGTGTAGTATTATAATTCCCCCCATCCACTTTTTTGTTGTTGCTGGGTAGTAGGTCACGGTGGCCTAGGTTATTTTTCAAAATTTATTTTTGTCATATGTATAGGAGGGGGTGGGGTTTTGGGGTTGCTTTCCAAAAAAATTTAGATTTTGCTGATATTTTTCGAAACCTTTGTAGTCTGATTGCTAAACATATATCCATCTTTCTATACACGTGCAAAATTAGTGAATTGTCATTTAAACTCCTCAGTGAACCAGTCTTTGCAGGACAGCAGGCGAATGAAAAAGAAAATTAAATAGTACAATTACATTCAAATAATACGATATGTTCCAAAGGAAAAAAAAAAAAAACAAGCAGAAAAAAAGAACAGTAGACCTAATTCTACACTCTCAGGCATCTAGGTTAAGCGTCCATTGTTTTCTTTTTTCAGTCAGCTACCAATGCCATCTTCCGAGTTTCTAAAACATTTTGTGTCTCGCAGCCAGCACTTAATTCTTTACTTTTGAACTCGCGTCATGACATTACATTTCATAAAAGGATTATTTACTATGTAATAAGTTTCCTTTTAAAAAAGAAAGTGCTCGTGAAGTTGGAATGAAAATGGCAATGAATGGCAAATTCAGAAAAGGAACATTATACGAAGATTGAAGTGTGACACAGGCTTAACATGGCAGTAAAACATTCATAACAACAATAAGGATTCAGCGGAATGGTAATTATTACCCTCCGAAATGAATAAACCCATAAAGTTTCATGACTGTACATACAAAAGTGTTAGAGAAGCTGAACTAAGTGCCAAAAATTAACCTAATCACTAGCGCGGTAAATTAAGGTCACTGTGACCTGCATTTGCCTGTAAAAGAAACTGAGCTAAATGCAACGAGTGGACATAATCACTAAATTGTGGAAAGCAGGCGACCATAAAAAAAAAAAAACAACAAACTATTAGTAAATAATCATTAAATGGAATGTAACCCGTATGAGCCGTGACTCAAGATCGAAGCAAACAACCAAGTATTACGTAATGTCTATAAAAACTCGGAAGATGGCTTGGGTAGCTGACAATAAAAGAAATTTGTAGAAATATTCACGTTAGATTAGAATGAGAGTTATCTAGATGGATATTCAGGCAAACAACGTATTTAATATGAGTTGTTTGCTTTCTAAATAAAGGTAAGTCCTTGAAAACTCCAATCATTAAAATGCGCTGGCAAATTTTGGGTTTCTTTCCGCTAATGATTTATGCGCTTCACTCTCTGCCTTGGAAGTGAAACATTCAGCTATGTATGTATGTATGTATGTATGTATGTATGTATGTATGTATGTATGTATGTATGTATGTATGTATGTATGTATGTATGTAAATACAACATTATTCTAGAATATCTACGTTTTTTTTCAAAATCCATTGCTTGTCTTTTTTATACTTCTCACAATACATTAGTGAATCGACCTTAGATTTATCACTGACCATGAAAAGAGTTTATAGATAAAAGCCCGGAATACTTAACCCTGCGTTACAGTCTGTGGCATGTCAAGGCTACTGTAAGCGATAAAACCAAGCTTCATAGACTTGCTTTCAAGCCAAACACTATCTCAGAATTCCCTGATATGTCAGATCAACATAGAATTAGGTTAGCTTGGTGATAATTTCGCAACCCTCTGATATTTCAGTCATTAAAACTTGGCCCTCTTTCTAAAGAATCACTCACCAAACCTATCTGTTTCTTATATGGTTTTAATTGGTTGAAGAAAGATGTTCCACCTCATATTTGCAGAGCGCGTTCTATTTATACAGCCATATTGCATCAGGTTGGAATCTAATCTTTGGCACTCTGGTAATTTGTCAAGACGTAACCAGGCCTGAAGATGATAAAATGTTTGAGCTTAAGTTTGAACCTGAGATTTTGGGTCAACCAGTCACAAAGGACTTTACCCTTCACGCTGTTGATTAGCTAGGCGTGAAAACTCAGTCTCAGAGTTAATGATCTCCAGGCCAAACCAGCCCACGTCGGCAGCCGTGGTGTTTCTATGGGGAAGGCATTTTACTTCCATTATCTCCGAATTAAGTCGATTTGCATGTGGTGTGCCATTAAATATCAATCAATGAATCAATTAATCAGTCAGTACGTTGCTTAGATTAAAAACAATAAAAATGAAAATACGGTTTCTATTTTATTGTTACAGTATTATGAAATAAACTATAGAAACCGTCTTGACAAGTTGGGCTTACTTTACTTTTCTGTGTGATTGTTCGCAGAATATATCCTCATAATCATCGACAAGTCTCTCAGTCTATCTATGCTTTCCCTTTCGAATTTTGAATAAAGTATGTGTTTCCAAGCATTAATATAAACATTACACATGAAATACTTGGCTGAGATTCTGAAAAGAAGTGGTACAATCAAGGCACTGATGCTTTTTTTTTTCTTCAAACTTAATCATTTGTGACTGTGTTTTTGCTTCATTTACTAATTAAAAAATTCGATGTCAATTGGCACTTGGATATGATAGTGCTAGATGTATTATGTATATTGGGCATACGATTACCCTGCATCATTATGAATGGTGTATCGTGAAATAAATTCGCACCTTTATACGGCAACCGTAAGGCGGAATGTATCATGCTATGCAATAACCTTGGATACAGGCTATGCACCTCGACTAATCTTCTTGAATCTCTCGTACTTGCGGTAATAAAGAAACATATCGATTTGGGGGTGAAATGGTCAAAGGTCGAGATCACAGCGAACACGTATCTTTATCTATCTATTTATGGAGGCGTGGTGACTCAGTGGTTAGCATGCTGGACTCGCGACCAAAACGACTCGGGGATTCGAATCCTGCCCAAACCATGCCATGTCGGCTGCCGTGGTGTGTCCTAGGGAAAGGCACTTTACTCCACTGCCTCTGCACGCTGTAACCTTCTATGAGTTGATGTGCCCTTGAAAACCAAACAAACAGACTATTTATAGAATTATCTTAATTATCTATCGTATATTCCCGATATCAATTCTGCACAAGTAATTATGTTTTGGTTTTGTTTTTTTGGAAATGTTCAGGTGTTTTGGTAACCTTGGTTATGATAAAAAAAAAACAAAAAAAAACAATAAAAAAAATATAAAAAAACCGAATCCATGTTCAGATTTCAGTTGAACTTAATTCAGCAAAACATCTGATTAGTGATTTAGAACGAACCATATTTCTGGTAACAAGCTCCAAAATGCGTGTTCTGGTTCCCTACTATTTATGATCCTTGCTTCGCACTCGGCTATACAAATAGCGGAGTGCGAAGCAGCATACTAAGCAGGAAACCAGACTTCAAAACGCACCCCAGCACAAAAATCATGCCAATCGCCCGACAGTAACACACGGACGACGAAGCCATAAAGAGACATTTTACTTCGACACTTTAACACGATGTTTTCCATTTTTTACCTGTGCACTGATAACGTGAATTTTTATACTTATCCGTTGTTTTATCTGTCTATATATATATATTGCCTCTCGAACTATATTTAGTAGGCAATATATTAATTTTCTCCTTAATAACTGATGAAAGTTTTACCCTCCTGGAAATAAAAAAGACAACATAATCGAGAAGCGGAAAAATGATCGATTGTAGGACTCGCAAAATCGGACTTATCTCTATGTCGTAAGATAACTGGTACCGTCGATACTCACTAATGAATCGAGTCCAACTCCAAACTGCACAGACCCAGATCTGCCGTCGCATAATGCGCCGGCAGATCTGGATCTATGCAGTTTGTTAGGAGTAATCAATAGAACAAACAACATAGACCCTGATCTGCCGGCACATTATGCGACGGCAGACGAGGGTCTATGTTGTTTGTAGTTGGACTCTACTTATAAGCTACCATATACGGTTTTTAAACTATTACACGAATTTGTCCCCATTCTGTCGAGGTCTTTGCATGTAAAGACAATTGTTAATCAAGATACAAAGATTTATCTGTTCTCTTTGACTTTTGGAGTGAAGAAGTCCTCTATATTTGTAAGCCCTTGGTCTATCAATGTAAAGTCTTTTTTATTTAAGTGAACGTTTTTCCATAAAGTAGCACATTCGAATAAAAAATTAAATTCGACACCGAATTGATGGTTTGCGTATAAGTAAATGACACAGTCGATCTCCATCAGCCTGTTTCTATAGATAATTCATGATTCTTTCTTCTAACTTTAAAAACCCACACACATCCAATATAGTTATATAAATAGTCTGTTTTGTTGTTTTTTAAGGCACATCAACTCATAGAAGGTTACAGTTTGCCGAGGGAGATTGTATTTACTCCCTAAAATACACAAGAAAGGATCCAGGGGAAACCAATCATTTCCGGAAACAACAAGCCCACCGAAAAAATGTCTGAATTCGTTGATTATCACCTTCGGCTTTTCGTGAAAAAAAACTGCCTTCATATGTCCAAGATACAACGGACTATCTCAACAAAAAACCGAAAACTTACCTTGCAGATAACACTCTCCTCGTAAATAATTATGCACCAGCATACCACACGAGGAAGGAATCACAGCCTGCAAGGAAGCATGGGACGGTCCACCTGGACCTTTCACACCTACATACTATTTGGTCAAACTCTTAACACATGTTCTTAAGTTTAACAACTTTGTATTCAACAACTAACACTTCCTATAATTTAATGGAACTGCAATAGGCACTAAAATAGCACCTTCGTATACCAATATTTTTATGGGAAGACTCGAGCAAAAGCTCCTCAATAGACCTCTAAGATGGTGCAGATTTATTGACGACATAGAATCAATATGAATCGAAACTACGGACAATTTCTTGAATTCGCGGGCATTACTTTCTAAATATTTCTTGGATTCGCCAAAAACTTCCATCGTACGATCAGAGTCATCAAACAAGACCCACATCTTTGTGGATACTCAATCTACAGTCTTGGAGGGGAACATAGAAACTGACCTGTATTCTAAACCAACTGACTCTCACCAGTATATTATACCAACCAGCTGCCACCTCCACAACGTAATAAAACATCTTCCTTACGGTATGTGTGTTCGGACCAAACGCATATGCTCTAGTTCGGCTATCTCTGAAAAGTGATTCAAAGAGGTCAAGGGGCACCTTAGAAGGAGAGAAATAGCTACATCGATGAGGCTATTAACAAAACTAGACTCCTCGATAGAGGAACCCTCCTGAAATATAAAACCAAGAAAACCAACAAACACATCCCCTTCGTTGTTACTTTCTACCCCGACGCCCGCAAATTACAACAAATAATTCAAATCATTGGAACCAGATTGAATCGTCCGAACATCTGAAGGGCATATTTCAAGAAGTTCCTATGGTTGCGTACCGTAGACCTAGAAATCTGAAAGACCATCTGGTATGTGCCAAGGTAACTTCAAACAAGACCACAGATTTAGGCACATATTGCGCTAAGACAAGAGTTGCCTAACTTGCAAACATATACAGAGACCAAATCGTTCAGAAGTTCGACGACAGGAATTAGCTACACTATCAACTAGAAGTTGGGATGTCGAACGAAAAGTGTAATCTATCTTCTAACATGCAAGATCTGTGATACTCAATATGTTGGCGAAACCGTTGATTTCAGAAAACGAACGAATAACCACAAGAGCCACATTCGCAACACAATCAATGCGAAACTCGCCAACCACTACAACTCGATTGGGCATTCAATTGAGTCCATCGAGATGCTACCGATTGATTCTAACCTGGGGTCAACCAATATAGAACTCACACGTAAGGAACGATACTGGATACTTCAATTCAAAGCTCATCGGGAGTTTGGTCTAAATGGAAAAGTCTAACCTTCCTAGAACAATCTTATCAAAACTACAGCCAGGCATCTGTTTATCAGACGTAAGCAATTTTTGCGATAATATATAAGTGAACATGTGTATCTGCCGGTTCATATATAGCAATTTTTGTTTCTTTTAATCAACAGGTAATCAGGAAAATATTAATATTTTATTCCTTTAAGCGATCTCGTGTCATCGTCATGGATGCTCTTTTATATATATTGTTACAACTAGGGGTTAAAATGTAGCAAAAGAAGGAAAGACTCAAACAAGCTTTCACAATTTCTAAAATGCAAATTTAATTTCCTAAAATATAAAATAATTTAAACAAACAAAGTGAAAGAATTAAAAATAACTTACAGTGTAGAATTTCCTTAATTAGTCCTAAATTGTTCTATAGAATTCACTAATCCGGAAGTTATCCAAAGTATTCCGAATGAGAACACTAATGTGCTTATGTACCAACAATTTTCAGTTCTAAATCCAAATATTAGTTCCAGATAAATTCCAACGGAATTGGATAATGTTCAGATCTTTAGTACGTAATCCAAAAAGTACTATTTAGAAATAAGATTTTCCACTAAGCTGAATCACAAACAATAAATAATCTTCCTCTCTCTTTACTATCTGAAGTAACTGTTAAAGAATGTCCAAGCAGTGACTAAAATCTAGTTTTATAGTCTATTACTGCGTAAAAGAGAATTTAAACCCTGGAACTGCGTTCTGAAACAATTCAGTCTATTGTAAACAACTTTAACTGAACCAGTCAGAAACTAGGTTACGCATGTCACCAGCTAAAAGTACCTTCGCACTGCGAGTTCATATCTTATTCCAAATCAACAAGGTGTTGACTTCTTATTGAGACATGGGATCCAGGTCACGAATCACCACGCGCTAATCACGTGACTCACCATGTTGTTAAGTTGACCGACATAATTATTGATTTCCTTGGAGAGAAACAATGACTCATGTACTCAATAATAGCGTTAGCTAATAAAGAAAATATAAATTATAATACAAAAGGTCATAAACCAAATGAAACTATATTATAATTTAAAAGATGATACCGTAACAATATGTGTGTGTGGGGGGGGGGGGAGAGAGAATTACAAATACACATCAAACAGAGCGGATCATACAGGAGAATGCTTGATAACATTAAATGCATTTTTAAATATGAAGAAATAATATTTAGAAATTCACCTAATGTTATCAAGCATTCTCTTGTAGGATCCAGGGATAGCACCTTCGCTCTGTTTGTTGTAGATTTATATTTCTCCGTGATAACTTCTATATACCTTGATTTGTGTCGTAGGAATCCGGAGTGATAATGATGAGAATTATTTACTGGGTCGATCTGCGGGTGAGTCTGCTACGCACGAATGCCTATACCAGCGACTTTGTAGCATCATTTTTTAGTGATCTGTGCATGGTCGAGGGTTAATAGGGGTAGGTGCGTGCAGGCTAGACGATGGGTGCCGTACCCCGCGGACATGATAATGTTATTTCTTCATATATATATATATATATATATATATATATATATATATATATATATATATATATATATATATATATGAGTGTAACGTGCAAATCCTATGTTATTGATGCCGTGTGAAACTATTAAAGTCACTTTGACATTGGTTTTGCGATATAAAGAACTAAAGTATTTATTTCACTCCTCCTAGAGTCGTGGTACATTTAAAGAATGAGCGCTCAATATTCATTAAAACCGACTGTATAGATTTTGAATGAGTATAATTTCCGAGCACGTATTCATTTGAAACTATGGTTTCCAATTTCCTTATATTTTGCTCAAGTAGCTTTCTGAACAGATATTTGTTTTAAATTTCATTGCCTTAAAGCTTTGGAATGATATTCTAAACTTGATTCATTTTTTCCGCCATTCGGAGAATTTTGAGGTGTTTCGATTTTAACACATGTAACAGTGTTTTATTGCAACGCCTGCACATATTAAATGTGTATTGCATCTTCCATTAAAAAAGTCTTAGATATTGAAGAATAAAGATAGAAAAGTCCCACGCGAAATTATTCTGACATTTTTTCGCTTTGCATCAAATGAGGAAGCTTTTCTATGCGAATTACTTTTCATTGCTTAAAGAGTGGAGACAAACGAGAATTAAAACACAGTGGGAATTTATGAATATCCAAACGTACATATTATCATAGAGATATATATTTCACTTGACCAGAATCAAGAATAGAAGGGAAACGTTCATTTGTCAAAATTAAACGAAAGATGCAAATTCGGCGCAACTTTTCGTTCCGTGTTTACGTGGTGACAAGCTATGTCCCTTTTCATAAGTTCTAGGTTATCTTTAAGATGGTTTATGTTGCCTACAATTATCATTGTGCCCCCCCCCACCCCCACCCCCGAAAAAAAGAAAGTTTTCTTTGGTTCTGCTCTACAGTTTCTTATTTTGCATACGGTTTGATTTTTACAGATAAAGAATTTCCCAGCTTTTCCTCACTGATAATCCTGGTTATTTAAAAAGAGACCTTAAGTATCTTAGGTATCGTTAAATTAACTTTAATTTCCTTTATTTTGGGGTATAATTGATAGGTGTATGATTGATAGGTGTAATTTTTGTTATATAGTATATAGTTTATCCTTACTTCAGATGTGCACCTCTCAAACGACTGGTAACTCCGCTTGGTCATTTTCACTTCCTGGAATTCAAAGGTAAATTGGAGAAAGAAGAAAATAAAACGAATCGATAACTTTTTTTTACTTTTTATATATTTTAAAATTCATATAGTCCCTTTTTATAACTGCTAATGTTAGTGTACTTTGGACTAGTTCAGGCTCATTTTTCGAGCACATGGGAGCAGCCGTTTTGATAAGCAGTCTGCTTTAGATAGCGTATAGTTTCGATAATTATCAGATGTAAAGAAATTTCAGTCACAGTACATGAAAGTATCATAGAGGTATGCCAACATTCTCTCCACTGTGCATTTCGCCAATGCAAACAACTTCGCCTTATACCGGTGCCTCTCTCAGAAGTACATAATAACTGTAGAACCTTTACAGTTAGATGGTTACAATTATGCCCTGGAGACGCTTTAAATGTAGTAGCTTCCGGAGGCTTCGCCACCTGGACCCCTAGCAGGCGTTCCCTCCCACAAACCACTCACCTACTTGTTTACACCGCCCTTACTCCCCCCCCCCCCCCCCCAACGATACCACTATTGCAAGTACTATTCGGGGTTTTAAAAATCTTGCGGGATTCAAACATATTCTATAAGGTAATGCAAATGTATTTTTTCAAAAAATAAAAGCGCTTTATGTGTACATACAAAGACTGGTAGTGGGCAGTAACAGTAACGCTATATTGCAAACTTTACATTGTTTGTAAAGTGGAGATTAAAAGATAACCCTGCAGCTGTGCCTTGAATCAGCATTTCCAAGCAATGTTAAAAAAATCTCCAAAATAGATCACATTGACGCAGTTATTTTTGGTTCTATTTCCAGATGCACTTTTATTGCATCTTTTCCTGGCAATAGGTGAATAGGTAGCAAAATCAGAGCCCTGGTAAGATTTTGGAGCAATATGAATTAACCCTGGAAAATAGATCACATCGACCAAATTTTCGTGCGCGACAGATATTCATCTCAGAATGAACCTACATTGCAAGCTTGATTGCAATAGACGAAAAGGTATTGAAATAAGAGCACATACACGCTTCATAATGCAATGTTGAATCAGCTAAGACATTCGGTCACAGTGACTCAGTTTGGGTGTTCGACACACCTTTTATCCCAAGATGCACCCACATTGCAAGCTTGATTTCAACAGATGCGTTTAACTAGCAGTTAGAGCCAGTATCCGTATACAACTTTTAAGCAATGTTGCTAAATCCTGAAAAGATGGTTTGAGCGAATCACGTTTGACGTACAACAGACCGTCATTCTGAGATCCATCAATAATGCAAGAACATACCGGAACACTAACAGAGTGACGGACAGACAGAATAAATCATCGAGCAGTTCAAATGCTTTCTTAGATACTCAGTCCACACATAGTGACGGGAGCAAAGAAACTGACCTGTACTGCAAACCAAATGACTCTCATCAGTATCTGCTACCAAACAGCTACCACCCCAAGCATATCGTCAAAACCTTTCCATATCGGTGTTCCAACCAAAGACTTACGAAAATAGACTAGGATAACTAAAACGGTATCTTACGAGAAGAGGCTACAAGAAACATCGACAGAGATCTCGCTAAAACCAGAACCCTCGACAGAAACACCCTTTTGATGTACAAAACTAAAACCACAAACGGACACGTGCTCTTCGTGGTTACGTACCACCTTGATGTACCAAAAGTAAAAGATACTCCGGACACACTGACACTACATGGAAACTTCTGAACGTCTGGGGGCATATTTAAAGAAATTCTGATGGTTGCGTACCATGGACCAAAGAATCTTAAAGATCACCTGGTACGAGCTACATCACTTCAAATCGAATTACGGAGTCATACACACACAAATGCAAAGACAAACGATACCTACTCTGTAAACGTATGCCTGAGCAAAAAACGTCCCCGAGTTCAAATACAGGAGTAAGCTTTAAAATGAACCGAAAATTGGGATGTTATAGCATAAAATATAATTTATCTCCTGACTTGCAAAAAATGTGCTGCTCAATATGTTTGCGAGACTGCGAATAAAATAGCCACAAGGGCCACATTCGCAATTTACTCGACACTAAACTCGCCAACCATTACAGCTCAGCCGGACATTACGTTGAGTCTCATGCCAATATAGTCCAATCCGGCATGAACCAAGTCGGAGTGCATACAAAAGGAAAATTATTGGATACAGCAGCTAAAAGCATGCAGGTCATTTATCCTTTACGATAAAATCTAGTATGTCCATTGCAGTCTTTTATTCTCACACTTTTTCTATAATGATGTGATCTCTTGTCGCACATCAAAATATTTTGTAACCTGTTTCTATCTTTTCTTCTTCTTCTTCTTCTTCTTCTTATTATTATTATTATTATTATTATTATTATTATTATTATTATTCCTACAACAGAATATTTCGTGACATTCTGCTACATTAGTAGTAGTAGTATTAGTATTCACCCCTTTTATGCTCTGATAGTTTATGTGAAAGCATATTTTTTGTATTTCCCACAGCAAACCTGTTATAACAGATATTTACATCTCTATCCAATATATAATAAAACAGTTTTACCAGGAATGTCATTTCCGGCAATCAAATACCTCAAATTTTATAACTATGTCAATTGTGGCGCTGCTTTTTATCCAATGCGTCAGTCCATTGCTTTTCAGTGTGAATCGTTTCAATTTGTTGCCCCTATTTATCACGCACACAATTTAAACTGTGCTTACCTATTTATCACGCACACACTTTAAACTGTGCTTACCTATTTATCACGCACACACTTTAAATTAATGTGTTTACCTTTAGCCTTTTTTATGCAAGAACCTTGTATGCTTTGCTAATCCAGTTCACATAGATATGTAGTTGCCTTTTTTATACAAGAACCTGGTATTCTTTGCTAATCCAGTTCACATAGATATGTAGTTGCCTTTTTATACAAGAACCTTGTATTCTTTGCTAATCCATTTCACATAGATATGTAGTTGCCTTTTTATACAAAAACCTTGTATTCTTTGCTAATCCAGTTCACATAGATATGTAGTTGCCTTTTTTATACAAGAACCTTGTATTCTTTGCTAATCCATTTCACATAGATATGTAGTTGCCTTTTCTCGTAGATTTTGTCTATTTCCTTCCTGTATTCTTTTATTTCGTTTTGCAAGCGAGTTATAATTGTACAATAGTGTAAATCCTCCCTTGTTCCTAACTTTTGTGTTAAGTGCTTGTTTTATCTTCGTAAGTGTCCTTTTTCCACCTGACAGAGAGCCTGCCTAGCTGGAAACGTTGGGCTGCATTTTGTACCCGCGCCATAACACCGATTTTTTGTTTCATTATATATTTATTTATTTTGTGTTCCTCCCCTTTCTATACTCCCTATTATCTCAACTTTCTAAAAAAAAGTTCGACATATTTTAATTGACAATTTCTTCTTTTAACTTCGTTCTTTTATTTATCCTCGTCTTACTCCTTTGTTCTTCGTCCTCGTGCTTCAAATACCGTCGTTAATGCTACTGTTTAACTAAGAGACTTTCACTTTGACTATTCAATATTGTTTTGTTTTGTTTGTCAGTGAAACTTAATATCGTCCGTCATGTATTCATATTTATTTACAATTGTTGTATCGTCAAAGGAGAAGAATATAATAAGCCACTGGCTTTCGTTCTAATACTTTGCTTTCTATATTGTACATCTTGTAATCTCCAACTACAAATTTAGGAAATCAAATATGTTTAAACTAAAATTAAATTGTCGAATGTGAATACCGCTGATATGCAATAATGGCACTTCTACTCGTTCCGATCACATATTGTAAATATTTTACAAAATTTCTCATAAAATCAAAATTCTCTATGTGGGTAGTCTCACTTTTTTCTTATTTTTTTTTTCTATTTTTTATTTCATATACCCTTTAGAATTCTTTTGAGAAAACAAAATGGATAAAAAGTGGGACAAATTCAATGGCGCTCCATCGACATTTAGATGGCGGGTGACAATGTAGAATGTCACCAGTTCGTGATTTATTTTAAAGTTTGTTTCATGAAATATTATTTTTTGTAACCCTTATAGGTGCTGATAATGGAGGGGAAAAAGAGGTGATGATGGCCTAACAGAAGGACGGAGGAAAGAAGCGCACGATAAATAAAGGACATATTAGTACCAACAGTGCCTTCGTAGAAAGCGTGGGTGCAAATATGAAGTAATAGCAAGTATCTGCTTTAGCCCTTATTTAAACCATGAAGTAGTATTTGTCTATGAAACTGTGAGAGCCTTATGTTTGCAGACTAATTACAATATGTAAGAGAAGACACAAAGAGAAGAGAAATGCATCATTGGAAATGTGGCGCTACACCTTCCAAGACTATTTTTATTTAGTACAATCAAAAACTCACCATGATTTATTGGCAATTTTAAAAGTATAAACATAGTAGTTTACGTGGCAATCAACTGTAATTTGTGAAGTCACTTTTAAAGTGCCATTTCTTGTCTGTATACTTCATTCACATCAAAAATGTATCTATAAACGAAAAAAAGAAGTTTAGACTTTAATTACCTCTTACATTTGTTGGACAATGAGTTAAAGAAAAACATATAGCACGACATGTCTAAGTGCAACAAATAAAAATCCCACAAAAGTACGAATATTGTCATAAATATACCATCAATTTGCAAAAGTACATTTGTCCAATTATATGACTAATTACAAGAGATATTTTGGGAACATTTTCTCAATTACTCAATCACGAAAATTCACTTTTATTCCAAGCATTACAGGCAGGACTAATACTGCCGTATTGTATATATGAAGAAAAAAGTCGTAAAGCAAAGCGTGCAGACGGAAAATTCAAAGAATGCCCCAAAATTAATTTATAGCACACAAAGTTTGCTTTCTCAACTGCTGCATTTATTGTAAGTCAGCTAGAGCAGAAAACGTGGAACTAAAATTCCTCCTACATACATAGATTTATTGTTCTTGCTATTTCAGTAGCTCGCTGCTACCAAAGTAATTAAGCAAGTAAGTACACATATAAGCAAGTAGTAGTATGAATGTATGTATATACAGACATACATATGTAGATAGACGATCAGACATTGCTAGACGGACAAAGAGATAAATAGACGTTGTCATAAAATTCACGCATTGCATTATCGCAAATTTTGGTTGACAAACAGCAAAACCAGAGAACTAGTCACAGTCCTGACGGAACTACTTTCACCCAATGTTCTCCTGTATGTAAGCTATTATAACCGCTGTCTTTTTTTCCCCTAGAATGTTTACGTAATCAGCTCTAAACTTTGAATAAAGTCCCTTTACCTGTAAAATAGTTCACTGACTGAGATATTAGACATTCCTAAACTGAACTGTAAGATAGATAAGATGTGAGATAGAAGAAAAGTAACAACATGAGAGTAGGGCAATGGGGAGGAGGAAGGGAGGAGGAGGATTTAAAGAAAGTAAAACAGGCAGACATAATGAGAAACAGTCAATGGATTGATGGTAGGCAGAAGCAGAGACAGTCGTACAAAAACAAAGTGACGCAGAAGTAAAATCTACAATAGAAAGCAGAGACAAGTATAAAAACCCGGTACAGATATCTAAAACATGACACTGTGAAACATTTAGGCTGTAAGATTGGACAGAACAAGAACATGAGACAAGGGTAAAGATCAAACAACCAGTCATATAGATATTAATTACATATAGAGGACATGGGCGATGATAGTCAGGCAAGCTGATTGACCCGAAGACATAGAAAGGGTTAATAAGAGCTATGGACAGGCGGTAAAGGAATTGAAAGTGAGAAACACATTAAGCAGAAAGTGTTTTATAAATAGTGTGTGTTCACACAGAGAGAGAGAGAGAGAGAGAGAGAGAGAGAGAGAGAGAGAGAGAGAGAGAGAGAGAGAGAGAGAGAGAGAGAGAGAGAGAGAAAGAGAGAGAGAGAGAGAGAGAGAATTATGACAAGGAACTTTTTGACTCCAAATATCCTTGGATATGATGCCTTTGCGAGTTTCTTCCCATTTGTCGGTGGCAGATGTGTCGTTGATTGATGCGATCCTTACGTGAACAGAGAAATAGTCAGTGCAAAATACTTGCGTGGTATACTGGAAGTCTATCATGATAGGATATGATTAAATTATAATAAGTTCTATTTTTATTGGATCGCATATATCAATTAATAAAATTAATTAAAGGCACTGAGTAATGAGATTTTGGTTTTTGTGTACTCGGTTTCGCTGTATCTGTCGTCTCTCTGGTTTATCTGAATGAAATGAATAACAGTGAGATCTCCTTCAACCGAAGACCTTCAACCATGTATGTATGTATGTATGTATGCAGGAAGGTTACCAAGGGGAGGAAGGCCCTTGGTAGATGTTCAAAAACCATCTTTGCTAAACAACATGTTAAGCAGATTTAGTTGTTTAGCGTGCAGACCTTACCATTTTAGGGCGGGGACGCGGGATCGTAATTATATTCTCAGCTGATGTGATTGACCCAACCGATTTCATCGAATGCAATCTGTCAACAATAAATACATTTGTTCATTCAAGAGGAAATTAGTAATATAGTCATACTTTATTCTTTCAAACGCTTTCGCATCATCGGCATGGACCCTCTTCGGAAAGAGTCAAGTACGAATATATTACAGATTTTCTCTTCAATTAACAAGAAATGTTTCTATATATGAACAGGCATATACATAGACAAAATCGCCTTTTTTGATATTCATATACATACATACATACATACATACACACACACACATATATATATATATATATATATATATATATATATATATATATATATATATATATATATGAACGAAGAGCTATTCCATCATTTACATCTATCTATCTTGCTTTATTTTTTTCTTCATATTTTTTTGCTCTTTCTTTCTCTATTCAAATACTGGCGTAGAGTGACACTGGAAAAGTTTCTATTCAGAATTATTTCACTTGTATATGTTTGAGGCATTGTATACAATCAAATGAATGTGTTTTGATATGTTTCATTGTTAGCACTCTATATAATTTATTGATGTTCAAGGAAAGTTTTGTTGCTTTGGTATTTATTGTAAATATGTTGAGGCCTACGTGTAAGAATGACCAAATTTACAGCTCATTCAATTTAGAATTATAAATGAATTAATAAAAAAGTAGGCTCACTTATGTTCCTCATGACATATCTCAGCGAAGATAAAAATGACAAAAAAAGTCTGAGAGGAATGACGAGACATTGCCCAATATGGAAAAAAAATGTCTGAGAGGAATGACGAGACATTGCCCAATATAGACAAAAAAGTCTGAGAGGAATGACGAGACATTGCCCAATATGGAAAAAAAATGTCTGAGAGGAATGACGAGACATTGCCCAATATAGACAAAAAAGTCTGAGAGGAATGACGAGACATTGCCCAATATGGACAAAAAAGTCTGAGAGGAATGACGAGACATTGCCCAATACGGATAAAAAAGTCTGAGAAAAATGACGAGACATTGCCCAATACGGACAACAACAAAAAAAGAGGTTTTCCGACATGAAGAAGACATTTCATTTTTTTCTCTATGAAACGGTTTGTTATTCTGTACGTATATGACTGATTCGAATACATTTGCTGCCATATCACATCCACCCCCATTTCATGAAACATACCACGGCATCTTACACACGTGGTATTTGCGTGTTTACATTACCCGAATTTGATTATAGAGTGAAAAATACATTCATGATTCGACTGATACGTTAAAGCGGCATGTCCGACTATATTCTGAAAAAGTACACAAGATACTATTACATTATTTTAAAAATATTTACACACAATGTTTGCCAAACAATGTCAGTCACAAAGTTGAAATGTTACTTAAAACTTTTAACGATCTGCCTAAAAGTTTGCACGCTTATAAAATGAGAACAAATATTGCTCTAAGACGATTCGCTTAAGACAATACCATATGTGAAGATAAACACAAGTGATTATGTCAGAATCTTCTGAAAGTAATTGAAAATATACTTGTCTCAGAATAGATACATGTAATTGTCTGGACTATATACGGTTTGCCGCAGCACGATAGGAGAGTTAGATCTCGAAGTTTTCTGGCAAATGTTTTCACACAGAGAACCATTTATGGTCGTCATTCTCTCTTAGTCAATTACTTCATACATAAATAGTATACCAAATGTTTACAAAGGGACTTTTTTCTTAAACACTGTCAAGAAAACAATAATACTAAAAGAGCACGAGCCATTCCGATGTTTGAGCACGACTGACGTAATTAAAATCGCACGCTTCAAAAGTAGTGTATAATGCCTAGATAATAGGCCACCCATCTGCCAATCCTTTTTTTTATTTTTTAAATTTCAAAACCCTATGTCATTCCCCACTCAACCACCCTTCGAATCCCCCAAATTTTGGGGTTGGCAAATTATAGGCCACCATCCGCCTATCCTTTTCTAATTTTTTTTTTCAAACACCAATACTCTATCTACCACACGATAAAAAAGAAATATTTGTTTTTGAAAAAAAATACTAGGCCACCAACCTTCAAAATGTGCATAAGCCCCACTAGGCGACCAACCCTAAAAATTTTCAACACAACATTAGGCCACCAATCCTCAAAAATTTCAGAAAACACTAGTCCACCAACCCTCAGATATAAAGGAAAAATCATAATCTATTATTCAAACTTATAGTTTATCTTGCTAAGGCTTGCATTTTCGTGCCCGTCATTCACAGCCTCCAGTAATTTAGACCAAACAAAGCCAGTAATTATAAGCTCGAAAAAAACATATTCCAGTTTCCAGAGAATTCGCTCAGCTACAAGCCAAATAAATCACAACTTTTTCTTTGGTCAATCCAAGAGTTCGCGGTGCTAGCATTACTTAGCTAATGCTTGCTATTTCCAGCCCGTCATCCACATCCTCCAGTAATTTGGACAAGATGAAATCAGTAATTACAAAACACAACAGTAATGACATAGAGTTAATAAGGCCCAGATATTTAACAATCAGACACAGATATTCACTAATCAGGCACAAATAACCAACACCCAAACTTCGATATTTACGCTTACATAACTAAAATTTGAAATTATAACTTCTTCTGCGGAAATATATGAAATCCCAGTTTGAGTGAAGACCTCGCCGATATCACTCTATCCCCAGTAATAGAGTCAGTAGTCAGTAGTTTCAAGCAAAACGGTTCAGGCAAATAGGACTTACAATCAGGAACCCAGAACGTCAGGACTGTTAAAAAGTGCTCTTAATCAGGCTTTTCTGTTGAATATTAGTCAGTGCATATAGCCGCGATAAAAGATTTATATAAATAAATAATGGATTCAATAAATACATATTGTTAGAAGCAACAAATACCAAGTTACAATTAATTCGATACATACAGTACTTTACATATAGGTATGTTATTCAATCAGCCTATATCGCGTAGTATGACTTTGAGCGCCTGACAAATAGTACGTCACGACTTTCGATTAGGCTTTTCAGTCAGATATTAGTCAGTACATATAATCGTGATATACATTTCGGATAAATAAATGATGACCTTAGTAAATATATATCGTTAGAATTAATCAATGCGAAGTTACTATTAAACATACGGTACTTTACATATAGGTATGTTGTGCAGTCATCCTACAGCGCATAGTATGACCTTGAGCATCTGATAAACATTATGTCAGGACTCTTAATCAGACTACAACTTTACCGTTCATATATGTTAGTCTAGATTTGCAAGTGAAATGTTGAACTTATAAAAAATAAATTGTTAATGACAGTGCAAATACCAACTTACCACAAACGAAGTTAACACAATAAATAGCCGAAATTACCAAACCACTATATAAAATGTACATTATGTGATCAGGATTCTCAATTAGGATTCACCTCCAGGTGCGTTGACCTACTTACGTGACAGGTCTTGGTAATTTTATGGTAACATTTTTTAAGGAAGATTTTCAATTTCTTCTGATGCATTAGAGGCAGAGCTGGTGAACTCTGATACACACAACCGTAATACTTAGGCTGGTTGTCCTCGGGAATTGACAGACTAGAGTGAGCAGGCGGGCTTTGCAAAAATGTTAATAAAGATCAAACATCAATGGTCAAGGATCATAAAACGGATATAATTAATTCTGAATATATAATAATAACTATAAATACATAACATTAATTTTTTTCATTAAATTAGAGAAGAACTGTACTTAAGACATCTATACTACCATGATGAAGGTCCAGTTGCGTTTACAAATGTCAATCATTTGTGGGGAGAAATTAAACAGGTCGTCAGTAATCTTAAACAGAAGGCCAGAACGGCATGACCTACAATCAGGATGTCAGGACTCTTAAATAGGACTCTAAATCAGGACAAAATTAAAATAGAGAAGAGTATAAAATATTCCGAACTTAAAGATTGGTTGACTGAACAATCTACTTACACATTGCACGATGGAAAAGATTTCCCCATAAAGGGTCTATGTCAGTCACGCAAATGATCAGTTTCAGGCAGCTATATTTTATATGCAAGTGTATGAAATCTCCAACGATGAATACAAATACATTTTGACAGTGATATATACTAAAAAAGTAAAATAAAAAAAAGGGAGACGACATACACAACGCTTTTAGAGAAATGTTATATGAGCAAGAAAATATTGAATAGTTTTCCACATACTCAGACAGAAAAGAATCTCCATGGAAAGGTTCAGTCGAACATTTGAGACTAATTTCACATAAGAGATTTTTACAATCAGGCAAGTAATTATAGGAGACCCAGTAGTATATATATTGGATGGGTTTTCTTTAGGAGAGAATATTGATGGAATATATTACGAGGATGATTTTGTCTCTGAAACAAAATGACGTGTTCAAGTTGATAACATTTATTTTAAAAAAAGAATGGCAACAGTATTCGCTGGTAAAACTGGAGAGGATATGATGATCTTGAATAGTTTGGAGCCAGAGGAGAATATTGTGTCACCATAGAACGTCCTACCGCCCTCATTAGGAATCCTTTATAAGAGTTCTAAAGTCCTAACATCATAAAATGACATTGTAATATTCATATCTTCAACATTATTTTAAATAAATGGAATCAATTGCATGTTACAATTGTGCTGAAAGAAAGCCTATTGGTCAAATGGAGCATCGAAATGCAACCTATAAGCGACGTACAAATTGTGCAAATATAATGAAATCTAACTGATATTATAGTGGAGGAAATGACAAAATCAAAGAATACAACGAAAACATAATTGCTTGTAAATGTGGAATAACTGTACAATCTGGATCAATGTTCAATCATAAATTGTATATTTGGCACTAATTGTTTCACTGGAAAAATAGCAGCATAAAAAGGTGAACAACCTTACACTTCAAAAATACTACTATAATAAATGGTGAAAATTTTGCTTCGTACAAAAGTACCAAAATCTGAGAAAAGGAAATTACAGCCTCGTTTAATTTGTATTCTGACTGGAAGAGAAAGAAAAAGAGTTATTAATCAAACTAAAAATAAAATTATCACGAAAAAGCTACAAGACTCATTTAATAGACGTTTTAACGAATATAGATTTGAAGCAGGAGAAGAAACTAATCAGGTTTGGTTATTTGCTTTTTGTGTTTGTTTGTTTGTTTGTTTGGGGGGTTTTTTGTCTCTTTTTTTTTTATTTGAAGAAGTGGGACCATACTTATGGAAAACAACAAGATGAAAAATTAGACATTTGGGTCCCGTAAAACTACGAATGAGAAAATTGAATTACATTGCGAGTGAGAGAATTGAATTACGTTATGTTGATTGGTATCACATAAAATCGCCTATAAACATAATGAAAAAAAAATTAAATAGAAAGAAGAATTTCAAAACATTTATTATATCATATCTGCAAAATAAATATAATAAACATTGATTAATATAACTAGTTTATTTTTTTGCAAATGTAAATTATATAACAAACGTTGGAATAAAAGATCTGTCAAGATTGATGTCATTACCAATGAACAAACACGATGGAAAGAAATATATCTGCACAAAATGCTTGAATTTTCCAATACGTAAGAAAAGTTATCAGAACACAAAAGACAACGTTACAGTATGGACAACTCAATTGATACAATGCCTGAAAAGGGATCAGATCTAAAAATGTTAAAACTGTTATCAAATAAATAGTCGATATATTGTTTACTGTGATTTAAAAAGTATCATCGTGCCGCAAAATTGTAATAGTGCTATGCAGCAATCAGATATATTATGCACCATGCAAACATCAAAACACATTCCATCAGGGTTTTGTTCGTACCAAAAGTCAATTCAGTGTTACAAACCAATCGTTTACAGAGGCACTGACAAGCAAAGAAGCAAACGGCATCGTAAGATAGGAGCCTAACATTCTTTACTGTAGGTCAAATTAAGAATAAGTGAAAATGAACAAAACTCCTATAGAATATAAGCTTCTACTACAGTCGAAATGGTGCAAACAATCAATGCCAGACGCACCTGGTGACTGGATGTCAATTGCCTGCCTTTGATATTATGACTGCATCGCACAATGCCTGTTCGTACCATTTGGAATTTAGCTGTATACAGCAGCCAAATCTCAACAAATGCGTGTTGTGAAGTTAATTGCTTTGTGAGTTTATATATATATATATATATATATATATATATATATATATATATATATATATATATATATATATATATTAGAGAATCATTACGATAAAATTGCTTCCTAAAAAGCAGCTGAAAAACTTACGAAACTGTTTTGTTGTATAGTTAGTTCTTGTGTCGAGCGAGCGGGGGATATGTACAAGTTTTCGGTTTAACATCTTCACGTAGCCCACAGCTCTTGCTCACTGACACGTAAGCCGATCTGACTTAGAACCATGTAAATAGCAGTGGGTGGTTGATTATCTGTAGTAAATTATAAATTAAGATTTGGGGAAAATAGTACCATCTAACGGCAACAGCTCTGAGTAACTGCAGAATTAGACGATACCAGAAATTTAATCAAATTGGTTTAACATCCTCAGGAAAATATCTTGTAAAATATTAAGAATTGTATCCACAACGAGTGCAGAATTATTTAACATCATCATAACAGGACCTGCTATTCTGGAGGTGGGGCTATTCGATGATATTAATGCACAAGTGTATCACAAAATGCTGAAATTCTATTTTATTTACTTGCGGTGGAAATGGCATTGCTGTTGATAACCTGGACATTTACTTGCGGTGGAAATGGCATTGCTGTTGATAACCTGGACATTTACTTGCGGTGGAAATGGCATTGCTGTTGATAACCTGGACATTTAAGTTATACTATTTACTTTTACATCGCTTATACAACTAGTTCTCAAAACTTATAAAGTAATATGTGTGCCTATGGTATAGGCCTGAGTAATAAAGTAATATGTATGCCTATGGTATAGGCCTGAGTAATAAAGTAATATGTATGCCTATGGTATAGGCCTGAGTAATAAAGTAATATGTATGCCTATGGTATAGGCCTGAGTAATAAAGTAATATATATGCCTATGGTATAGGCTTGAGTAATAAAGTAATATGTATGCCTATGGTATAGGCCTGAGTAATAAAGTAATATGTATGCCTATGGTATAGGCCTGAGGAGACCTTAATGTTTACAAACACAAAATAACCCAGTGGAAACCACCAACGACTGATAGACGGCGACGTACCCTCGCAATTGTATGCACTAGGGAAAAAGCCTGGAACTGAAGTGGTTGGAAGCGTTAGTTCTGATTTTACATTTTAATGTAATATGTATTTCAAAGACGAATTAACCTATTTGAAGACAAAAATATTTTCAAAGTCTTCCAAAGACTTGGTTAAAACAGTTACGTTGTATTACATATCGACTTTGAGAATTTTTCCTAGAATTCGCAGGGTCACCAATGATACATCAAAATTGTAATATCTCCATTCTGAGGATTTAAATATCATTGTGCACAAGAAATATTTAAATTATGTACAAAATAGTTTATTAAACGGACAGTGTGTTTACACAGTATATTACATATAAAGGATATACAGAATTATAGATACAACCTTCCAAAATGGGGGGTGGGGTGGGTGGGAACTAGAGGTACGCAATAAACGTGTTTTGGGGAAAAATTATCCAATGA
The DNA here is from genome assembly GCA_029931535.1 of Margaritifera margaritifera. Taxonomy (NCBI): domain Eukaryota; kingdom Metazoa; phylum Mollusca; class Bivalvia; order Unionida; family Margaritiferidae; genus Margaritifera; species Margaritifera margaritifera. The sequence goes on from JAQPZY010001574.1 coordinate 709,600, forward strand.
TATTAAAATATTTATTCGGTTCTAAAATTGCATGCAATATTTTTACTTAAAACCCTCTAAGTTTAGGACACTGAGTTATATTAAAAGCTAAATATAAATATTTAGACCAGCCAGTCATTGTCATGTACGACATCAAATTGAAGAGTCCATTTTGTCCTTGAAGCAGGTTAACTTTTGTTTTCAATTAGTTTCTGATAGATCTTTTTCTAACTTTTTTTTTATCTCTTATTATAAGTAAATAGATGGATGTAAAAAGGGCTGTTGTGTGCTGCTATCAATGGAAATATTGATAATAGCTCTGTATGATCTTTCTCCATGCAGTTTGTTAGGATTAATCAGTAGAACAAACAAAACAAAACAAAACAAACCCTGATCTGTCGGCGCATTATGCGATGGAAGATGAGGGCCGTTGCTTTTGCAGTTGGACTTGGATTATAAGCGAGTACATATGGAAGTTTAATTTATAATTAATATTAGGGTTTATCCATAACTGTGACTGAATAAAATCTCCTTTTGACTTAACTGGAAGTCATGGTAAACAGATATGACATCGATTGAAAATTTATTAAGACATTTATTAATCCTTTCTAAAATGTCTATATCAAAGAGAAATAACTCATTCATATATGGTAGAGGGGCAATCAAAATAGTTTTCCATTTAGAATAAGAAGTCATAAATCTCCTTATTCAAATTAATGTTATAGAATCTTTAAAAGATGTATATCAACCATTTTCAAATCACCTTCTTCATAATATTGATTCATTACTTTTCTAATTATTTCGTCATTAGCTCCATTCCAAATAAACTTGTAAAAGAGCTAGTTTCATTTTTTAAATGCATTAAGAGATGGATTTAAGTCAAATTAAAGGTGATTGTATTACTTTAGATAATGCTAAACATTTTTAATTGTTATTCTTCCAAAGGGAGTGAGGTATATTTTTACCATTGAAGAATCGGATTTTTAACTTCCCTAATTTTCTTACCATAATTCAGATCTATCATATTACCTAAGTTTAAAAAAATTTAAATAAAATGAATTTGGAACAGACTCAGTTTTATTTATAGTCTAAACAGTATCTTATAATACTATCTGCCCTACTTCCAAATTAAATAGCTTTAGTTTTTTCGATATTGATACAAAGTCCAGAAAATCTGAATTTTTTTATAAAATCTAATGTAGATTTCAGAGACTTTTCATAGTCATTTAGACTGAGTGAGGTGTCATCAGTATCCTGTGTCATTTAATTTAAATATATATTCCCTTTTAATTTTGATTTTGCATTATCGTATGAGCTAATGTCTCTGCACATATTAAAAAAATATATGGTGAAAGGGGATCACCTTGAGTGCAATGATTTTCTGTTTCAAAACAAGGCAAACACAGTCCATTAGCTACAACACATAATACTATATTACTATACACTAAATTTATCCACTTTTTGAGATAATGACCGAAATATTACAAATTATGAATCTATACATAAAGATTCATGCTATAGAATCAAAAGCTTTCTGAAAATCTTGTAAAAGAAGAAGGTCGGGTGTGTTGTGCTTCTTTGTATAAAACATAAGATCATATGGATTATGAATATTTTCGCCTATTTGGTAATTGTTCTTCCGAACGCAAAAACCATTCCTTGGCCCTTTGGCCTTTGAAGCAAAATTTGGATTGTTATGCGGATTGACTTACCAAAGTCCAAGGGGGAAAAAGAAAAACCAGAACACGAACGAACGAATTACAAGGTGTCAACGCTAATATTAATTGCACTAGGTGTTTCAATAAAAACTGAGGAGTTCCAAATGGATATGAGGTGTTTCTTAAGGGGCTACAATGATAACAACAAGTTGTCCCAAAATGCAAAATGGAGTTTTTTATATTTATTTAAAAATATGTTTGTTTGTTTGTTTAAGAGACAATCGAGGTTACGATGTTATTGTTTGAGGAGTTCTGATTGCTACCAGAAACTATTCCTGGAGCAATTTGGGACTCGGAAATTCACGGTGTGTGACCTCCACTCTGACATCAAATAGGTAGATGTTGGCAAGATTACACATCCTCCATTTATTGACATCAAATAGGTAGATGTTGGCAAGATTGCAAATCGTCCATTTATTGACATCCAATAGGTAGATGTTGGCAAGATTGCAAATCGTCCATTTATTGCCTGCGTCCTTTTGAATGGATTGATATATAAGGACGTATGTATTACATCTATCATTGTAACGAGTTCTCGTTCGTAGGAGAATTTTGTTGTGTACACGTGTTGCGTGTCTATTAAACCTGTAGGACAGGATAGGGGTTTCCAGACCTAGACGTTATGCAATGTCGAACGATTGTTGACCTTGCCGGAGTAGGATAGGGTGATACTTCAAAAGGACCGGATTCTTTTATCTTTGTAGAGTCTGAATGTCGGGCGCCAGATAGTTGCGTACGAGGGACAAAGTAAATGCGATGCGACCGAACCAATCAGATAGAGTTGACTAGATGGCTATCAAAGACGAGGGAGGAGTCTATAAATTAAGCGGAAGGCGTGTGTGTTTCATTTAAGTATCGATTCACCAAAAACCTGCTCAGTGTGCTAAAGGAATTGGAGGGAATTGGACGTGTGTCATAAAAACGATAGCCGCTCCGAGCAATTCGAACTTTTGGGAAATTTGAATTTGGCTCGTAAAGCTGAAGCTTCGAAAGGTACGGCGATATTCTGGCTCGATTTTATATTTGCATTAATCATAGGATTGTCGATAGTAATTTAATAAGTCTATATTGCATCAGTTGCAGGAACATAGAGTTTGCATTGAGTTATGTATAATTATCATTAATTCTTATGGAAGCATGGGGCATGAATGATTCCTTCATTAACTATATCGTAGGTTACTGTGAGAAAAAGAAAAAAAGAAAATATTTAGACATTTAGACGCTGTGTGTGTGTGTGTATGTGTGTGTGTGTGTGTGTGTGCAAGGCTACGGAACGAGTGTTATCATATTAATTGATTGACAGTAGTTATTCTTACGTAATGGCGTTATGCCTGTATAAAGTCATGTAGGAGATATTTGTTGATGTACATAGGACTTTGAAAGGCCGGTCGACCCATTAATCTGACGGAAATGTGAGGGAAGTCGGTTGATTACCTGCAGGTAGAGCAGGGGTGCATGATATTATGTACCTTGTATTATCCTCTATAGGAAGATTTTGGCCTCAGAAGGAATTGGCGCAGAAAGGATCAACCACATGTGCCAAAGAGGACACGGAGGGAGACTAGAAATGATAAACAATGTGTGGGCCACGAGAGAGAGAGAGAGAGAGAGAGAGAGAGAGAGAGAGAGAGAGAGAGAGAGAGAGAGAGAGAGAGACACACACACACACACACACAAAGAGATAGAACAACGTGAAGAGAAACACCGACAGAGGGAAGACGATATCTATAACAGGAACAAAGATGAGTAGAAGGAAGAATACAAGAACTATTGACTTTCTCACATTATATCGCGAATGATGAAATTAAATGTGTTACAAGAGAATTCGATCAGCCCGGTCAAAGTCTATGTATTTATTGTTGATCAGAGATTTGTGACTTTATATTGAATATAATTGGGTCTTGTTCATTCTATTAAAATTTTGTATCATTCGATTGCTGGTTTAGTCTACGTATTTACGGTGTTGGATAACCAGATTATCGGATAATTCAACTGGGGGCTCGAAATAATCTTACCAGTTCACACCTTCCGGCAGTGTTATTTATAATACTGTAGGCGAGGCTCGTGAGAATCATCTTATCTGTATATGTCTAGGAAGATGAGAAATCACGTTTAATTTGTCATAAATAGTGAATCAATCAATCAATAAACTAATCAAGTTCCCTTCTAAGGAGAGGAAAGATCTCTTTAAATCATTTTATTTAAGCAAAATCGAATTTCTGTACTAATAGATAGTTTTCTTATGAAGCGACAACGTTTCTTTTAATCACTGTCCGTCATGTTTGACCCATTCGTGAATCCTGAATCACACACACACACACACACACACATATATATATATATATATATATATATATATATATATATGTATATATGAAATATATATTATAAAAAAACAACGCATACGTGCCTATATTCACGACTAAGCTCTATCTATTTTTGAGGATGCGCGCTTCGTCTATGGGGAATGGGGGCTGGTGCGTGCAGGCAACCCGATAAGTATGGTAACAAGCGGACTCTTTTCTCTATAGGAGACGAATTATAATTCTCTAACCTATATGATAATATTTACCACCGTCATTTTCACATTACCAAAATAAACAATTATATTCGTCTCTGTTCGTCCCTCTGTCGTTCTTGAAGGAGCGACGACCATGACTCAGTCGATACCTCTGACCACGACCCAGTGGGCGACCCAGAATACAACCCAGTCGAGAGACTCAGAGTACGATCCAATCGGCGACCCAGAATACGACCCAGTGGGCGACTCTCGGCACGACACAGTCGACGACAGGAGCGACACAGTTATAGACTTGGAGAAGGATCAGGTTGAAGCCAGGAATACAATACGACAAATCCGACTGGGGTAGAGATCTGTCACATTATGGAGCGCCAGATCTCATACAGATACAGCGGGGTTTCACACCAACATAAATACCTATTTCAAAGAACCCGAGAAAGTGAGACTCGGGGTAGTGTAGCCGAGTGATTTCGGCCACAAAGTGGTGGCAGCGGTGGGATAGTTGGTGGAGTAACATAAAGAATCAAGATGGCTTGCGCAGGGTCAACATTCGGCGACTGGATGATGACTCCTGAAACCGAAATAAAGACCGCAACTCCTTTCGACGATGAGATTCGGCGCTTAACAAAGAAATGGAATGACTTGGAGGAAAGGCTAACTGATAGGAAGGGCACTACGGGTAGGAGTGCGGTGACTTTTCGGAAGGCAAAGGCGTCGTTGAGAGAGGCAATCGCTCCCCAGCTACAGATTCACTTTGGTGGACGGGTTAAGTCGACACCTTCTCAATCGCCGTAGATCATGAAGATAATTGTTACCTCATCAACAAGGGATGATAAAATGACAACTCTTTCTACTGCAGTGCAGGCGTTCAGAGACAGATTGAAGTCTGAGAGCAAAGGAGTAGTTACAAAAGAAAGCGGTGCGGCGACTGATCTTCATCAGAGAACCTTGAAGAGGCCGGTCGTACGACGGGACCACACCTTTGATGGATTTTTTTTTCGTTTACTTTGATAAGATTTCAACCCTTAAATCTCGGTAAGAGGAAGCAAGAAAACTATTTAAGTGTTGCACTGAGGGGTCAAGCACAGCAATGGTTGGCAGTAGTTCGGAAGAATTCTTACGCTGAATTGGTTGAGGCTCTAAAACAGAGATTCACAACCACAAACCAGACCGACTTATACCGAGTTCTGCTGAGAAGTAGAGTTCGCAAGAATGGAAAAGCTTTACCAGAGCTTGCGCAATCAATACGACGGCTTCAAAGTCTAGCCCATCTAGAAGCGAGTTATGTTTTGTCGACACACTTGCGAAGGAACAGTTTATTGATGACCTGGTTTATTCTGAGATGCGACTGAAGGTGCAACAGGGGAGACCCGCCACGCTGAACGATGCAAAACAGGTAGCTATTGAATTGGAGGCGTTTGCCAGAGCTGAGCTGCAACGACAATTAGGTAACAGGCATGTCCGAAGAGTGGCAGCACAGGAAAAAGTACAGGGATCAGCGACCAGAGATTTGAGAGAGCAATTGCTGGAACTGACGAAGTTGATCGCAGAACTTAGGAATGAAGTAAAGAATACCAAGCAATCGAGACTGGGCCTAAAGCGAAGCAGAAAAGTAATCGTGATGAAATTGTTCGATACCGATGCGGCCAGCTGGAATATTAGAAGTAAGATTGCCCTGCTAAGAAGCCTGGTAACAATAGATAACAACCGATCCCACAGTCGACGGCTTCGCATGAGATATGACTGATACAAAAGGCGAAATCGTAGGAAGAATATTGCGACTGATCGACAGGAAACCGATCATTGGTTCCGAACATAGGGTTGTATGTCGCAGGCACCATTCACTGCACTAGTGTTAATCTTCTGATTGATACGGGTGCTACTGTAACTATCCTATCTAGAAAAGTCTATCGAAGAATAAAGCCGGAGAAAAGGCTAAACCTGATACCTATGTGACAAAGAGACAGTCTCGCAGACGGGAGACCTATGTCGGTCGATGTTAGAGGACAGTTTGAAGTAAACAGTAAACCTATATGGCGTTCGTGGACAGCATAACATCCTGGTCACAGACATCCTAACAGAAGGAATTCTTAGATTGGATTTTCTCAAAATCAACTCGTGTCAACTCGATGTTGAAAAAGATCGCCTTTCTGTTGGGAAACAGAGCTTACCTTGTGCGTTTAATGGTCAAGTAGGATGCGCCCGAATAATTGTCGCTGAAACATTGAACGTTCCAGAGATGAACGAAATGATCGTTCCTGGAAAATTTGACAAGCTGTCGCCTTCAGATGTGCTGGAAATTGGAATGGTTGTGCAGCATCGGAGGTTCAGAGAACGTCACGACTTCGGAAGGAAATTTGCTAATACGAGTACCGAATGCAAATGGGGATAAACAGTCACTCTGTGTTGGACAAACAATGCTAGACTAGAATTCGTCGTCGACTTGCAAAGGAGTACGACAGTTTGTCGTTTTCAAAATCGGGATTCGCAGCTTCGGGTACCGATTCATCTAGAAGCACTGACCCAAGCATCAAAGGTAATCGCTCTCCGAGCAACAAGCGATGGAGGTCGATATGTTGCTCTGCGACCATCAGACGCTTTTTATTGTGCCTGATTCTGATCTTGGTGCGACACAAAATTGAGAGGTTCGAGGAGGATGCAGCATTGCTAGAGCACTTAAGGCGTAAACATTCTGCAAAGTAATACCGGTGTAAAAAAAAAATGTGTTTACAGCACGGATTCCTCTATCGACTTAAAGAAACACCAGCAGAGGAAGCACTCTCGAGATAGATCGCCCCACAGAAAGTGACAGAGAGTGGGGCGGCATTATTGTAATGAATCATCGAGAGCGACAAGGTCGTCGACGCCGAGAGCGACTGAGTCGTCGACGCTAAGTACTGCTCCATTTGAGTCGTCAACACCGAGAACTAGTGGTTTCGAAGTCATCGGCGTCGAGATCTGGTAGACTTGAGTCGTTTCCTTTATCTAACTCCTTTACCCCAGCAGCTATTTCGCCAAACAGAACGCCGACACGGGGATCAACCAATGCTTGCGAAATACGATTTGTGTCGGTAACCTGATAGACAGTCGCAGAACCGCAGGTTAGAATACGGAGGGAAACCGATGACAATGAAGTAATTCGTGAGTACGATAATAATTAGAGAATAAGACGGACCCTTGCGGGTGGAAGAATGGTCAGAGCCATTGCCGGTGGGACCGTGAGATCGAGAGTGCCATGATGGCTTCAAGGAAGTAATGTGAAATAATGACTACCATTCAAACTGGACATTAATTCTTTTGTCAGTATTTGATTTGTGTTTTGCTTTAACTTAACTGTGCTTTGGCGTGATTTGTGTGTGTGTGTGTGTGTGTGTGTGTGTGTGTGTGTGTGTGTGTGTGTGTGTGTGTGTGTGTGCATTCGTATGCGCGTGGAAGCACAAAGTTGTTGATGCGTGGATTGTGTAACAAGAAAACGCTTGGACTGTAATTTTCGTTTCGCTAAAGTTAAAGTTCTGTTTTTAAGTGTAAGCGGGATTTGTAGCGCGCCATCTAATGTCTTAGTTTTTGTTCACGTGATCCCACCTGTTGGGTATATATACGAGCCAACTGTTGTTGCGATGGTGGTGTGATTAGGTGTGATGTGATGGAATAAGCCAGAGCAGAACAAGCCACCCTACCGGAGCAATAATATTTGGCCGTAGATCGCCGAACAGTGTCCTTCGTTGACCAGAATAAGGGAGCTTCAAGGCTGTTTAAAGAAGCAGGGTGGGTTTGTCAATCTGACCTTGCAAGAATACAGATTATTACTGATGATTTCTCTTCTCACATTACTTCGAGTCTGTTCATCTCTTTGTCGATCTAGAAGGAGCGACGACCCCGACCTCGACTCAGTCGACGACTCCGACCCAGTGGGTGACCCGGAATACAACCCAGTCGAGAGACTCAGAGTACGATCCAGTCGGCGACCCAGAATACGACCCAGTGGGCGACTCTCGGCGCGACACAGTGGATGACTGGAGCGACACAGTTATAAACTTGGAGAACAATCAAGTTGGCGAAAAGGCGGCGAGCTGAAGTAAGGAATACGGCAAATCCCACTGGGGCAGAGATCTGTCACGTTCTGGAGCGCCAGACCTCAGACAGATACAGCGGGGTTTAACTCCAACATAAATACCTATCGTAAAGAACATGAAAAAGCGCGACTCGGGGTAGTGTAGCCGAGTGATTTCCGCTACAGTATGCAACTCCCACCAACAGCAAACTAGCTCAAGATTATTTCTCACAATCTTAACAAGCAAGAATGATATTTGGAGTCCAAATCAATCAAACATTCCATCGCAAGAGGAAAAAGCAGGTGTTGGTCAGTGAGAATAAGTAATGGTCAGTCACCATACGTGTCGTATAGCCAGAATAGACATTGGTCCCTCACAATAGACGTTGGTAAGTCAGTATAGGTGCTTGTCAGTCACATTAGGTGTTGGTCACTCAGAATAGCTGTTTGCTATTCAAAATAGGTGTTGATCAGTCACAATAGGTAATGGTCAGTCAAAATATGTGTTGGTCATCAAAACAGGTGTTGGTCAGTTTGAATAGGTATTGGTCATTTAACTACTTCCCAGGTACTTTTTTTTTTAATTATTATTTTTATTTTGCATTAGATCAGGTTGTCTTTTATGTCGAAATCACCGTGTTGTATTTATTTCCATTTAAGAAATGTTTATGTGTCGTTTAAGTTTTATCTCTCACGATTGTGGAACAATTCTCACAAGACATCAGGTAACGGATACTTAATTGAGTATTTAATTTTTATTACTAGTATATGCACTTTGCTCTTCTCTTCGACCGGACAAAAAGCATTAGGATTAAATTAACAAAAGAAGACTAACTTATTACTGAGATGTCAAGTAGCAATCGTGATCAATTCTAGAATGGCATGTAAAGTAATGCTAGAACGTGTAAAATAATGCTATAACGTGTAAAATAATGTTATAACGTGTAAAATAATGCTATAACGTGGAAATTATATCGATAGGTTTTATAGGTTTAATATAATAGATAAACTCATAGCTAGTGAACATGAAATGGTTGGGTATTTTTTGTAGTAGAAAATTTAATGATGAACAGAACCATCCACTCTACCTGAACCCTTTTTATTTGTATTAGCACACAATGTTCTATGTATTTTCTGCTTTTCTCTGTGACACCTTGCGAAGCATGAAATAAATCCCATAGTATAAACAAATATTAACTAAATTACAAGTTGTTTAGACCCCTTGTTTCAGGTACTATATTATTTAACTGGTGAAACATCTGTAAACTATTTTCATGAATGAAATCAGATATACATTACGGTTGCTATTAAAGTGGTATAAATCATAATAAATGTTTTGCGAAACGCCTAATTTAATTTTCATTAACCAGAAGAACACGCCGTTTAAATAATTAACAGATTTATGCAATGACGCTCACACTTTTCTATCGTTAGATGGCATGAGTGTAAAAGGGGTTTCTAGACTGGTTCTCAGTTTCAGGAGAATTGGGTCATGAGCAATATTTTTGAAGCAGAAAAGCAAACGACCGTTAGTGCACATATGCCATCTAAGTAGGTGTGTGTTAGTTCCATTACATATGCTGTGTATATTTTATAGTTGCGTCAAATATATTTTACTTAGTTTCTGGTAATGTTATCCAAAATGATCAAGACAAAGCTATGCAAGGTGTGTTAGTTTTGGACATTGCTATCACAAATAAAATGCCTTACACTCTTTGTGAGTTATTTTGTAGTAGGCAGCGCCTTAAAATATGGTATAACCATCCTGTGATATACTATCCCTTTTCTAAAAATATACCAAAACCTTTGACAATATTCCAAGATCTATCATACCTCCCTGATTATTATCAGATATCATTTATCTAACACACATCTTGGCTTTCATAGATATGATCACATACTGACAATGTAATATTATTTTCAAATCTTTGATCTGCAAAGAAAAGCATCACTATGGCTATGTAGTAAAGCAAACGCTGAGTCTTCTTCATTACATAGGAAAAAGACCAAACAAAAACAAAATCTTCTTGTTTTAGAGCTTTTTGTTTTTTATTTCTTTCTTCTCTGCAACTTTTATTTCAATCCTTTCTATCACACATCGCACAGATGGCTAGTTATGCATTGTAGTAGAAATCATTCTGCGACTTTTGTTCCAAAAAATATTAAGGGGTGAACCATAATCTAACCATAACTTAAGTATCATATTTGTTGGCTGAATGAGAAAATCCTGGGTTCGACACAAAATACAACAAAAGAAAATCGCAATATAATTCAGCGTTCGTTTTCATAGCAAAAAGAATATACTTCTGTACTTAGATGTTTTAGTTGCGATGCAAGCTGGAAAGCAATTGTGTGCTGCTGACTACCATTCAGAAGGCAGTTTACAATAATCAGGCATGTGCAACTTCTCCAGAGCGCGGGCCGGATGATTTCGAGCCACAACGTATGGTGTAAATGTAACCGGATAAAACCTGGTCGCGGGCCAGATGCATCCCGCGGGACGTAGGTTGCACATGTCTGGTTTACATCAAAATAGAGCCCTCTGATTCACCCAAACACACAACATTTTTTTACTAATCTCACACAATGACCGTCTAAGCGGGTGAAAGGCTATCTCCCTTAACCTGAACGTTAGGTGTCGCACCTGTTAGACGGCTTGAAATCCCATGGGTCCTGTGGGTGCGGTGGGCTTACTTGTTTTACCGAGGGTCATTTCGTGTTAGAGATATAAGCTCGCAAATCGGAGCAAAGTCGTCATCTTACAATGAAATTCTTTATTCATGTGATGTAGTGATGATGAAGTTTTCGTTTCTCCAATGATAATAGTTACATCTGAACCGCAGTGAAGAGTGTTGTATAAATTGGAAGAAATTTGCGCAGTCAACGTAAAGTAAATAAAGTTCTAAACAAAGCTGGGAAAATGAAGTATGTATTTTTCATCCTGTTAGAGACACTTTTTATATGAAAGAGATTTTTGTAAGCATATTAAAGAAGGTAAATGTAGGCTAAAGACATAAGAGTTGTGAATAATAATGTGTTAAAATCCTTTGTTTCAATAAATCGGTTTGTTAAAGAACTTTAACGTTTAGCTCAAAAGAATATCGGTTTGTGCTTATAGAAATTCATTACTCTGACACAAATTATTTATTGTTCATTTACAGTTTCCTTATATACATTAATTTGAGTCTTTAAGTGTGGTCTTTAACAAATAAATACATATATCTCTGTCCTCATTTGCGCTTGTAACAAAAATGCAGCAGAGTTCTGATTAAAATCCTCTTTAATAGACCAAATGTGCAGGGCTAACGCTTTAATAGAAAAGATAATAATAATAATAATAATAATAATAATAATAATAATAATAATAAGTAGTAGTAGTAGTAGTAGGATTATTATTAGTATTATTATTATTATTATTATTATTAAACAATTGAACACCATTGAAGATATCTTTAGAAAGAATACACTCTAAAAATTTTATTTCATGAATAAGCTAGGTTCTCTCTCTTGTAATCAATATCTTACTTTAGGTTCTACATCCTCTGCATTTCTTGACGTAAGTGCTCATTCTCGCACCTGCCAAATGCCTAGATTGAGATATATTGACCTTGGGACATTATGGTTTTTGTAATCACCGTCCTATGTTCCAACTGTTTTATTCTCTACATCTCATCTCAGCACTTTTTAAATACAAAAGGTTCCTCTTTCATCTTGCTATTATTTATATTTTGTAACAAAAACTGCTTCTCGTGTTCGTTCTGTATTTGTGTTAGAAACATATCTGTTTGAATGTCCGTATGTATGTATATATGTATGTATGTATGTATGTATGTATGTATGTATGTATGTATGTATGTATGTATGTATGTATGTATGTATGTATGTATGTATGCTTGCATGATTGCATGCATGCAAGTATGCAAATATGTTGATCTGGCATTATCCGGAATATATTTGCTGTGGTTTCTCATCGTTCATTTTGCTGGATATATACCTCTCATACAAATTTGGTGAATCGACCCCTAAATTAACAACTGACTTGAAAAGACTCGATAATAGTCTGAGGTGTTTAACCCTGTATCCATCAGCCTGTGTAAAATAAGGCATGCTTTCCTGCTCTACGTTTTTAACCTACGACCTCTGAATTTCTAGATACGTCGTGTCGACCTTGAACCAGACAGACCTAATGATAAATGTTTACAAACTGGAATCATTTGATATTTCAGGCATTAAACTTGACCCGTTTTGAACTGGATCATTTGTCATGTCTCTTTTTCTTCAACCTTTACATGATAAAAATGAAGAAAGATGTTCGATTCCATGTTTACAGATAGCATTCCATTTTTGCAGACACATTGCATCAGACTTCAATTAAAAGAAAGACCCTTCTATAATCTTTCAAGACGTAGGCTTTTCAACGTGTGAGACAGTAATATTACTCTGCTTACATTTAAAGCAGTTGAGAGAGAGAGAGAGAGAGAGAGAGAGAGAGAGAGAGAGAGAGAGAGAGAGAGAGAGTTTAAGGAACAGTTTCATTCATTATCATGAAGGTGTATACTTAACCCGTTGAGTCAGAAAATCCAATTATTTTAAATATACAAATCAAAACATACATACATACACAGTAAAGATTGTTTATAACGATTCAGAGGGGACTGGTATTTTAGAACGTTATAAATGAGAAACGTTATATCCAAATTCGTTCATTTTTCACAAATGTAGCAAACAATTAATACTGGTATGATTTCTGTCAGAACTCGTATGTATTGGTAATAAAATTAAAAAAAAAAAACCAACATACATTTGTATAAATACATGTTAACAAGAAGAAAAACAATGATAAATCAGAAACTTTTACCATCTGATGAAAGTATAAAAATAAATGTACATGTATCAGCCGGTAAATCATAAAACTCACTTTTACGTGAAAACGTATTTGCTCAATAACTTATTGACTCTTAAATTAGTCTGTTATTTATTTGGACGGAAAGAAATTGTAAATAGTCATCTGCTTTCTGCTTTCCATTAATCTGAAAATCCTTACTAAAGTGTTTCTGCCGAAATCATTTTTTTAATCGGTCTTGCCTTTTTATATCACCTCCGCCAAAGGACGGCCGATTTTTAATCAAAGACTCAAAAACCACCATGGACCACATTTGATCCCTTTATCACTTATGACACCTCAAAAAAACCATCCTGCATTTGGCCTAAACTCTCCAGATTACAACAATAAGGTAATCAATTAACAACGTGTTGTGGACATATATTAACCCTAATCCCATTACTCAGCCACGCATCATTGTACCAGTTGGAACAGTTCCGGTACCCAATAGACTGATTATGACTGGGTTTTGTAATGCATGGATAGAACGTGTGAATACAGAGGTGATGATGGTGGGGAGGTGGGTGGGAGGGGGGGGCAGTTTTTTTTAAAAATCTGTTAATTTTCAAAAGCGCTAGATTTCAAATACAATGCGGTAGACGGCCTTAAAAATGGTATTTTTGTCCTACAGCCGGTAGAATCACATATATGTTTAAGGAAAGTGAGCACTAATTGTAGGTGACCCAGGCAATCTGTTCCCCTTTCACAGGTCACGCGCTTCGCTCTGTACACAAGTTTGCAGCTTTCGATAGAAGTATGGTAAGCAGATGATCTTCATAAGGGTAAGGGACATATATGGGGATAAATATTAATAATTTACCAATCATTTCCGGCAAATCACCATCCCACCGAAAGATTTTCTGAATTCGTTGATTATCACCCTCGGCCTTTCGTTGAAATTCTGCCTTCATATGTTCAAGATAATACGGACTATCTCAACAAAACACCGACAACTAACCTTCCAGAAAAACACTCTCATCGTAACTATAGACGTCTGTTCCTTACACACCGACATCCCACACGAGGAAAGTATCACAGCCTGCAAGGAAGCATTGGACGGTCGACCTGATCCTTCCCCACCTACATCCTATTTGGTCAAACTCTTAACACATGTTCTTAAGTTTAACAATTTTGTATTCAATAACCAACACTTCCTACAAATGACTGGAACTGCAATGGGCACTAAAATGGCACCTTCGTATGCCAATATTTTTATGGGAAGGCTCGAGCAACAGCTCTTTATCGAGGCACCCTATAGACCTCTAAGCTGGTGCAGATTTATTGACGACATATAATCAAAATTAATCGAAACTGCCGTCAATTTCTTGAATTCGCCAGTAACTTCCATTCTACGATTAAATTTAAGTCAGAGTAATCAAACAAGTCGAACATCTTTTTGTATACCCAATCTACCCTCCTGGAGGGAAACATATAAACTGACCTGTATTCTAAACCACCTGGTCACACCAGTATCTACTCCCAACCAGCTGCCACCCCCCAGCACGTAATAAAAAAATCTTCCTTACGGTATGTGCGTTCGGACCAAACACATATACTCATATCTGGCCACCTTTGAAAAGAGACTCTGAGAGCTCAGGGGGCACCTTAGAACGAGAGGATACAGAAATAGCTATATCGATGAGGCTATTAACAAACCTAGACTTCTCGATAGAGGAACCCTCCTGAAATATAAACCAAGAAAACCAACAAACGCGTCCCCTTCGTGGTTACTTTCCACCCCGACGCCTGCAAATTACAACAGATAATTCGGAATCATTAGAACCGGATTGAATCGTCCGAAGATCTGAAGGGCATATTTCAAGAAGTTCCTATGGTTGCGAACCGTAGACCTAAAAATCTGAAGGACCATCTGGTATGTACCAAGGTAACTTCAAACAAGACCACAGATTCAGGCACATATTGCTGCAAAGACAAGCGTTGTCTAATTTCCAAACATGTGCCCGAGACCAAATTGTTTAGAAGTTCGACGGCAGGAGTTAGCTACACTATCAATCAGAAGTTAGGATGTCGAACCAAAACTGTAATCTATCTTCTAACATGCAAGATCTGTGGCACTCAATGTGTTGGCGAAACCGTTGATTTCAGAAAAGGAACGAATAACCCACAAGAGCCACATTCGCAACAAAATCAAAACGAAACTCGCAAACCACTACAACTCGACTCGGCATTCAGTCAAGTCCCTCGAGATGCTACCAATTGATTCTAACCTGGAGTTCACCGATATGGAACGCATACGTAAGGAATGTTGCTGGATACTTCAATTGTAAACTCATAGGGAGTTTGGTCTAAATGAAAAAGTCTAACCATCCTAACGCAATCTTATCAAAACTACAGCCAGGCATCAGTTTATCAGACGTACGCAATTTCCGAGATAATATTTACCCAAGTAAATATTCCGTAACTCTTTACATGTATTATCATTATTATTATTATTATTATTATTATTATTTGAATTCTTGACCATTATTCCGCTATACCATATTCTTGACATACTTCCTTAGTACCTCCATGCATAACTTTATCGGGATATAATTTCTTGATTTTTCGCCGCGCATGGTGTCAGTATTTTGTTTATAGCCTGGAAATAGGTCAAAACACTTTGGTCCTCTGCGTGATACACACGACACACACTTCTTTGAATTCTTTTACACAACTTTGTTGGGCTGATAGCAGCATAACATAGATATATATTTTACCCGTTTAGACCGCTTTTTAATTTTGTCTTCTTTCTTTCTTCTATTGTTTATCCTTTGTTTGTTTATTTCCCCGTCATTGAAACATGTAGGAATCAAGAATTATTCTTGGCTTTTGTGTAGTGTTTGTTTTGTGGATGTAAATTGTTTCTTCCTCTGACGACGAGCTTCTTTAACTCGAAACGTAAGGAAACTGTTTAGTATTTGCGCCGTTATAAATTTTTGTATCATTATATATATATATATATATATATATATATATATATATATATATATATATATATATATATATATATGTATATATATATATATATATATATATATATATATATATATATATATATATATATATATATATATATATATACGCACAAATTATTGGGAAGTAAAATTCATTATTATTGCCAATAACCAAACCAATAGTAGAAAAGCAAACTGTTTAGAGAATCATTGTGCCCAAAACATTTTATGACCAAAATGCAGCTCGTAGATTCAATTACTCTCCAAGCATCCATCAGTTTTTCCGTCCTATCTTCTGTCTGTCTGTTCCAGATTTTGATTAAAGTATATGATTTTCAAGCATTGAATTTCAACCTCAAACATAGACGACTTGGCCACGTTTCGGGAAAGGAGCGGCTGGAAGCAACACAGTGATCATTATTTTCTTTATCTCAATTTTCTTTTTCATTTTAATGAACAATTACCCATTTTTATCCCATCAACTAGTGCAAGAATTGGGTGCCATATTGGTATTGTGATAAAACAGTTCCAAATAGAAAGAATGCAGAAAATAATAAATCAAGTACGGACGATTAAGAGAAAAACAGAGAAACAGTAAGAGAAGGGTTTAGGCCAGATAGACAAGCATGTATGCAGAATAGAGACATGCAAATGGACAGTGTATTAGGCAGCCAAAAATCAAATGAAGACGCATTGATACACACAGATTGACATACAATTGATAATTTATCAGGCAGCAAAAAATCAAATGAAGACGCATGGATACACAAAGAATGAAATACAAATGGACAGTGTATCAGGCAGCCAAAAATCAAATGAAGACGAATGGATATACAAAGAGAGACAAGACAAGAGACGCAAAAAAGGCAAGCTGAATGTGAGACACAACAATCGCAGCTTGTGTCAGTTCAAATAGACCAATGCAAAATACTGAAGGAGATATAGATTCAGAGGAAAAGTGTGGCAGGACCAAATTTTGAAACAGTGTTTGTTTGTGTGTGTGTGTGTGTGTGTGTGTGTGTGTGTGTGTGTGTGTGTGTGTGTGTGTGTGTGTGTGCGTGTGTGTGAGAGAGAGATTTGGAGATTACATTTAGTTCCAAATGTTATTGGATATTAATGCTTTGCAAAGTTTTCTTATTGGTCGGTAGCAGATGTTTTGTTGACTGATACGATCCGTACATGTAGATAGGTATTCCTAGATGTAAAATATCTATTATACACGGCATTGCAAAAGTCTGTCACTCCGTAACCTGAATGTGTTTGAATAGTTTTAAACCTCAAGACAGATAGATCTTCAAGTAGTTCATAAAGTCTTCATTTTATAAGCATGTAATCCAAGAAACAGTCTCGTTTACTGAGACCCTCAATAATCAGATTTTGTATAAGACTTAAGATGCAGGGACCCTCAATAATCAGATTTTGTAAAAGGCTTAAGATCCAGGGACCCTCAATAATCAGATTTTGTATAATGCTTAAGATGCAGGGACCCTCAATAATCAGATTTTGCATAAGGCTTAAGATACAGGGACCCTCAATAATCAGATTTTGTATAAGGCTTAAGATCCAGGGACCCTCAATAATCAGATTTTGTATAAGGCTTAAGATGCAGGGACTCTCAATAATCAGATTTCGTATAAGGCTTAAGATGCAGGGACCCTCAATAATCAGATTTTGTATAAGGCTTAAGATGCAGGGACCCTCAATAATCAGATTTTGTATAAGGCTTAAGATGCAGGGACCCTCAATAATCAGATTTTGTATAAGGCTTAAGATGCAGGGATCCTCTATAATCAGATTTTGTATAATGCTTAAGATACAGGGACCCTCTATAATCAGATTTTGTATAAGGCTTAAGATACAGGGACTCTCTATAATCAGATTTTGTATAAGGCTTAAGATACAGGGTAAGTTTTCAAAAAACTTTCAGCCATTCATATTGTCCATACTAGAGAAGAAATAAATCTCCGGTGTGAAGAGTTACTTTATATTGTTGACTGATTCATTATTTACAAAACTCGTACTTCTTTTAATTACCCGCAAAACCGACACAGTCTATTACTACAGCACGGTAACTAATTTTATCATTATGATTTGTACAGTCCAGAATCCAAAGTAAGAAGATCATGAACATACAAACTTAAATCTCTTGAGAGACCAGTTTCAAGCATTGTTATAAAAACTTTGAGCAGGAATGTTAGTGATTTATTGGCATTAACAGAAATCATCCACATTTTCGAGACATTGCAATTTCAACATTCTCGTTGATGTAAATGCTCCTCGACTTAAGTAAAATATTTTCACTTACCATACACCTTCATATGCACAAAATGTAAAGTATTCCTATTTTTTCAATGTATGATACATTTTTGTAGCTAAATAAGTTAATATAGTTTCAAAATTTATAAGGATGGGATTATTCCTCTCCCAACGGATCATTGTCTTACGGGTGTGAAATAAGGAACAAATTATGGTATACAAGTTTTTCTCTGTCCTCGTGTTGAATAAATCCTGGTAGTTTTTAAAAGAAAAAGATAAGATCTTGTCTTGTGTTACAACTCTAGGTCTTAAAATATGTAACAGAAAGAAAGTAAAACCAACAATGTAAGTAAAATCAACAAGCAATTTATTTCTAGACAATTAAAGTGAAAATTCAAAAGACACTTACATTATTGTGAATTAAAATCCGAATAATCCAATAATCATAAGTGTTCCGATCACAAGTCCAAAATATAGAATGTTCCGAATGAACTCCAGTAGCCTTGAATGTCCTGATGTGCCAGTAGTCTTGAATGTCCTGATATGCATGAATGATGTAATCCAGAATATCTTTGAATGAATTCACAAAAATCCCAAAGTCATGTATCAATCCTAAATAAGAATGAGCACTTTAGTAATTCCAGTGAATATTTTAAATAAATAATTCCTCTCTCTGAATTTGCTCTGATTTTCACAACACCACTATAAACATCTGATTATTAAAATGATTCTTCATATGCCGACCATTAGAACAAGAACGAAATATTATTTAACAAACTCCCTGTAAATAAGCACAAGTCACCTGACAAATTTCTAGAAAATCATATACCTACATGACACAAATCAGTAATTCTATTGGAAAAACCAGTCTAATTGTAAACAAAAGCAATACTGACCTCGAATTCTAAGTAAACAACTTGTTTTCGTCATATAATCAAGGACAAAGTTAAATATGTGAACAGTATATGTAACACTTGGTAATGAAAGAAAAAAAATATTATCTTCTTCCAGGCTCTATTCTATGATGCGCGATCCAAGAATCACGCTAATTTCTAAAAATCGCGCCGAATATCAACCAAATGCGTGAAAATCGAGCATAATATTTTCGATCCATACCTTTATCTCTTGATTAAATACCTCCTATATTTAGAAAATTTCACACCCTCCCCCCATCCCTCCCCCCCCCCCCATACACACACACATTTTATCAAATAGAGGAGGGAATTCCCACTCCTACAACCACCATGAAGATTTCAGTTCTAGAATAGAGCCTTCTTCTTCTGAAGAAATATAAAGTACTAATAGTAAACGACTGAACACATGAACGTCCGAAATATGCAATAATATAGTCACACAAAAAAAGAAAGAAAAGACAATTTATTCTCATTTCTTTAGCAATAAATATTAGCGAGTTACTAAGCATGTTGAAATTGAAATTGAAATTTTTGTTACGGATTAGATTTATTTGTCTTAATTTGAAATGAGGTAAGAACTTTCTGAGGCATTTTTGTTCAAACTATATTTTTCATGCATGCGATACAATAAATTGTACATATATTCTTTCTTTATAGGAGACAATAACGAATACTGTAAACGTTTCACAACAAATATGCGTGATAACTACCTCACACTGAACGAATCTATGTGGGTCGCGAAAGCACAATAATTTCTTATGACACGTGTTTCAGCTGAGGCTACACTATTCATCAGGACCATGAAAACTTGCAACAAATAACAACTATTGACTTTTTGAAATCAGAGAAATAAAACACCACATGCTTTCTTGTTTTACCTTAAATGTCTCTTTTTCACTTAGTGATTCTTCATATTGTCATCTATCAAGTAATTCTTAGGGATACTAGAAAACTTACACCTCATTTTTGTTCAGTCAGCTCCTAAAAAAATCTGCCTGATATATGCCGTTTTGTTAAATCTGTAATCCGATTAAATTTTCTGAAAGTACGTGTATTGAGGCGGGGGGGGGGGAGGAGGAGGACGGGCCGATTGCTCCGGGCGTTAGAGGTTTTGGGGGGCGCCAAAACAGCTGATACAAATTCAGGCCTCGTATTCTGCCCCTTTGTGCCATCATCGTCACCCCGGGCGCCAATTACGCTTAGTACGCCACTGACTACTCTTATGCTTGTCGGAGGATTCGGATCTGAAGCTCTGTCACCTAGGTGATCGTTGCTATATTATTCAAAAAGTCACACCAGCAATTTTCGTGACATCTTAAGTTCGCATTTTCATTGATATTGTATTATTATTCTCAAAAGAAAAACAAGTTCGATTTTTAATCAAAGGTTGTGCTAATATGTAGACTGAACTATTTCTGTTCTGGCGATGGGTCATTTTCTACAGATATTTACAGACTAGAACGAGCTTGATAGGTATATGTCGATGCCCATTCCCCTCGACTCGATTCTGGTTTGCATTTGTTCCATAATCCCCCCACCCCTACCCCCACCCCATTTTACTCTTTCCACGTGGTTTTTGCCAAACTGTTTGAATAGAATTCAAATAACATATTAAGTTAGAAAAGTTCAAATCAGTACAACTAAAAATATACACGTAACATGCAATATAATCTGATATTATTGATAATACCGCAATAGTTCATGCCTGAGTGTGCAATACGGAAACACAGCTTATAACTTACAAACTTTGTCAAAGCCATCAATATTGAATCAAATCTAATCGACACCGTCAAACACTCAATAGGTTAAACACTATTGCTTTACTTCCTGTTTCTATTGCCAAACAGAAAAAGACTAAATTCATGTCGTTGTTGCTTGATTCTCCACCGAAACGCTGGAAGATATTTCTGTCAGTATGACATTCCATAATATCGCCAAGAAATGTAACAACGATATTCCTTACACTACGGTCAAAAAATAAATCTAGCACTTTATTTCAAGCCCTGACAGCCAAAACATTGATGGAATGAATACACACTGTACAGCTTTTTGTTTAAATAGTTTCTCATCGGCTGAGAAATTTCTAAACCATATTATATAGTACAACAAAGAAGGTAATCTTGTGGAAAAATAAATACTCACCTATATAAAAGATATAGCAAATTTATCAACAAAGAACAATGTACATTTTAGTTACAGCTTGAGACAGTCAAGTAAAGAAGAATGTGTCTAAACGGCTCGCTAATGTAATTGTCTGCAGTATAACAAGCAGTATACATATAGAGATATAAGCTCAGTATAATGTTGGTCCCAACACACTCGTGTAGAACTTTTTCACCAATCAACTCCTATAGGAATACTGCAACACTAAAATAAAAAATATAAAAAATCAAAAAAATCAAAGTTACTATTGCACTAGCACAGGAAACACAAACAAACTAATAATTTTATTTCTTTTACGCACCATATATAATGGCACAATCCAGCGAGCAAAACGACAACGGAAGACAAATCTCTTCGTGAGCTTTAATGCTTTTAAGAGATACTTACCTTAGGTATATTTTTAGACTTTTGAAAGATCCAAATAACAAATAAGAAAATGTAAAAAATAAAACAAACAATCAAACAAATTTTAAAAAATATTTAATTGTCTCTGCTTTGTATAAACGAATCTCAAAAAGGGTTTATATGCTTTCAAAGACATCTGAGAAAAAATACATATTTAAACTGCGAACCTGTGCATAGATAGATCTAAGAACGCCAATTGGTCTGGTGGGTTGGCCACTCGTCTGATCACAGGTCTCCGGATTCTCAACAATCTTCTGCTGTAGTCATGGCCCCAATAGCCACGATGGTTAAAAGGTCGGGTGAACCCGCTCTCGGACTGACGATAGTAATGACTGGATAAGAGTTCCTTATAGCTAAAGAACTTATAAGTCGCACAAAGCATTTAACATCATATTTGGCATTGATCCTAAATCAATTCACAAGGGATTAAAGGCAAATGTTTAAAGAAAAACAGGTTGCATTGAAGCATTTTAAGATGCTTTGGGTAATAACTAAACCTAGTGTATAGGGAATTAAGACCAACCACGCAGACCTATGGTGTTCACAGAAAAAGGTGAAATACATTTTAACTGTCTGCCAAATTTTTTAGAACAAATACCTGAAAACAAAGTAAGGAACAATAGGTGCATAACCATGATCATTTAACAGGGAGGCATAGATGTCGAGCACATAACGTATGCTACTTAAATTTAAACATAAAATAATACCTACCACAGTTATTCATAACTTGTCCGGTTATGACACCAAACTGATCATCGTCTTTGGTTAAAAATAATCCAGATGAAGAGCTAAATTCATACCTAACATCGAGGAGAAAAACATTTTTTTGCAATGATTTCATAGTTGACAGATTCATAAAAAATAAAAAAATAAAAATAACACTTAAAAAGACAACTATGTTTGTATGCAGCTTTAAATTCACTGGGCAATCTAGAGAACAAGAAGCAAAAACTCCTAATGATGACAAATTTACAGAAACACAAAAACATTTTAGAGACATGAAATCTAAATATATAAATATAAATACCAGGATAGCTTTGAAAGATTTAACGAAATAGCTATACCACCAATAGAAAGTTTCCACTCATCAATGAATGGTTCAAACATATCAAATGATGACTAGCAGTGTGTTCAAGGTGTCATTGAACATTTTAACCGGAATATTATGTCAATGAAGATACTTTAATGTTGTGTGATATTTTTGAAGATTTTTGCAATGTCAGCGTGACAAATTACAAACTATACCCTGCTCACTGTTATAGTTTACGGGGACTAGCTAATAATGCAAGGTTAAAGATATCGGGTGCACAACTTAACATTTTTGCAGACTATTAAATGTTCTCGTTGATTGAGAGTGAAATACTAGGTGAAATTAGCATGATACCACATATATATTGTGAAGCAAATCATCAGTATAAATTGGACGAAGATGGAGAAACAAAGCCTAATGGCGATTACGAAAGGCGAAGGTAATTCATTATGTACCTAAATTCTACACAACCTCTACGAATGGGCGATAATCCATTACATATCTATAAAATTCTGTAGCTAGGCACCTGATGAACAAATTAGATATAATAAAGTAGATCTGTTCGAAATACCAGATAACTATGATATTGGTTGCATTGTGAAAGTGGATATGGTGATTACATTACACCTTCACGACTATTTAAAGGACTACACATTGGCTCCCAAGATATTCATTTCGGATGAAAATGATTATCAAAGTTGCAGAAGAAGTTTTTAAATGATCACAAGGGTACAAAACCTACTGTACCAAAACTGTTATGTACACTGAAAAATAAAGATAAATATGTAATTCACTATAGAAACCTAAAACTTTACATACAATTTGGTTTAAAACTGAAATAGCTACACAGACTTTAATTGTCCATGTTTAAAACCTTAGATTGAACTGAATACAAATTTAAGACATAGAGCAAAAAATAATTTTTAGAAAGACTTCTTAAAATTGATTTGTAAAAACTCTGTATTCGGTAAACAAATAATAAATTTGAGGAAAAGAACAACAGTTAAAAATAAATACAGTTGGAAATAAAATTGCTAAAATGCCATAAAGATCCATCATTTACCCAGGTGAACAATTATTAATGAAGACTTAGTGTTAGTTATTTTTAAAAAAAAATCAAATCAGTAAAATGAATTTACAGCAGACGTGCAGCGTTAGACTTTTCAAAATTGTTAATAATAATAATAATAATAATAATAATAATAATAATAATAATAATAATAATAATAATCTTTATCTAGGGTTCATATAATTAAGTAGAGATTAGTTTACATTATGGCTCTGCAATTAACACGAAAATACATGTTATTAGTAAATATTTACATGATTAAGATCTACTGCATAAAGAAAAAAAATATGATAGAGGATAATAGCAACTATATAAGATGTTATTTCATCGATGTAACAAATCGTCCACATACAAATGAATGCGGTATAAAAAAACGTATTGCTCAATTAAAAAACAAATTAGCAGAGGTATAAGTTCTTAAAAACGAAAACATTACGTGTTTGTTTGATATCATTTTGTAAACTGTTCCATAATACTGTACCGGAGTAAGCAAAATATTTTTTAAAATACTCATTCCGAAAGTTTGGTATGTATAAATTATTGTTTTCACTCGACTCTATATTCCTTGCGCTAATGTTCCTTACAAACTCAAAAACAATAAGATACTCTGGTAATAAATTATTTAAGACCTTGAACGTAAGAATGGTTTTTATTTTAAAAATAATATAATCTTTAATTGGCATCCATCTAAGAGTGTTAAAAAGAAATGATGTTGATGTTAAATATCTTTAACATTTAAAATCACCCTGGTTGCTCTTTTTTGCAAATTGTATCAGAAGAATTGCGGAACTCTCCCCACGCGATATAGCGGTATATAAAATGCGGAAAAACAACTTTTTTATACACTTTTAAGATCAAGCGATCAGACATAAAACCTCTAACATTTTTCATAATTCCTATTTTCTAAGTTACGTTAGAAAAAGTGTTTCAGAGTGGTTGTACCGGATTAAAGTATTATCATTAAGGATACCTATACGTTTTGGTACATTTAACAGTTTCAAATTCAACATTGTTGATGTCTTCAATATAAACAATGCAATTCTTGTTCATTTTTATGCTGTACATCTCATGCATCAAGCTAAAAAACAAATACGGGGACAGAATGAGACTGCTTATGACTGCTACAGAATCACAGCGTATCCATGCTAAGACCGAAAACGTTTACAGTGACAAAAATGATAACATTAAATTCTATAACACTAGTGACTATCCAAAGAACGACATATTTGCCATCAATCAAATGAAGAAGAATGTTCCTGGACTTTTTAAGGATAAATTAAATTGTGTTCAAATTAGAGGGTTGTGTGGGTTAAAGTCAGAACTTTATTTTTTTCAAGACGGACAAAGATGAAAAGAAAGTCTGTAAATGAATTATAACACGCACACTTAAAAATAATTCCAGATGTCCAAAGATTTGTATTCAATCACAAAGATATTTACTAGAAAATGAATGTACTCAGATCGTATGAGCATGAGATATATAGCATAAAAATGAACAAGAGTAGCACGGTATATATTGAAGAACGAGCGTTTTTTGGTTGACAACGTAAATACATTACCGTAAGGACACTGTAGCATGCCGCAGGTGTGTGGAAGCACATGTGCCGAAGACATTGCAAAAGACATTGCAATATGTAGCTATGTATTTAGAAAGAAACTCTAAACATATTACCAGTTTGTTTCTTTTCTTTTCATTTTTCCCCCTTTCAAAGCATCTATGATTTCTCGCTTTATTTCATCGGGAATAACATGGTTTGCTTCGAAAACTGATTCAATTGCTCTTTTGTCTTTGCTGTAAAATGCAACAAAATAGCGTGCATTTTCTTTTCAATTTTTTATTACACAGTTGAACTTTTGTACACTCACTCATTGATATTTCAAAATATGCTTTATTGTTCAATCCTCAAAAATGCCACAGTGGTTAATTATAAAAAAGTGTTTGTACCTTGCAACACAACAAGTAACTCTAATTTATCCTCAGGATAAATCTTGTTGCAATTAAACACTGGGCAGATGACAATAATGTTAACAAAACAGTTGTTGTATTATTGAGTTTCAATCAGATTTAGCACACAGATTGTTTGTCCAGTTTGCAACACTACATATTATCATATTTATGTTTCAAATAAATGTATCCATAGGTAAAAACTACGCTATTGATTGATGCATAAAGCATAATTTAAATAAATGATTGTTCTGATTCTTTACCTGAGCAAAATAAATACATTTTGGTAGCATCTAGGTTTTCCTTTCTGTTTATCTGGAGATGGATACCTTTCTGCACATTAGCCAATTTATGTCCATTACCGTACAATATGTACTTGGTTATCAGTGCAAAATTGTTAACACTTATGTTTACTGGGTTCTTTTATATATTTTTCTTGCTCATCAAATAAATTCTTTTTCGTTTCTCTAAACTGCTGCCTCATTTGAAAACCCCGGAAATGTTTGGCAGACCTTCTATAATCATTGCGATTTTTATATTGCTGAGTTTTAAAACATTTCTGGATCACTTTCTTCACTTTTTACACGGTATCAAAATATGTTTCAAGCTCATTATGGGAGAATCAAGTGTGAGATTCATTAATTTGTATTGGCCGTCGTTGTTTTTCAGGTTTATCCTTTCCAACAGGATCGTTTAAATCATGTCTACTATCAGCACTATGTGTAGATGCATATAGAGCAAAGTCATCGTCCAGGTTGTTCAAATAATGAGTCTACAAACCTTGTTCTTTTAAGATATCATTTAAGTAGTAAAGTGCCCTAGCTCTGTTTTCATTGCACTCCACAGTTTTTCTCCGTGTTTCTTCAATGAATTGATCTTGCATTATTATTTCTTGTTCCGCTTCATCTTGATCCGATAGTTTGAGCAGATAGTTGCTTCATGCCAATGCCAAGCCGTTAGCTATTGGTTCTCCAATAACTACTCTGTTGCAGCCATTTTATTATCTATGACTTTTCCATCTTCATCTTTAATGCTGATATTCAGTCTATTTATTGCACTTCTTTGTAAATGCTTGCAATGCCCATTAATACTGTATGAAACAAAGCCACAGAAAGAAACACTTTTAACATGCAAAGACTGTAAAAAAAACAGAATAGTTACCATTGAAAGAGTATTTTACGTTATTGATTTGTTCGAGGAAAATATATATGTGTTTAGGTGTCAAAACTTATCGGATAAAGTAGATGCCTGCACAGTTTTCTAGCTAATTAATCCTACCAATTCGTCATTGTATTTGGTAATATACACTGTGTAAATGTCACTTGCAGTGACTTGAACCTTTGAGTTTTGTTTCAACATTCAACATCAAAACATTTTTAATTGTCATCATTTTAGTCATCTCATCTTTCAGTTTAGTCATATTCCTTTTGTGATTCCAAAAAATGACTATTCATATATATTTTAAGGTTGTGAAGACCATGCTTTAAAACAGTCTGCTTTCGTTCTTGTCGCTGATGTAGTAAAAGAGAATGTTTTCCAGTTATCGGAAATGTGGTAACTAGCAAAAAAAGTATATTCTCTTCAATGATATGGATAGTTTACAATTTATGTTTGTCAGCTGGGTTGTTGACATAGACTTGTGTATTAGATAGACCGTCACGTAGCGTGCTTCCAGTCTCACCGTAAGTGAGGTATTTCTTTGGAAGATCGATTGTAATATAACTTTCCATTTCTACCGGAGAAATTCAAACAGCATGAGTTCTGCCGAAGTATCAGGCTCCCGCCGTTAATGTTTTTATTTTCAATTTGTATCGTTTGCAAATACACTTACAAATGGAGCTTCACTCTAACACTTATAGAATCTTATTTTCTTTCAATTTCTTCCCCTTCTCTAAAAATGATTTTTTTCTTCAATTGCTAAATGTCCACTTCAGTGAGGCACCGTTGCCTTTGCTTTATGTATTGTTTGTTTTGTTTTTTTAATTGCATGTTTTACCTTTTTGTACCTGTTGTTGATTTCATTTTCATTGTTTGTCTGTTCATAGTGTAGTCATTGTTGTTCAGATTACTGACAGGAGATTATTACTATTTCATTATATTTAAAAACTTTCTTATAGATTAACTTTTCTAACTGAAACCATTTGTATAATAATTATAATAATGTTGCACCTATCCCATTAAAAAAAGGAACAACTACAACGGTAGCTCATCCTGCGACAACTAGACCTGCTGCTGTTTCCATTCCACCTTCTATCCAGTTTAAAACTTGGTGCGCTGCTTTCTATTTCTTGTTATTTACCTGTGTAGTGCTCATTCTATCTAACCAGATAATTTTTAATCTCGTTAATGTTTGCAACCTGAAAATCACACCATTATTAGTTGGCGTTATTCCCGATGTGTGTGGAGGCACTCCTGAACGATAACAGAAGTTTATGAATTAATGGTAGAGCACTTGATGTCTTTTCACTCTCAATGCTACAGCTTGGACTTTGTAGTCGTAACAGATTATAGTGATTCATACAGATCTTGCGCCACGCACTGCACCTGTGCCAGACACTCCGTTTCCGTCTTCTTAAGATACACTTAGCTCAATTTGCACATGTTCTACCATTTTAGATTGTACTCATGCATTGTACTTCTGATACACATTGCCTTTGACAGCATGAAATATGATTTTTGACTTGCTTTTATAAACATAAATGAAACTATCATTTGGACCAAAAATACTCACTTATTGTGCAAAAAGCACAAAAAGGTTATAACTAGTTTTGCAATTTCTTCGATATTATTGCTTGATGGTGGACCTACTGACATCATTAACAACTTCTTAAGAGCATGTTGTAGGCAACAGTAAGAGCAGAGTTAGTACTGTGTGGTAAACAGAGTTAATACGATGTTTGTTTCACTGAAAGTTTGTCTGACAAAAACTATGCTATTTATCTAAACCTAAAAATTGAATTTTCGTCGCCATCGCAGTGGTGTGCCCATGGCATTCCACAAGCATTTCATTACCCTGAAAGAAAACTAAAGCATTTCATGGATTGAGTTGGATAAATTCCAGACCTCACCGTTATATGAAGACACAGTGTTATTATGTCGGTCTTTATTATTATTGACTATTTCAGGTTTCCAACATTATGTTTTGTACAGAATTTTGACATTTCAACATTTTTCAAACAGAAACAACTTTGCTGTTTGATCAAATGAACAAGATACCCAAAACGGCAACACGAGTACTTACTTATCAAATAATATATTTTCTTTGAACTTCTATCTTTTTTTTTTTTTTTTTTTTCACGTGGTGTGATTGTAGCATCATGTGATGCTTTAGAATCTTCTTGTTCTTTCCTTAGACGTTCGACTCTGGCTTTTATAAATTGCGGTAAACATATTCCATGTTGTCTCCCATGTTCAACTCTACGTGGATATTTTGGTTTTATGAAGTAATCTTGTCGGGTTCTTTGATAAACATCTTTTCATTTTCATTTTTATCTTGTCCTTTCCATTTAGTTTGCAAGGAAATTGCTATGTTAGCAAAACAGTATTCAAAGATGTTAATTTTTTACATGAAAGTCATATTTCAATGTTATTATGAATAGTAAAAAATAATCAAATGCCTTCTAAATATGAAATAGCAAATTATATAAAAGTTGATTCATTCAAGATTGTCAACTTCATCGGTTATGAAATTATGCTAGCACACATTTTCTCTGGCATGGTTTTGAACAGTAGCTCCAGCCGTACTGTGTACGTGTTCTTGGGTACAGTTTGTTTTTATTACCGACTGTATTGCATGGTAGAATGACGCTCCTAAACTTAGAGCTGTTATAACAATGCTTGTCAAAATTGCAAATGCATCAACATCAAGGCAATAAGTACAAATGTATCTATTAGGTTTTTTTCCTCAGTATTTTCAGATTTTTCATTTTCTTTAAGCTTTTTGAAATTAATATGTTTTAATGTAATCAAACCTGTACTAATTGTAGGTAGAGGCAATCCCAACCTAAACGGCAAAAATCCCGTGAAATGTCTGATACAATTTAAAGTCATGCAATCAATTTTCAGTTAATTTTGTAAACTGTCAAAATTATATATTGAAAGAAATAACCGATCAATGGTGTCACAATGTAGATTAAAACATCTGACAATGATTTTAAAATTTATCAGCTTTTTAGCAAAGATTGAATGTCTCCTTGATTCTTTTCCCACTCTTTTTCAGTTACTTCTTTAGCGGTTAACTCTTTGTAAGTTGCATTTCCAAAAGCTTTTATCAGTTTCTGTTTGTGCTCTTCGGTTTCTGTAGAAATGGAGTTATAGCTGTTTCTGTCTTCGATAAATCCTATTGTTTTTTTCCAGTAGCGCTCTGTCTAGTTATCAAGGCTTAAATGATGCTTTGCATCTATGAATAAGAATGTGCTATAGGCACTTGTTCTCAAAATAGCACAATCTTCACTATTTACATAACCGAAACAAAAGGCAAATGCTTATGCATAGAACTTATCCTTAGATACATGACATGCGCAGAATTGCAGCCTTTTTCTGGGGGAGGGGGGCACTTTTTGTCAAAATAAATGAAAGAGGGTGGTGGTTATGATCTTGACTACGAAATTACAAATCCTGCATATGAAGATTGAGATTATATTGAATATGCTGAGACAGCAATCGATGATACTGCAAATCTTTCAACTGATTTCGGAGATGTCACACCAATCAGAGATTCTGGATTTGATGCCATGTTCTCGACTTACACAATTAGAACATGAGGAAATGCATTGGCATGAATAAATCACAATATACATAGGAGAAATAAACAACCTTAAAATACAAAATAAAACACTCTATTAGGTAAAAACAGACGGCAAGACAGTACAAAGATCGATAAGAGGTGACTTCAAAACATTGCTGGCTTCCAGCACTATAACAGGCCAGACTGGAAAAGAGTTGGTGGTTACAGTAGGTTGGATAAAATAAGGTGACAAAACGGTGTTACCTAAAGAGGTGACTAAATGTAAATATATGTTAGAACCTACTGCTGAACAAAGGAAATTAATAAACGTACCCGAGGAAATAGATATGCTAATAATATACATAAATGAGCCGCATGATGAACAGGTAAGTGAAGCAGATGTTTAATAGATGATGAACATGGAAGCATTCACATGCAGTGAAATGATTTCAAAAATCTATGCAATCTCATATGGAAATGAATGAAAAAAGAATAAGAACTAAATAAAAACACAAGCAAAGAAGCAGACCCACACAAAAAGGCTGTATTGAAAGATCAGTTGGGAAGTTTTGAAAGTAAAAAAGCGGAATTAGTTGGACATCTAACATAGCTGGAGAGAGTTTCTGCAAACAATTTCGACAAAACCAATTCAAAAGTTAAGGAATATAAGGAAAGGCTGAAACAACTTTTTTAAAAAAAGAAATGGGTCTAACAACAACTGCTATAGTCAGTGCAGTAGTTATGACAATATCAACTATTACTTTGTCTATTGCAATAGGCATGGCAATATAAACTATTACTCTGTCTATTGCAATAGGAATGACAATATAAACAATTACTCTGTCTATTGCAATAGGAATGACAATATAAACAATTACTCTGTCTATTGCAATAGGAATGACAATATAAACTATTACTCTGTCTATTGCAGAGTTTTCTAAAATGTTTAGTATGGGGTGTTGGAGGAGATACTGTTTTATCAGGAGGAACAGATGATTCGCTCATTGAGACAATAAAGAAGGATAAATAAATACTTGTAATTGTTTGTTTGAATAATCATAAAACGAAGGCAGCAGCAGTATTTCCTGGAACTATTGGTAGTGTAATATTAACCGTAACAATAAAGGCTCGAACATACCATTGGCGATAATATCGATGTAGAACGTTGCGTCGTTCTTAAACACAAGACTAATCCTATTGAATGCAACTCTTCTATCACATACTTATTAAACTCATTTAAATATGTTCAAGTTACATTTACCGCTAATATCTGCAAATGCATAAGAGAGAGAGAGAGAGAGAGAGAGAGAGAGAGAGAGAGAGAGATAGAGAGAGAGAGAGAGAGAGAGAGAGAGAGAGAGAGCAGGACACTGTATCTTTTCAGGAAATAGCAATATTTTAAGCGTGTGTTTAGCATGAATTATGTTTTCTGGACTACAAATTCGTTCAATTTTATATATTTATAGGTAGCTGTAGGTATCACCCCACAAACTACTTTTGCAAATGTTTTGATAGAGTCACATATTTATGTTTGGATTATTATTATTATTTCCATTTGTTTCCAAAAGAAACATAACAGAACAGGAAAAGTAAATTTATGTGGGAGATAACAGACGAGAGAGCGATAGAAAGAAAGAAAGAACGAACGAGAGAGCCTATTTAAGTAATACATTCAATACATTCATTATTGTCTTTCCTATCACTATTCTAATACGTATTCACTTATTCTTGTCAAGTACATTAATCCCTGATTATATCGATCAAACTGAATTGCTCACGATTTGTGTAAACTGTACACATCTTTAATTTGTACCCATATGATATTTCTTTTTTAATCGTTTCCAAGTCTGGTACTTGCTTGTAAATATGTAATTCAAATATGTAGTTATTTCCTAAGACTAAAATCAAATTTAAAATTTCATCAGACTTACTTTGTTTATTTATCCTTAATATTATATCTACTGCAGTAAAGTTAAAATGTACGAAGTGTTTGTATTTATCTTTCAGCCAGTTGAAGAATTGTATCCATTTTTTAGTATAGCGCCATCATACAATAAATGAAAAAGTGATTCATCTGTGTCTTTACAAAGAGAACTTGCTTATCATGTGTAAGTTTCATTTTGTGTAGAAGAACATTTGAAGGTGGAATTCTCTGAAAAACGTACAACTGATGAGTCTCATTTATATACCTATATACCAATCAATATTTATTTTTCCAGTACAAACTCTCATCTAAGTTGATATAAAGTCTCCATTTATCTTGAGTCCTTGGATATAAATTCCTTTTTATTAGAAATCATCGACACTATGACAACCTTTCTTTTGTTGAATAGGTAAGTGCAGCTGCAATGACAGAGTTGGTCTTTGTAGGATAATATCTAATGATTCTAATTTATGTACCCTCAAAAACACTCTTGGATAGCACTTATCATACCCTCATATTGTAAAACGTTTATTCTACATGGATAAATTGTTTCAAAAAATTAAAACTAATAACATGATTCTTGCATGTGAAATCCCTAAAGGGATTTACTCCACAATTATAGGGAGGTTTATACAAAATGCTATAGCCTCATACCTTAATATTAGCACTAAACAAAATTAGCTCAGCAAGAAACAGTTGCCATGATTCAGGCTTATTTATTTATTGTAGTTAAATTGAATATCTTTCAAAAAATTGGTTTTCAAACGTCTAGAAATCTGTTTCATGAATTAGATTCCAAAAACAAAAATATCAAATATTTTTGGACACTTATGAACAAGTAAGTTTTTCTACTTGGCTGTATACAAAATAATGCTACGTATCTATGCTGCTTTTAATGCATTCATACACATTTTAATGTAAATCATTTTCAACCTACTTTAAGAATATTCTGCAGTACAGACTAGTTATTTTTATCTGATCATGTGCTTTATACTATACAAATTATAAATACTGTATATTTTTTTCAAGTTTGCGCCTTTTAAAGATTTCTTTTAAAGCATCGTGTAATCATTTCTCTTGTTTGCTTTCACTTTTTTAGTCCAAGCATATTTTAAGAAAAATAGGTATCACTGTCAAGACGTATTTGTATCAAATGTTGTCTTTTTTATATGTCTGTATGTCCCGTTTAATGTAAAACACTGTTCTTTGTGGATCAATTAAAATGGATTAAAAATAAATAAAAAAGCATCCAAAAAATACTTTGTGCCTGATACATTGTCTTTAGCTGTTATCAATAAGCCCACAGTACGACCGTCTAAAACATGTACTTATGTTTTGAGGAAATTGCAACGTTTTGAACCTATGAATGCTTTCAGATTTATGACCAGTTTTGCCTTTTCTATGGCTGATTTGTATGGTTGATTTGTATGATTGATTTGTATGATTGATTTCTATGGTTGATTTCTATGGTTGATTTCGATGACTCTTCAAAGGAAGACTGCTACAGATATTTAATTTACTAAATCGCAATGTGCTGTTTTAAGTTACATTTTGTTTTTCATAAATTCTCTCTGTTTTTGTCGAATCGTTGTAGATTGATCTTACAAAGTTTACGAGATCTTTAAATTGTACTGTAAATTTAGCTGCATACATATTTGTATCGACAGCAAATATATAATTTATTCCTTCTTCGTACTGCTCTGTTTAAAAAACAGTGCTATCTGTTTTCGAGTTGCAGTCCTAATTTTATCCTAATTGACAACTTGGTATAAAATATGAATGTTGTATAAAGTGAATGGTGAGAATTATTCCAGTTCTCTTGTTATTCCATATAATCATTCTTGTCTTACGCATATTTTATGAACGAACCTGGTTATCATGTATTCCCATACAGATATTCTTAACAGAGAACAATTTTAATGCTTAAACTAGGTCACTTCTCGTGTTCGTATATGTAACATGTGTATTTGTATTTGAACCATAATGCGCTAAAGGTATCACTACACTAGTTTGTCCAATCATCTGTTTTTGCATCCTATTGTAGTCCCCGAGAAAAGCATTAATATTATTTCTCTATTTTTATCTGGACATTTGATAACCAGTGAAGAATGTTACTTGCATTAAACAGATATCAGCATTACAAAGTAGAAACAGAAAATAAAATGTATATTGAGTTAAATTATTTGCACTAAGTCTTCCAGTCAATTCATTGAAATAGAACTATTTTTAGAAAATGCTACATAACCTATACTGATTTTTAATATGTTGTGTTCAGGTTAATGCCTAACATAGGATAGTCTCGGTCCATCTGAACTTATAATTAATGCGCTGAATTTCATCAAAAATGTAGAAAACATGAAGGAAATATATAACGAGCCTTATTAGTATAGTGGTACCTACTGCTTGCTGACCGTGTATTGCTCGTCTCAGTTGTATTTCAGCTGACCCGGGGGTGTTTGACCGGGGAATGATGCGCGCGTAATCAATAGATGATGGCTGGCTGTGTAAAAGCCATGTCTGACCAAGTTCAAGGTCAAGATGACTGAAAGATCTCCACTCAATGATATATCCTTGTCTTGTTCATAGTGGGAGTGGGGTTGTATCAGGGGTTCTTTGGCAGACTGGATGGAATGTCGTATGTGGGTTCAATTTTGTTCTAACGTCAGTATTAAAATGAGATAGTACATTTACTTTCACCTGTCATGTGGGCAGGGTAACTTCACCCCAGTTATGTGTAGAGGATAACATTTTATTCCATTATTGAATAGGCTATTCATATCCATTTCTGTCATATGACCAGATTCAGCACCACGCAGGTGAAACATTTCCCAGTATTTTGTTTCAAATATTATTCTACAATCTGAATAATAATATCTTGTGCACGGGTACGCAATTGGTCAAAAAAATTATTTATTCTGACTTAAATTGCGAATTAGATACATATTTTCTATTAAATTGTGTATTAGATCCATATTTTCTATCGTTTAAAACCTTATAATTGTGAAAATGAAAAAAGCTGTTGCTAGTGATAGTATGTATCTGTGTTTTATTTACTTTTTCCCCTTTCTTTTATAAATAAACGTGTTCTTTTGATATCTGGTTTTCGTCCATTTCACTACTCCAGCCCTCCGCTTGGTCTATCCATATGACAGTATTTTATAAATAAATGTGTTCTTTTGGATATCTGGTTTTCGTCCATTTAGCTACTCCAGTCCTCCTCTTGGTCTGTCCATATGACTTCATGCTTTAACTACTTGTATGTAGACATTTTTTCTTGGCTGTGCCACGATGTCAAGTTTTCTTATTCGTCACGCGTGAACCATTGTGTGTTCGTCAACGTGTGTACCTTTTCATACCTTGTGAAAGACCTTGTTTAGGTTGAAACATAAGGAAACTAACAGTATGTATGTATGTATGTGTGTGTATATATATATATATATATATATATATATATATATATATATATATATATATATATATATATAAATTACAGAAAAT
The DNA here is from genome assembly GCA_029931535.1 of Margaritifera margaritifera. Taxonomy (NCBI): domain Eukaryota; kingdom Metazoa; phylum Mollusca; class Bivalvia; order Unionida; family Margaritiferidae; genus Margaritifera; species Margaritifera margaritifera. The sequence goes on from JAQPZY010001574.1 coordinate 745,635, forward strand.
ATATATAAAAGCAAATTCTTTTCGAAGACTCTCTTCTTTTCCACCGAAAGGTCCTTATAGTCGAAATTATCTTTGAGTTATCTGATAAACCTGAATGAGATTGTCAGTACTTCTAATATGTAAACCAGTCAGAGTGAATCCTACATATCGTAACAGATACTTCTAATATGTAAACCAGTCAGAGTGAATCCTACATATTGTAACAGATACTTCTAATATGTAAACCAGTCAGAGTGAATCCTACATATCGTAACAGATACTTCTAATATGTAAACCAGTCAGAGTGAATCCTACATATTGTAACAGATACTTCTAATATGTAAACCAGCCAGAGTGAATCCTACATATTATAACAGATACTTCTAACATGTAAACCAGGCAGAGTGTTTCCTACATATCGTAACAGATACTTCTAATGTGTAAACCAGTCAGAGTGAATCATACATTATAACAGATACTGCTAATATGTAGACCAGCCAGAGTGAATCATACATTACAACAGATACTGCTAATGTGTAAACCAGTCAGAGTGAATCATACATTACAACAGATACTGCTAATGAGTAATATTTTTTGCGAACAATTTGAACCATTGAGGGAGTATGCATTGTTATAGGCTTTATTCCTACGATACCATTGATTTATACATTTTTAGTTATAATTATTTCTGCTACACAACATTAAAACATATATTTCCATCAAATATAACCGTAGAAATAAAGACCTAGAGAATATATAGGTTTTCTCATGGACGATGACAAAGTTGCATCACTGCCATGCCTCATAATACAGTACCTTTCTGAATCTGGGGTGTTTCAAGAATGCCCCAAAAGATGATCCCAAGTAACATAAAGACGTCGGCAATTTTAATTAGAGTCTATGTTGTTTGCAGTTGGACTTAGCATATAAGCGAGCATATACGGTAGATACATGTATGTAATGAGCTGAGATTGAATATATGTACCTGCCTTTTTGTACATATTCAACGTACGTACTAGAATTTAAGTTCAAAGTGGATATTTTCATATGTTAATGCTTGTGCATAGTACTGTACAATGTGTGTGTGTGTGTATATATATATATATATATATATATATATATATATATATATATATGCAAGTTAACTTGTACGCATGTGCATAGGAGTTACATTTATAACAGTCAAAACTACATAGTTTTTAAATTTATAAATATGTGTGATAGAATATGCATAATCGCTTAATTGAAGTTTTATATATAAGAGCACTTTTCGTTGTATGTATTTATGTCGATAGCATGTGTACATTTATCTGCATAAATAACAGATTTTTATTTTGTACATGTCGTTCTGTCAATATATAAACAAATGCGAGTACTATAATAAATGCCTATACATGTATGTAGAGAAGAAATTTGAAAACCGTTGCGAGACACAATTTTTGGATCGAAGTTTGGTAGTTTCGAGACTTCCGCGGTCACAGACAAGATAAACCTTTACACAGGGAATGAGTGAATGATTCGAGTAACGCCGTGTTCTGAAATTATTGATGTTTGACTTCTCAAATTTTAGCTATAAAGGTTTACAGCTAAATACGCGTATGTATATAACTAACAATGGTCTATGAGAAGAACATTTTGAATACATATTTTTCTGATTATTTAGGTATGGGCATATCCCTGGAGGAATATCTGAATCACTTCTTCAAATTTATATTCACCATTTTTGAATTGTTAAGTACTGATATATCTGCCAACAAGGTTTTGAAAGACAGGGTTAGATTTATTGCGGAAACGATTCTCTCATCCAGTGTTTGTATTAGTCATTCTGGCATACGAACTTAGTTCTGCATTTATTTAAGTTTGATATACGTATGCAGCTTGTCATTAATCACTGCATAATGTGCACTTTACATTATAGCACTTTTCAAACTTGTAGATTAAGCATATATTCACTTCGTAAATTTCTCGTCTGTAGCGAAAAATATATGTACGGAGTATATTTAAAATGAACCTATTGTCTAGAAAAATTAACGATTGTTACTGAAGAAGATATTGTCTCGCTTAGGGCTGTTATGGATACCACAAGTGACCCTTTTCAGTATATATTTTGAAGATTCGTTAAATAAATGAATGATACTCACATTTCCTATAAATAACACTATACAATACTGCGTCAGAATAATTTGGAAAACAATTTTCTCCAATCCGTCCTCGTTTCAAAATAGGAAGGGGAGGCGAAGGGTACAGCTATATTAGAAATACGTATGTTAAAAATATGACGTACTATAAAACAAAGTATCTTTGTAAGTTCTTATATGCAGTGGATCCGGGATATAATCTGAGAGTAGAATTTTGATTGACATCAGTGATAAATACATACACTGATATCATTCTGAGTAATGGAATAAGAGCACGATATCGAAAATAGAGTATAGCGCATCCAAAAACGGTCGTCCACTTGACTAAAATATTTGGCTCTACCAGTAAATTTAAGTTTATGTGTGAAATATGCGGCTTTCCTTTTTCTGCACTAGACAGAAATTTGTATCTTTGAAAAATATATTCCACTCAAACAGATAAACTCTAAGTTACATCTGGCATTCCTGACCGATAAACTGGCCAAGAGTGTGCAGTTTTAAACCATACAGCAGCCGGTGCCATAATAAAAATTCTCTGCCAAGAATTTAAGCCGCATCATTCACCAGAGCGCTACTAGTATGAGAAAATTTAAAACTTAAATTAAATGAGAGCTTGCATACTGGATATAGGTAATCCTCTGTGAAATTTACTGTACTGTGAATAAATCAGTGTTGCTGTCTTGAGATATTGTGTCTTTTTGTGCCTCGCAGATAGCTGACAACACCTTCCGAATAATGAGAGGACTACTTATGCATCTAGACACAAATCGCTCACCATAAACAGATGTCAGTGTAAAGGAAGCTTCTCCACTTTCAGCCATATATCAAGACCTTGGTATCTCAAGAAACAGACAGATGGCGCATCTGTCGACATCTCGTAGAGTGAAGTGCAACAGTCTATGTACTACTTAACAAAGTTTGCTAATACTCTTATGCTTTTGAGACAGTTGAGAGAGTTTAAAAGAACTAAATTAAACACAATGAACAATTTTCTTTTTCTTTGACTTTTTTCTCTTTTCTCAAAATTAATAGAAATCAATGTAAATGAGATACTAAATCTATATCAATTTCCTCACGCTACATTCAATATATCTCTTTGTCTGAAATCTGAAAGAGAGAAAGGACTCTACGAGAAATATTTGTTCAATTTACATGGCTATCATGCATACAGTACAATATATTGTATATTTATTCTTGTTTTATGAGAGATAAAGAAATACTGTAGACGTTTTACGACAAAATTAGGTTCAGTCTATTTATGTATGATAACTACTTCAAAATGAATGAATATGCATGGATCACTAAATCACATGTGTTTATTATTACATATGGTTTAGTTGAAGCCACAATTTTATAGCACCAGTACAGTTTACGACAAGTGGCAGCTACTTAGATTTTTAAATTATAAGTAAAAATAAAAAAAACATCTTACGTTTTCTTGTTTTGACGTGAAATATATCTTTTGTTTGTTGTTGTTTTTCTTTCTCTTTTTTCTTCTTCTTCTTATTTATTTCATCATCACTCTTTGTAATATCATGCGTATCAATGCTTCATCTTGCTAATACATCACTCTTCGTAATATCATGCGTATCAATGCTTCATCTTGCTAATACATCATTTATCGAATTATTTCGGCATTGTAAACAAGTTCGTGATCCATTCCTAAAACTACTGTTAAAACATGGTTTCGACCATCTTATTGGATGTCGTTTTGTTAACTCCGTCCTCCGATTTATTTATTTATTTTATCTTTTTAAATAGATATCTCTTTTTAAGTCATTATTTTGATTCTAATTTCTATCGTGTGCACTATGTTGACCTAGTACTACAGCACGCAAGCAAGCGTCTCATTCCACAATCATTCCTGTGATGACTTTGCGGTCCTAGGTCATTCTGAGCGTAACAGTTGGTGACATGCGGCTCTCTTATGGAGAAAAGAAACATTTATCTCGCATAAGAAGTAGCAATGGGTTCATGCTAGAATTAAGATTTCTCATTCTTTCTATAAGCTTTATTGTACCCCCCCCCCCAAAAAAAAAAAAAAAAAATAAAAATTACAAACGTTGATTCTGCATCACATGTTATGTTAATGTATTAAAGAAACTGCTCTAGCGATTGGCCGATTTCAAAAGTGGTCATCATCTTCCTGAGCAAACCAATTATAGGATCCACTCCCACATACAATGTCCAAGCATCGTTTATTTTCAGATTACAATGTCTCGATTATATTGTGTCAAAATTCAATCGATTACTGTAAAACCTCTTTGTTCACATGTTATTTATGATCGCGAAAGTCATGAGAGAAATCGATGCGAATTTATTTTGTAACAAATGAATTTAGAATAGGATTAGTAGCAGATCTGCGAAAGATAATAGTCACGAAATGGTTTGACATCCAGAAAAAGCGAAATTTAACAGTTCACGAACACATGTCAGTTTACAGTATCATGACCCTCCAAACAAGCAGTCCTTGATGCTAGCCAGGTCGTTTCCAATTATTTTGAAGATCATTTGCATTTGATTATTGTTGAAATGTCTGTAGATTTTCTTGCCAACTTCACACACACACACACACACACACACACACACACACACACACCAACACACAGAGGGATCCACTCTCACATACAATGTCAAAGCATCGTTTATTTTCAGATTACAATGCCTCGACGATATTGTATATCACACACACACACACACACACACACACACACACACACACATATATATACACACACACATGGACCAATAACGCATTTGTAGCGATTACTTGTTAACCAGCCATCTAGTTTTACCCGATAATTGTCAAACATTTCTTTAGCAAGAGTTCTTTGCCAAATTATCTGTTGAATACGAGTTGTAACCAAGGCCAAATCATCTACGGGTAGAATTTTTTGTGGCGACATTCAAACCATACACTATACACTCAAAAACATAAGAATGAGGTATTTAAACTTTGGTTGACCAACCTGTCCAAATAATTATCACAGTCAATTCTCAAATAACATGATTTGCTTACTTTATTTTTCTAGCCTCTATCAATTATACAAGCTTTCTTAACTCTGCATAATGTTGCCATCACATTACTGTTTCTATTCCAATGGTTATTATGAAACCACACACTTACTCCATTTTGTCACTGTTTTGTACGAGTAATCGACCAAAACTTCTCAAAGCCACACTACTGAAAGCGTTCTCTGCATCGTTCTGTCATGTCCATGCCATACAGTGATGCGCTTACTGCTCATGTCTGAGCTCCGACGCATTCATTTTCAAGGTTTTGCAAAGACTTCAAGCGGCTCGGTTCTATTTAAAGACAAACCATTTATACTTTTCACTCCTGTTATCACTAACTTACCATGGTAAACACAAAATGTCGCTAACATACGTGAAAATATTTTTCGAAAGAAAGATAAAACAGTATTTTTTAATGGAATAAAAATACGTAGGTTGGATTATCTCAGCTCTAAATTCGGACAATTGTCAAAATGATGATTGACTTGTTTCTTGTAGGCACTTAGGTTGCAAAAAAATCAAAACACACACACACACATATATATACATATATATATATATATATATATATATATATATATATATATATATATATATATATATACATATATAAGTAATCACTTCACGCTGAAAGAGTGAGTTCATGAATTGACATAAACTGACGGGACAAAGTTATCACTCATTCTACTTCATGACGGGACAAAATTATCACTCATTCTACTGCATCTTAGGAATGAAAGTTTCAAATGAAGGTGCATATCAGCTGGTTAAACACCAATGGCGGTTTTCCAGCATAGTTGAATTGATATACTAGTCTCGCACTGAGATGCGAGTAGGTCTAGATAAGTGGCAAAATACTTTGAATCAGTGGTCAAATTTGGTTTGTATGCTCGTACTTTTACGAGATAACCCGGTGAAATACATTTTAAACATATTAAATGCAGCTTCAGTGAGAAAAGAAGGAAATGACTAGGAGATTAAAGAAACTTGTTACAAAACAGCAACAATGCATAATCTTCCGTGACCCAGATAATGGGCCTCAGTTAGATATTGTATACACTTGATTTCAGTTTGTTATATATCGAAACTGCACTAAGCTTGGTGTGAACATGAATACGACAATATAGAAGACTTATTTCAACTTTTTAAACTTTGTTCAAAGCGCATTAAAAAGTGAAGCTAGAATCGAAGTAGTATATGAATTTACCCTTCATGTATATTAATGTTTTTTGACGTTAATTTGGAGCGGTTATTTTGACCATTTGAAAATTAACAGCAATTGTGTCGTGAACGAAACTGATACAAAATGAAATAATAATAATAATAATAATAATAATAATAACGCAAAACATTGTATCATCATCTACTACTGCTTATAATGTTGATCATCATCATCATTAGCAGAAGCAGCATCTTTTACTTCTTCCTTTATGTGATAATGATATGGTAATGATGATGTCGTTGATAATGATATAGTAATGATGATGTCGTTGATAATGATATAGTAATGATGATGTCGTTGATAATGATATAGTAATGATGATGTCGTTGATAATGATATAGTAATGATGATGTCGTTGATAATGCATTTAGTAATGATGATGTCGTTGATAATGATATAGTAATGATGATGTCGTTGATAATGCATTTAGTAATGATGATGTCGTTGATAATGGTGATAAGAATGAATAGATGATTATCAATATTATAATATGTAGTAGTAGTATTGGGGTTACGAAGTGAATACAAATGCGTGGAACCTTTCTTAGTATAATAGGTGGTGCAATGCATGAATAACAGAAGATTCAAGAAAAGAAAGACATATTAGGCTGTGCCTGTATTAAGTGAATTCAATATGTTATTTTTTAAGACATTTATGGTATCTGCCCCCACCCCCCCTCTCTCTCTCTCTCTCTCTCTCCACTTAACACTTCTGGAAACGTCTACGCAAACGCGACTAGAATGAATAAGAAACCTTCCACAAATTCAATACTAATTACACAGATATCACCTGTCCACAAGGTGAGACCAAATTTAAAGTCTTGACGTCTAAAAATCCAGTTCGAGCAGACACCTAAATTGAGGGTGAAGAAGAAAACGTAAGTTATCAATGTACCAGTGTGACAAATAAGAAACCCAACGCTACCAGTGTGACAAATAAGAAACCCAACGCTACCAGTGTGACAAATAAGAAACCCAACGCTACCGGTGAAAAACGGTTAGATTCGGACTAAAATATAAGCGAGCGGCAAAAATATAGCCCCAGCTGTAAAGCATGCTCAAAATCAGGGCCCCAGCTGTAAAGCACATGCTCAAAATCAAGGCCCCAGCTGTATAGCACATGCTCAATATCAAGGCCCCAGCTGTAAAGCACATGCTCAAAATCAAGGCCCCAGCTGTAAAGCACATGCTCAAAATCAAGGCCCCAGCTGTAAAGCGTGCTCAAAATCAAGGCCCCAGCTGTAAAGAATGCTCAAAATCAAGGCCCCGGCTGTAAAGCATGCTCAAAATCAAGGCCCCAGCTGTAAAGTATGCTCAAAATCAAGGCCCCAGCTGTAAAGAATGCTCAAAATCAAGGCCCCAGCTGTAAAGCATGCTCAAAATCAAGGCTCCAGCTGTAAAGTATGCTCAAAATCAAGTAAAGAGGGGATATATTTAAGACTCAACTAGTATTCCAAAAGCATATGATGCTCCTATCAAACTCTTCAATGAGTTTGGAAGTCTAGATACTATGGAAACTTGAGAGCCTCCTGATAGCACACCAGGGAAACTTCCAGAAGCTTCGTACTTCACCCAATTCCATATATTTGATTCCTTACACTAAAATTCAATTTAATGGCCGAGGTGTAGAGGTAGATATTAATGACTTAAGTCGTTTCCATAAAGAACATGATCCAATAGGCATCTGTCCTCATGAGACTTTTCAAAAAGAAAACGACAAAGTCAATCGAAAATATTTTATAACCTACAGCAACTTTTCAGGAAATACTAAAAAAAAACAAAAACAAAAACAAAAAACGTTGGAGGAGTGTCTATCATCATATATAGAAAAATTCCACAGCCAACTCGATCGCAAGACTATGTTACAGGCTAGAGCTGTTCGTGCGTCCATTAAACCCCCTACAGCCAACTCGAGCACACAGGACTATATTACAGGCTATAGGTGTTTGTGTGTCCACTAAACCCCCCACAGCCAACTCGAGCACACAGGACTATATTACAGGCTAGAGCTGTTTGTGTGTCCATTAAACCCCCTACAGCCAACTCGAGCACACAATACTATATTACAGGCTATAGCTGTTTGTGTGTCCATTAAACACCCTACAGCCGACTCGAGCACACAATACTATATTACAGGCTATAGCTGTTTGTGTGTCCATTAAAACTCCCACAGCCAACTCAATCACAAGACTATATTGCAGGCTATTCGTCCATAAAAGTACTCTTGCAATTGGATGAATATATCTTCCCCCAAACAGTCAAATCAACGTATCAGACATTGGCCATCTGACAGAACAAGTAACCGCAATTTTTGTTCTATCTTGGCCATTTAACGGCAACCATACGCTTTGGGGCTGTAAAAATGTAAACGAGAGAAGAAAGAAATAGAGGACTTCATCTCAAAACACAGTCTTTTTTAACGTAAGCCGTATACCTACCTACTTCTGTTACGGAATTATGTATATGGAATTTATAATGTGCCTAAACGTTTATTCTATGACTGTACTTTAAAATTGTGTCAAATAGTGAGTCATATTTAAGTTGGGATTAGTTGCACTATTAATCAAATAAACAACATGTTGACCACACTTAGTTCAAGGTCAGAGCTGTTTACCACTCTTACAGTACTTTTCCATTAAATCGACGCATTTAGTATTGCATTCTGGGTCGTAATTTGACACGGTTCCTGTTGTGAAATAGGTCATTTGCAAAGAGTATAAAAGATCTTGATATAGGAATTATATGCATTCCAATTTTAAATCTTGTGTTGAAAAGATCTGTTTTTACGATCAGCCTGGAATCATCAGATGTTTGAAATAATAGCCGTGCTGAAATCTTGTAGTTCTGAAATGATGTAATGCTGTATTGCTGTATAAATAATTCGAAAGGAATTATTTATTGGAACATTCAACGAAGTTACCATGGAGTACTCACTAACATTTGGAGTTATATTTAGGACTTTTGGATGCCTGGTACATCAAGATATTCCAGACCCATTCATTCGGAACAATCTTTCATTCGGAACATTTGTTCATTACGAAGATTCATCCATTCGAAGACACATTCGTTCGGAACATTCATTCATTTAGAAAATGTATAATTTCTATATGTGATTAGGACAATGAAAATTTATTGGATTATTTGAATTTTAACACACGTTACAGTAAGTGTCTTTTGATTTTCACATTAATTATTTATAAATAAATTGTTTGTTGATTTTTACAAACATTGTTGGTTCACTTTCTTTTTGTTACGTTTTTTTACCATAGGGTCGTAACACTTCCTGCCACAGAGTCCTACTCATCCTTAGATCTGACCATCTGCAATTTATCTCTTTTACTTGACTTTTTTTGGAAGTTTGTGACATCTTCGTTCCTTTAAAAAGTCCAAGATTTTCTCAGATTGTACTGCATGAGAAAGCTTCTTGATTGAACTTGCATATTTTCTTAAAACAAAATTATGTCTCACATGGTGTGCATCAATACACGACACAAGAATGTGTTCTACTGTCAGTGGAAACGGTCAAGGTATGCACTCTGGACGAGGTTCACCTTTCAGGAGGTATTCATGGGTCAGGTATGTCTGTCCTACACACGAACGGTACAAAACCACCACATCTCGACGATTTCTTCTGTATGAGGGATGCAACTCTCCAAAGATGGCTTTGATGTTCCGAAGTTTGCTTGTGGAGTTTTCATTCAACGTATTTTGCCAAGAAGATAGAGGTTGCCGATTTATATCATATAAGTCAGTATTTGGAATCTTCCATTCAGAAACATTTGACTGTAGAGCAAATGTGGCTGAGTTATCTACCTTTTCATCACCCTTGATGCCAATGTGACTAGGCATCCAACTGTATGGAATACTTTTTCTAGATTTTATAAGCATATCATATTTCTGTAAGATTTCGGATACGAACGGATTGTCAGATTTAAGGTGCACAAGGCTTTCAAAGTAGAGAGGGAGTGATTAATTTGTGTTTTGAGAGGTTTTGATGTAGTTCATAAAGATATGTGTATGACTGTAATATCTGCTGTAAAAACGGAGACTTTATCTGGTAACCGTTTTGAAATGGTGCCATGGAGTGTTGCAATGGCATCTGCAGCGTTGTCTCCATTTGTCGAAACGTCAGAGTAAAACGACATATGTCCATAATAGGAGAACATGATTTCATTGAATGTACTCTGAAAAACGATAGGATTGATAGAGGACATTTTATAATGGCAAAGTTCAAATATTAATTTGGGGGTTTTAATAACCAAGACGGTACTTTGGGAATAGAAAATGTTGGGGTATTGGCAAGATTGATTTGCAGCTTCTAGATGACGACGAATTCGTATGCCGAAATGTGGAATTCAATTTGTAATGTTCTCGTAAACCTGTACGAATATGTTAGTGTGAAACAATTATACTTCTCTAGTGATTGTTGATTTTGATTTTTATTGTTCTCCTATTCCGAGTATAGATGGTGATACACAAATGTAGTATTTACGATGACTGCGTTAGTGATTTAAAAAATTTTTTTATACGAGAATATAAGTGTGAAATATAATATTGCATCAGAATTTATTTTCCATTTTTATTTTTATTGTTCTCTTATCCCTATGCGAAGTTTGAAATCGCACTACAACAATATATGAACAGCTCCCGGACTTACCTACTATAGTAATCTGCAGACAGACTTCAAGTGGCTGACTACAAAAATATGTGAACGCAGACAAAACTCTATCAGGTTCATTCTCTTGGGCGTTAAAGGTCTTTTTCCCGGCTTGCATCTTTTGGCAGTGATCAAACCATCTAAGGTCTGAGTTGTGATTAATATAATTGTACCATCGACCGACTTTATTTATGTTGTCAATGTTCTGATTTTCACCGTATAAAGTCTGTTCCCATATACTTATCCAGCCATCTCCATGTTTTTGCATGGTTATTTTTTTCGAGAAATGTATCAACAATCTACTGGCAAGTTATAGATCCACCAAGAACGAAGGGCGCCTTATCGCCGCTGTCAAACTTTGTATTAGGTAAACATTCTTATAATTGTTGCCTTCGTTCTACTTTTTTATCGCCAACAAGCAAGCGACTCAATTCTTATTGTTCTCATTTAATTATCCACCGACACGCTAATATATATATATATATATATATATATATATATATATATATATATATATATATATATATATATATATATATATATAAGTATATACAAGTATGAGATCTCTCAGGAAATCGCTGAAGAATCTAAATTATTCTTGAAACTTTAGTAAAATGAGAAATCTTGGACTTAAATTCTAGCGTCCACTGCCAGATAGAATCAACTTATAAACTACAACATTACTAAGTGATATTTTGTGTAGTCAGAATACCTCACCACATGAAATACTTTGAAAAACTGCCAACAAAGACATAAAAACGTAAATATTTTAAAGTTTTGACGGAATCAGATAAAAATAAAGAATCTAAAGGTCTCGAAAGTATAACTTTTCAATATTAAACAGCCGCTTTCTATTTATTCCTAAATTCTTTTTATTCGCTATTTCCTATATTATTCCGATTGTTACAAAAGTCTTTTTCAGCGGCATTTGTTTCGAAAAAATGTTTACACCGTTAATCTGTCCGGAAACTCTGTCAATTAATGTAAGCAGAAAGTATTATTCTGTATAAAAACTCAGTGATAATGTAATATATGTATAGTATGTACTCTGTATCATTGATATACCACGAGATGTATAAATTTTTCATTAAAAGGAAACGAGACTTGCCCAGTTTCCTTTTAATGAAAAATTTATTGATACAACGGGTGGTATATCAAAGATACAGAGTACATACTATACATATATTTTATTTATATCACATACAAATACACATACTTGCATTTCCAACGGAGTTAAGATTGACTACAGGAAACTGTGTATTGACCGAGTGAGTGAATTCTTCACATCCCTGCCCAGTGTGTCCGCTACAAGATGTAGTTCAGTAGCAAGCGCGGCTATTCACAATTCTCTTTGCAAATTGATAAGTTACTTCTTTTTTTTTTTTTGTTCATATTGATTAAATAGATATAAGACACACTTATGTTTTAAACATGAAAGATGGTTTAAGTGAAGAAAGTAGAGCACAACAAACACAGCATGGTTAGCTTCTTGAACACTGAAAGCGCAGGCATTCAGTCACCGTCGAGTATATTGAAACGAGTGTGGAATATAGACTAAGCTAAATGGCGAGCCAGCAAGAGGTAATTCAAACATTTACATTTATTTACAGTTGATCTAAGTCATTATCATAGTTTCATTAACATTGTTACCAACCATAAGATTGTTTTTATCCTCCATCTCTCTCTCTCTTTCTCCTTTCCGTTGGTCGGTTTATCTGTAAATTTTACCATCATTCATAGGTCCAGAGACATCGTCGCATGACGGGCGAAAATCCGCTACGCTCGTTTTTTCACGGATTTTCGCCAGTAGCTTGCGACGATGGTCAAGAGAGAGAGAGAGAGATATTTTTATTGTCCATCCCTATATTTCTCGGTGAGTCGATTAGTCTGCTGCCTGACCAAACAACAGAGAGAGAGAGAGGGGGGGGGAGCGGCATTCGGACATTTTAATATTTAAAAATAATGTTTTTAGAACCCTAATATAGGTTATAAAAATTTTTTAAAAAAAATAGGCATTAAATAGATTACAGTATGTGTGTGCCTCCTAACCAAGAAATGTACAGTACAGTCTCGACAAGCTATTGCAACTTTGTATCATTGGTATTGTGAACACTGTAGATAAATCCCATGAAAAGTGTAAGCATACCATTACAACGACCCAGGTTCTTGTAGGTTACTTTGTGTAAGTTCAAGTTCAAGGGTTTCATCCAGCTAAAATTCTTTTTTTCTCTCTCTCCATAGAGGTCCACATATGTGTGTCCCTTATGCATGAGAGAGAGAGAGAGAGAGAGAGAGAGAGAGAGGGGGGGGGGGGGAAAAAGAGAAAGCAGATGGGATTTCAATGAAATTGTGTACTATGTTCAATTCATTTAGAAAACGGAGATTATTAATATTTTTTCTAGTTATTTTCTTATGTCAATAATGATTAATAAGTGGAAATTCATCACTGATCTAGAGAGTATAGAAGCAACACCCTACTGTTGAAATCATGTTTATATATGCGTATTAATGCGCCATGGGCGGATCACAATTTAATATACTAATAGTATTGGTATATCAAATTGCTTTATACCAACACTTTAAAAGTCATGTTATTTTTAATGTATATATATATATATATATATATATATATATATATATATATATATATATATATATATATATATATATATACACACACACACACACACAGTAATTATATCTACCGGAGCATAAGATAAAAAATACGGAGTGAATATTTATTTTTCTGTTTTAAAAGTGCAGCAATTTAAAATGCACTAAATGTACAATGATTAATGTCATCTGCAGCTTAAATACATTCAGAACAGATATGAGGAGTGTGTTCGTAAATCAGAATGAACTAAGATCAAACATGAATAAGAAAATCACTGCCGCAATAAAATCTAATCTTACCTTTTGAAACCGTCTGTTCTGTGTAGCTTTATCAATGCTTAATAATTCATAAACATAGTGGTATGAATTTAAACAAGATTTCTAAGAAATTTTTCTGTGGCAAGATGGCTGCCAAAAAATGAATTCCCGCTATATATATATATATATATATATATATATATATATATATATATATATATATATATATATATATATATATATACATATGCCAGCAATCTGACTGGATCAGTTTCTTTCTGATACAGGATCGAGAGACACTATTGTTTCAACTAGATACATATGCTAAGGGTCGATGCGTAACGAAGTGGATCGACGACCCTTGCACTACGAAGATGGTACTGAACCTACCCCTCAATTTCAAGCTGCATAACTTATATCACACATAAGATACGTGTACAAAGGGATGAGTGCCAGACACAGATGCTTATATTTATTTATTTCTGTAAGAAATTAATACTTTTGAGTTCAGCTTCGGTCACTTGCAAAAGTTTTTAGTCATAAAACAGTAGCCAGTGTAGCAGTAGGTTTTACTTTTTTTTATTGTTCATTTCACGAGCATTCATACAAAATAACTCGTGTATCACTAAAAGATATATCGAATTAAAAAAATTAAAAATAACCTTTCTAACCTCCAAAAAGTCATTTAATAAAGTTTTAACAAAAGATATTCAATAGTTTCCGGCCAATCAGATTGCTATGAATCAGGATGACAAAAATAGTATATTGTGTATATCTTTCCATATAACCAAACTTAGCAAAGTTCTAATAAGCTGTTATAGCTTCATCTCATGTTTTATATACTATTTGTGATTTTTTTTTTTTTTTTTTTTTTTTTTTTGCAGACCAGTCCCATGAAAAGAGTTTTCAATACAATATTGATTGAATTCAATTGAATTGAAAATCGAATTGAATTTTTAAATGAATCCTCTATTGACCTCCTCTTGTCAAAAATGTTGCAGAAAATTAAACGAAGTAGTTCTTATACTAAAGTATATGAACATGCATTTGAGGGTTAACCTTTGCCAATGATTTAACTCCCTTATGCTAATAATTAATATATAATACATTTTCTGACTCTTTAAAAAAAATCTTTCACTTAATCAAATACCTGTTCAGTCAAACAGACTCATATATGTATGATACAAATATCATTCCTTTTGTGCTCTTGTCAGAATGTATCACATTTAAAAACCTAAACCAATAAAATGTGAGGTATAACTGGGATTTCTGACAGACAAATGGGTAGAATGCAATTTTATCACTTACTGCAGCCGGCGTCAAAATGAAAACTCTCTGCCAAGAATTTAAACATCATCCGCTAGCGCGCAACTGGTAGGTGATAACTTAAGACTTGAACCGAAATAAGAATGAGTGTTTAAAGACGATACACTATTTACAGGTCGAATTCCTGTATATTAACACTCAAATCATCCATCGTCTTAATGTATGCAACTACAGTTAACTAAATCATTGCATCTGGAGTTCGTTGTATCCGAAACAGGAAGTAAGGGGTAATTACAAAATATCTCTTTGGCAACTAATATTCAGTACATTTAGTAAGCATTTAACATGATATCTCAAAAACTCTTTTGGGGGATATACAAAAAAATATTTCAAATGCCTGCGTGTATTGTTATGATTTGACTAGCAGTGATTTAATAAATCCGTTTCTTTACATAATTACAATTCCAGCTGTGAAAGCACAAGCTATAGTGTTGTTATTCCGATGTGATTTTTTTTCTTCGCCTGTGACAGGATGAAAAAACAAATTTATCATCAGAACTATAAGCATAAAACTTTGTTTTTTTTATATAGTTTTTGTTGGTAACTAGCTTCCCACCCCCAAGAATATTTCCAAAATGCACTGACTGCTGAAAAGTTTTCTTCCCGAACATTTTCTTGCGATTGCGCTTAAAGTCAACAATTTTCGATTAACAAGACATGAATGCTTTTCTTTCTCGACCATAAAGCCGTTCGGAGAATCCATCCTGAATGAAAGACATGCAAAATAATAAGTGTAACAAACTCACTTACCACGGATTATATTATAAAAAAAAAAAAAGAAACGAAAAAAAACAACCCATTAGGCCTTGTATAACAGTGGAAAGAAACGTCCATAGTTGCGTGTCTTGATATGTGACGGTGGTCGGTCACAGTATCGCTAGAAAAGATGATCCTGACAATGCTTCGGAAATTTGCAACAAGAGATGATATAATGGGGTTAAAGGAGCACTACTGCATAATATGAAAAAATATAAAATTCCAGAAAACTCAAAAGGAGTGTTGTCCTTGTAAAAACACAACTTTCTGACTCATAAACATGTCAAGCATTTGGACTTGCATAGATAATCTAAGTCAAACTTCCAGATTTGAAAAGTGTCGACGTCGTTTTTGAGTTCTATAAATAGCTCACAGGAATAATGTATACATATTCGAACAACTTCGGCTGTTACCGTACAAGCTGATGATTTCATGTAAATACGAGAGTGGTGAAGACTCACATCCCCGAAGAAGAAATGTGTTTTGTGGAAAATCCGCCTGTACAGATGGGATTAGTTTGATCAAGAAGACGGAGAAAGAAGAAATAGACGACAGTAAAAGAAAAGTGACAATTCAGCTCGACGCTTCCAACCTATATGGAAAATGGCTTAAAGTAAGTTGCTAAGAGAGAACAAGGGCATCTCAAAACCAATATTCTAACGCTGGATTATTAATGATCTAGATGGTACCATAATTTCCAGTCGATGCTTGTAGCAAATTTAAATCACAATGATATTTTACATTAAGTGATGGAGGAATGGATATGCATTTAAGATAATGGATACAGTTATCGTTACTGGAAATTAACGTGGAGAGTGAAGGCGTAAATATATACTCTCATACTTTTGACCTTTAATTGAGTGCATAACTGCATTGCATGCTATCTACAAAACCAGAAACTGTTTCTAATATCATTAATATTGCTTAATTCAGAGAACCGGTACAGTTAAACCACAATTCAGTTGCTTTACTCAACATTTCTTTGATGCGCATTGTATAGACGGCAGATGCATTCAGCAGGGCATCATACTTCATGAATTTATTTTAGATTATATTCCTTATTCATTATCTTTTTTTTTCAGGTATCACATCACATAAAGGACCTTTAAAACCATAGTTTAACAGAATTATCCAAGCCAGCTTAGCAGAGGACTGGCAGTGATTTTCATATATTAGAATCCATAACCATTATGTCTGTTTAGACACATTCGGAACTTAGCGTACATTGACAGAAGTGTACCT
This sequence comes from Margaritifera margaritifera, assembly GCA_029931535.1. Classification (NCBI taxonomy): domain Eukaryota; kingdom Metazoa; phylum Mollusca; class Bivalvia; order Unionida; family Margaritiferidae; genus Margaritifera; species Margaritifera margaritifera. The sequence continues at coordinate 762,840 of JAQPZY010001574.1, forward strand.
GTTATAGTCAAGAATTCTATGTATATATTTACCTTGATCAGATCTATACTTTACCTACAGTGCATCCAAAGAATGGGTTTAGTTTCTGTTTACAAAATACGTTTAAATTTGTTTCTTGAAAAGAGGAAAGTGATGTTTTGTATGAATATTTGCATGTAAAACAGTGTTGCTGTCCAGAATCATAACATTCATAATAATTTCATTATATTACAATTATCATCTGAAGGAAAGCAATCAAATTTTCTTGTTTACCAACATTAGTAGACATTGAATACCTAGTAATCTGAGGAACTGGGCTATCACAAATCTCATGAAATCACCTACAGACAGTTTCACACAAAAACCACAAATTTGAAAAGCTTTTTTTTCCAATTATAGAACTAGAGGTAATAATAATAATAATAATAATAATAATAATAATAATATTCAACTGCAATGTGCATAGGTTGTTATTTGTGATTTTCCTTTACACTACTTGTATGTACATCACAACCATTCCTTCTACAGTCATGACAGTTGAATGGAAAATTTACATTTTATGAAACATTTTAAGACAATTGGAACATCATATTAATAGGGTAGATGGAAAATAATGTTTTAGCTAGAGTTTATGTTGTTCATAGCTGTTATAAAAGTATACTTAGTATTGAAAATAAAAATAAAAATCTTTCTGATATAGTAATGTGTGTAGTTTTTAGTTATATCATTATGTTCAAATATACATGTATGTAAATTTGTTTTGTGTTTCTCATTTCATGAAGAGCTGTTTCATAAAAGATGTACTTGTCAACCAGTCAAAGATTTTTCTCACATATTTGATAGAGTTTAAGAGCTTTTCATAATTATCATTGACAGTCATAATGTTTAAGTTAAAAAATAACAGTGACTTTTATCCCCATGCATCTTTTAAAAAGGTGGGGATTATGTCTTTCTGTCTGTCTATCTGTCTGTCCCTCCATTAGTAATGTAGGGTATCTTCCACACCATTAAAGACACAGACTTGAAACTTTGGAATATGATTGGGGGTAGTCTTCAGATGTACACGGTGGTTTTAAAAGTTTAAGTATGACTCTTGGGATAAGACCAATATCTCAGATAGTTTTTTTTAAAATCTAAATATTTGAAGTATTGTAGGTGGAAATCTAAAAGTTGGTTTGTGTTATCTTCAAGGTCAGGGCTATAACATATGCATTTGGCTTTTGGGTTAAACTCTCTAGTCCTTGTTGGTATTCAGTACCATTTTGTGTGTGTCCAAACTGTCACCCAGAAGTTTTTTGTTAAAGATCATGGAATGAAATGTTTTCCCCTGTAAAATCGTAGCTTGAGTGTGTATCATGTACCTATCATGTGTATCAATAGCATGGTCCTATATATCATGTACCTATCATGTGTATCAATAGCATGGTCCTATATATCATGTACTATCATGTGTATCAATAGCATGGTCCTATATATCATGTACCTATCATGTGTATCAATAGCATGGTCCTATATATCATGTACCTATCATGTGTATCAATAGCATGGTCCTATCAGCAAGATCAAAGTCATGTGTGAAGTTTACTCACTTTTCATATTAGGGCTGTAACTCTAAAGTCAATGAAGGTAGTTTAATTAAACTTATGTTGAAATCATAACTTCTGAATGTATCATTTATTATTTTTTATGGATGAGCTGTTGTTCTGAAGCTGTTTAAGTAATGAAAATAAAATATTTTGGATGGTGTGTCTTGTACCACTATCAAAATCCCATCTGCAAATTTAAGGTCACAGTCATCTCAAGGTTACTTTCTTGTGATGTCTTGATTGTAACTTAAAGCAATTAAAAGTAGTATTATCAAATACTGTGCAATTTTACATCTTGACTTTTTGTGACTTTCATAATCTTAGCCACAAAGTTATGGTCACATGCCAATATGCATATATTTCTTGCCAAGTCTTGAACAAAAAACCCATATTTAGAGAGATGAAACTGAATATGCTTATATGCATGACAATCTGACAGTGTTTCATTTACCATTTTCATGGTTCTATCTTAAATGTTAAGGTATTCAATTTTTGTATCCAGGCTGTAGCTCTGAATTGTTTAAGATATTAGGAAGAATGTATGTATACTGATACAGATAATTTGTTGCATACCATGTTCTATGTCATTTCTCAAGGTCAAGGTCTAGCCAAGAACACTTGTGGTGTCATGTTAAATTATGATATTACTATCGATGCATTTTGTTTACAACCGTCTTAAATTAAGCATATTATGTTAATACATTGTCTGTCCATCCTTCTGTTAACATTTGCTTGTCCAGCCCATAACTTTGTGACAGCTGGATAGATTTCATGAAACTCTGCTGATGTATAAATCATGACTAGACAGTGTGTCACATACCATATACAGGCTCCTGCCACTAGTTTAAGTTGACAGCAAGGAAAGGGAAAATGTAATTATGTAATTTTGTACATTTTCTATAGGATAACTTTTAAACTGCTGAAGATATATTAATGAAACTTGAACCAGTTATATATCATAATTGGAGATACCATAGCCATGACTCCAGTCTCAAACTTAAGGTCACAGCCAGGAAAAATATAAATCAGCAACCTATGTCCATGTACAGGTATAACATTTGAACTAATGAAGGCATTTTCATGCAGCTTTAGCCAGCGGTATATCTGGACTTGATAGTGCCTCGTGTGTTCATAGTCATACCCTCTGCCCCCAAGGTTAAGGTCAAAAACAAGGGAAGTCAGTGTACTTCTTTCTTATCTAGGCTGTCACTTTTTAACTACTTCATATATTTTGATGAAATTTTATCCAGCTCCACACTTTATCATGCAGCTGGCAGGTTTGTAGCTCTAAGGTGAAAGTCATTGGTATGGAAAAGGGTATCGGTTGGGCATATAATGTGTTGTGTAATACTCTTGTTACTGAAAGCCTCATTTTTGTGTCACATCTCATTGTTTTGGTGCCATCTTCAAGATACAATTTGTAGACTTTTACACGGTTTTTCTACATGCTTTTACAATCAACCCATGTGACACTAGCGTGAAATAGTGGGTGCTTTGAGTATGTGCACCTAAGCCACCTTTGTCATGGAATTTTCATTACCTTTCTGCGCATGCGGCTATAGCGATATAGGGTTAATAATGCATGAAAGGGAAGATCATGCAGACATACAGCTTTTCTGAAGATTTCGTTCTTAAAATAACTTTCCATTGATTTGAATATGACACAAATGCTAGTACCAAAGAATTCTTCACATGAACATATTTGTCAAATAGGTTTAGAATAGGCTGGAGCTTCATGGAGAGTGAGACATGACACATACAGTATCATACATTACTCATTTATCATCTCTCCTCAATGAAAGTATGAAATGACAGAATTTTAGTTTCCATAACACTCAGATAAAAATATACTTTGACATCTAAGTAAACAGCTATATTTGGTTAAACATTCCAGAAGTATTTTTAGGCTTTTTAAGTTCTATTTTTGACAGCTTCTATAGCAACCATTAAACCTCCATTACAACCAGGTAGAAACTACATTTTTTCACATCTCCCCCTTCCCATATACACTAGTAAACTTTTAATTAAAGAATTGGAGGAAATATTTATTATGTCATAATCTACAAACAAATGTATATATCTTTGTCCATATAATAGCCAGGTGAGAAACATAATTTTCACACCTTCTTCAAAACTACCTGATTTAATGTTATCAACTTTCAAGAAATGTTCAATGCGACATGTTTTAGTTCATGTTGTGTCGTACAGCCTCCATAGCAATCATGCATTTTTGACATCAACCAGGTGGAAACCTGTTTTAATATTTTTAAAACTATTATGGCAATTTAAGTAAAACTGTACAAATAAAAGAAAATCTTTTACATTTTCTACAATTTTTGTATGTATGGAGAACTAGAAACTGTCTGATAAGGGACCAACCATTTAATTTGGCAGAGGGGGAGGGGAGAACCTTGGATTTTCTTTCAAACTAGAACTTTGTGTCTCTATTATCTTCAGATATTTAATTCTTTTCAACTAAATATAATTGGATATAATAAATTATTTTTCCACAACTTAGAGCAAGATTTTTTTTCAAGTTATCTGAAAGCTGGCTGAAGGCTGGAAATGTGTTGTTTTGGGGGTAAAATATTCCATCTCTCCCCCCCCCCCCCCGAAAATTAAATGTGCAGTCCTGGAGTTTAATGCAACCAGAAGAAAAATCTCTGAACCAAGTTTAACCTGCAGATTACTAAGTTTTCTTTTTATACTCTTATTTCAATCTAGCCTAGTGAGCCATGCTTGGTTCTTTTCAAGTATGTTTCGTTTACCCCTTAATAATTCACTTCATTTTTTGGAAAAGAATCAAAAGTTGCGACCTTTTCAAAATATTTCCGTTTATACTTTCATGCGGTATATGGGATTTAATTTGTCTGTCTATGTCTGTTGATCCATCTGACTTACTTGTTCATGCTAAAACTCCTATACAGCTTCACTTATTGACATTAAACTTGCGCTATGTGTGAATTTGGGGTGAGTATGTGTTTACCATATAAATAAACAGATAGAGGTCTCGTCCTTTTTTTCTTTTAATTTACGAGAGAGAGAGAGAGAGAGAGAGAGATGTTATAACGTAAACTTTCAATCGGTTACACTTTGAGATGACCCCCATGATCCCATTACACAAGAAATTACTTGCTTTATCCACTACTCTAAAACTGCGTATAAAAACTGCTTTACTTCAAGGAGAATACTTTACTATGTATTAAAACTCTTGCATCTCATCGGCGACAGCAATACATAGTCTTTTATTATCACATAAATTAATGTGAAAGCATCAACATCCACTCTCACTCCGTTTGCGCCTTAGATTAGTATCATATTATGCGTAGTCAAGCTGTATTTTTAGACGAGGAAATCCCTACGTACGTCGAAGTTTGACAGTCTTTAAACGCCATTTTCAGCCTTATTATATTGAACACAAGCTTAATTTCAATTTTTTTTCGACATTTCGAATCAAACAGAGAAAACGAAAGCAAAGTAAAATTTTTGAAAATGTATGCAGTAGTGCTCCTTTAATGACACAGACGGGACCGCGGAATAGACTTCGTACCAAGTCATATTTCGTTACAAGCAATTTTCTTATAAGTAAGAAGTGGTCTCTGCTATATTTAAATCACCCCCCCCCCCCCCCCCCCCAAAAAAAAAAAAAAAATATTGTCTGTTGTTCTTGTTTTTGTTTGTGTGTGTGTGTGTTTTTTTGTTTGTTTTTTTTTTAAATTGTCACATCGTTCATGGTTCTTTTGTGGTTAATATTAAATTAACTGACAACCAAAGAATTCTTGTAACTGATTCCTAGCTCTAATTTCGTGGGTCCTGTCATCCAACGACTGATGTTTCAAAATCATATACAAGCCATTTCAAGGTTTAATTCTGATATCAACTACTAAACTATCTCTGACCATTCTAAGCTCAAATCGTCATTACCAACTCCAAAACCATCTTCTGGCTGAATTATTACAGCTTTTCTTAAATCAACCACTACCTGAAAATCTTCAGACATTTACCAAAACCATGCTGGATATCGCCTGTAAGGTCTGGTAGGCAATTTCCAACAAATCTTTCATGCTAGTTCTTTCTGCTGTTATTGAACCTTTCCCTTTTGTAATAGCGATCAATTCGTCTAAAATACGATTTCTTATTTGCAATTTTGCACAATCTATTATCTGTATCATTATGATCAAGTTCAAACAACAGAACCATGAATTCTGTCACAGTTTATGAAACCACCCACTTCCTGAATTCAGAATATTAGTGGTTACAGTTTAAGAAATTGACCATTACATCACAACATTTATAGACCATCCCATAGTTAGATTCTCAAAGTCTTGATTACGTACCTAATACTATTCCTTGCAACGTCAAACATACAAACGCTGATTTCTCGTAGCCACTGTTAAGCCAGGCTATGCTAAGAATCTTACATACATCTAAATTAAAAAAGTGGACTAAATGTACAATACAAATATCACACAACCCATGGTGCATATTACAATAGTTAAATCATAGAAAAAAACATAATTTCTCGAGACCAGATTTGATTTTAGATGAAAATTTACAGTAAATGTCAAACGATTCATTGTCTGAATTTTTGTCTTCCAACCAACCTATCGCCAAAAAATGCTCTCTTCCTTGCCTTAATTCTTGCGTCATTTGAACCCATTTATTCAATGAACCCATCTGACACAAGCCAATCGGTTTCATATAATTTTACAACTCCAATCATCTCAATGCCAGCTGTCTTTTCCTTTCCAGATAATATATTGTCTTTATGCTACAATTTACAGTAAAACAGCTGTCTCCTACAGTTTATCGTTAAACACCTCTCCAGCTAGCGATCCGAAGCCCTGGCATTCGTCTCAGTGTCTTTTGTTACTGACACATCCAAGTTCACCCTGCTTCGACTTTCCACCGTCATAATTTCTATCAACCTAAAATCTTTATAACTGTCGCCTTTTCTCCCGTGCCCATAGTTTTAACCGTCAAGAGTTTCCAACTCGATTCTGGTGGGTGGTGTTCATTACTCGGTAAGAATTTATTTATGTAAAATAAAATAATGTAGCCTCCCAAAGACCTCGTTACAAACATATTTGCTGTAAATATACACTGGCAACAACTTCTTTATCATAACTTTCATTATTTGGAGAACTGGCACACAATCAATTATTCCCGTTCATACAATCATCTTTTAGTCAAGAATCAGCCTTAAAAGTATGTTAATCTTCTGATGAGAATTCGTAACACTAACCTAGTAATTACTCTTCAATAAAAATTTTTGTTTTCTAAACAAAATATCCCGTCATTAAAAGCATGTTTGAACTTCAAACATAGACAGTAAAATATGGATTTATGAAACTTTGTGACACTCGGATACCGTTATATACTCTCTTAAAAGTAGAGTCAAACTGCAAACAACACAGACCCTGATATTCCGTCGCATAATGCGCCGGCAGATCAGGGTCTATGTTGTTTGTTCTACTGATTACTCCTAACAAATTGCATAGACCCAGATCTGCCAGCGCATTATGTGACGGCAAATCTGGGTCTGTACAGTTTACAGTTGGACTCGACTTATACGGTATACAATAATGTTATACATCCGGACTACAGATGTATACATATGCAATGTAGTCTTTAAAGATTAAAAGTAGTATAAGCACTGTAATCCTCAACATTCATTTTCCACTACTTTTAAAACTAATGTTCAAGTTGTAAAAATTATTTGGAGCCACCTTTTAAATAAAGACAACACGCACGCACGCACATACGCACACACTGTCTTAATACGTTTTATATGCATAACATTGGCTACAGAAGTTATAAACTATACATATAATTTGTCTATATCTTATATCATCTACCTGTTTAAAGAGTGTAGAAAACTAACTAACACGTTGCACAATCATCAATGTTAAGGTTCATACTGTTGTGCAGCTTAATTATCTGTACAGCAACCTTAAAGAGTGTGTACTTATATTACAATAGCAAACCACTGTGCATTGGTTCCAAGATGATAAGTCTAATCAAATGCTGGTAAAATCTTTAGTTGGATAAGTTAAGACTTAAAACAAAATTAAAAACATCTCAATTTGAAAAAGTCATTTAGATATGCGAAGAAAGTGTGTGCTTGTATACGTGTGTATGAAACAACATCTCCCATCTTTGAATAAAAATAATCATAGTTATCGACACAGTGATAGTATTTAAGAGGTGGGGGGCGGGGGGGGGGGGCAGAATAATAAAGAAATTAATACCTTTTGGTCCTTACTTACTTAGGATATAATCTAGTGAATAGGATGACAACACATTTGACACACATCATTTCACACAGTCCATTTGCTTTTCTCTTTTATTTCACCGACCTATGTCGAGTCTTGTTAGCGTCTTTGTTTGAATTTCTAAAAGGGAGTAAGATCTCCTTCTTTATCTTCTTTTTCTGAAGTGTACAAAACTTCTTAGTCTTCTTTCCTTTCCGTATTCACCTTTTTATTTCCTTCCACTTTCGTTCTGAACACTCTAAGGACCAATGTCCTTGCTTTCGACACACAAAATATGTATCTGTACTTTTGTCTCTGGACCAGGTTTCACGGTTCTTAGGACAAGTAGTTTTCATTCTTTGACGTTGTGGACATTTTGTAGTCCAATGCCCTTTCTCTAGACAGTGGCTTAGCTTTTATTTCAGAAGTAGTTTTGAGACCCAATCACATTTTGTAATCTCTTAGCAGATATTTGATCTTTTGTTGCTCTTCCATCATACAGGTTAAAAGTCTAAGTAGAACCGAAAGATGTCACCATCTTACGTGGTGGTTCTATATATAGCGACAGAGACAATATAATAAAATCAAACTCGAATAGTCCACGACATCTATGAAATCTATGACATCTTTTTATGGAGACGACAGAAAGAAAGCGACGACGATTACAACGTAATGTGTCGCCTAAGTACAAGTGTACTTTCCATTTTGACGATGAAATGATCGATCCGTTTGCATTTCCACCTCCCGTACGGATCAAATTTATTAGGCCGGCAGAATTAACAGCCTTCAAGATCAATTACATAATTCAACACGTGCAATAATCTAACGACGATGGAATAGCCAATGTGCATATGACTCACGTTTCACCACTTTCAGGCAGTGGACGACGACGTTGCAAAGTGTTATCTGCGGATAACTCCCAACCCTTGAAAGAAGAGTAGTGAAGATTGACAATGATCAAGACAACGTGTGTTAGCACGTGCCATTGTATTAGCTTAAGTTAAAACACAGTAACCGATACACCTGAATGGAAGCGATTATGGGATAGGATTAGAGAATCATACAAACCCAAACAACGAAGAGAAGCACAGACACTTCTGGAACAAGCCTGGATTTCTAAAGAGACTATATTCGGACCTCATGAAATGCAGAAAATTCCAGAGGTGTTAGACCCTCGCTATACTTTGAAAGTGATACGTGGAGATCCTTTGTTTCGAGGTCCTAATTTTCCAGACGGAAAATACATTCACATCTATCATCATCAAAATCATTCTGATGCCATTTCCAATATGAAAGAATTTGATGTGTACAGTTACTATTGTGATAATTATGGCAAAGGATTCAACAACCAAGAGCAACATTTACAGTGTGGAAAAAGATGTCGTTACTTATTTGGCGTTGAGCCTTGTGTTCCCAAAGGAAAAATAATAATTAAGCGTTCCACATGCAGACGCCAATTTGTCCAGCTTGTTACTACCGACATAGAATAGAATAGTTTTAAAAGAAGAAAAGCGCCTGTGTATTATTGGAAGTGTGTCCCCAATATGGACAGAATCTGTGTTCCAATTCGAAAGATACACATGCTTTTCCATGACAGAAACTATGTCCTTTTCATCATCAGCTCTTCGATGATTTCAATCATCGGTGGTGTTACATTAAGCGATACATCAACGAGCAAGACGAATTAATCGATAACTAGAACCAAAGGAAAATAAATGGAACCATCAAGCAGATTTCTTTTTTTATTTGAATGTTCACAAGTCACTGTAATTCATTCAGATCCCTAACTTATGTGTGGTTAATCGATCTTATAGTGAGTGTATTCGGGAACCTTTCTCATGACACTGTCGAAACTGTACGAACGAGGAAAGATATTTTGTTAACACAGCACTGTACAATTCGCTCAGTGGGTCTTGGAAAAAATATCAAAAAAGTTAATACAACTGTAACAATAATGCTAAGGATGTCTGGGTACGACAAATAGTTTATTTTGAAACATTTTGCTGAAAAAGTAAAGGAATGCACACGTGTGAGCATGAACGGAGCTAAGATCATTGACATGAAAATAAGAACAATACAGTTAAAAGATTCCATGAGTTTCTTGGCTGTCATTGAGTAAGATGTCTTAAACGTTTGGAATGACTGAAATAGCTAAAGAATATTTTACACATTATTGTAACATCGAAGAAAATCAAGACGACGTCCAACATCATTTGCCAGATGCACCTCCAGATGCGGAGCAGCGGGTGGCTTTCTACACATGGTACATGATTAACCTCTGAGCATTTCGACTTTCAACAAGAAATGCTCCACTTTTGTCCGTCTGATTTCGACATTTTACAACGGACCATGGAAACTTTCGACAGTTGTTTCTCGAACACAGTGGTCTCGATCCTTTGAACAAAGCTTCTATCATTGCAGAAATTTGTAATTTGGTGAACCGAAAGAATTTCACGTACGAGAACACCCTAACAATTGTACCACCCCACAGTTATCAATGATGGAGCCGCAGATATTCGGCAAAAGCTTTGCGTTGGTTGCACTACTTATGCGAAACTCGAGACAAGTTGATACGACATGCTAGAAACAGTTGAGAAAAGAAGATTGGTCCTAACTACAGCGATGAGTATGGTTGGGAAAACCCACAGATTATGTACGAATTTCATGGACATCCATGGCAAGGATGTGACACGTGTTATCCTAACCGAGAGCTAAGAAATCCATATACTCTTTTGCCATGGAAGATCGGTACGAAAGAACTCGCCAACGATGCGAGAACTCAGAAACCCAGTGATATCGCTTGTTAGAAATGTGGACATCGAAACTTTGAATCCTTGTGACAGTTTGCATGGAGGATGGACCAATGCCACACGTCTGTTGTATAATGCAGACCAATCTCATGAAGAACTAATTAAGTATATCGACGAGTGTTCGTTGTACCTTTGGGTTTCGTACATATTCTCGATTCCCGACTAGCTACCCTGAATCTTTGACAACACATTGACGTGGAACACATTCGTCAATAGGAAGACCTAATCAAAAGCAAAGTTCTTCCACCTACTGACTTGTACAATCCCTTGTTACCCCATCATTGTAACGGAAAACCCATGTTTCCACTGTGTCGCACGTGTGCTGAAATTTGCAATCAGCACGAACCCTGTCGTTACGACGATGAAGGAACGTGGATAAGCGTGGAATTGTTCCACGCTCCCGATAATGGAAATCAGTTACAAGTATATGAAATCTGGAATTTCCCTACCACAGAGCAATGCCAACAGTACGGATCGAGTGCAGGCATTATTTTTGAGATACGTCGACGAGTTTCTCAAATTGAAACAAGAAACTAGCGGTTATCCGACCTGGAGTTACATAGAGGAAGAGAAAGACAGATTTAAGCGATGTTACCGATCCGTGGAGGGAATCGAATTAAAACGCATGGAGCTCAACGACGGAAGTCGGACTTTTCCCCAAGTCTTGCTCATTTGTTTCTAGGGAAATTCAGCTCAGCGTCCGATGATGCCTAAGACGGAATACTTTACAGACACACGTCAATACTTTCAGTTGATAGACAATCAAGGAAAACGAATCAAATACAATGAAATCGTACGAGATTTGATCATGGTGAACTCCGAAGAGACGCTCGAGTTTGTCGAATCCGTGAGTTTGCCAATGTGATTATTGTTGCTTGCAGCAAACACTGGTATGAACTTGTATTCAATTCTGGAACCACTAGGGGACCGCGTACTTAACTTTGACACAGACAACTGTATGTACTTCGATCGACCTAGATGTTATCACCCGCAAATCGAAGACGAATGTTAAGGAGCATGCACTGACGAACATCACGAAGATACGATTTTCGGTTTTTCACGTGGCGGATCAAAACATTACAGACATCAGTACCGATATAACAAAGTACGACTTTAAACGAAATGTTAAGTGGAAGGGCTCACACTCAACTATTGTTCCATTCAAGTAGTGAACTTTGACGTGCTGAAACAAGCCTTAAGTCAGGAAAAGGTAAAGACTTTGTCGCCCAAACCTACGATCCACACAATATTATCTATGTGTCTAATCATCAAGTGGTCAGTACACCCTTGGAGTAAGTCTATCATGTTGTTTACAAGAAACGAGTGCGACTTCCCGAATACAGCACCGTACCATACATCTACCATTGAGTGTAAAATGAGAGAGTCCAAAAGAGGAGATCGGTTTTACCAGAGATGTTGACCTAGAAAAAACCACCCCTTCTTCGTAAAGATACTTTCTGCACATAAAAATGACGAATGTGACGTTGTGTCCTACAAAAACAATGCAGAGTCTTGCCCCACCATAGAGTGTGATGCTGTAACCGTACCAAACTCTGGATGTCGTCATAATCATCATCATCATCATCATCATCGCTGTTACAACTCACCCTTCACACCACAAGTTAAAGTGAAACCTATCGTTCCAGAACTACCTCAGGTTATTACGCAGAATCATGTATGAGAGCAGGATACACATTGTCCGTGGCTTTGCAGGGATATTCTGATTGAATGAATCTATTTAACACGTTCAAGGTGATCTCGCCGAAATATCTGGAAGGAGCACTCTTAAAGCTTAAGAGCAGAATTTGTGTACCTGGGAGAAGGAAACAAAGTATAGTGTTTCATTTGTGGCGTGAAACTCTGTGCGAATGGAATCATAATGATACAGTTTACCATGGTCATGCCAATTGGTCTCCGTGTTCTCACTACCTTCACTTGGTCGGCCCAAAATGTGTCATAGGACTCCCATCATGGACAGTTTAGAAGAGCAGATTCATAGTTTACCTTTGGAGCTGAGAGAACACATTTGCAAATAGTTTGTATGGATTCAATTGAAATGCAAAGAACCACTTCATCCAATAAGACATAAAATTGTGTTATCATTGGTATCTGAATGCTATAAGAAGACTGATTGTCATAAAAATGTCCAGGTGGTAGATAAACTTTCACAAACACTTGGTAGGTCCAAGACTTGACGGCTTTCACGAACAACAATGACAGCTATGGCAACCCCTAAAACAGCCTAACATGAGAACCACAAGTATCTTACTGATATCTAAGAGGTTCATTTTGCTTTGTAGCAGTTGTCATATGAGAAATTTATGAATGCGGGGGTCTGCAACCAAAAGGCCAAAAGTACATCTGACCAGACTGTCAGGCGATACTAACTCCTCTTGATGCAAAGAAAAAATAAAAACAATGCAGAATATGGTTCGATAAGAACAATACAGTTATTGCGGTCTCACTTTGAAACTCAAATCATAAACTCCAGTCATATTACGGTGTCCAAAAATGACAAGAGTCAAGAGGAAAATCAAAGGTTATTTGAATAGGGGACACTTTCATTTCAAATCAGAAAATATTTCTCACAAGAAGAGTGTAACAAGTGAGAAAAATACAGAGAAGGATGTCACAAAACCACAATATAAAAGACTTTTTGAGAGAAAGTACAATATTGTTGCAAAAAAAAAAAAAAAAAAAAAAAAAAAAAAAAAAAATCCGACAGGTTCATGCCCTGGTGCTGACAAAGAGGAAGTTTTTGTACAATACACATTCCTAAGGCTGACTAACACCAAAGATTTATAGGCTGATCTGCATGTTGGGGACGCCGAGCAAAGGAGTTAAATAGAAATTCATTATTATTCAATCTTACAAAAAAACATTAGCATTCAATTTTGTTTGTTATTTTGCATGTACTGATTCATGAAGCAAAGTAATGTAAGCGAAAATCAAACAAACAATCAAAACAAAACAAGCAAACTATGATTAATAAAAAACATTTTATCCAAAATACAGCTGACAACATTTTGCACAAAAGATCATTTATTCTGAGAGACAGTGCTCTTTACATAGTTCCTGATGGTTCCTGATTGTAGTTTTAAAAATTCAGAATGCATGTACCATTTTAGTCTTAGAGTTTCAGACAGATGGTTTAGTGGTGGTAACCTATCCACTCCAACTGATACCTTTGTTATAGAGAGTTGTAAATTAGATTAGAAATTAAGCCATTTTAAAAGCACCGTTCAACAAAATATATGATAAATGTTAGATTTTATTTGACAAAAATGGTAATACATTCATAAATTGTATGTCAGGTCCAGTGAAAAGAGCACATACAGGAATGATCAGAGATGAATAAGAAAAGTTAATGTTTTGCGATGTGATACAAAAAAAAATTGAAATTCAATGTGATGATGTGTACAATAATGCAATGGATTTAGGAGTTAGGAAAACACCGTTCCACCCTGCAAATCAGTGCTGTTACATTCGGGTAACATGTAATGCAATACAACAAGGCGATTAATGTGGTGACCAAAACCAAACTCTGCCTCTATGGTCAATTTCATACATGTAAGGAAGTTGTTAATTGTACCTGTAGTGCAAAAATAACTGTTTGAATGGATATTGGTGATGTAAAATCATGATCAATAGAGGGTCTCTTAGAACGTGAACTTCAATATCACATGGATGTAAAAATTTGACCATTGATCCAGATAGTAGTAGCTACTGGGCAGCTGTAAAAGTTTCATACTGCTTATTTTCCATAATTATTTGGATGTTTACTTGTGTCGGCTCTAAATTACTCCAGAATGATCCATTGTATTGCAATTTCACATCAATCAACTAACGGCACTGAAAGGAATGCCACGATGCACATAGTTGTCATGGATGCTCACACTACCCCCATCTATATAGGGATCGGACGTTTGATTCATTTCCCATAGAACTTAATATTAAAAATGAAAATAATTTTTGCATTAGATTTGTATATAAACCACCCATGCTTCCATTCATTAGAATAAGATTTTATCAGCCTTGAAAAGCTGGTGTTTCTCGGCATTTGTTTTTATATATTTATTTTTTGAGCCTCTTGCTGCTAAACAGGGGGACTCTCTGGTCTGCATCTAATAACATAGCCTCGAACCAAGAGTTCATATGACATTTTGTCAGTAGGAAATTAAATAAGGATATCAAAATATGTCAACAATAGTACATCGATTAAAGTTTATGAAACGTATAATGGAAGTAAATTAAATCCATTTACTAGCTAATGGTGAATCTCAAAATATTTAGTACTCTTTTGTGTATTCCCCCACCAGTAGACTGGTTCTCTGGATGTAACTTAATTAGTGATCCGATACCGACAACCGTGGCAGCGTATACTAGCTGAAATCTCTTGACACACTCAGTAATTGAATATTTATTCTGACTATACTGAGATTCATTGATTGAATCCTGTCTCCCTATTCAACCTACTGAAAGGCGGAAATTGTTTATCCGTGCTTTGCTTACTTTTATTGTGAAAGACCATAGATTATTTTGTTCCAATTCTTGTAGCACTTTTCAACCTACGCAAAATTCCTATCCGGCTTTTTGCCTAATTTTGCAAAATTATCGAGACATTCACCTCTTAAACTCGTATGATTACAGACAATGTGCTTCCTACCTTTGGATCATTGATTGTCTACTTACAATAGGACCTCTCAAGTCCACTCAATCTAATTTTTATTCCGTTTCAAACTTTCAAATTGTCCATGTCCTTTATGTTCCATTCGGCCATAAACCAGATGCCGCTTGCAGATTAATGCACGTCGTCACTAGCTGGATTACCAGAGAAGTTGTCCTCGCCTTAATGGTGCTGTCGTCAAGTGGATTCTGTTCTTCGTTGCCACCGTTGAACGTTCTAGCAAACCAAGATTATGATCACGGTTACCTTCTTCGTGTCAGTAGTTGCAACCATCTACAGACTAAATTCTGGTGGATTGTACTAACTTTCAGATGCTATATATTTGGGTACAGAAAATTAAGCTCTTCAATTACGATATTATTAAAATCTAATTTCGATATATTTAAGTTGCCAGCAAATACTGTATTACTTTAATTCAGACTGTGGTACTTCTAGCACTGCAGCAGCTTTCTGTAAAGACAAACACATTCGCCCTCAATTCTAACATAAACGGGAGCGATGAATTGTCTGATAGAAGAAAAGAGTGTTCGAGTCTCAAAATCTTTCCTTCTATTTCGTCACAAATTTTTCCTGAAATATCGAACACTGAAACAACGACAATTCGAAAATAACGACCAGGAAATCATGCACACCAAATATATTTTTTTTGCCCAAAAACGAATACGTAAATGAAAAGTGATTAATTTAGTGTGCGTAGATGTTGTGCTTCAAACATTGAAGCTTTAAGTGAAATATTTTCAATCAAAGGTATAAAAATTCAGCTACACAAAAAAAGGGAACATGGACATTAGCGTTTCATTTTCTCCTGAAATTCAGTTGAACCGCATTTCCCGAATCAATAGTCACCAAGTTATTTCCTGGCTTTTATACGGATAATTAGCAAAGGTGAGTGTCAGTTTACTTGGCAAATGGAAATAACGACATTCAGAAACAACGAAGTATTTCTTAAAGTCCGAATCAGTTCGGTATTACTGAGGCTGAATTTAGTTTACTCTAGCGCCTGGGATTTTGCATTGTCGCGAGCCACGGGAGATAATGTGCTACGCTCCTTTATGACCCGTGGCTGCCTATTCTTAGATTTCCTCGTTTTTCGCAAGTACGCATAAACAAAAAAACGTCATCACCAACACAATGTAACAATCTCCTGCACATCAATGAAATTTCATGTTTTATAGATCGATAAGTGAGTGTGCTTGGAAGAGAAACTTTGATTGGCTTATTCAAACAGCGTGAAAGGTCATGCTGGGTCACAATGGCGAGAGAAATTTACTCGTGCTCGCAGTGATTGATTCAGTAGGTTCATGCATATTCATGAGAAACGAGGAAATCTTTGCATGTGCGGCCACGGGTGATAAGGATATTCGCCCTTGGCTTGCGAGGATGGGGATTTTGTATCTCAACTAACTTTTGAAATAGTTTATATTTCGCAATAAAGCGTGTGATATCGTTTGTTAGACAAATGCTTCTTCTCATTAGAAACTTTACTAAAGTACCAATACAACAGAATAATGTGAATTGCTGAAACGTTTTAAAATGTTATGTATAATACAAATATAATGTTATCTAATTGGCGTGCAATGTAGACTTTTAAGATAAAAAGAATCCATTTCTCCAGTATCCTAAATCTCCTTTTTCCAAAATTTTCTAAAAAAATTTAAAAAAAAAAACGAATCGCTTATTTTAAATAAATACAACAAATCGTTTTCAATCTGGAAAGTTATCAAATCATTAATCAGCTCTGTATGTATATCCTTACATGAGGAAGTATTAAATTTCGAACTTAATATGTTCATATCTTTTTGTATCTATCTGATGTACGAGGGCAGAAAAGTGCATTGCACTCTTTTTGCAGTAATTAAAGTCATGATGAATATTATTATGCAATTTGACTAAATGCACAAGGACATTTCTGGAATGTGCACTTTGATAAAGAAGTAAGACCTAATCCGACAAGGATGAAATAATAGTTTATACATTAATTTTATTCTTAGCAATCTAAATCTTGGTTTGGTGGATACAATCAAGGTTTCAACATTTATATTGGGATTAAAATGCAAGGAAATAATTTAGATGTTCAACCATGAATAAACATAAATTTTCAACGCTTTTCATGTTGAGACCATCATGTTTAATTTTATAACACACGTTTGTGCACCCTTTACCGATATTTTATTGAAATATCATGACCATATGATGCTGCTCACAGAATTAGGCATTGCCATTGCAGATTTTCTACCATAAAGTGCACGCACACGTGGATCGTTGAATTGTACAATGCAAGACTAGACGATGACAAGTTTTCAAAATGAAGAATAGATTAGGGCTCAAGTCTGACTGAAAATGGCTCAATTACCTTCAATGAAAAGCACATTATCATTCATCTGACCCTTTGTCAGCATTTAATTACCTTCAATGAAAAGCACATCATCATTCATCTGACCCTTTGTCAGCATTTAATTACTTTCAATGAAAAGCACATTATCATTCATCTGACCCGTTGTCAGCATTTAATTACCTTCAACGAAAAGCACATTATCATTCACCTGACCCTTTGTCAGCATTTAATTACCTTCAATGAAAAGCACATTATCATTCATCTGACCCTTTGTCAGCATTCAATTACCTTCAATGAAAAGCACATTATCATTCATCTGACCCTTTGCAAGCATTTAATCAGAGGAAGAAATACCAGACTAGGGTCAGTGCTGGATTACCCAATAGGTAGACTAAGCACGTGCTTAGGGCACCAGCAAAGCAGGGGCACAAAAAAAAATGAGAAATTACGGGGTTTTTTTAATTACATAGGGGGGGGGGGCATAATCTTTTCAGTGCTTAGGGCCTCTAAAGGTCTTAATCCCGTCCTGACTAGGGTTACATCTTGAAAAGATCAGTCTACAGCTCTTGCTCCCAATCATGCATGTCCTCTTAGCAAGTAAAATATTACACGTATAGGATATAGTACGCACTAAAATTTTAAACAGACAACGCTATTTGCCTCATCTGGATTCTCAATATTGGTTGCGTGTTCAAATCTGGGGTTCTATACACATGTAAGGGACTGACCCAAAAAAATTTCTGAGAGGGGGGTTTAAAAACAATTACCAGCCCTCAAATAGCTTGAAAAAATTCTTGCTCTGATTTATAGAAAAAGGATCTATTATATCCATTATATTTGTTGACAAAATAAATTATCTTGAGATAAAAGAAAAAAATTTCCCTCGTCGAAAGAAAATCCCAGGTCCTCCAAACTTAAATGGTCAGTCCATAATTACTTCTTTTCGTAAGGCAGGCAAAGAAATATAGTTTTAACAATTTTTTAAAGTGAATTGATGAATTTAGTATGAGAAGAAGTTATGCTTCAAAGATTGAACCTTTATTTCGTTCACGTCAACATACCTGAATTCCCTATCCTTGCTGGTATTAATTCGTCTGTGTTTGTAAACCTCGTAATAACATTATAACGTCGTGGGCCATAATAGCGCCGTCTGCTTATACAGAGGATCATATCGCGATTCTTGGTATAACTTCTCTCTCTATCTCTCTCTCTCTCTCTCTCTCTCTCTCTCTCTCTCTCTCTCTCTCTCTCTCCAGAAAATAATTGCCATGGTGTAAATCATTTGCTCGACTTAATTTACACACATTTCAAGAAAATAAAATACACTTTAATCAAGAGAAGCCATAAAAGCACATGACTTAAACGTTGTGTACAGCCTGTATCTACTAAATATGAATCTACAGCAATTACTGTCAAACATTTCTCAATTCCAAGTTTTAAAAAGAAGAGAAAAGGTGCTTTCTGACACATTTGAGACTCATGCCAAGACGTGTTTAAAATTGCTTCATTACTGAAGGGCACTTTTAGACGTACGATATTTTTTATTTTTTTTTTTAAACAGCCTAAGCTCTAGAACTTGGGTCTTTCTTCAATATAATTATACAGACCGTTCGTAAAATTTATTTATGTAGTCACATGACAATATGTCCTTATGTCGAAAATGAGGCTAATCTAGGCGCTTGTATCTTTAATCGTGTTTAGCGATGGATACGGCTGATCATGTCAAAGAGAAAAAAATCACAACGGATATTGTTTTGTTTCATTATGTAACGAAAATACCATACTTCATACAAATCTGAAAATTCATGATATTCTTCTGGTCTATTTGAAGAAAATTCAACCTAGGGGTCATTTACAATCAGGCAAACAGGTAAACATTTATTTCATTAATTCGGCAAGTTTCCAGACAACCAATTCGCTCTGCTCAGAAAGGATAATGACCCTAAGTTTTCCACACACTTGCATGTTCCTTATCGTTTCCCCTCAAATCAACCCTTTGGTTCTTCTTGATAGTATTAGCGGTCCTTTTTTCAAGACAAAGTAATTGAAAGATAACGGACATTATCAGCAAATGTTTCAAAACATATACTATATAAACATTTGGTGAAACATCGTTGTAAAAGTGAAAACAACACTTGTCGACGGAAATTTCAAAAGAAATCAGTGCAAGTAAAATATATCACGGTAAAATTAAAAGCAAAAAAGGTCAAAGCATTCAAAAAATGTTTCACAGTAAAGTTTACGACTTTATATTGACAAAGATATCGTTGCAACAACAACAGCAACAATAACATCCATGAGGGGAAAAAAAAGCTTGGTGGTATATTGAGAACTCAAGGGTACCTAAATCATGCTTTTCTGGGCATTGCCTGGCGTGTATTTAAGTGTTCTTTAATTATCGTGTCTATGATTTTAATTATCCTTATAGAAAATTTGCAAAGCTTTGTAAGTAAAATGTTTGGAAGACAACACGACGTCATTCCTGTTTACATCAACACACATTGTGATATACTCTATGGTTTTAAACCCTCAATCGTCAGATAATATCCACTTTTATAAGGGTTGATAGAAAGTACTTGTTATAAATATGAAATGTTTGCAAACTGTAAATAAAGGAAATTTCAAAAGCCGAAAAAAACAATATTTAGATCAATCATAGATTGAGCAGCTAATATTGAACCAGGTCAATTCAATTTTGTTAAACTACATACCATTAGAAATCAGAAATATGTATTAATCTCTTGGCGAGCGTCTGTGTGTGTGTGTGCTTCTATATGTGTGTGTGTACTTCTGTGTGTGTGTGTGTGTGTGAGAGAGAGAGAGAGAGAGAGAGAGAGAGAGAGAGAGAGAGAGAGAGAGAGAGAGAGAGAGAGAGAGAGAGAGAGAGATTGCCGGGTCACAAACTCCATTAGCATGATTGGACTTGCCGGTAACCAGAAAGAAAAGGCTGATCTAGACTTTTACATTGCGATATAGCCAGGTTAATTTATCATTTCTTTGGACAAGTAAGTGTTGAATATATGAAATTCCATATCTAACGATGCTGACTGATTGTCTCTATCCCAAAGTGATCAGGACAGCCTCTGCGTTTCAAACAATCAGGGGTCAAATTAACTACAAACTCTTATAATCACGTTACGAATTTCTGGGTCGACCCAGTATTGGCTACATTTCAGTTTCACTTCCGAATTTTTGTTTTTATTGTTTCAATCGCGATCGGATTCCCTGAGGTACTCAGTAGCGTAGGACGATCAGCTGATTTCGATCTTGAAAAATAAATTCATGAGTTGTAGCCATTTTTTTTTTTTGGAGAGCACTGCTCTCTCTCTCTCTCTCTCTCTCTCTCTCTCTCTCTCTCTCTCTCTCTCTCTCTCTCTCTCTCTCTCTCTCTCTCTCGATATATGTTAAGCTTGATTTTTCAGCGTTTATAAGCTTGATTTTTCAACGTTTATCATAATGGTGAAACAAATTAGAGCATGCTTTGTGTCTTATTATTAATTTAATAACGCATTTTTTATTTTTTTTTAAAAACCCAAAGAGAAACCCAATAAAAAACTAAACAACCCATTGTTGTAAGATCCATGCAAACAAACATGGCGTCAAATTAAATTCCAATTTATTTTAACCATGATCTTTAGCGTATTTCTGAAAGTCATTCCATGAGACATCATTATACGATAATATTCAGCAAACTTTCAAAATCGGCCCCATTATGCATTATTCATTCATGAGATGTACTGGGTTTTCTTTCTACCCGATAACTCGTGTGTCGCTAATGTTTCATCACAGTTGAATAGCCAAACCTAAATACTTTGCACAAAGTAGAAGAAAGAGAGATGACTGGGGAACAAAATATCAAGGACCTAGGATAAAGAGGGAACAATATGTACAAGAAAGAGGATGAAGAGATGACAAAAATACAAGAAAGAGGATGAATAGATAACAACATGTACAAGAAAGAGGATGAAGAGAGATAGAAAAAGCATAATAGAAAGAGAATGAATAGATAACAACATGTACAAGAAAGAGGATGAAGAGAGATAGAAAAAGCAAAATTGAAAGAGAATGAATAGATAACAACATGTACAAGAAAGAGGATGAAGAGAGATAGAAAAAGCAAAATTGAAAGAGGATGAATAGATAACAACATGTACATGAAAGAGGATGAAGAGAGATAGAAAAAGCATAATAGAAAGAGGATGAATGGAGTATAATACGTATAAGCAAGAAGCTTAAGAGGGAACAAAATTTACAAGAACGAGTATGAATAGAAAACAAAATATATACGAGAACGGGTATGAATAGAAAACAAAATATATACAAGAACGGGTATGAATAGAAAACAAAATACATACAAGAACGGGTATGAATAGAAAACAAAATATATACAAGAACGGGTATGAATAGAAAACATGATATATACAAGAACGGGTATGAATAGAAACAAAATATATACAAGAACGGGTATGAATAGAAAACATGATATATACAAGAACGGGTATGAATAGAAACAAAATATATACAAGAACGGGTATGAATAGAAAACAAAATACATACAAGAACGGGTATGAATAGAAAACATGATATATACAAGAACGGGTATGAATAGAAACAAAATATATACAAGAACGGGTATGAATAGAAAACAAAATATATACAAGAACGGGTATGAATAGAAAACAAAATATATACAAGAACGGGTATGAATAGAAAACAAAATATATACAAGAACGGGTATGAATAGAAAACAAAATATATACAAGAAAGATGACGTAGAGTGGAAAAACGTACAAGAAATAGTATTAAGAGAACAAAACGTACAAGAAAGAGCACGAAGAGAGTAGAAAAACGTGCAAAAGAGGAAATGAAGAGAGAATAAAATGTACGAAAACGAGTATGAAGAGAGAAAAAACGTACAAGAAACAGGATGAAGGAAAAACAAAACATGCAAGAAAGAGGATCAAGTGTAGTTTAACGTAAAATCAACAAAGCACTTGCGGGGTCGGTGTTGAGGAAGCTTTGTTTCCCGCGAGTGCATGCAACGCTTCAACAACAAGATGACCGCATATTGGTCCGTCCAGCCGAGTTTGCAACGGCACCGTTGAATAGAACAGTGGTAGACGACTTTGTCTGTCTCGGATTCAATAATCAACAACTTCAATTGGTGGCACAAGCCCCATACGAGTTAAAATACAAAAGATGTCGAGGCATTATCACAGATGTGACCCAATGAGTACCATGTCCTGTTGTTAGATCCAGGTTAACAATTCCGGTTTCCCTCGTGCTGGAAATCATCGATGCAAGTTCATCAAGCATAAAGATATATCGGAAATGCTTGAGTAGATTTACCATCGCGAGTAAACAAAGATTGGTCAACGGCGACGCCTTCTGCGAGTTGTACCGGGCAGTCGAAGACCCCTGCCTGAGGGTATTCTGCGAGTTGGTCCAGGTAATCGAAGACCTTGTCCTTTCTTTACATAGATTTTTCCCCCAACTGCCTTTTTCAGCGCCATTCCGGGTGCAGTTCCGGCAGCCCCTAGCGCAGCCTCTTTTGCAACCGCTGGAGCGCAGCCGCTAACAAAGCTGGAATTGCCGCAAGGAATGAAAATATTCCACCGGATTTTTGCAGTTGTGCCACCTCTGACTAGAATAACTTTAATGTCACCGATGTGCTTTTCCTTTGGCCGCATTAAGCTGCTTAAGTTGTGTTTGGGTTAACCACATGGGGACATTTCCAGTTAACCTTGCCGGAGAAAGTTTCAATGTGACCCCACAACCGTTTCTTATTGCGCTTTTGATTTTCGAAAGCTGGTTTTCGCTAAGGCCAACCTTAACTTCGTGGTAGGACATGATTTACAAATGTAACAGGTTCAATTGCAACCGTTATGAGTTTTCCACAGGCGCGTCAATATCTCTCATTCGACCACCTGCAGCCTCCATCAACAGAGTCTTGTCGGAGAGGATCACAGCATTGCATCTGTAACTACCTGTGACGGGGGGAACGGCGAGGGAATTTTCGGCGGGAACAGGCCCATCCACACGTATATGAAAGTACATGTCGATCAAAGACTGTCTGAACAACTCCAGGTGTTCCAGCGAAAAGTAAAAATCGGGTACAACGTACGAAAGGGAATTCTATAGACCTGTCTCAGTGTTTTGATGTCGGTCCATGTACGACCATAGTTTGTAGGATGCACGTGAAACTTGATTGTCTGTAAAGATTAGCTGAATCACTTCAGAGGGTTCCTGATGACCATTTTGACCGCAAAGAAACCTCAGGGCACTCCTTGTTTGTCAAATATCATAGCGCTCTGGTGTTGTTTATTGTCTCTATCCATCTTTTAAAACGCAACAAACACATGTTTTGGTGCGCTAAGATCATGTTGGGTACTTATTTGCCATGTAACTGTCCCTGAATATCACTTCTTGGGTGCATGTCTGTGGTGTGTGCGAGAAACGACACCGTTGAAGTGTTTCCAGACTCCATAAACGACAACAAACGGTTTCCAACAGCCAGTGAAGGAATTAGCATATGCATCCACAATGTGAATGTTGACAACAAAACTTTACCATTTATGGCATTTATATCACGCCAAACTGCATCGTCGTCATTCTTACGGTTTTAACATGATTGTGTGTTTGGCCCCGAAAATAACCTTGCGGACATCTCTGCAAAACCCAGATATGTGACTGAGAAGAATCGCGCACGAAAACTTCAATGAGCCTCCGTGAAGTTGCCCTCCAAGGTTGTAATTTGGGTTGGTGCCAAGAACTACGGCGGTATGAGCAGCAAGGTGCGGATCAAAAGAATCATGATGAACAACAGCTGTTGTAAACGGTCTATAATCTGCATGATCGTGTGCGTCCATGTGAAACATCATAGACGGGCCAGCAGATCTCACGTAATCGTCACTGTATCTGGCGAGTCCGAGAATCATCGTGGCAATTTCAACGTTGCTGAGAATTGATTCGATTTCCTTTCCGTCGATGGAATAACTTGCTCTGTTGAACAACGTCATGATGCCGTTGTTGATAAATCCAACCCGAGTATCAGCAGGATAATCAGCGTCGTTGTCACGTACAAGTTTTCCCTCAATTTCCAAGAAAGCCTCACACGGAAAAAAAACCCTAGACGTGTCCTGCACATGAAATTCTATGTTGTGTTCATTAGGGAGCCTAGCTGGGTACGAATATTACTGAAAATCTTTGGTGCTATGATCTACTAACACAGGTGCGTCCGTGTCAAACACGGGATCGTATGTATCTTTGCATTTTGATATTGTGTTTATGTGTACATTAACTGGTTCGTCTAATACCTTTTTGTGAGACGGCGTTGGTGGCTTGGCCACTCGCGTCCACGTCCCGTCCACAATTGTGATCCGCTTCCCATTGCCATATTTGCAAAGACTGACTGGGCGATACGCTGCTGAGCAGTTTCATGAATGATTTTGCTGGCATTGTTTCTATTGATGGAAGTGTAATTACTTTCCGTGGTGCTCGAGTCGCTAATCGTCGTAATCGATCTCGAAGCGATTGAAACCCCTGCGATCCCAGATTTTTCAACCGATCCGCAGCAACGTTTTTGGTGCTATCAACTACTCGCATTGCAACGTGTTTAGCAATTGGTGCAGCGCGCGAGGCCAACGCCGCTAGCACATTGGGTACGCCTGTGAACAGTCCCCGGACAACATCACCAAGACCAGTTCAGTAATAAGTCACGTAAACAGGTATTCGTGAATTTTCAACAAGGACTGGTATCACACGTCCACGTACGACTGTCATTATATTTAAGTGACAGGTCGGTTCTTTAATATACAGTTGTATCGCCATGGTGTACACTCACAGGTCCAACATGTGCAAGTCCTGGTCCACAAGGGTGAAACGGATATGTGTCGACCGAGGATTATAACATGGAAGATACACCGGTGACGCAGGAATAATTGATATCAAATCACGCGGCTCCGCTGTTGGGGAAAAAAGCAAGGAATATGCAACCTTGAGAAGCCACATTTGAGCGAGCCCCGCTTTCGTAACTGCCACTGATGACGTCACATGTTAAATTAATTTGAATCGTTGCGGTAATATTAACAACGTCAGGCGCGATATGGTATCCCATGCGTAAAAATCGTTTGTCAACTCGTACTGCGAATCCAACTCGAGTTTGAACAAATAATGGTCGAGCCGTGATCGCAGGAACTTGTGTTCGATGTAACGCAAACAAGTTCAAATTTTTTAGTGGACGGCAAAGCCGTAAACGCGCAGGATTTTTTTAAAAAAAAGTCTCGTCGGCGGTGATGTCGCTGCAGCGTTAGCGAAACTACCCGGGACACCATGGCGTAAATATCCTGGTGAAAAACACATCCCCGGATACAATTACTGTGGGCCTGGAACACGGCCGGATATACGACTTGATTCTAACAATCGACCCGCACCCGGGGAAGCACCGATAAACCGCGATGCTGCATGTTTTCGACGCGATCTTGCTTACAGAGCATCAAACGATACGCGTCAACGTGCCGATGTAGATCTCATCCATGACTTGAACGCAATTAATCCTACTCTCGGAGAAAGAATCGCTAGATGGATCATCAAAGGGGGTATCAAGGCTAAGATTGTTTTGGGAGGCTCAGCCTCCCGTGGGCAAAGTATACGCATTTATAGATAAACTATATTGATATAATAAACAAATAGACATGGTTTCTGAGCAAACTTAGCCAAAATAAACTACAGTCCACGCGGGTATTGGCATGGTGACGCTGCTTTTGAAAAATTAGCGAGCGCGGCAGCAGTCACTCATGAGGTTGCTCGAAAATGGTTAGCGAAACAAGCGTTGTGACAAATTTACCTACCGCGCCAAGAAAGATTTCCCGTGGTTGTTTTGATGTCCAAACACCTAACGAAGTTCACCAGGCTGATCTGCTATTTCTTCCACATGATCCTGTACACGGACGAGTATATAAATGCGCGTTAACCGTCATATATATCACTAGCAGATACAAGGAAGCGGAGCCGCTGACGTACAAAGATTCGGCTGGTGTCGCAGATGAACTCAAACATATTTACACACGATAACCGTTAACATGGTCACGGTTATTACAAGTGGATCCAGGTAAAACATTGCTGCGTTGTTGACCAAGTACCGTGTGCGGGTCTGTATTGGACATGTCAGCGTACGTCGCGACCAAGCTATTGTGAAACGATTTAACCATACACTTGTGGAACGATTATTCGGACATCAGTACGCGCAGGAATTATTGATGAGGTCTCGGACCGCAGCGATGTCTCGGATCGCAGTGCGATCACGCGAGTAGGTAACAAGACTACCATTAGTTATCGTAGCGCTGAATAGTGAAATCACACATGCGATTGGATTAAAACCCGCAAATGCAATTCGGCGAAAGACTGTCACCGTTTTGAAATCAGTTTCACATCCACCACCGTTAGAATCACTCGGAAGCAATTTTGATCGGTATATGTATGCACCTGGGGAGTTAGCAGGTGGGCGTAGTCCTGCTACTGATCCGGTATGGTCCGTGGATATATTTATTATCTCGGCCCGGATTGGTTTTCTAGGGCAACCAACACGTTATTATTTGGCGCCTGTGGATGAGTAATCGACAAAGCCTCCCGGTAGAGCATGTGTGTGAGAGGAATTACAAGTCGTTCCCGCGAATACGGAACTGCCGTCAAGATCTATTTTACGCATGTGCGTCAATCGTAATCGCATGTTGCCCGTACGCGTAAGTGGTAATTCCATCAGTGAGTATCCATCGTTTGGCGCCCAGCGGTGACAAACTCACCTTGGTGCATCGATGCACCTACATGTGATGTTGTTTACTCCTGATCATGTTGGTGGTATGTGTGTATTCACATCGCTCACGGAGACATTCCACGTACATGTCGTGTGTGATATCCTTTTTCACAATAACCCCGGTAACGCCTTTCGCCTTCTTTTTGTTTTCAGATCCGAGACCGCCCTGCGTTCCAACCACAATCGAGTACATTTTGGGGCACAGTCCCGCGTATTCGATGAAAAGTTTACCCGCGCACTCGTTTTTTTACTATGTACGGTAGCAAGCCCACCATCGAAGATCTTTAGGGATTCGAATGCCGAATGAGCCTTCGAAACTTGCCTGGTTCGATATCACAGATAAGGTCCGCGCGGATTCGCTTCCGCAAATTTTCCACAGTTTTGCCAAACACGGAATTGTTCATTAGTTTAAAGAATTCTTTTTCAAAATCGCTTTTGGCCTTTGTACGCAGATCCGTATTCATCTGTGTACAAGGGGCCATCCAAGCGTGTTGGCAAAATACGAGCACAGAGGAATTTGACTTACACGCATTCCCGATCGCAGATACAACTGCCGGCTCAGTTTATTGAGTGCCGAGTTGGTTTTTCGTCGAAGACTTGGAACAAGTTTGGTGCATTCGGTAAACTTGCGTCCGGATTCGTCAACGATCGTGCACTGACACGGGGACAACCATTCGCGGGGCACCGAAAACGCTTGCTGTGCCAGCGGGTAGTCGTTGTGGGCGTGGTGAAGATCATCCGGGTACTCCATGTCGACTCTGAAAAAATATTCGTGGTCGCTGTTGCTATCGTGATCGCGTACATATGTGTTCATTTGTCCACATCCGCGGGATCTATCCACGTAAACCCACCAACAGGCAACGGCTGAATCATCACCCAACCATAAAGATTGTAGGCGTCAAGATACATGATGTAACTGTTTGGGAAAGCGGGGTCATATCCGTCCACGCTCGGGTTATTAGCACGCGTATCGATGACTAAACATTGAAATCCCGCCACGGATTCCGCGCTCAATAAACAGGTGCTGGTCAATATGGGTGAGCAGTTCCAACTCGATCTTGGTTTTTAACAGCAACGCATTCCAGGACATTCCCGGTGATGTAAAGTAGTGCACGGGGTCGAAATTGTATATTCTAATGGTGGTATCGTGAAACGCCTCAAAGACATCCGGGAGCAGCAACACATCCGTACGCAGATACAAATCGTGATAGCCACCGAGGTTTTTACATTCCAATGCGGACCAAACCGCGCTTGCTTGTGCGTAGTCGTTGGTAGAAATACCTTCCCGATACAACGACGAATGAAATGCCTCGATCGGTGGCAACTGAGTTTCGGCAAACTTTTCCCCGTCTGTCATGTACTGGTACAGGTATACTTGACAGCGGTGAGTGGACTTTGCACAATGGTACCATATCGACATGTGATTTTGAAGCTTTCCACACCGCAAGGTAGGTAACTAGTTTCTCCAATGATGGAGTCATAACCTGCTGCGAATCAATGAACTGCAACTGACCCACCGAAAACGTCATGTATTTTCCATGTTGTTGTGGATGACGCTTATTGGCACATTTGATAGTTTTGCGATTGCCTGCATAACCAAGTGGCACTCACGCAGGTTAGGAAACACCACAAGGATTTATATTTTATTTTGGTAAATTCCCAGCTGTATATTGTATGCGTTGTGTGCGGCTCCACGGTGCGCACCAGTGATATGACAGTGATTGCGAACTTTGGAACCTCCAGTTCCATCGGTGGAGCTGAAAGCATCACCCCAGATCCAGCAATCGTTGGCCGCGATAAGCTTATCAATATCATCGTGGGTCATACTCATGTCAGCGGGCGAGTAGAGCTGTTCGCGGATCCATTTCCTCGAGCGATTTAAGAAACAGCTCAACCGAGTTCTGGCCACTATACAATATTTGTGGCTCCGCTGCTCCATCACATCTGACGAATCGTTCACTGGAACATTCAAACATTCAAAATCGGCATAAATCACATACGGAACTTTCATATTTCGTTGCACCGCGGTGAATTTCAAAATGCTGTTGCCGGGTTCTGGCATAATAGTACGCTGAGGTTTTTTGCTGATTCCACCACAATAAAAAACATGGTCTGCGAGCAGCTGTTGACTGCTAAATAAATGCAGGCAACGTCTGCATCGAAACTTTTTACCCGTGTGCTTGCTGTGTAGGTTAAGCAATCGGGAAAGATTCTTTATCTATACGTAATGAGATACCGACTCCAAACATTTCATAATTTCTATCAACAGCAGATCAATCTCGGCCTGCATATGCTAATTTTCGTTTTTTCACATGTTGGGATAGCGCAAGCGGATAAAAGCTTTTATCCCAAGCGAACACGTTAACGGCGATACTGAGGTTAAGTTCTTCAAACTGTTTGAGTATCACCTTGGTAATCTGCACCTGAAATTCAATGTTACCAAAATCAAGTTCACCCAAGTATTGCTGGTATTTCCACGGCTGATCTGTATTGTCGCGCGTGGGATGTAACGCTGACATGATCGCCCATTCAAAACATCGATTGTCGTCATTTTTCACATTTATCACCGACCGCGGCGGAACATAGTCTGGCGTTGGCAAATAACTTGATCCACGGAATTGTTCGTACGAGGAAGTATTCAATAGAACTTCCGTACAGCTGTCAAGAGTCCATCCCGAACAGGTGATGGTGAGTTTTTCAAACTTGTGGAGATTATTTCGGTACCTTTATCGATTGCTTTATTGATATTCTCAGTGTCTTTGCGGTTCGTGATTATAAGTGGGCCACCATGAAGCCACACGGTTGTGGTTTTAAATCTTTGTCTGATGACTTGAGATTAAGCGGCATAGAACATCGATACGATATCCGGGCGCATATCTGATGAAAGTTTGATAACGTCTTTGCTTGGCGCGTTTGGAATAATCGCACGGTAATCCACATGATCGTTCTTACCCTTGTGTAACTTAAACTCGAGAACTTCTTGTTTATGAACATCCGCAGTAGCCTCAGCGTCGATAACAACCGCGGTACGACTTCGGTATTTTTCACGAACATGCTCGACTGCCTCAGCGGCGATAGCGGCTGCGACACGTCGACGTTTTTGTTCATCCGCAACTACATTTGCAATTTCCACATGCTTGACTCGTGGAGGAATTTCGATATTAAATCGTGCTGCTGTTGCACGTAGCTGTCTCACGGTCTGGCGCGGTTCAGCTACGATACCTAATAAAGTAAGCATGTTAGCTTTTCTTGCACCTCTCGGTATTGGTATGTTACGCTCGCGCGCTAATTGTCTCAGTTGTCGTACCGTTGCTGCTGCGGTAACTGGTTGTTGCTGTTGCGGTTGTGATTCAGTTACGAATCTTAATAACTCAAGTATGTAAGCTTTTCGCATGCGGCTTGGTATTCGTATCCCACGCTGTTGCGCGAGTTGTTTTAGTTGAATCACAGTCGGCATACTGTTATATAACGGAAAATATTTGTCTAATTGTGAATTCCGTCAAAACATTTTTTTAAAAGTTTTACTTTACCGGGGTTGGAAACGGCAATTGCCTCAATCCTGATTATTATTTCATTTACTTCTGTATCGTTTTCATCAACTTTGGGTATTTCCGCAATTGGTTCCAGAATTAGTTCCGTTGCTGTTGCGCTGGAGGAGCTTTGACGGCGCGCGATAACACTCGCGAATAGATCCGCATGGTCGGCAAATCTGATTATGAGACTTTACTCCAATACCACATTTGATACATGGTCGAGCACCCGGACCTTTACGTAACGTGAGCAAGTGTGATTTACAGTATTTGTAATGGCATGTTCTGCCGCAGAGTTCATATTTTCCAAGGCATCAACCTTTGCATTGAATGCGTCCTAATGCCAATGAACTGCTTATATATTTACAAATTGTATTCTCTATTAGAGACAATCATATATGTTTTCGATTGATGGCGTCCATATATTCTGGTGTGTGTGCTACTCATCCTTATCATCGCCGGTAAATGGTTGCAAAGATGCTCGCAATGAATAGTATTTGATTATACGACCATTCGCTGTAAACGACTTTTCATCAGTTATTGTAATTTCCAAATTCTCGACCTCAATGTGTAAACGCACTCGTGCACCAGGCGACATCGACTGGGGATCGCTGGAAAATAAATGTTGGTGTTTGAATATAATTTTCTTCAATTCGGTATTTGGCCAAATCATTACCCTTAAATATTATACGAACTCGTAAATGACCACCGCTTGTACAATGACATCCCATAACATAAAATGTCTTGCACTTTTCGCATATTAACCCCATAGTCGCTGTGTCTTTGCATGAAAATCTCGTGTGAACAAACCCATTACAATGCGAATTTCGTTTAGAATTATGACATCGTGAACGTCGCTCAGAATCTTCCTCTTCTGCTTTCTTTCCAGCTGGTGTTTTGCTGCATCTCTCTAGCAATTATTCTATCACCAGCCTCTTCAAGCATTTGCGCCCACCATTTCCTTTTTTCTAAACATTCTTCCGCCCATTTTGTATTTTTGATAAATCTATTGAGGTTATTCCAATTTTACACTAATCATCATCAAGTAAATCTAAAACCTCGTCATAACTCATTATTTTTTGGACCTTTTCCTATGTTATAATACCCAAGCCATTTCTCTAATTAAACTCTTCTTCGTGATCTTCAAGACTACTAAAATAATCGCTCGATGTTTCGTTGTCATCGTCATCGTCATCATCATCATCATTATAGTATTAGCTCGTTTTGTTATCTGTACTAGGCCGTGCAGCCAACGTTGGCGACTTTTTTTGTACGATATCAGATATAAAAAATTAGGCTTTTTCTCATAAGCTTGACCAAGTAAACATCGTTGTTGTTCCAAGATAACTCCTAAGTTGATTAATTTATCAAGATGCTCCGGAGACGTGTTTGAAAAATCATACATCTTTTGAGCCTCTTTGATAAATCTGTATGATGCATTTAGGCAAAACAACAACTTAATCCTTTCTGTGACGTTTTGCACACTCCACTGGTTTGGTAGATTAATTCCAGACTCGGATAATTTGATAAATTCTTTTAAAATACTATATGCATCGATCTGTGAATTTTCCCCATTGATATATACCAGGGTAAATGTCTAATATAAAAATATTCGCATAAACTCAGTCACAGTCTGTGTAAAATATAGCTGTGGCAAAATACGCTTATGCAATATACCGCGATCAATAATCCTGCAGTGGCACCGTTGATAGAAAATATATCAGCTATGCTAATAATATCAGCCTAACTTGGCTGTGGAGAAAATATTTTCTGCTGTGGAGAAAAATAATATTAGCAAAATCGCTTACACTGTCAGTGGCGACCAATAACTGTGTTTTCGTAGTAGTATTTTTAGTCTCACATAAAATTAATCTCCACCTAGTATAGCCACAATCAATAATATAGGCCTGATACACACAATCAACTTCGAGCAAAGATACGCAACCGCGCTAGCGACCAAACAGGTATTGGTAAGTAAACCCTTATACAAATCACCGCACACGCTGAGGAAAATTCACGTCACGCCTTTGCCATATTGTTCTTAACGATTAACCCACTACAATTACATTTCACGTTTAACAATCAAGCTAAAAATACTTAAGTCATGGAGTATAGAAGGGCTGACGTTACCCAGTAACAAAAATCGCAAACATGCAAAGTACCTCTACTCAGTACAATCCTGGTTATATAGTGACGAATAAAAGTTAAGTTTTAAGTACGTTAAGGTAAAAAGTTCACAAAACGCCCAAACTTTAGCAAAACTCTGGGCGACATATGTGGCAACATTGATATTTATGTTCTACATTTTTCTATCTTCCAGAATGTAATGATAAATAATTCATAATTGAAGTGTTGGGAAATTTGCTATTGTGCGCGGTGAAAAGCAAGAAGATTAGATTATCAGGGCTTTTTTCGCAATTAAATGGCTAAATTGTTCTTAAAAATGCTCTCAAGACCATTTCAGGACAAGTTATACTCTTTTGGTCTGGATGATTGCAGATACGTACGACAGAATTAGGATAATCGACATATTATTGTATATCAAGGTAAGTATAGACCTTCGACCACAGTTGGTACAATTAATATCTGCCGTACGTATTGATAATAAGACAGACAGACAGACTGACAGATAGATAGATAGATGGTCAGAGCACAAAATAAAACTCCAAGAAATATTTCTCTGGAAGTCATTTCGTTTTGTATGGCATATGATCAGAGTGCACCATGAAATATTAGAAATGTCAACAGAAAGCTTAAATGCGGTGTTTGTTATGGTGGATATAAATGTCAACAGAAAACTTAAATTAAGTGTTTGTTATGGTGGATATAAATGTCAGGTACTTAGACTTCAAATTGCGTTAAAGGCCACATTTAGATTTAATCTCTGATATACATGCTCCGTAACAATGTCTATACATTCTTTCTAATACCGCTATTTAATAACGCCTCTTGATACTGTAACGGGTCCAAAACAAATGACTAATCGTTTGGTTTTTTTTTTTTTTAGTTATACTCATCTGTGCATTGAGCTGCTCGTCAATTTCGGAAAAAGGTTGAAGTCGATTCTGTTACTGAAATGGCTGGCAAAAGTTGGATTGCCGTGTCAGGACCAAGTCCAAATTACAGTTAGTACTGATCCATACAGTGGTGGTGCGAGGGTTCGAGGCGCCCGGGGACAATATTCTCTAGTGGCGCCTCTACCAAGGCTCCCGGGGGTAATATTCTTTAGTGGCGCCCCTACTTAGCTACAGAAAACAGTGTTTATGACAATTGCCAACCTCCCTCCCCCACTCCACCCCCCACCCCCTCCACCCCAATAAATATAAGTTGCGTGAAGAATTGTCCCCTTTACACTAAGGTGAAGGTGAAATACTATGAAACTTTCAGCTGCAAAAAAGGCTCCCAACGACGCCCCCTTCGCCTGGTGCCCGGGGGCAATTGCCCGCTCCCAACATAACTAACGCCGCCACTGGATCCATAAAATATAACTTAGTTAACATATTTGAACAACTTACACAGCCACCAATATTTCTATCTCGGTCCCTCATACGTAGTGCAAAGTTATGCCAATAAAACTGTAAGAGGGACCGTTTAGGGTATGCCTGTGTAGGATCAAGAATACAGACAACACAGTGGGCTTTATCACATAGAACCGACATTTCTTTTTCTAAATTGTTTTAAAACACTAAGAATGTGATTCCACACGTT
This sequence comes from Margaritifera margaritifera, assembly GCA_029931535.1. NCBI lineage: Eukaryota > Metazoa > Mollusca > Bivalvia > Unionida > Margaritiferidae > Margaritifera > Margaritifera margaritifera. The sequence goes on from JAQPZY010001574.1 coordinate 797,540, forward strand.
CATCACGTTCCCTTTATTATCTATGGAAAGAATTCTGAATATGAAGATTTGACGTGACTGTTTTGTCGAGAACAAAAGTATATATATGCGAGTTGGTGTATTAGGTATGAATATCTGATACAGTCCAAATCGTCACATTTATGAAAGTTTTTTTGAGATAACGAACGATTTTTAAAATTTATAAGTGAAGAAGAGCAGCAATCGTTTTAAATTGACAACCCATTGTGCTGTTTTTATTCGTGATCTCTCTCACGCATATCCTGCAAGGTTCCTCTTACTGATTTATTTACATTGTTTCGTAATAAGCATGAAACAGAGTGAAGGTCCAAACTTGAGCAATAATTTATGAACAGAGCTTTCTTTACTGGAGAACAAAAGGGAAATAAGAGTTAAAATTTTTATTGGCTTAATGAAATATTATGTAAATCGTTTCTGAATATGTATGGATATATGGATATTCTACAGAATAGAAGCAAAAAATAAAAAAAAATAAAGAATAACATTCACGGCCAGTTTATAATATTTTCATAAATTAGAATTATAATTGGCACAAATTGAGGTAATAAGTGCAGGTTTCAATATTTCAATATAAACAATCATGGAATTCATGGTGGCGTATTGCAAAATATCAGCTGTTTCAAATGTAATATAGTGAGTTTGTGAAAGTTGTTTATGTCAATAATGGAATATTAAAAAGGCAGATTTGGTTTAAACATTTTTTATTGGCATATTTACCGCACATTTGATCGGGCTACAAGTTCGCACAACTTAGCAACAGACCTCCCCCAAATGCATGACAAGTGGGAAGGACTAACATTGTGTGTATCTACTTATGCGTGGATCAGAAACACAGTGCATTAATAAAAATAAATAATGAACATTTCATCATACTAGTATAGGGAAACAAATTAAGAAAAGTTAATACAAAAAATAAGTGTAAAACAACTAATACAAAAAAGAGAAAGAGATGGGGGAGGGAGGGGGAGAAACTAAAAAGGGATTCCGTGGCAGGTGTTGGAGGGAGATGATGCTAATAGGTAGTTTGTCTTGGACGATTATTGAAATCTTTTAGTATCTTTAATATAAGTCTGGTGTTTAGGTCATTTGATAGCTCAGCTGATCCAAACAGCAGGACATTAGTTCTAACAGGGATGAATATTTGGTTTAAGCAATGCATTAGTCTCAGTCTTGTTACTGTATATTTCTTACAATTAAAAATATAATGGTAGGCAGTCTTATCGTCCTCTCTACATTTGCACAATGTGCTATCAGTAAGAAAATTTGAAAATAAATCATTGTTTAAATCACTGCAGTTTTTTCTTATCTTAGTATGAATAATTGATGATTTCCTGTTACTAGTATAATAATATAGCGGGACATAATTGGGTGTAGGTGACATATTACGTTTTAATGTTTCATGTTTTACTGGATCCGGCAGAGTGTTCCAAATCTACATTGTGGAAGCTATATAGGAATTTCTGGAGATTTCTAGTCTACCATTTATTGGTTGAAAATTATTTCTAATCCGCAAACTATATTGTGTTGTGTGTCCAACTAACTGAGGTACTAGATTTGCAGGTAAGAGGGAGATGAAAGGTACAGAGTTTATGACATTTTCTTCTTTACGATAATGGGAACCAACCGGTTTCTCTATAAATATTGTTAGTACAAGCGCTACAGGTGAGTTCGGTTACAATTCTTCCCGCTTCAAGTTGGAGTCTTTCGAGTCTTAACGAATCAGCGGCAGAGCAATTATCCCATATTGTATCAGCATACTCTAGGAGAGGGCTTATATAAGACAGATAAATTCTTTCTAATGTTTTCCTACCAAGATTGTATTTAATGGACCTCAAATCATTCAGCATTTTGGATGCATGTAAGCAGATATTATCAATATGTTTCGAAAAGCTACCAGAGTTAGTGAATGTTAGACCAAGGTGTTTATGATGCTCAACAAAATGTAAAAACTCATTTTGAAACTCTAGCTTGGGAACAACTGGGTCTAATTTGTTGGAAAAAAACAATACTTTGGTCTTTTAAAGGGTTAAAACTTATTTGCCATTGTTTGGACCATTGGTCTATAGTTTTAAGATCCGAGTTAAGCACATATTCGATGTTGTTGATATTAGATGAGGAGTAAGCTAGTGAACTATCATCAGCAAAATGTCATGTGACACTTATCAGGTTATCAGCAATGTCATTTATATGTGCAATGAATAATAATGGCCTAGAATAGATCCTTGGGAGACTCCAGCAAGCACATGTTTGTTCGTTCATTCAGACGTATTAACAAATACGTTTTGAAGTCGGCCAAAAAGATAGTTGCTTAGACAACTAATTAAATGATATTCTATCCCGTATGTTTTCAATTTGAAGAGCAAGCCTTTATGCCTGATACGATCAAAAGCCTTTGAAACATCACAAAATACTATACTCACATCTTTGTATTTGTCTAAAGCAGTGCATATACTATGGTAGATATCTATTAACTGAAATATGGTGGAGTTTTGAGGGAGAAAACCAGACTGATATTTGTAAAGGAGATTATTTGAATTCAAATAGTTGTAAATAAATTTAAATACAACTTTTTACATCATTTTCCCGACACAGCTTAACAAGAAATAGGCCAGTAGTTTGACGGATCGTTTGGATTCCCTTTTTTAAAAACTGGCATTACAATAGCTTCTTTCCAAATATTTGGAAACATTTATTCTCTTAATTAGTTTTTGGATAAGATGCACAGAGGTTTGGCAAAGGATGGGGAGGCACCTTTTAACGTTCAATGACTGATCTTAACAAGTCCACAGACCTTTTGACTGGGAATAGTTTTTATTATATTCAGAATATCTTTTTCTATAATCGTAAATTTCTTATAATTTTTAATTCGTCTTGTAATAGATTTGAGGTAGCTCAACATTGGTATCATCAACTTTGGATATTGTAGTGAAAACAGTGCATTCTGCTTTTTCTAAATCAGTAAATGCTCTTACTAAATTTCCATCGTCCGTTGTATACTCGAGTTATGTTATTTTGTTTTGTTTAATTAAATGCCTAATTAGATGCCAATAGTCTTTGGGGTTGTATCCCATGTGTTCAATGTTATCATATTTTGAGAAAACATTGTCTTTTCCAATTTTTTTCTGGTTGTTTACCTTATTTCTGAGTTTTCTAACTTGTGACCATAGACGGGATTATTATTCTTTGTTGCTTTTCTCTTTTTACGATCTCGCTTTCTTGTGGATCTACGCAATTTACTGTCAAAACAAAATGTATCGTTCGGACGTATTGTTACGAGTTTTGAAGGCACACATCTTTTAACAAATTCTGTAAACAAGGAGGTAAATCTAACTGTAGCTTCATTAATGTCATAACAACTTTGAAATACACTTTCCCAGTTTGTATTTTAGATAATCTCATTTAATTTGTTAAAATCAACTTTGCTTTAGAACTAGATTTCTCTTTTGCATCTTGGACAAAACTTAAACACACTTTTAATAATCAGAAATGTAGTTCGATTGTCATTTATAGATGGTTCAACGGGAATTACCCCCGAGCGCCAACGTCAACTGTGCTAGATACTATGATAGAGTCAAGTAAAGTAGATGAGATATCAGTAATTCTTGTAGGATCAGTTATTATATTCTCCAAACTGCTGACTGTCATTATATTCCTGAGATTTCTCAAATTAGCGTTGAGTAAGTCCTCATTTAGATTCCCGAGTAGAGAGATTGAGTCAAATTAGCGTTGAGTAAGTCCTCATTTAGATTCCCGAGTAGAGAGATTGAGTCAAATTAGCGTTGAGTAAGTCCTCATTTAGATTCCCGAGTAGAGAGATTGAGAGCACTCTCAATAGTATTATTTAAGGAATCCATGAAACTCACTGCTGCTGATGGTAGTCTGTAAACTACGCATATCAAATAATTACAACACTGGGCAAAAAGTTCTATCCATAAACCTTCTATAGTTTTATCTAAGAGTTCCAACCGCGTTCTAAACATTAATTTGTTAGTTACATAAACCATAACCCCGCCACCACCATTGGACCTATTGTTTCTGACTGCACTATGAAATCCTTAAATGATGACATCATTATCTTGTATACTGTAATCAAGATGGGTTTCAGGTATTGCAATTATATCAAAATCCTCAAAATGGGTTGACATGTAGTCTAATTTATGACGAACAGACCGTATGTCTAAATATATGAACGATATTGTATTACTCTGCTAGAGAAGGGTTGCTACATGAGTGAGATGATGATGATGATGATGATGATGATGATGATGCAACCACTTTGTCACAGGACCTGGATTTAGTTCTACATCCCATGAAAGCATAATTAAGACTAAAATCCACATTACAAACATGACTACCGCTAATACCAATGGACCAAAAATCGAATATAAACACAACTCGGAAATTACATTTTTAGTGGTATGATTTGAGGGCTTCAGATTGTCTACCTCATGTGAATATGTATTATCAAACTGTGTTTACAAGAGTCTAATTGTCTTTATCTGTAGTGAGTTTAGACCTATAACCAGTAGAAGATTTGCAAACAAACATCGTTAAAGCTCAACATTTTTTCCTATGCAGGCGTCTGGCTCGATTGAGGAATAGTCCAATGTTTATCCTATGGAAAATAATGATACTAACCATTAGGTAATAGGTACAGTGGATCACATGGAATGGGATAAGCAAGAACGACTCCTGAATCCTAACATCCGACAATTAGTGTGTCTAAGGCTTGATATCGGTATTATTGAACCTGCCACGAGTTTTATTATGATGAAGATTCGACAAAAGAAAGTTGAATTGGAAACATAAATTACAAAGAAAACAAAATGATAAATAAAAAGCAAGCAAAGAAAGTATTGTAAACATATCACTGACTTAAGCATTGTATGTACAAGGGTTACGGTTGGGAGGTTTAAGGTAGAGACAAGCAATTTATATTTAACTAAAGAGTAACAGAACTAAAAGGTTGCACACGAGTTAGTAATAAGTAGTCTAGAGTGCATATATTATTTATACTTATGAAATAATTTATAGTTGAGAGAACTTTCTAGGGAAACTATCTCGGTAAAGTCACTAAATTAGGTTTGTCAAGTATTTACGCCCAGGGTCAGGCTCAGTGTTTACATTGTATACTGTTCATTTTCAGCTCCTCTCTGTGCAGTCTCTTCTGGTCCATCAGCAGAAGCCAAAAAAGGGCCATGTTTTTGGAGCAACCCAAACCGGCAGTACAACATAGGTTATTATAAATAAAATTAACCCTAAGAATTTCTAGATTTTGATTCTTGATGATGCCATTGGAAAAAACCTGTGCATTTTTTGGAGCAAAGCTTTAAAATAAGCTACCGTAAATGTCCAAATCTGTACTTTTTTTGTGGAAAAAAATCACTTCTTTTTATGACTCTATTTTCACCCAAATATAATATGTTTAGATTAAAATGTTTCCTTAAATTAAACAATGTCACTTAATACAGATGCAACTGAAAATAGTGTCACGTTATCAATATTAATACAAATAAATAATATATATGGAATATGTAACTTTTGGTTACCAAAACATATGTGTGTAAATCTATACTGTAGAGCAAGAATCTGATTTAATAAGTTTTAAAACAGTATTTATCAGTGATAAAAGAAAATATGCTTTGCTATCAAATGTTTAGACTCATGTCATATTATTGCAATATTATTTTCCTTACATTTATTATTAGAAAAAATAGTCAAGTGTGAAAACCTCTCTCACTCAGAGTTGGGTGGCAAAACAAAATCTGGTGTGTTTGTAGCTCGAACAGTGGATCACATCCTATCTGTGAAGAACTTTGACAGGGCAATTTATGGACTTGAGTTGGTCGATGAGGCACTGTGTGCACAGTTTCTATTTCAGTTCCATACACGGTGTGAGGAAGGAAACATATCAGTATCATGTGACCTCAAAGATCTGCTATTTGGTCTGGAGAGATCCTTTACTGAGAGTGGAGATGCGACTGATCTTATGCTGCAATTCTCTGGAATTCTGAACATTGAACTACTTCCCTTAATAGAAGAGTTCAGACAGGAGTGGCGAGAGTTATCACCAACATTTAAGCTCTGGGATGACCTACTTGTCAAGCAAAACAAATTATGTCAGGTATCTGCCTGTGCTACTGCTCTCCATGAGCCGCTTACCAAAACAGGTGGCAAGTGAATTCATAGAGGGAAACTGTGTTGTCAAATTACCTAGAGGCCAGTTCAAGGGTGTATGGTTAGACCAGTTCAAGGGTGTATGGTTAGACCAGTTCAATGGTGTATGGTTAGACCATACCCTTGGAACTACCGAGAACAAGGACTTAAAGGGAGCAAGAGGAATCATTGGCCTCACAATGAAAGGCCAAGCTCTGATTAGATGGTTCCTGGCACGCCCAGTAACAGCCCTTGATGCAGCTCAATTCCGTACCTGAATTGGTGGTGGTAGATCTGGAGATGATCATCAGCATCGGTCAGCTCAAAGGCTTCACATAGTAGATTGAATAGTGATGCAAGGAACTAAAGGACATGTTCAATGACATATACATATATCCCTTTGATTTCACTGATACCTCCACTAAGCTGGTGAATATTGCCACTGGTGCAAATTGCTCCAGATGCCGTACAAAATAGTCTCTGCAGTGCCATGGAAAATGGTGAAGCAATGGAAAAGACTTTTGTAGATGAGCGTCTTGCTTCCAGTACTCCAAAAAGCCTGTTTGATCCATTGCCGCGTTCAAACATCATGACAGTGTCCGAAATGAACAGTAAAATCAAAAAAAAGGCCAAGAATGTCTCAATGAATGGAGAGGTGATGTACCTTCGTCCTCTAGCTGTCAATTCCTTTAAAAGAGTCCCGCTGTAGCATGCCTTGGTCTTTGAAAATGCCCCTGTGCCATTGAGTTTGTTCAATGAAGATGAAACAGTGATAATCTGCACAAAGTCAGACTTCATGCATAAACTGGACGACACAGTAGCTTTGGAAAGAATCACAAGTCTGGCCAGTTGTAAAGATGCTGTCATCTACGATGGACATGCGGTAATTCGGGTCTTAACTGTTCCCAGTACAGCTCTACAAGTTACACTCCAGGATATGGCCAAGAATATTCTATCTCATGTAATGAATTCCGCCGAACACATTAGCGCTGAAATAATTTCCCAGATGCATATTGTATTTGACAGATGCATTGAGGACCGCATCAAGTCACAAACAAGAGAGGTACGCAAGTGCGGGGTGAAGTCAAGGTAAAACCTAACTGGAAACAGTTCCTCGGTGTGAATGAAAACATGTCAAATCTTGCATCTTTCTACACGGATTACATGACAGAGAATGGTGCACACTATCTGACTGCAAACCATTCAATTGTTGTTAATGATGGGCATGAGGAGGTAGCTGTGGCCATCTCCAACTCAATATCACAATGTTTTGAATTGCATTCCAGTCAAACAGAAGCAGACACAAAGATTATTCTGCATACCATATTCTGCAGATGTCATTGTGTGTAGCCCAGACACAGAGGTCTTAATGCTGCGTCTACACCATCGTCCATCCATCAAGGCCAAATACATTTACTTCATGACTGGAAGGCAAGGAAAACACGCAAAGCTCACAAAGTTCATCCCCACCATACTATCTAAGGCAATCTAACCAGAGTACAACACAATATCCTGTTACCTGTATCTAGCTTAACAGAATGTGATACTGTCAGTGCCCTATTTGGATATGGAAAGAAAAAAAGCCTTCAGAATAATGATGAAGGATGCAGACAGATGTCAGGCGATGGGAACATTGGGAGTCACCACTGAGATAAGTGGTAGTGAAAAGGCCGATGCAACACAGTTTGTTAGTTGTCTCTATGGGAAAAATAAGTTTTCTGGATCTCTGAATGTGCTCAGATGTAAAAACTCTGAGAAGGGGATCGCTGCTAAGAAGCTTCCACCAACTGATGACAGCTTTATATTATAACTGCTTCGATGTCTGTACCAAGTGCTCATTTGGAAGCATGCAGACATCGACATGTTTGATGTTCCTTCACCAATACACTTTGGCTATTAGAAGGAAGTGGATGGTACACTGAGTCCAAAACTAATGAGCCAATCAGCAGCTGCACCAGAGTTGCTAGTTGCTAAATGATCTTGTATGTGAGTGCACTTCTGACATGGGCTTTGAAAATTGCTCCTGTTCCATGCATAACCAACCCTGTACAACAGCCTGTTCATGTGAGGCAACACTTCATGGAGATGCAGACAACCGTGCAAATCAATTTACAAAAGAAGCTTTTGACATTCTTCAGAGCAATGAAGACAATGAAGATTAAGATGTATTTTGATATATTGTGGCAGGGTAGACGTTTGCTGCCTATGAAGATTCAGAACTCCAAGGACTGTCCAGGAAGATTAATTGACTGATTGCCAGCATAAGAATGTAGATAATTGCTTTCTCGTGAATAGTTGGCCAAACAGTCAATTATCCACCTGGGCTTGCAATAAATTAAAGATGAATTTTTCTTTCAATTTTGGAGTTGGGGAGAGAACCGCTGAAGGGATATTTAAGAAGAGAGACAAGTATCTATCTTATGGATTTAGGTATATTTTTGGTTTGGCCCTTCGGACTGTTTTTCTTTTTGTGCCTAGTTTTGTTATTTAAAATTAACGTCCATTTTATTGTAGATGTGCATTAACGCTGGCTTGCATTTACACAAATTAAATATCGTTGTTGGTGACATTCCTTCACATACCTGTGACATGTGATGTAAAGCATTATTACAGAGCATATAAAATAATTATTGGGAAGGATATGTTCAATTTTGTGAACTTCAGAGGTACAATTATTTCACTGGTATGTTATATAACCGATTATAAGTAATGACACTAGAAGTGATGTCTTTGCTCATCGTCCTCATCACAAAAGGGTAAATGTAAACTAATCAGGGGTATTAGCAGTTTTCTATGTGACAATATACCTGATGTTTTGCCTTTTAAGAAGTGGTACATGCAAATGTGATTTATGGGCCAAAAATAGATTATTTAACTGCGCGTGAGATGGAGCAGGGTTTAGGGTATGACAATGTAGATGTCTCAGTTCGCACAGGTTTTCTGAGGTGGCATCATCCAGATTCTTTATCCTGCAACCCAGAATTCATTTTAAGCTGTGTTGAAAAATGTTGTACTGCCGGTTTGGGTACCTCGAAAATTAGTTGGGGTCTGCTGCTGTACTATTCACTCTCTTCACCCTCTGCAGCATCTATTTCTGCAATCAATTCATCTAAATTTTGTACGTTAGTGACCTCTGATATTCCTTTCATAGTAATGGTTCGCTTTCTAGGACAACCTTCCGTATGTTGCATGTAGATCTTTCCATCAATGATCCTGTAGGATTCAATCTTTTTGGCCTTCTTCAATTTTCTAAGTATTTTAACCAGGTTGAAACGGTGCTTGGTTAGATCCTCTAGCAAAATTAGGTTGTCAGGATCGCCATTTACAGCTTTTCTCGCTCGCACGAATAACCTTCGATCTCGCCTTGCATGACTGGAACCGAATGATTAGCTGGGCCTTCCCTTTCTTATGTACTTTGCCAACAATGTGAGTACGGCCAATGTCTTCGGGTCCGACGTCCAAGTGCAGCTTATCTTGAAACACACGAAGAACGATATTCTCAGCGCTGTCCTACTTAGGGTCAAACTGTACATTTAACAAACATAAACAATACCGTCTTGAATACTGTTCAAGTTCATCGCACCGGAGTGTTAGACAAATAATATCCTCCTGCATTCCTGCAATTTTAGTAGGTTTTTCATCAAGTTCTTTCTTGAGGGGCTGGGTAGCATTACAGTGGAGCTCATGGATCTGACTTAATGTACTTTCCCATAGCTTTCACAATTTGTTCCAACATAGGTCGCATCGACTGCACTATGGCAGGAATGAACTGTGAAATTAAATCTTGACTGCTGAGACAACTATGAGTAATGTTTGTAACATCAACTGATATACTCTGAGGAATAGATTGGTGTTTTAATGAAGACACAGATGATCCCTCTCAGACTGTTTCATCAACTTCAGGATTGAACTCCATACCGGCATTGAATTCAGAATAAACAGGGGAACGTTTACTCAGGTGTTGTGAGTTAGATGAGTACTCGCACTTACTTCACTCAGGGTACGTTTCCTATCACTGGCTTCACAGTTTGCTTGTGCATCACACATAATTTACAAAATTCAAGAAAGCTGGTCTCTATGTATGGAAATTTCAAGATCAGCGTATTAGACCGTATAAATAACGACTGAGTTACTCTTACCTCAATATTTCGCCCTGCTAACACCCCGCTGTTTTACCTTCCCGCCATCTTGTGTAAAAGAATTTATTTTATACAAAATCGACTAACAGCCACACATTCACGACACTTGCATGTTTTTTCTTGGTTTTTTGCTTCACATTTGAATGACCCATCAGTAAGCCTTTCCAAGCTGCACCTAGGTACTGGACGCCACGCACCACAAAATACAACCCAAACACCAAATACAAAGAATTATTCCTATCTCAAATTACTAAACACTTATACGTGAAAATACTTCGAGAATTCCTTATGTTAAGAAATTAGGCAGGGTCCATTTTACGAAACGAATCTATGCTACCATAAATTCTCGTGAATACTGTACATTATGACGTCTGCTCTTTAATAATTGGCTAATTACTCGATTTGAGAAATATCTTCCCACAACCGACTCCCCATAATGAAGCAAATAATCGCTAAAACCTAACAAAGTTATAAACAGAGACGTAAATACAAATAGCACGTACTCTAGATTTGTTACAGTATGTTCCTCAACTTTCAAGCCTTCTCGTGTAAATCGGTTTATTATTAAATATGAAAAATTGTGACAGGCTGTGCAGTTAAATAAGAGATTTTTCTAAATCAAGACCCATTATACCGACTTCTACCTGGCAACATCTAATACTTAAAACCGATGATAGAAACAGTTTGTTGGTGTTTTGTTTCGCTTTTAAATATGAAAGTGGTTTTGACTTTGGCCACATCAAATAACCACAAATGTATCAAATTCAGTGTGTAATAATTGCTTTGTTGAAATGGTTGGCATTTTGTAATATTAAGAGACTGTTGAGCGTTTGAAATTGTGCTGTATCTAAATAGAAAAATCATTGACTAATTATTTTTATATGACTTATGGGTTTGTTTGTTTTTTTTTGTTTTTTTTTGTTTTTTTTTGCTACAAATTAGAAGCTGGAAATTGCACACTTGAGCATTCGCATAAAACATAAAGAGCCACATGATCCTGAGCTATAAATGTTATGACATTCGCAAAACTATGGATTAGGAAAATGCTTTCCTCAACACGGCAAAGAAATTTGCTCACGCGTCGTCCGATGTTGTGTAAATTAAACCGTGAGAGGGACTTTTAGGTTATGAATGAACGGGAATACAAAACGAGACGATACAGTTTTCCAATGAAAACGGAAGTCTCTATTTTAGTCAAGCCAAGTTAGTGGAAAACCAAGAAATACCAGTCGCTTTCCAACGGCAGCTGCGGCAGCGTCATCATTTTGGGTCAATGTTGTGGTTAAAATCTTTTAGTTTGCTTATTTTTCCTTGACCCCTAGATGGATTCTGTTCACACTTTGGGTGTCTCTTCATTAAGCAACGACAATCCCTTCTGCGATACACACCCTCATCTATTTGGATCAAGGTCACGGACATTGAAGGTTTGCGTAAAGTTTTTGATTAAAGTTTGACTGAAATGTATGTATGTAGTAGTGTTTTACGGCACCTCAGATCAAAAGTGGCTGTGTAGTGCCAACAAAAGGTTAAGTTCCAAGAATGTAGATAGGAATTGCACAAAAATTTTGAGAGTTAAACCCTTCTAAAAAATGTATAATTAAGCACAACAAGATAAAATGCAAAATGCAACGATGCTAAAATTCTGTCAAATGTATATAAAATAACAGATTAAGGTAAGACATGTAAAATCCTTACAACATTATTAAAATTTGTTGTATAAACCATATTCCCTTTAAAAAAGTCTAAGATTTTCTAGGGTGATACATCCTCATACAGTTTCTTCAAGCAGTTCACGTCGAAATACGTCTGTCTTATAGGGTGGAAAACGACACACTCGACAAGAATGTGGTCCACTGTCAGTGGACACTGGCAGAGTACACATTCCGGTCGAGGTTCACCTTTCATGATGTATGCATGAGTTAAGTATATGTGTCCGATAAGCGACCTGCACAATACCACCTCATCTCCGATTTTTTCTATACGAGGGATGCCACTCACCAATAGTCAGTCTGATGTTCTTAAGTGTGTACGTGGAGTTTTCATTCCACATATTTTGCCAAGTATGACGAACATACTGATTTATGCAATCTTTGAAGCCAGTATATGGAATCTTCCATTTGGAAGCAGGTGATTACAGCGCAGATTTGACTGCTTTCTCTGCATTTTTATTATCTTTTATAACAATGTGACTAGGCAGCCAACAGTACAGAATAATTTCCCCAGATTGTATGAGAACATGATGTTTCTGTAATATCTGGGATATTAACTGGTTGGCAGAGTTAAGATTCTCCAAGTCTTTCAATGTGGAAAGGGAATCCGAAAAGATGATGTAATGTGTATTTTGAGAGGTTTCAACGTTGTTCAAAGCTTTGAGTATGGCTGTAATTTCGAAAGTAAAACTGAGGCTTTATCCGGTAACCGACTCGAGATTGTGTCATGGGGTGTTGCTATGGCGGTTCCAACTTTGTCTCCATCTCTCGAACCAACTGTATACAGGGACGTATGGCCACGATATGAGGCTATGATTTCATTTAATTTAGTCTGAAATAGGAGAGGATTTGTTGAAGACTTTTTAATTCGCAAAGGTCAGATATTATTTTTGGAGGTTTTGTGCTGTTTCTAAGTGAGGACGAATTTGAATGCCATTTGTCCCTCATGTATGTAATATGTGGAAGAAAAGTTAGTTTACGGTCAAAAATAAGCCCTAAAAATGTGCTCTCGTCCACAACAGGAATAAGAAAACCATCAAGACACAGCTTTGGGTCATCATGAATACGATGTAATTGACAGAAATGCGTACAGTAAGTTTTTTATTTCGAAAATTTGAACCCGTTTTCTTTTGCCCATTTATGAACTTTGTTTATGCTCATTTGTAGTTGATGTTAAATAGCATGCATACTATTTGATCTATAGTAGATCAAAAAAAGTCGTCAAAATATAATGAGCAGTCAGTTTCTGGATTAGCGCATCTCACTGTGCTGTAAATCGTGATGTTGAATAGGGTGATTGACATATCCTGCCCAAAGGTACGCACATCTCCTGAGGATAGTTTTCAGAAAGGCTGCTGCATACCTTAAATATGAAGTTTCTATCTTTAATACTATTGGAGATAAAGTTAGGAAGGCGACCCCTTAGACCTAGGTTGAAAAAAGTCATTCATTAAGCTGTACTTCCTTGTGGTGTCGTAAGCTTTCTCCAGGTCAAATAATATGGCAACTATATGTTCTTTTTTAATAAAGGCTTCTCTAATAAGTGCTTAAAGCCTGACAAGATGGTCCATTGTGCTTCTCTAGCGTCTGAATCCACAGTTTCTTGGATTCGAAATACCAGAGCAGTTTATCATTTATCATCCGTTCCATGGTTTTGAAAATACAGCTTGTTACTGCAATGGAACGATATAAGGAAAGGTTGGTTTAGTTCTTTCCTTGTTTGGGTACTGGTACCGTCGTTGCTTCTCGCAAAGACTGCGGGAAGTCGCCAATTTCCTAAATTTGATTGAAAATGTTTATCAGTGTATTTAGAACCGTGTTAGATACGCGGTTCAAAAGTTTACAGTGGATATCATCTGGTCCTGCTGAAGTGTCATGGGCTCGATCAAGTGAGTTTTGCAACTCTCTGAGAGTGCAAGGTTTATTGTAATCTTCAACATTAGCAAATCTGAAATTTAGAGGAACTTATTTTTTCAAGTTTTGACACAGCGAAAGGTTTTAGAATAATTATTTTGTGAGCAGTTCTTTTAGAACGCTTCGGCCAATATTTGAGATTTTTGGTATGGTTGCGACCATTTCATCAGATTTCTTTAAATGCTTGATACAGCTGCTTTTTTTTTTTTTTTTTTGCCAATGATATTTCGTATCATATTCCATACCGATTTAATAGAAAAGCGAAAGTTCAACCTAGAGACGTATGATCTTCCCGTTTTACGCTTGCTCTCTCTAATGGTACGACTAGCTTTAGTTGGGTATATACGATATTTATTCAGATTTTCAGTTACTGGATTGGCATTGAAATGTTGAAGCACCTTTTACCGTTCCCTGATGGCGTCTTTGCATGCATCATCAGACCATGGTTTGTTGACACGTATAGAAATGGCCGAAGTTTGTGGTATTGTATCCCCAGCAATATCCTGGAGTATCTTTGTAAATAGGAGTATTGGATCCATTTTGTTGTCAAAACGATCAGCTGTCAGATTTTTCTCGCAGATGGATTGAAATGTTTCCCAATCTGCCTTGTTTAATTTCCATCTCTGCTCGCGCCATTTAGATACTCTGCGGATGTACGGAGTGTTACAGATTCGTAGTCCAACACAGATGACATGCACTGAAGGTATTATTAGCATTAGTATACATTTTCCATAGAAATGCCCGTAGCTTTTTCAACATTGCTTTTATGATTTACTGTTTTATGTGGTTATTGTTTGCCTTCAAAAGTTGTGAACAGTCACCGCAGCCAATAGAATTGTCACAGTTTAACGCCAGCCCTTGAATCATTTATATGAAATTATTGGTTCATTCAACCGCTGTGCCAATTAATTTTAAATTATAATGCATAAAAAGCTTTTCATGAAACGCCCAACTCACCATTGCTCACAATCAGTCGAGAGAACCGAGCTCCACAGCATTCAATAATTGATTACGAGATTTAATAAAGGTGCGGAATAATATTGAAAGTAGAAAAAAATATCCAAAGTCAGCTCTAATCATGCTTTTTGTCCTACAAGGTTCTCTTCTTCATTTTTTACAATTATATTTGTTCTGACTATAGAACAAATTGCATCCTCCTCTGGTTCTTTAAGGAGATTGTGTCCCTTGAAAGAGAATTTCAAGCCAAGAGTAATTTTTAACACTTAATTTAATTTTCGTTCATTTTTCAGCACCTTATCGCAGCCTATATTCAAGTACTCTGGCCCCAAATTCATTAGTATAACAGCATTTTTATTTTTGAAAAGTATCTTATTGAACAATTCGTGACGTTTTGAGTATGTTGCGAAAAGATAATCTGATAAAAAAAAATCTATGTTAATACGATGCGAAATCGAATATTGTATTTGTCCAACCGCCCAGACACTTCCAAGACGTCATTACGTAAAGAATCATACCTAGCTGGCGATGGATTGGTCAGCCGTCCATTTAAATTTCTGTTCTGCGATATTTAATTGACAGCTGCGGCGCACGGCCATGGAATTAATTGTCCTTATGTTGGAGATAACGGAAGAAACCAGAAGACATTATCAACCATGCATGGACTATCACAAGTCCCATGCACGTGTCGACTCCATGGACCGAAACCAGGATTCGAGGGATGCAAAGTGAGTAGACACCCCATTCTATTTATTATCTCTGTACTCATTCTATAAAACAAACTTTCTATGTTTAACAATATTTTTCTTCTAAATCTGAGACTAAAATTACTAGTCGCTATCTAAATGTATCACTTTTTAATGTTGGTATAGGTACAACAATTACTTCATTCTTATTTTTGACAAATTGTCCTACTGTGCATAAGGAGATTTCTTAATTTAAGGCTTAACACTTAACATACTGACTAAAGCCATAAAACATCCATTATGTCATACCGATAATGGTAAAGTGTTTTAAATTTACATAGCAGTAGTTTCTTTGGCATTTTGAATTAGGTCAGTAGCCATTTTTAAATAGCATCTTTTGAAGTTTGTGTCCAAAAATGTCAAGTGTTGACACTTACTAAATCAGATAACAATACCAATTGGTAGGCGTATCTCGTAGTAGACAGCTTAACATTTGCTATATTTCAGCATCATGACAAGAACATAATCCACAAATCGTAACCACGTGTCTGGTGTCATATTACAAATTAGAATCTGGATATTGCGAACTATTTCAATCGCACATCATATCACGAGATTGTGAGTCACAAACATGTTACGCTTTGCATCAAAATAGGGATGCAAGATTCCAAATTAGTCACAGGTAGCGCCAGGAAACGAAAAAAATTAAATTAAAATTAAAAAATTGTTTACAAAAGAACAATATATATATATATATATATATATATATATATATATATATATATATATAGAGAGAGAGAGAGAGAGAGAGAGAGAGAGAGAGAGAGAGACAGACAGACAGACAGACAGACAGAGAAAATGATCTAGCCTAAATTCTGATGGTTACAATTGCAGTTTTAAAGTATTAAGTGAATGTTTAATGCACATTGTGATTTTCAATTTATTAACAGCGTCTTGAATTCACTGCATTAGGATCAAGAGACTTTGACGATCTGGCCCGAGTGTCACCAAACATCTCAACTTTTCTTCCTCAAATTGAGACTTTTGCATTTATTTCTTATTGTCTGGCTAGCAGCGATGAATTTTGTTACAGAATATTAAGCAGGCTGTACATATGATAATGATTTCTTTACAAGATATTAAGCAGGCTGTACATATGATAATGAATTTGTTACAGAATATTAAGAAGGCTGTACATATGATAATGAATTTGTTACAGAATATTAATAAGGGTGTATATACGATAATGATTTCTTTACAGAATATTAAAAAGGCTATACATATGAAAATGATTTCTTTACAGAATATTAAGCAGGCTGTACATATGATAATGATTTCTTTACAGGATATTAAGCAGGCTGTACATGATAATGATTTCTTTACAGGATATTAAGAAGGCAGTATATATGATAATTAATTTTTTGTTGCAGAATATTAAGCAGGCTGTATATATGATAATGATTTCTTTACCTGATATTAAGCAGGCTGTATATATGATAATGATTTCTTTACAGAATATTAAGAAGGCTGTACATATGAAAATGAATTTGTTACAGAATATTAAGCAGGCTGTACATATGCTAATGATTTCCTTACAGATATTAAGAAGGCTGTACATATGAAAATGAATTTGTTACAGAATATTAAGAAGGCTGTACATGATAATGATTTCTTTACAGAATATTAGGAAGGCTGTACATGATAATGATTTCTTTACAAAATATTAAGCAGGCTGTACATGATAATGGTTTCTTTACAGAATATTAAGCAGGCTGTACATATGATAATGATTTCTTCACAGAATATTAAGAAGGCTGTACATATGATAATGATTTCTTTACAGGATATTAGGCAGGCTGTACATGATAATGATTTCTTTACAGAATATTAAGAAGGCTGTACATATGATAATGAATTATTCCACTAAGCGTTCTTTTTAACTCATCGAAACATTTGATAATTTTCTCAAATTTAAGGAATTTCTCGACTCATATTTTTTTAAGAACAACAAGATTCTCGTGTGTACAGCTGTTTATACTAAGATTTTTTTTCTTCATCCTTCACACTGCTTCTATCGCTGAAAAATTCCCAGTGTTTTCAGAAGTACTATAAGCATGATACTTTATTATCTCAATTTGAAGATGGATTTGAGAAATTTAGAGAAACCGCGGCAAGATAGTACTGTTATCGTTATGCTTGCTCTCCATCGCAGCAGTCCCGTGTTCCAAATAGAAATTTCGGATTTGAAGAGAATGGTCCACCCACTAACTACTAATATAGATATTTTGTTTAAACGTCATGCGATTGACTGAGGACTTGTAGGTATTAAATTATATATGTTATACAGTATACACACTGGGTGACTCACATGGATGCTGACAGATCGCTTGACTAATCTGCTTGTGGAGCAATGATGTTATATGTAAATACCAAGCTGAGTGGTTAGTGGGCCAATGGAATTCTGTTTCAAGCATATGATGCCTGAATAAAAACTAAATCAGTAATATCTTATGTTAATTGACATACGTTTGAAATTTTAATGATGTCGACAAACTATATGAATTTTGTCCCCAGAATTTGTGATTTTAAAAATAGCGCGTGTGTGTGTGTGATCTGTGCTATGTACATAGTTTTAAATGGAACACAAGACGAGTTTTAAAATGTTGTGAAACCCACAAGAAGACTGGACAATTTCATCGAAATAGCATTAAACCTTCGATTTCTTTGATCAGTTTTGTTTGTGTATATAACTAGAGAAAAAGCAGCTGATCCCAAAGCCCCATCCCAAACTTACGCATGGGTTTCAATCAACATCTTAAACTGAAGCAAACAAAAATAATAATAATAAATAAAGTATGAGTTTAGTTAGTCTTAAAGACATGTAGACTATGTATAAAACTGAAAATAAAATGACTGAAAAATATGATCAGCATTAAACTTATTTAAACCTACGTGGTCTTATAAGTATTTACATTCAGAAAAATATCAATTGAAAATGGATATCATGGAAATTCCTCAGCACCGCTTCAATGTGATTTTCTTATAAAACATGTAACTCCTCGTGCATCAAATAGTTTAGACCATATATTCAAAGTACAGTCCACCACTGAACATACATACAACTAGGTCAGAAATTACCTAACAGCGTGTCACCTGAGATTTTTATTGCAGCTCATACATAAAACTAGGTCAGAAATTATTCAACACTACATCAAACTTCCTTTCTGATGGAGCTCATGCATACACCTAGGTCATGAATTACTCAAAAACATGTCATCGGTGGTTTCTATGTCGCTCCTGCACCAAACTAGAGCCAAAATTACTAAACAGCGTGTCAACGGTGACTTTTCATAGCTAGCTCGTGCATAAAACTAGGTCAGAAACTACTTTAAACACAGACTCATGGGTGATTTTATTTAAATCATGCGTATAGCTAGGCCAAAACGGGCAAAACAACGTGTTTCCAGTGTGGGGGCTTCTTGTGCTCGTACAGTATCAGGCTGTTTGTAGAGGAAGAGTCTATTGCACGTATATGAGGGTGCTTTCGTCTCCGACGACAAATACTGTAATAATACACACGCTCAGTAGTCAACCCTCTTGTGTATTGTAGTTCAGTAGATGAGAGACATTAGAAAAAATATTACCATTTTCAAAAACCTCATGAATTGTGCGAGTTGAGTAAGAAATCATTGTTCCAGTTAAAAATCTTAGTAACTTTCACCCTTTGCAAGGAAGAATAGACTGATTCCAGGTGCGACTATACCATCGTGCATGTATTTGCGCTCGTACATGTAACTGTCGCATGTGCACGATATAACAGCATTGTTTACATACAATGAAAAGTATATTGTATAGATAACGAACAATATTTTTGGAAAATGATCTAGACATATAAACAACACAAAAAATTAGAATGATTCCAAATCATTCTAGAAAATTATTTAATAAAAATGAACCTTAAGAACTTTTTTGATAATTTAAAAATGTTTCTTATATTTTGGCTACTTTTCATCCCATTGTGCTGTATGGATGTAAATTTAGTGTAAAAGTATAAAGAACATCCATCAAGGGGTGTAGGAAATATATGCAAATAAAAAAAATAACTTTAACGAAACCTTCGCGGGAAGAATCGAAGAAAGTTACTATGACATCAGGTTAATAGGGGCGAGCGAGCATCGCGCAAAATTTATTGTGTTAGCTTTATAATAATGTACGCGAAGAATGATGAGAATCTATCAATGGGTTTAGGATATATATGACATTGAAAAATTTAATAAACACCTGAACAAATTCTTGCCGACAACGCCACCTCCGCCGCAAGAGAAGTGAATGATGTGTCTCGCTTCCTATTGTCTCGGGATCATCACATAGGAATAGTCTTTCCTTAAGTGAAAGAGGGGTGTTCTCTTTCTCGACGACAAATACTATAATCACAACATAATAAATATTCCAACCTGTTGTGTATTCTAACTGAGTGCACAGGAGTCATTTTGGAAGATGTTTTACATTTTCCAAACACTCATGAATGTTGGGAGTTGTATAAAAAAAAAGGTTATTATACCAGTTGGAAATCAAAGTATCTTTAACACTTGCAGTGAATAATGCGCTGAGTTCACATGCTGCCATTAAATCATGCACGCACTGTAGCTCACACATGAAATTGTCGTATGTTCACGATATAACGGCAATATTTACATACAAGGAACATTGTATTGTACATAGAGCTATACAACAATCTGATGATATGTCCCACTTAGGTAGAAAGTAAATATTTAAGGGAACAGCAAATATTGGTCCTACACTACAGTCTTACAGTTCTTTGCACATGAAACACTTGTTGACCTTGAGCAGCATGTTCTCGTGCGGGAATGTAAAATAAACAGCACAGCAGCTCTATGAATTCACGGTACGTGGCTAAGTGACGGACAAATCATTCAGCATAAATCTTATGACAAATAGCAGTCAGCTAGCTCAGATTACCGAATGCGAGAAATCCAGGCAGAATTCTCTCTTTGCAATCTGTATCAAATATTACTTTATAAAAGTGTTACGAAAGGCGGAAAAAGATACATACACTGTATATTCAATGAGTTTAGAAACATGTGCCGTGTTTCAGTTAAAAATAGCAATGTGCTAGAAGGTTTACATACCGGCAAATGATAATATGTCTTAGGGTATGTATGATGTTTAGAACATATTGTTTATAGTGCCACATTGAAAATGAAAATCCATACTAATGCACTCTGAAGGACATTCATTGAAACCGTGTAAAGATTTGTCTTATAATTGTTTTCTCTTTTAGTTGCCTGTTTTTTATTCACATAACTTTGATCTGGTATGTTCGTTTTGAGACTCATTTCTATTAACTTGCATCCAACTTAATACACAAAGGTTATCAAATCAATAATGTACTTCTCAAGATATGGTTTCACATTTGTAGCCCATGTACACATACAGAGGCTCTTACACGAGTGTTTATTTTCATCCGAAATGTATGAGACGAGTTTAATCATACATATTTTCCCCACGCTTTGGACAGCCAAACATTACAATAATTCAACAACCTTCATTATTTTTATACGAATACAACATAAATGTAAGATCGTATTCATCACGCGATGAAAATATCAACCTTTATTAAATTGCAATAGTTGAGGTTAGAAACTCAGTGGGACACTTCTTAAGTTATGTGTTAAGTTTGTAATGTCATATGGTGACACTTTTATATGGTGTGACGTTATGAGATAATCTCTGCGTTTACATCCGGATCACTTTTGGTTGACTGTTTATGTTTCCTGAATGTAGAGCTGATGAACAGAACTTTAACGACGCTTATTCATAATTTTGGGGTTTAGAGGGCGCGTTTCAACGATTAAGAGCTGTTGTTAAAGTCAGTTCTAATATGCGGACGCATATCTAAAATGCGAACACGTACTGTTTAAAGTGCATATTCATGGTCTGTGCAACAGCAAGCAGTAGAGTTTATACAAGTTCACCAGTACTCTCTTCCCACAAAAGTATTGTTTCCCGTACACAACTGCACCGGAGCGCCTCTGCTTTCTTATCCTTCGTATAACTGCACCAGATCTGATTCAGACTGCTTTAAATGAAATAGTCAACTTTACAGTACTTTCCTTGTTTTTAATACTATCTGATTGAATTGCAAATTGCACCCTCAGTTTTGTGTTACTGGGTAGGCAACATTTTGGAAAGCTTATACTTCTGGACAGTATGTTCTCTGAAAACGTGTGTGTGTGTGTGTGTGTGTGTGTGTGTGTGTGTGTGTGTGTTCAGGCAGTTTTAAGACTGCACGCCCTGTTTCCTATTCCCGGCCTGAAATTTATAAAACTTTTCAAGCAAAAAATTCTGGCCTTAACTTAGAACACGATAGTTGGAAAGAATAGTTCCGCGCAGGCAAAAACTATAAATTAGCAGCAATATATTTTGATAGAGTAAAAGTAGCTTAAGAATTTAAATGACATGTCAGTACCATCAATTGTCACGTCGATTATGTTCCGTCTTTTCATTAGGATAGCCATGACTCAGACAAACAAGTTGTAGAAGGGTATCGCATAATGAATGTTAGGTGTCTCACAATCAAATTGGTCAGCAGTCAACCAGGATCACAGATAAGCAGTAATGGATAGGAAGTTGTCGAGACGTCACTATTTTCAGAGATATTTTATTGCGAATTTTCGAGAAATCAAGGCTCTGTTTTTATTAATCAATGCTACTCCTTCTCCCGCGAGTCACAAACCCTTTGACCGATGTAGAATGAAAATAGTAAAGAAACTATTAAAATTGAATAGTTTTGACTTCGTCTATTATAAACGCCAACATGTTACACACTATGTCAGGATGAGGGACATTTTCGTATGGAACAGTTCTATCCAGGAATGCAAAACAAGGTGTTGGCAAAGATAGAGTGCCTTGTAAATGTTACATGAACATATGCAGGAAAACATTGATTATGGGCAAATTTTGTTTACTTTTTATCTGCCAAAGGCATCATTTTGTCTTCCAAAACTAGATGAATCGACGCCAAGGTAATTTATGGTAGTGAGGAAACGAAAACCGAAACATGGGAACCGTTCGAACTTGAATGCATTAAGTACAGTCGCACAGAGGGCATGGAGTGGGTTAATTTAATTTTTTTAAAAATAAGAACAGAAAACAAAATTTAAAGTAAAATAAAATTGAAAATAAATACGCTGTGTTATACTCTTAATTACTAATCAAGTACCTTGCGTATGTCTGATGCATAGTTTTAATATGTGAACCGCCAACAAGAATGCTATCAGTAGTTGCACAGGACATAGCTGGGCCTGAGAAGATGTACAGGCACTCATAGAAAAAGAGGTGGGAGTGGGTGGGTGGGGACAGCATACCCGGGCGTGTCCCACTTTTGCCATAACTTGGTACTTTTGTGTATTCCATTGTCTCAAAAACGTCTATTTTTGATTTTCTGCCAATAAAGATGCCCTCTATTACCTTTTATTTCGTGACTTTTTGCCGCTGAAAATTACTTCTACTTTGTGATTTCACGAATAATGTTACCTTTAATATTAAGCTTCCCTCAAAAATTTAAAACTTTGGAATGTAAAATAAATGGCTACTTGAAAAAGGAAAGTACTCGACAGTTAATATTATGCCAAATAGTATGCAATTTCAGAGAAAAACTGGTCCCAGAGTGACACCATTTCGGACCTTTTTATTAGAAAAAGAGGAACAATATTTCCAAGTTTGCAAAATACCCCCTTGTTTCTACTTTCACAAACCACATTTCAGACTAAAAGTACACTTTTTCTTGCAAAATTTACAATTCAGACATAGAAAGAGTCTCATCATCCCCCTGATTTTTATTGGTTTTCTCCCCCGCCCTCCCCCTCCACATTTGTTACAGGCCATGGTGTTCGTTGATTAAAGGCAGCTGTGCCTGGTCGTGATCGGCCTCTAATTGTGTCAATATTTTCTACGAAGCCGTAATGATTTTCACACATATTACAGTTATTTAAAAAAATGCTAAAGTTCCATCAAGGACATGATGAATCAAAAGAACTCAGTTTTCCTCATTACCTTAGAATGTACTTGAATTTAGGACGAATTAATTTTTCCGAAAATTTTGAATCTGATTAAAAACAAATCCCACTCAAACCGATAGATTCTGATAAACCCGTTCTTCCCTTTCCTTGGATATTTGATACAAACAAAATATAAAGATCCACTCGTTTTAATAGCCGGTGTCAGGCTGGAACTCTCAGCCTGGAATTAAATCTGCATCACTAGCCCCAGATAACTGATAGGATATACATCACATCTTTCACCGAGATGAAATCAATGGCTCTAAATTGGATGCGCAATAATTTGTATACAAAAATATCCTGTACTGATAAATATCGTGCACTTTTAAATACGGGCAAACTTCACATATTTTAAGACTCCATTTCAACATAACGTAGTGCACTACACTTTGCTGTTTTCTTTCTTGAAATAATGTACTGTTCGGAGAGGGAATACCAGATCTTTTGCGTACTGATCCTTAGGACTTCGAATAAATTTAACGTGCGTGTCGGCTTCAACAAATCTTCAAATTCATATCAACAGTTAAAATATGGTTTACCTACTATACTTTTTATGAGAATAATTTATTATATAAACGATTTGTAGACAGATTTAGGGTTCACGGTTGGTAGTGTCGTGAGCAACAAGACAACAGCTTTCCACCTAAGTGACCTTTTTCGAATGAACAATATTAGTCTATTGTATCCGGAAGTACATCGAGAATAGGTGGAGACGCGACGTCACCCCTGCTATGATAGTGGGTGGATACATGAAATGTGATTTATTTCAAATAAACTACTTAATTCAATTATTTACGGTTAAGAAACTCCAACAATTTGTATCAATCAACAGTCCATAACACATAGGCCCTAAATACGACATGAAATTGACTTATTTTCAACGTTGTGTGCTGTCAGCTGTAGTGTGGTTGTGTATCAGTAAAATATATATTTAAAGGGTTGAAAACTTGATTGAATTTAAAAAATATACTCATTTAAGATTGAAGTTCATATCTATAAGCTCACGATTTTAATAAGGAAATCAAACACTTTCCAAATTCTTAAATCTGGATGTTAATTTATACAGAGAATATATAGTTTAAGTTGTCAACGTTAGCAGATTTTTTTACAGCATAGTCACCTACAATTTTTTTTTAAAGCTAACAAGTTTACCCCACTTAGACTTTCCTGTCTGTTTTTCCCAACTGTAATTAACAGTACACCACATCCACAAACCAATTCTCGTGTAGGAAGTATACTAGGGTGGACTCTGACTCTGACTTATCAGTCGACTGTATTATAACCATACCATAATTTGTTTTGCACTTAATATCCGCATAATATATCAGTTTGATTGCATAAGACTTTATATTAAAGTATTTGATGTATGTTACGTTTGCCATAAATATTATAGACATTGATCACTATATAGAATTATGGATTCTTACACACTTTTAAAAAGGATGTGTATATATATTTCTCTATGTATGTTTGTATGTATGTATGGATGGATGGATGGGCGGATTAATGGATGCATGGATGCAATCATCTTTTAATCGTATCCCTAATCTATTATTGCAAAATATTGCCCATCCCCCATTTAATACTCCCCTCTATGGTGTTGAGCATACACTCAGAACATCAACAGTTCTAGCTCCGATTGTTCTTGAATTTAAGCGCTGGTCAAGAGAGAGAGAGAGAGAGAGAGAGAGAGAGAGAGAGAGAGAGAGAGAGAGAGAGAGAGAGAGAGTGTGTGTGTGTGTGTGTGTGTGTGTGTGTGTGTGTGAGTGTGTGTGTGTGTGTGTCCGAGAAAAAATGGACTTGTCTGGTATAACTGTAAGGCAGGAATATATCAATCGTACGTATTTTGTTGCATAATGTATAGCTGAAAATGCTGGCATTAATCTTAATGATTAATGTTCGACTTATTTTATCTTTTCATACATCATCTATGTATCTAATAGATTTGATTGACCCAGTGTAATAATTTTGAAATAGGCAATTCTGTAGCAATATTCGGTTGCAAAAGGTTCAAATTTTGGCAAACCATAAAATACGTGATTTGGATTTCAAAGAAAAATTAACATAATTATAAGATTAACAGATTTATTTGGAGAACGTTCTCTTGATTTCTGATCATTTGTTCAGTTCAGTTCCTTGTTGTTACCGCTGGCGTTACTGCTGTTGTTCTAGTCATTCTTGTTTATCTTTTTTTTTTTCAATCACAATTTCTGTAGATGTGTTACAGAGGTGTCGTTTAGTTCCTTGACTAACTTTAGACGCGGGAGAAAACCTATCCGTAATTAGCAAAATAAACTTATATATGGCACTCATTGAAATTTATTTCACCTCGCATATTATTTCATTTATTTTGTATTGGAAAACGCGAGGAACAATACCCTCGAATAAAGACCATAGGAATGAATAAACAAAAGACTGTTCCGTATCATATCCGTGGGTTGTAAACTTTTTTTTCTTTTCTTTGCAAGATCACTGCAACCTTGGCGCCGGAGTAACTGCTTAAAGTTAGATGCAGAATAGAAGTGCAGAATAGAAGTCGATGAATCTCAAGGCAGTCCGATTCATAACAGAGTTTTGTCACAGTATAAGACTAAGCAACAGCTGAAGGCACTGTTCTTCTTCTACTCATATGTAAAATGTAGCAGACCAGTGAATGTCGTCCAGTGGTTACCTTCTAGAACTTCTTTGTGATCAGGATGTTCCTTTACGGAGATCATTTGACCATTTTCCATTAACGTAACTACAGTAATAGAACCTGATCCGAAGCCCACATTCCCTGAGGACAATCTTCTTATCTCAGAGTTGTCTTTCATTATGATTAAGTGAACGTGCTGATTGGACGGACTCACGACTGTTACTGAGAAGGAATACAGTCCCGGTAAAGAAGCGCGGAATATTCCGGTAGATGAATCATAACAGTTTCTTTCATTTACCATAATTTCGTCGAAAATGACCGTCGGTCCTGAAATGAGTGCACTTTGTTGCGACAGTCTAGCAGTAAAGCTAATAGCGGGTGTAACCAACGTAACATTTCCGTGAAAACCTGAAATAGATAACCAGTGATTTGAAAGAAGTATACAACTTATACATGATATGCCAAAATGGTAGGGGTGAAACGATACACCTCTGCCACGTATCGATACGATTCTCGATAAACAGCCTACGACACGATACATTATCGATACACATATCAACTTGATGGTCTTTTCATCTTTAGAAGGTCTGTCAATGGTAGGGTGGTGCATTTTGTATGTGTTGACATGTTGGGTGTATTTCCAGTATGCAGATTACAAACAAACATAGACTTATCATCTGTTCAGATGCCATTCTCATCCTTGACAAGATTTTTAAAATAATAATAATTCTTCCAAACAGACTACCTGTTAGCTGTTAATGATTTTTATTCAACCTTTTAGGCCATTTCAGGCAGACTCATCCTGGTTACCACGCTCTTTGTTTTGCATTGAATGAATATTTTTAAAACATCTTATTACAAATTTCATGTCTTCACTTAAATTTTGTAGGCATTACGGTGTTATCTTCAAAACGGAAGAAACAGTGCAATTTCCTTGTGCAAGGAAAATCTTATCTAGCACAAGTCCGAGTGTGGGAGCGGAGATGACTAACAACCAAATCCTTCACATTGTACTTCCTGTCAGTGAAAAAGGAAATTATTGACAACACCCACTCCCCGTATACAAAGGTGGTTATAACTCGTGCGGTTTGGAATCTGCCCCCTTGCCGATTCTGTGCTAAAAAAAATTTTTTTTTTTTTTAATCCCATCGGCACGTTCGGTCGCTGATTACATATATCAACGAAAAAGGAGACATTCCAAACTTATTCCCCGTGTACGATTTAAGTACTTTACAGATCATTTAATAGACACTTTCTATTTGGATAGAGTTTGGATGCCAATATTTCCGGTATGTCACGCAGTAAACACGCTACAGTTAGTTATGATTGGTGGTTATTGTTTTACCCTGGACTTGAACAAACAATAGCTACTAATCGGAATTCAATGTAATATATTTCACTGTGTGACACACCGGACGTGTAGCCTTCAATTCGATCGAAGATGCGATGCAACAGATAAATTTCGCGGAAAAGTTTTTATTAAATGATCAGTAAAGTACTTAAATCATACATGGGGAACAAATCTGCAATTTCTTCTTTCCGTTGATACATGTTATCAGTGGCTGAAGATGCAGACGGAATAAACTAATTAGCATGGAATTGGGGCGGGGGAAGAGGGCGGATTTCGAACTACGTGAGTTAATCACCTTGTGTTAATTTGTAGAAGGCGAGTGGGTGTTGTCAATACTTTTTATTTTTTACTGACAGAAATGAGTGCATGTACTTGCTACGGCTGTCTCAGATGAATTCTCAATTTAAAGAATGAAAAGGCAAATGACTAATAATTATTCCCGACTGCTGAAGATTAAAGTAACTTGCATAGAGTAAGTATCGTTTTGTATCGATTCTTTCCCTATTGTATCGATATGAGTATCTATATAGAAAAAGTATCGATACATCGATATATCGATTAATCGTTTGACCCCTACAAAATGGTGACACAATTCTAAGTAAATGAATAAATAAAGAGAATGGGAGAGAAAGAAAAAGATAGAGACCAAGAGACATAAAGATGGAAAGACACACAGAATAAAAGACAGACAAATGGAGAGAAATTAGTACCCCTTTTGTCCTTTGGATCATATTTTCTTTTCGGCTCTTCCACTTAAGGCATCAGTACCTCGACGTCATTCTGCAGAAGAAGTATCTTGGCCTTCTCCTCTAATCGAATGCGAACTTCTTCCAGGTCGTCTTGATCCGCGTTGTCCATGATTCACGTCCCGACATGGGCAGTTCCAACAGGTAAAAGAAGTCTGACAGGGAACATTACTTACTGTATTGCACTTCACCATAAACCAACATCCAGGATATTGACTTCAACTGAGTAATTTGTGCTCTATTTTATTGCAGACAGGATATCAACGAGATTTAGAACGCGCACATCTGCGTTTCCTAGATTACATCGGAAAGTCTTTTGTGCTAGTTCTTTTCTTGCTTGTGCCGACTTTGAACTACGTAAATAGCCATAGTGTCTGAAAAAAAATTAAACTAAGATAGTGTGTGCGTATGAGCAAAAAATTCATACACGAGGTGCCCTATCCTCTCAGCAGTGCTAATACACCGTTTGTTCTCGATTTGTTTCATTTTGCTTTTGTTTTGTTTAAATTTGAGCGATAAAAAACTTACGCACTTGATTTCCATGTAGTACTTTTGAGATATAATCAAAGTAGCGATGTGAAGATACGATGTTACAATGTTCGATGTTACAATGTTCGAAACTTTGCTTTATAGCTCCTTAGTCTGGAAACGGAATAATATTTGCACATGCGCAAATAGAACCTCGCCTTATTATGGAACGCTTGGATGGCGAAAAATAATTTATCCTTCACTTTCAGAATACGAACATGCCATTTCAGATAGAAAATGAAAGCGTTAACTATTCAAAACTACTAAAGCACATTTTAAAACTTTTTCATTTAAACAAAAATGAACGAATTATTTAACATTGGGACTCATGATTAATGCTTGTATGGCTAACCAGACATTTAGAAAGTTAGGAATATGAAAAAGAACTTGTCGTATAACCATGCAGTCTTGATTAGATTTCGAAATATCTTTGCATTTTTACTACAGTGTTATATAATACCGATTTAGTTTGTTAATCATTCGATAATTGCACTTCAACCAAGATGTCAATACAAACTCTTCCTGTATATGACTTGATTTGTTCAGAAAATACGATAAAAAACTACGAAATTGAGATAGAACATGAAACAATGTACTTGATGAATCAAAAAAGTGATTCTCAAAGTCCAGTTGATGTAATTACCATAACAAATTAACTGACGATGAATATATTAGGTTGTCTTTTAATGCCGGCAATACCTATGTAGAAATTTTGGTATTAGTTGAAGCAAAACATTCAGATAATGTTTGGTGACATGTATATTGTATTATGAGCTTTCACCAGTTTGTCCATAATTTTGGTTTGAAAGATGTGTATAGCCTCAAAAAACTTTCCTATATTGTTATGACTACATTATGTCTACAATATGTCGAAGTAATGATTTTGACCAATATCATGTGGACAAGTATACCAATATTTCAAAATAGATAGAAGATAAAATCTGATTAACTTTTCTAGTAAATCGCATCTCTATAATTTATTCTTTCATTCATTCTTTCATGTATTCATTCGTTTATTTAATTCTTTTCTTTTGCAATGAGCCTTCTTAGCAACAAAGAGTCGTCTATAACACTTACTGGTATGGAAATAGTCAATGGCACTAAAGATTGAATTAGCATTCATACCAACCATGATGCCCCGGTAAATGTATCAAAGTTTTGAACTCTAACTTCTGGATATTCCCGGGACTGTAATTAAATGGACGGCGTTACCTTAAGCCTTAATACCACAAGTTCGTGTATTTCAGTATGTTATTGTAATAAAACAAGAGTCAGGAAAGATTCTTCCTCCGTACATATCTGAATGAGGTGGTATAATAGCTTCTCTCCCGCGAGTGATTTATTCCAAATTATAGGACGTAATTTGACCTTTTGCAGCTGTGCGAGATAGTCTTGAAATGTTTATTTTGTCTTTTTTTGTCTTTGTGTGGAGGCAAACTCTCGTGGTCCTAATCTTTAATCTTTCGATATGTCTATCATGTGACCATTTAGATATCAGTTTATCAATAAACTGTATATATTCTGCGCATTTTGAGAATTAGTACCACATTAAAGGCTCAAACAACTGCATTAAGTAAATATAGATGGGTAGCTGACACAAACAGCAGTTCATAACAGTTGTTGGTCTGCGTTGATGGATGTAGAGGAGCCCTTTACTCATCCTTATCCAAAAATATAAAATATATATATATATTTTTTTTTTAAAAACTAGTAATTACTGTGTCAGACAGTTTACATGAAATAAATGTACCTAATATACCCTTATTTGAAGCGCTTTTTTTAAATCCAAAACTCGTCAGAGACTGTTTTCACTTAATGTGAATTTAGCCTCTAGTAAATGGGACTGTTTTCTGTATTATTTGTATTTGTTAGTGTTCACTTTGAAGAAAAATTTAGATAATGTTTTGAGATTTTAGCAAACTTACGATGAAACAAAGGTTTGGTATAAATACTTTCGAGTAGGAACTGTTATAATCTTCCAAGGCGCTCCAAAGAAAAAGGTGTAACTCCATTTTACGAGTTTTCTTTGGCAGAATCTTGACAATAGTTTAGGTCCGAATTTTCTTTACTAATATTGTACAGTATTGAAATAAATAAATAGGACGATATACACTTTAATTCAACTTTAAAACTCAAGAAAAATATGTTTTCCATCGTTTAATAATAAGAATAAACCAGCGAAGCATGAACATATCGAGCGTGGTTACGGACGTAGTTTATCTCAGAAAATGTCACAATATGCAAAATCGCTACCTGATCAGCGAGAAGTTTATTTTCTGTTGAGATGAGACTTTCTTATGAACTTGGCGGTAGTCGTCCTGAAGAAAATGTGTCACTGGCAATTTTGTATAATATTACAATCTTTTAAAAGAAACTTACTGCTTAAAAAAGGTACAAAACAGGGAAGAGTTTAGTAACCCACAATGTGATGCTCATTTAATAAGTTTCATATTGCTTACATAAAAAATTGGAACAGTTTTGGCTTTTCATGTCATGTCAGAAAAACCTCAGATGTATCAGGCAGATCTTCTTGAGGAGTGGGGAAAATCAGCAACACAACAATTTCGCTCCGCAAAATAGTTCGCTGCCGACGATATGTTTCCTGAACATGCATGGACTAGATAACAAATAAAATAAAGCATATTCAAGCAAAGAAATGTATTGGTAAATGATTGTAGGTTTTGAATCTTTGCTCTTTTAATATATCCATATTTAAATTTTCATGTACACAGTGACGTCATATTTCGCAAGGTGATTCTTTCACGCGAAGAGTTTGTCGTCATCAATGAAATTTAAATTGGCTGCCTCTGTGACACATCAGGGGTTGTCATTTCCTTGTTTTGTTTTATTTCTTTTCTTTTTTTTTCTTTCGTTCTTTCTTTTTTTATTTGTTTCTTTTATCGCAAAGAAAAGACGAGGATGCTCTGATTTACTTAGTTGGACAACGTCAAATCGCAACACGCTAGGATATTTCATCCAATGATTGGAAAAACACCTCAAAAATAATGCAGCAGCTGCTATTGCGTACACGTATATCTTGCTTCCCAAAAGGACGTCATCAGCACTTCACAAATAACGTTCATTTTCGACCGAAATTACTTATTCTTGTCCGAAACATTCCCAAGTTTCCTTTTACAAGTATGAACTTATTAGAGAACTTTCTTTTACTGCATTTGTGCAAACAATTCCAAAAAGATTAAATAAAACCTTGGACATGATTATATTTTGCCCAACGTACTTTAGCGTGGCATCTAGTCTCGACCTACAGAGACCGTATCTGCATGGAGAATCTGCAGATATCAGTCTCGGAGAAAAATACGCAACACATTGTGCCCCCCCCCCACACACACACACACACACCCTGTGGATTGCTAAGGTTAGGCGCTTATGTTGTGATGTTATCCTTTAAGTAAGTATTGACATCATATAGATTATAACGTTATAATGTGAATGACGCATACAGTTACGCTAGGCAAATAAACAACTCAACTGATCTTCCTGACTGACATAAATTTTATTTTTTTTCACCTTAAAGATGTGAAGTTACATGGGTTTTTGTCACTATTAAATTTAATTTTCCTTTGTCAACGCACACAGCGCCGTTGAGTGTCCCAAAATTTGGGAGGCCTCATTTTCTTTACACTCTGTTGTTGTTGTTTTTTCTTTTTTTTTTCTTTTTTTCCCCAGATCCTGGTTTAGCTTTCTAATGCATAGCGACAAATCGAAAAGGGCCGGGTGAACCATGCAACGTGTAAGAGCAAACTTCATAAGTTCCGGTGTTTATCAAAACCGGTCACTTCTATTTAGGCATTATGGGATTGAGGACTAAATGCAAAATTTACTTACCTCCGAAATTGAAGAGCTTGACAACTACGCATCCCCGAAACTGAATATTTGACAACGGAAGTGTTTCAATAAGTACGTGGAATTTAATGTTTCGCAAAAACATAAGTTATCAGGATTTTTTTTTTTACCAGTAAGTTTACTTGGTTTAAATCACATTCAAAACATAGATTGCATATCATAAAAATGAATAAATTACAATCAAAACATTGATTAGGAAGTCATAAAAATGAACAAAGTAACGGGGCCAAGTGTTCAGAACTATTGTATTACTCTTAACATACAGACATGTCCTTCGAGCTGATCAGCGTGGGAATAATATCCAAAATTGGATAGTAAATCGCTAGATAGAAGAGGGGCCTACTAATGGTACAGACTGCGCTTAAGTTCTCCAGCATTTTCCGGAAATTTTACCCTTTTTACGCTGCATCACTCCATGGAAGTATTCTGAGAAAGATTTTGGTAAAAAAAAGCCACGAGATTTTCCAACTCGGATGACATCATATGGATTCAGGTATCAAATTGCGTAAGGCGATTCTGGAATTGCCCGTGAACAATTTTGATGTTACACAGGAAACATTTTTTTAAAAAATATTCTTAATGGTTATAGTGACTTTAATCTTGGACTTATGGTCTAAACTCTCTTGGAATTTCTATAGAAATATGAGCGAAAATTTGCTTTTAATGCCAATAATCGGATTAAGGATAACTGGATTAAATGCCCCACAGACAAGATAAATAATAATCGGATTAAGGATAATTGGAATAAATGCCCCACATACAAGATAAATATTATGCGTATAAATATTATACGTTCTGGAGAACAGTCATTAACTTACATGTACAACACTTTATATTGTTGAACAAATGTTGCAAGGGAAATAACCCACTCTACCATGTAAAATATAAGCCTCTGCAGTTGCAGTTGTGGTCTTGTATAACACTATTTATTATATATTCATATGAGATATTGAAATATATCAGTGGGAGAAAAATGGTATCGCCAGAGTGGCGATATCACATTTGGAACTACTTTCTTTTCTTATTTAGGAAATATATCTGCCCTTATGTATGTTATTCAAATCTGTATTTCCATATTTAGGCCTATTTCATTTTTCTTCTGCTGCTGCTGCTCTCTCTCAGATCTTAAAATGTGTCAAAACAGAAGACCCTGTAGTATACATTTATGTAATCAATAAGGAGGCGCCACATAAAAAAATGTCTAAAAACGAAATCCAAGCGACATAATGTAGGCTTCAAATATTGACTTTTTAAAATGACTTTTCCACATGAATCATGCAAATTATTAGTGATTGAACTTGCACGATCTGTTGATATTTTATAGTCTGTGTCAGATAAATACAATATCGTATACCTTTTGCACTCTACGACAAACGGACACATATTTAGGAAAAACTATTGATTAGATATAGTATTACAATTGTTTAAGTAGCGATTTTAGCTCTTAACAGAATCGTAATCATTCACTCGTGAATTGGAAACATTTTGTTGTCACTCGTGGCTTCGCCACGAGTGACAATACAATGTTTGCCACTTCACTCGTGAAATATTTCCTTATATCTACTCAAAGAAACGTAGATATCCTCTATGTAGGTATCGGACAACTAATTATTTTAAAGCCAGACAACCAATCTACTAAGGGGGTGAGGGTGAAGGAATACAAAAATAGAATTTTTAATCATGATGAATTTCACAAACTTCACTCAATGTTCTATAGTTGACAACAAAATATTTGCTTTTATTTTGACTTAATTTCCTACTGACAAAGTATCATATGAACTCTTCGTACGAAGCTATGTTATTAAGTACAGACCAGGCGGTCCCCTTGTTTAACAGCACTAGGCTCACAAAAATGCCGCGGAACACGCCTGTTTTTCAAGGCTGAAAAAGATGTCTCTAAGTCTAATGAATGGAATCATGTGTGGTTTGTATGCCAGTCTAATGCTGGAATTATCTGTTATTTTTTAATATATTAGCATTGAGTTCTATGGGAAATGAATTAGTGGTCAGATCTCGATATAGTTGAACGAATGGTATAAGGGTAATAACCCAGTGTACCATGTAAACTATAAGCCTGTGCAGTTATAGTCCTGTTACAGCTAAACTTCCATTTGATTTAGTTTCCATTGAATAATGAGCATGTGAAAGGCACGTACAAATTTCTCAGAAAAGTTCCTGAAGTTTTAATTTTATGAATATGAGCCTACTAAGCCACCTCATGCCCACTTGGGCCTCTTGCACTTTGCTGATTTTTAAAAAGTATGTTTCATTAAACCGTATGTAAATATTTCCTTTCTATACTTCCATGTCAACAAGCAGGCATTAAATGGGATTTACTTTGTCCATCTGTTTGTGTCCATCTATCTGTCTTCCTTGTCCATGCTATAACTCCTACAATGCTTCACTTATTAACATTAAACTTACACTATGAGTAAACTTGGGATGTGCATGTGTTGTGCACCAAAACTAGGTCACTGTGATCTACATTCCAGGACTTAATGAGAACCAAAACAATGGTTAAAAATTGTGTATAGGCCCTAATTACACTACCTTTTCAACTCTTGCCATCAAACTGGGACTAAAGGTTGGATGTTTGTTGCTTACCAGAGCTATGTTGCTGCGACCTAATTTCCAGGACATATTAAAAGTGCTTTAAATTTTGTTCATCATTACGGTCCGGGCTGTAACTCCAATATATTAAAAAATGTTTACATAAATCTTGCACTGTGTGTGCATATTGGGATAAACATATGTTACACACAAAAATGTGATCACTCTAAGCTACTTTACAGAATATATTAACAATTACTTAAATTTTGGTATCCATACTATAATGCTAACACTTAACCTATTGTCACGATACTTCTACTGAGAGTGCAACTTAGGATAGGCATGTTTCAAACAAAACTGGGTCACTATAACGTATTTTTCAGGATTTGTTTCAAAATTGCTTTAAAAAATGACATCATCCTCCCTGCTTGAGATGCATTTTACATATTGATACCCATTTTGTGTATCTTGGGATGGAATGGATATGTGTCACTCACTAACACTGAGTCACAATACCTACTATTTAGTACAAAATGGTGGGGAGTCATTTATTGACTCTAATTTCAATACCTCTTCACCAATTGCTATAAATATTACGCTAAAAATGCATTTTAGAATTTAAAAAATTCACATTAAAATCTTTTCCAGGATCCTGAACACTACATAAAAATGATGCCTGTGTTCAAATTGTAACAACTTTTAACCTACTGCAACCAAACATGCATGTCAAGTACGTACGGGAAATCAGTTATGTCACATATCAAAATTGAGTTGTTGAGATCTACATTTTGTGGTCAGTTGGCCACACTCAAAGATACATAAGTGGAGGATATCTTGTGAGCTCAAGCTCACTAACAACCCTGAAGATAGTCGTGGGAAATGTAGCAGGTACAATTGCATCCGTACAATTTCACCAGATTCAATTTGTAACAGATAGAAGAAGAAAAAAAAATTGAACACAACTAACTGGCACAACTAATGAGTTCAAACTGTCTAGTGTCCTTTGCCAACACAGTTCCATTCAGATTTTAATAAAATTTAGGATTTTGATTTTAGAGATGAAAACAACCTAATTCATTTGGACATAAATGCATTTAAACAAATATAACTCTGTTGTGTTTCAAACCCAATCTAAATGAGATTGTACTTTATGGCCTTGATTTTGAGACGATTTTCATCTCATGTTTTGCTGTTTTTAAATTTCTGGCATGCTTTATTATTTTCAAGAAATCAAATTTGGTAACTTAATAAATTTTCAGTTTCTATAAGGAGTTTTGTAGTTGTCTTAGAAACTTATTAAAAATGGGTAGAGAAGAAAAGTGTGTATTATTTGATATAAAAAAAGTGTGTGTTTAGTTTCCCTTACAAAATGGTTTTCCTAGCATTACTCTTGGCACATTAAATACAACTCTAATGGATCTAGCATTACTCTTGGCACATTAAATACAACTCTAATGGATCTAGCATTACTCTTGGCACATTAAATACAACTCTAATGGATCTCTAATACAACTCTAATGGATCTCAAACTATTTATTTTACTTAGCATAAACTGATACTACTAACAAATTTTTTATTGGAGACTCATGTCTTTTTGATGTCGAAAACGATCATTTTTCGTCTGATATACGTCCTTCTTAATTAAAAATAATGTAATCCCTTCGCTAGATCTTTTTCACTACCTTTGCCGATAATATTATCAAAATATGTCCGTATAATTTGACAAGAGCCCCACGATCCCTTCACTCAACAAATGGCTTGCTTTAGCTATTGCTCTAAAACTGCGTATTAAAACTGCTTTACTTCTAGGAGAATAAATTACTATGTATTAAACTATTTCATCCCATTGGCGACAGCAGTAGATAGTCTTTTATTAGCACATACAAAAAAAAATGCGAAATCATCAACATACGCTGTCATGAGGCCTACCTGCCATTAGCGCCTTAGAGTACTATTTTGATTCGTTACGTGACCATGTAACGCATAGTCAAGCTCCATTTTAAGATGAGGAAACTCCTACGCACGTGGAAGCGTGGCCGTCTTTAAACGCAATTTGTAGCCTTTTTACATTAAACACTAGCTTAATTTCAAAATTTTTCGACATTTTGAATCAAACAGAAAAAAACAAATGTAAGGTAAAATATATGAAAAATTTATTGAGTAGTGCTCCTTTAATTTGAGTAGTGCTCCTTTAATTTGAGTAGTGCTCCTTTAATTTGAGTAGTGCTCCTTTCTTGCAGCATAGACAAGATAAATATTATACTTTCCGGAAAACACTTATGAGTTTACTTGTAAAGCACTTTGTATAGCTGAATTAATGGTATAAGGGAGATATTCATATACAATATAAGATTCTGCAGTTCTAGACGAATGGTTAATTTAGACCCAGCCTGCAGTGAATTAAACAGCATGTAAAAGGCAAATAACAAATGTCTTACTCACCCACCCCATAATAGTACAAGTTACATCTTTATATTCTTCTGTGAAACCATGTTTTCTGTTCCTTCAAATTAACAAATTTTAGCCACCTGTCATACAAGGATGAGGAAGAGACTGAAGCTTAGAGCTGCAAAATGGGACGGTGGAGTCTGGACTGAAGGGGAAATTTCACATCAGAGGATTTCAGTAGTTAGTGGTGTATGTACATAAATATACGTTCTTAAACATTTTGAGTGTTTGAACAAATGGGCCATAAGGTCATAAGAACTGCATTTACACTTTGAATTAAATGTCGACATGGCTCCATATTCATTACGTGTTGGAGTTTACATTCAGAACAGATAGCAGGGTGAACACGCATCAGTTCAATTTCAAATTTCTTTGTTATTACTTATTTTGATAATAATTTTGTATCGGTTCAGGGGACACGGATGGTGAAGGATATAAACACACTGGATTGGTGCGATCCAGAGTGATGACTACGGATAATGGAATTAAACTGGTTCGTGTCTGCGTACAACCCCACCTAGTGTGCATTAGGATGGAAGGTGTGATGTGCCTCTGGTACGGAAGGGAAGTATACCTACGTAAAATAAATCGAAGGGGGTTGGAGGAGGATGAAGCAGATGAGGCAGGTGGTGGAGCGGGCATAGATAATCAGTTGCAAAATCTAATATTTGATCCTGTCCGACCCGATAGTGTCTTCTTTCACTTTTGGTGATAGCGACTTTGATTTCGGATCATTTGTCACTCAAGCATCAAATTCCTTGTTTGATCTTAAAACAAATTACTAATGAGGATTAATGAAGACATGCAAAGTACATTTGGTTATTACATGAAAACTTCTTTTCTTTTAAGGTACCAGTATCCAAAACATTTTACCTTTTATTCCCCGCTTCAAGACGATATAGTTATCAAATTTTAGCGAAGAAGTCGAGCAGAGGATATCTTTTGTGAATACTTTTTCTTCTTTCGACTGTAACGACATACATTTTTACTATTTTGATCACTTTTCTAGTCCAAAGAGCAAATCCACCTATGAAATTTGACGCAGATATCTTATGCTCAACTCATTAATGTAGTTAGATCAGTAAGTTGACAGATTATGATTAACATGTAGACATGGATATTTATCTGTTCAAATCCACTGCGTTATTCATTTTTGCATTATTCTGGATTCATTCCTACTATGAACATAGTTCTGTTATCAAGATACATACCATTTCTTGTGCGAGACCTTTATTTTCGTGGGGGAGGGGGGAAGGACCGTTCAGTTGGGTAGATATGATAAACAAAATTTGAACTTTGTATGGTATTTGCTAAAACAACTTAATTGTGCAAATAGATACAAATGTTCGTAAAGATTATATAGATCTTCACCAGTCCTGTGTCCAAGAGATCCGAGAAAACTGAAATTTAAATAACACAATATTTTTTTTACCTTCCCAAATTCAGTATTTAATAAGAGAAGGTCGAAATGGTTCGAACAAAAAAATAATTTAAAAAAATGCCTGGTGCAGTCATAATATCGAAACTTAGACATGCTATTGAAAGACATTTAAAGGCCTTCAAATTCACAACAATTTTTAGATTCTGACTCGGAATTTACTCCAAAACTTTTAGCTCAGATTTATTTTAAAAGTTAATGATCATAACTGCATGAATTGTTTTCTCGTTAATGTCACTAAATAAAATATACCTGCACATTTGTAAAGTTTAATTTGGGTAAAAGTATGATTTCTATCGATTGAGTTTCGAGTAAAAGTCTTGTAATAATAATTTTAACATTATTACTTTTAATAATAATAATAATAATAATAATAATAATAATAATAATAATAATAATAGTTATTATTATTACTATTATTATTATTATTATTATTATAACATGAATAATAAGCTTTGTTTATTCTGGATGAACTGTTGGGCTGTATGCTCATTTCACAAGAGATGCATTAAAAAATTCAGTATTTACATTATTTACAATAAAATACATGAACTAAATAAGTAATGTATTGTCATACTCTGGAGTCAATAAAATGCATGAACTAAATAAGTAAAGTATTGTAATAGACTGGCGTCAATAAAATGCATGAACAACATAAGTAATTTATTGTCATAGAATGGAGTCAATAAAATGCATGAACTAAATAAGTAATGTATTGTCGAAGACTGGAGTCAATAAAATGCGTGAACTAAATCAGTAATGCATTGTCGTAGACTGGAATCAATAAAATGCGTGAACAAAATAAGTAATGCATTGTCGTAGACTGGAGTCAATAAAATGCGTGAACAAAATACATGTAAGTAATGCATTGTCGTAGACTGGAGTCAATAAAATACGTGAACAAAATAAGTAATGCATTGTCGTAGACTGGAGTCAATAAAATACGTGAACAAAATAAGTAATGCATTGTCGTAGACTGGAGTCAATAAAATACATGAACTAAATAAGTAATGTATTGTCGTAGACTGGAGTCAATAAAATATGTGAACAAAATAAGTAATGTATTGTCGTACACTGGAGTCAATAAAA
Source organism: Margaritifera margaritifera (assembly GCA_029931535.1). Taxonomy (NCBI): domain Eukaryota; kingdom Metazoa; phylum Mollusca; class Bivalvia; order Unionida; family Margaritiferidae; genus Margaritifera; species Margaritifera margaritifera. The sequence goes on from JAQPZY010001574.1 coordinate 837,849, forward strand.
TACATGAACAAAATAAGTAATGTATTGTCATAGACTGGAGTCAATAAAATACATGAACAAAATAAGTAATGTATTGTCATAGACTGGAGCGAATAAAATACATGAACTAAATAAATAATGTATTGACATGAACTAAATAAGTAATGTATTGTCATAGACTGGAGTCAATAAAATACATGAACTAAATAAGTAATGTATTGTCATAGACTGGAGTCAATAAAATACATGAACTAAATAAGTAATGTATTGTCATAGACTGGAGTCAATAAAATACATGAACTAAATAAGTAATGTATTGTCATAGACTGGAATCAATAAAATACATGAACAAAATAAGTAATGTATTGTCATAGACTGGAGCCAATAAAATACATGAACTAAATAAATAATGTATTGACATGAACTAAATAAGTAATGTATTGTCGTAGACTGGAGTCAATAAAATACATGAACTAAATAAGTACTGTATTGTCATAGACTGGAGTCAATAAATAAAATATATGAACAAAATAAGTAATGTATTGTCATAGACTGGAGTCAATAAAATATATGAACAAAATAAGTAATATATTGTCATAGACTGGAGTCAATAAATAAGACATATGAACAAAATAAGTAATGTATTGTCATAGACTGGATTCAATAAAATATATGAACTAAATAAGTAATGTATTGACATGAACTAAATAAGTAATGTATTGTCGTAGACTGGAGTCAATAAAATACATGAACTAAATAAGTAATGTATTGTCATAGACTGGAGTCAATAAAATATATGAACAAAATAAGTAATGTATTGTCATAGACTGGAGTCAATAAATAAAACATATGAACAAAATAAGTAATGTATTGTCATAGACTGGAGTCAAAATACATGAACAAAATAAGTAATCTATTGTCATAGACTGGAGTCAATAAAATACATGAACAAAATAAGTAATCTACTGTCATAGACTGGAGTCAATAAAATACATGAACAAAATAAGTAATCTATTGACACAGACTGGAGTCAATAAAATACATGAACAAAATAAGTAATGTATTGTCATAGACTGGAGTTAATAAAATACATGAACAAAATAAGTAATGTATTTTCATAGACTGGAGTCAATAAAATACAGTAAGCTCCTCAAAACTATAAGATTTTTTTTAGGATTAAAGGAATGTTTTACATTCGTATTAAAAGCAGGATGGGTTGTAGCAAAGGGAGGCTATTAAGAACAGTAAAAGAAAAGTGGTCGTAAGACTGACTAGTGAGGAACTCCCGCAGTAATTGGAATGGATCACTTGAAACCCCATTAAAACAAATCATTTGAGATCTGTTGTTTAAATATAAGCTAAGCAAAGATCGTGTATTAAATGTGAACATCCATAAATTCCTAATTTCGGTAATAGAATTGACACAAATGTTAAAATCTAAAAGTAGTACACCAGTAGCAATGTTTGTTAAAACCGTTTGACAGGATTGCAATTTTCTAAACCTGATTGATTTTTAGATAACAAATTATGTGTTGTTGGAAAGAACTAAAAATGAGTATTGACATGTGATTCAAGTATGGGAGAAGAGAAATTGGCCTATAATTTGATTATCGCATTTTTTTGAAGAGAGATGTGACTTCAGATTTACCTTGGTCTGCAATAGAATCAGTTTTAAGAGCATAGTTCATAATGGAGGCAATGCTTTGATGGGTATGGTCAGCACCAAGTTTTAACACCTCTGAATTTTAAATTGCTGGAATTTCTAACTTGGTACCTTCTGGCAATTCGATACATACAAAATTTCTGAGTTTCTTAGCTATAACATCACTAAGATTGTGGCACACTTCAATGTATCCTGTAGCAACATTGGTAACATAATTCATTAAAAAGACGCCTATTTCTTCGTTGTCTGTTGTAACATTGATTCGTTTCGGGCTCTAGAAACTCCCCGGGGTTTTTTTTGTTGAGAGAATACCAATTATCCCTCCCCCTTTTGATTAATTTATCAAAATTTTCTAGATACTCCTTGGAACAAGACTTACAATACCTATTTCTTTTTCATTATGTTGTGACTTTTTGTGTTGTTTATTGGACACCATTTTTACACCATTTGTTTTGCACTATTTTTCTCAATAAAATTGTACCACTATTTTCACTTTTCATCATGTAAGATGAGCTCAAATTGTAAAACAAAAGTTTTGTTAAAATAAAGTGTTGAATAATTTGCAACCAGTTTTAACATCATATTTGTGTTAACTGTTGACTATTGCAAAATAAATGGAAGATGTCCACATGATAAGTGTGAAGTAATCCTGGCTACATAACAAGTGTGAAGTCAATAAATGCATACAACAGGTGTATAAAAATGTCTGCTTTAATTTTAATAGGATGTGAAAACAAAGAATGAACTCAAATACGACGTTACTTCCAAGTTGCCCAAGAACTTCCAATGGAGTCTTATTTCCATGCAGGCGAAGACTTAATTATATATATATATATATATATATATATATATATATATATATATATATATATATATATATATATATATATATATATATATATATACATGAATTGTTTTGTTTTGTTGTTTTGGGGGTTTTTTGTGCTTACTTTATGATCAATTTATGAAAATCAACATAATATACAGTCAAACATTTGTACAAACACCATTAAATAGAAGTAGTGTCGGTGAACTGGTTGCACTTATAGAAAGGTGAATATGTATTTATTAATTCTTGAATGGAATCATGGAATCTATGAAACTTTGTCTTTATACAAATATGTTCCTAATTGACGGAGGGTCGTTAGAGCAGATTTGACAGGATGTTGATGCAAGGTCTAGAACAATACATAACGAAAAGAAAACATAATTGTGTCCTCACTTTTGACATAATACTGGAAATTTCAACAAATTACATGCTGTCCCCAACATTTCAAATGTATATATGTAGCGTTTCAGCGTGTTAAGACTACCTGTCTACACGTTCGTACACAATTTGTCTGGGATTCAAGAGTGTTTACTACCAGTATATATATATATATATATATATATATATATATATATATATATATATATATATATATATATATATATATATATATATATATATATATATATATCCTACTAACAAAATGGTTCAAACAATCAATAATATTTAATTCACGTAGTCTTTAAACGGGCCGAAATATCTTGAATCTCCGGACCATCTGGTCACATCCAGCGCTACGATGGTACGATTGATTGTAAGCTTTGACGAGACGTGGTAGCACGTCGATGTATTTGAGAGTGTGTTGATGTGTGAAATATTTCCATATAGGTTCTTTCAAAGTTCTTTGAAAACGTTCCACGACACAAGCTTTTGTTTCAGGATTTTCAGTGGTGAAAAAATTAATGTGTCATTAATGTGTCATTTTTTTCCAATTCTTTTTGAAAAGCTTGGTTCAGAAATTCGGTACCTTTGTCTGTTTGCCATCATTAAGGATGTCGACCACTTTGTTTCAAAACCAGATTTAAAATTCGCACTAATTCTTTGAACTTGTTTTAGAAGTCAAAGGAACTATCCAAGCTGATATTGAAAAAAAGTCAATGATACAAAACAAACATTTATAACCACGATAGTACACCGCCAAATGAGAGACATCTGCTAAATCTGCTGCTATTGATGATCGATGCCAGCTACTTTGGTTTGACTTCTGGAAAATTTTCGTCGAATGGGTTTCTGTAACGTCTACGTCGATTGTTCTTGTAACTATTGTTGCGCATCTTGCTGATGTAATCTTTTGACTTTGGTGTTAGCAGCACGATACAATTTTTTAATTCCTCCGTAACCAGCAGCATGAGCAGTATTATAGTAAATGTTGGTTAAAAGTGTCTCCATGCTGGGTTTAGGTGTGTTGCTGCTGCTCCTCAATAAGTCACCCACTGTTCAATACTGCTCTTAGGTTGGGTTGGATTTTTTTTTTTTTTTTTTTTTTTGGATTGCGACCAGGCTTGACGTGTCTGACGAGCAATTGGGGTAGAAGTAGATTTGTGTTCTTTGGCCACTTTTTTCACTTCTGTCTTCCCTTCTTTCTTTTTTTCTTCTGTTAAAGAAGGTGTCAACATCATCTTTTTGACCCAAACATTCATTTCTTCCTGTAGGAGAAGGCGTCAATAAGGTTGTCTAACTGGGTGGATAATGAGCAAGCAAAATTTGAAACACTTCTATTGTTTCTTTCTCTTCGGCTTTAATCCTCGTGGATATGTCTTTCATTGTTTTTGCTGCTCTTTGTTTTTCTTCATTTTTCATGACATTCTTGAAATCTCTCAGTTGATTTAGCTGTCTCATCTAAAGCTTTCTGATGAACAGTTGAAGTTCTTGTTTCTGACAAATTTGATCTATCCATTAACGATTGTAACTCTTGTTGTAAATGTGCCATCTCGGTAAGATTAGGATTAGGAGGTAAATGGGGTATTCATTGTTCATACCAACACTGGAGTTCTATCCATCGTTTGTAAGGAACTAAAGTGAGTTTTTGTCCTTCCATAAGAGCCAAGGGTACAAGAGTGTTGTCTTTCCAGAAAAGTGTGTCCTTTTAATCTTCATTTCATCACTCCTCCTAAAAGTGGTCCATCAATCGATCCTAACAAAGGACCAGCTATTTTTTAACAACGGTATTACCTGCATGGACAGAAATCCTCCTTGTTGAACATTTTTCTTTTCTTTTGACTGATTGGAATTTTCTTTTTCACCATTGGCTGTGTTATGTCTCCGTGTCAAAGGCACTGTTCCTTTTGAAACATTCAAGCAACATTTACACATGGTATAGATGATTTCTTTGGATGCTTTTTGAATGATTTGATTTCGCACTGACAAAACATCCCAATATTTAAGTAGACGAGGTGGGAGACCAGGTTTTCTTTTTTCTGAAGTTTTCTTTGGACAACGCTGTGAATTTGGTGACATCTGTGTTCGGGAGTAAAACTGAAGTTAATCTTATTCAACACATCTTATTTTACACTGTAATTAATTTCCACTGATTGTCGGGACGTCATATTAACTTGATTTTAGGTATTATTGTTGTTCTCTAATACCTAAACTGTGACATTTCTTGTTTGGACAAATCTAGTACACTTTGTAACATGCCTGTTCTGTTTTGTACTTTTTTCTTAGGAGAGACTACTTATTTTGGTTGCAGCAGCCGTCGCTAGATCAGAAGAAGACGACGTCGACGGAGTAGAAGTTTCTTTAGAGATCGGTTCCCATTTTGTCATCAAATGAGGAAATACTGGTCTTAAATCAGGTTTAGCAGGCATCATCATTAACAGCGTGGAAGGAAAGACGGTTACTGAGCAATATTTTTGTGAGTTTGTGTGCATTCTAGCGGCAGTACCTCTTTTTCTTGAAGACGTTTTCTTTTGAGATTTCTTTTTCGAGTGTGAACTTGTTGTTCCTCTCTTCTTTTAGTGTCTTTTAGGTTTTGCTCTTTAACTTGGTCATTAGGATTCCATCGCACAAGTGAACGAGTAATGACACCACCTAATGAGCCACTTCCACCAGGTTTCAAAATGTTTTTTGTTTTTTTTTTAATAAAAAAAAAAACGTTTTCTTTGATATGGTATGTGAATGATGCCTTAAAGTAATTGATGTGCTGTCAAAGTAAGCCATCGTAACACTTCTTTGAGACTCGCTTCTAACAAATATGATCGTACTTGTGCATTTCTTTCGCTACTGATGGCATACAGTGCACGAATAAATTTGGTAGGAGGATGAGATTGAAAGGATGTCATGTTAAATACTGTTAGAAAGAAAAGAAGTAAAGGATGTTTTTATAGGGGTTTTTTTTTCATTCAGACTCCAAAGTGTCGTGTAAATTACAGGGCCTCCTTCTTGACACCAGTTGTGAAACAAATCCGTACAAAATCTAAAATAATTGGGAGTGGTAGGTTTTAAATCGAGGAGTAGATTTTAAATCGAGGAGTAAATACGCTTGAGTGGCATCGTCATAGGCATAATTCAGCCAAGGTGTTCCTAACTGTTTGGCTAACACTTGCATTTGAGATTTATCTCTTAGACTATTAAAAAATACTATATAATGGGCATTGAGACTGATGGTCCGATTACTTTATTGAAATAAATTTTTAGTAATGTAAATAATGCTAGCATTATGATGATGTCCTTTTCGTGTAAACCAAAGTTTAATTTCTTCTTTGTCTTCTCCTAACATGTTATCGAAGATGACAAGATGTGTTTGACTCAAGTCAGACACGATCCCATAGCGTTCGTGAGGATTTAACCAATTCATGTGTCATAAAATACAGTTCTTGCTACAACCAAATCACGTGTCATAAAAAATACAAATTAAATGGATTCTCCTTGACTTTATTGGAGTAATGTGTAAGCTGATTGCCACTCTTAGTAGTACCATACAATACATTGTGATGGACGATCGAATAATTGTGATTTGTATTCGATCAAACATTTGACAAATTCGGTTTTGCCTGAACCACTGGGTCCAGCAACCAACACGTCAAAGTGATGGCGAAGATACAGTACCTACCAACTTTGACGATTTAACTTTACGTTAATCACTTTTAGACCGTAGTATGCAGCCATAACTCTTGAGTTTAGAATTCTGAGATTCTATTAACGACACAAGACATATTATATATTTTCTACACGTTTAATTGTTCTCAAAGTGTAACAACAATGACAAAAACATCTATTTACATTTCAAAGCTAGTGTACAAAAATGAAACACCGTTCATGGTACATTCAATGTACATGTCATAAAACATAGTTTATGTACAACCAATGTATATTTCATAAATCACAGTTCATGCTGTAGCCAATATAAAATTTAAAAAATACACAATTCGTGGTACAAGATATTGACACGTCAAAAAATACAGCTCATGACATAGCCAATGTACATATCATAAAATTACACAGTTCGTGGTACAACATATTGACATGTTATCAAACATAGTTTATGTACAACCAATGTATATTTCATAAACACAATTCATGGTGTAACCAATATACAATAATAAAAAATACACAATTCATGCTACAAGCTACAAAAAATACATCTCATGGATTAACCAATTTATGTGTCATAAAATACAGTTCTTGCTACAACCAAATCACGTGTCATAAAAAATACAAAGTTCCAGTTTTCTTTCATCTGTCACACACGATGTCTTTGGTATAATCAGTCACCACTTGTGTCCAAGTGTCAAATCCAACACTCATGGATTATATTTAGGACTGATCAAAGGAAGATAGTGACAGCACGGAGACTATCTGGAATGTACAAGGTAAGCTGTATCTTTATACTCCCATTGGGAAGTTTCGCACTACAACTAGATCCACCTGTTGGGCTTAGTTTGCCTGACTAAGAAGACGCATGCTACCCGGATTTGTTAGAAACATTGACGGCTTAGGCTATGTAACATGTATAGATTTAATATTTAATAGCTATATTATTTTTCATCTAATTTGCGTACAATATATAAAACGAAAATATGCCACTAATACAATGGCAATGATAAATTCCAAAAAGCACTATTCAGTTTTAAACACAATGCTATACTGATCTGACAATTCGTGAATTTGACAGTATTCTCAAATCTGAGATCATCTAATGCTTTGTAAAAGGAAAAGAATCTTTTTAATACACAAGTTTGGTGCTTAAAGCTTTGAAATTCTGTAAATGTCATTACTTTTGAAAAAATCCCGTTAGTGTTCAGAATATAACAAGAAAGAAAATGAAAGCCTATCAATACATGGAAAAACTGTACTAAAAGGATCAAATGATAAATAAAAGCGGATGTGGATAGAAAGTTCGTGAAAATCCTAAAGGAAAAGTCAGCTAATCTATCATTCAAGATAGATATCTAATAAATATCAAATATAATTAAAAACTGATCGCACGGGGAATATTTTTAACATTCATAAAATGTAATCGAGTCGTAAAACTAGACAGGCAACTGTTTATGCACATCAAAAGTTGTGCGTGTATGTGTGTACGTGTATGTGTCTTTGTGTCTGTCTTTTATTGTCCCACGAGGAAGACCTTGTTTAGGTCGAAGCATAAGCAACTTTTTCCCCCATGCTTTTGATCGCTTGGCTACAACAAAATAGAAATTACAACTTTAGGTCTTTTTTCGATAGAAGACAATTGGAAGGCAGGCTTTGCAACGAAATTTGTTCTTTCCTGGAACAATACCTGAATTTCTCCAATGTGTCATTACAAAACCACTTTTCAAATCATAGCATCGGGTCACAAATTCATTTCCCATAGAACTTGATGTTAATATATATATAAAAAAAGAAATTTTCTAGCGCCTCGTGCTACTAAACAAGGGATTCCTGGTATACCCCTAATAACATAGCCTCACACCAAGAGTCCATATGCTATGTTGTCAGTAGGAAATTAAATACAGGATATCAAAATAAAAGTAAATATTTTGTTGTCAACCTTAGTACATTGATTGAAGTTTATAGAATGTATAATGGAAACAATTAAATCCGTTTACAAGCCAATGAGTGCATCTCAAAATATTGAATACTCTCTTTTTTATTGCCCCATCAATAGACAGGCTCTATGGCTGTAACTTAATCAGTGGTCCGATATATATATATATATATATATATATATATATATATATATATATATATATATATATATATATATATATATATATATATATATATATACAGAACATCAATTTTGTACATTTTTGTGTATTGATAACCTTAGACACCAAGTATGCACAACACTAATTTGAGAGGTATTCTAAGCACATACAATGATAATAATCGACACTTATGTAATGCCGACAAATGATAAGAATGAATGTTGCTTTACAAGAAATGTTTACATGTTCATACATGTAGATAACTGAATAACCTATGGGCATTATGTAATAAGAGGTATCAAATTACACAATCCTCTGTTTTCATCAATTTACCAAGATGATACTTTGGGTGCCTAAAATGTTCTTAATCAGAGTTTGTGTTTTCTTGAATCATATATTAAGAAGTATTTATGGCAGCTAAGTGGTTCAGTTTGGTTTGCATCACATGTCACATGAGAAACTTATAAATGTAGGGGTCTGAAACCAAAGACCAAAATAGGTGCCACCATACCCTCAGCTGATACTAACACCTATTGATGCAAAGAAATAATATGAACAGTGCAAACTAGGATTCTACAAAATAGATACTGCAGTCACACTTTGAAATTCAAATCATAAACTAAAGTCACTACAGTTTCAAAAATGACAAAACTAAAGAGGAAAACCAAAGGTTATTTTAATAGAAGACACTTTCATTTCAAACCAGAAAATATTTCTCATAATAAGGGTGTAACAAGTGAGAAAATTGTAGAGAAAGATTTCACAAAAACACAATATAAAAGACTTTTGGAGGGAAAGTACAATCTTGTTTGAAAAGAAAAAAACATGTTCAGACCTTGATACTCACAAAGAGTTTTGGTGCAATACAAGTTCCTAGGCTGACTAACAACAAAAATTTATAAGTTATCTGCATACCGGGGACTCCGAACAAAGGAGGTAAATAAACATTCCTCATCAGTCTTGCAATAAAGCATTAGTATTCAATTTGCATGTACTGATTCATGAAGGAAAGTAATTGTAAAGAAGACCAAATTAAAGAAAAAAAAAGAAAAAAAAAAACCCAGAAAACCCAAACAAACTGAATAATAAGAAAAAATGTATCCAAAATACAACTGCCAAGATGTTGTACAAAATATGATTTATTCTGAGAGACAGGGCTCTTTACACAGTTCCTAATTGTAATTTAGAAATTGCAAAATACATGCACCATTTTAAACTTTAGACAGATGGTCAAGGAGAGGTAATCTATACACTCAAACTAACACTTAGGCACAGAGAATTGTAAATTAGATTAGAAATTAAGCCATTTGAAAAGCACCGTGCAACATAACATATGATAAATGTTAGATTCTATTTGACACAAAAGGTAATACATTCATAAATTTCATGTGAGGTCCAGTGATAAGAGCACATGCAGGAAGAAGTGGCAACGATCTGGGATGAAATAAGAAAAGTGAATGTGTTGCGATGTGATGCGGAAAATATTACTGGCATTTTAATGTAATATGTGCAATAATGCAGTGAATTTAGAGTTGGGAAAACACCATTCCGCCCTGCAACTCAGTCCTGTTAAATTCAGGTAGAAAATGTAACTGAAAATAACAAGGCGATTAATGTAATAACCACGACCAAACGCTGCCCCTATGGTCAATTTCTTACATGCCAAGAAGTTGTTAAGTGTGCCTGTACTGTAGTGCAAATATAACTGTTCACATGGATATTGGTGATGAAAAATCATGGTCAATAAATGGTCTTTTAGAACTTAAACTTCAATCTCACATGGATGCAAAAAATGTGACAATTGGTCCAGATAGTAGTAACTATTGGGCAGCTGTTAAGCTTCGTGAGGCTTATTTTCCATAATTATATGTATTTTTACTTGTGCCTGCTCTCTATTACTCTAGAATTTATTCATTGTATTGTAATTTCTCATAAATCAACTAATGACACCGAACACAATCAAGAAATGCACATAGTTGTCATGGATATACACACAACCCCCACCGCTATAGGGATTGGACCACTAGTTCATTTCCCATATAACTTAATGTTAATATATAAAAAAATATAATTCATTTCTTCATTAGACTGGCTTACAAACCACACATGCTACCATCCATTACAGTTAGAGAATTTGTTTCGGCCTTGAAAAACAGGTGTTTCGCAGCATTTTCTTGCGCCTCGTGCTGCTAAACAGGGGACTGCCTGATATGCGCCTAATAACATGGCCTCGCACCAAGAGTACATAATGCTATTTTGTCAGTAAGAAATTAAATACAGGATATCAAAATAAAAGTACATATTTTGTTGTCAACTATAGTACATAGATTCAAGTTTATGAAATGTGTAATGGAAAAAATTAAATCCATTTACAAACTAATGGGTGCATCTCAAAATATGTAGTACTCTATACAGACTGGTTCTCTGGCTGTAAAATAATTAGTGGCCCGATACCTCAAAAATGTATCATCAACAACAACAAAATGATTAGTTTTTTCAATTCTTGAAGACGTTGGACAATCATCCATTGCAAAGTACTTAAGTAAACGCATTTGGTCGCTACCTATAGAATCAGTGGCAAAAAGCACAAAAATGGTATCGTATTCGTGAAGGAATACGTTGGCCGATTTGTTATTTTTCGGAGTGAAAATCTCTTGAAAATGTTGTTTACACACGACATAAAATGCAGCCTTCATTATCATTAAATTTTTATTTTCGGGACGAATTCGGCTCCAGAGATCACATTCTTCTTGTATTCAAAGGCTATTGTCGAAAGTTTTTCTGGAATTTAACGTTATGAGCGGGTGGAATTATTTAGGCTTAGCTACCGTTTTTTTGCAAAATAGTTTGATTCTGTAGACGCCATAGTAGCATTTGAATACCATTACATTTATATATTCATTAATATATTTATAAACGGAAGGGCATTCAAGTGCCCCTGTCATTGAAGCATTCGTTAAATACTACATTGGTTAACTATTAACTAAACTTTGTCCAAATAAATATGTACGTGTTTTTCGGCAAGAACTTTTTTTTAATACAGAAAAGTGACAGTAACAAAGTTTAATCAGGATGTCTACTACCAACTTCTCCAAAGATCCCTTAAAAGAATGTAAGTTTAATCGCTGATCGAATAACAATCTTGCCAATTTTGACATTTTTGTAGAAAGTCCGTAACCACTCCCTATAGCTGCGAAGTTTTTAATAAATTAATATAAAGGACCGGTTTCGACTTCACACCTGTCCGTATGGCTATATTATTTTGGATATCATTTATCCACTGAACTCAATATGTAGATTTTTTATATATGCACTTAAGCATGGAAAGGTGCTCCATAATTCGTGTAATGTAAACAAATGACGAATAATAATGACATAGCTCATTATTTGTTTATGTATATTTCTTTTTTTGTTTCTATCTCCTTCACGTGCTTGTTACTGTTTGTTTATCTGCCCAACAAAGTAGAAGTATATGTAAATTTTATTCTACTATCTTAAACATGGAAATGAAACTCCAAGAATCTTGTAATGTAAACTCTCATGAATAATACATTATATAGTTCATTATATGTTTATGTATATCATTTTTATTTCACTTACGTGCTTTTCATTTGTTAATGTTACATGTATAATGTAATTTGAGCCAGTGGCCTGCATTACCTCAATAAAAACATTATTTATCCATAGGGATTATCTCGGAAAGAGACCAACTTTTAACTTTTTGTTTTCAGCATAAAATAATTCGATTTAGTCGGTGACATACGACTGAATTATTTTTCTTATTGGCGCTTTAAATACACAGTTAACATTTGGTACATATTGTGACGAAAAGAAAAGTTGCTTGTGATTTTTATTATTTATCTAATAAATAATGCCTTTGATGGGACCCCACTTTTTAAAAATCTTCAAGGAACACAAAACAGCACGTGATGTTCAAAATCTTGTCATGCACTTTCGTTTTTTTCATAACGTTCTCACACGCAAACTTATCACGAATTATTCAGTAGATAAGGACACTTTATATTAACTTATGCCACACGACGTAGGCGTGAGTCGTGGTTTACGGACTTTTGTTTTTCCAAGAAAATGTCAAAATGTACAAAATTGTTATCTGATCTGAGCTTAATTTACGTTCCTTTTAGATGATTCCATTGTGAAAAGTTGGTTGTAGTAGTCCTGAACAAAGATTCCAAATGAAATAGTTACCGTAAAAAAAGTAAAAAAAATTGCATAAACGCATCTGGACTAAGTTTAAGTTTTTCCTTCTTTCCCGATACTAACCATAGCTGCATGTCTCCTAAACCTATTCTTAATAATCATACATAGAAACAAAGCTACCATTTAAATAAACTAATTGAGATTTAGAACCTAATTAAAAACTCTACTTTGGTATATAGACACAAAGGGGAGTTACATTTTTGATCTTCTCTGAAAGCAGTTATATGACTTTCCTCCCTTTGCCTTCTCTGTTGCAAGTAGGTATTTAGTCCAAAAGACCAATCACTGTAGTCCTATTGATAGCATTTATTACATACAAGTAATAACTAGGTATCTTGGATTAATACTGAGTGGGTTAATTGGTCTGGACTGATGATTTTGTCACATTGTACATGTGCATGGTCTCACACAACCATTACCTTTCCTCCATATTTCTTCCCCGTCTACAAAGGATGCAGAAGGCATTACAAAATTTTGTTCTTTGTTGGCACATGTCATTCATGCAGAGTTTAAATTTTTAAGTCAACTCAGGAGAAGGCATTGATGAATGTTGTCATTTGTGAGCATGTGATTTTATACAGAGGTATCCTCAAAGACCAGTATCAGCACATAAGCCGCAATTTAAAAAGTGAGACATGCATGAATTTTTTTTTACATCTATTCAAGGTATAATGCTTTGAAGTAACCTCCCAAAGAAACTTTATGCAAATCTGGTTGCAGAAAAACAAAATCACACCTAAACTTGACTGATAACTGATAATGATGTGCCTGAAAAATATACCAGCGGAAATGTCCAATGTAAATTATCAGGACATTGATAGCAATTTTATAAGGTGCAATAATTTCGCCTGCTTCAAGAAAAAAATTAACAACACAAAACAGAAGGCACATAGAAACTGGGCATGAAACCTAGCACAAAGAAGTAAAGAGATATTAGCTCTGATTATATTGCATGTCAAAACAGCACATCATCGATAATTTTTGGAAAAAAAATTTAAAAACCTTAACTGGTAGTTTTTTTTCTATGCTTACTGCAAACTTGTTTTAAGTATTGCAGTTGAAAATATCTTCAAAAGCGCAACTGTTTGTCAAAACAATCAAATTTCATGAATTGTAGTTGCCCCAATTTTTGTTGGAATTAGACAAGTGAAGTTTTGTAGAAGAAAGGGCTAGAATAGGTGACAAAAGTGATATAGCAAATGAGTTAAGGTGCATTTGTAATGGAAGACTACTGATGATGCAGAACAATTGATAATGGATGGAACACAGGTACAGTTTCATAAATATAATGCTGCATACCAAATATGGGTCCAAGATTAGTGACTGTAACTCCATTCAATGATATAGAAAGCTGATGATCAAATTATGCTAAGTTGTAAAAATACTGAGCTGCATATACAATTTTCTTAAAATCCAGTAATAATAATTACGAGATTATTTAATTCAGCTGAGTTCTCATCAATTTCAAGCTGCATTCCAAATTTGGTTCAAATCCAATAAAATGAATTAAATTATTCTTAAGATAACAAAGTGCATGGCTCCAACATATATATATATATACCAATAATTACACTGAATGCTGATAATCCACCTCAGCCAAGACCTCATCAATATCAAGAAGCATGCCAAATTTGGACTAAATCCAATAATAAAATTAAGGGAGTTGGGTGAAAGCTAAAGCTAAAGCAGGAGGGTCTGACAATCAGGGTCTATAACTGCCCTAAACAAAAACAATGAATGCTGACAATCAAACTCAGCAAAGGTCTCATTGATATCAAACTGCTTACCAAATTTGGTTGAAATCCAGTAATAAGTGAGTTATTGTGCAGAAATGAAAGTGGGATGGATGGATGGATGGATGGGCAGAAGGAGCAGACATGCCTCATTTAATACCCCCTCTTTTTGTAGAAAATGAGTGGCAAAAAGCATTATGGTTCAGTATATCTTTTTTAACTAGAAATGTGTTCATGGAACATGAATGCCCCACCACAGTGAACTTGACTCAAAACTTAACCAGACAGACAGACAAGTGTAACACTATATGTGCCTTCGGCATTCTTGGTGTGGCAAAATAAAAACTGAGGACACTTTACATTTTGTGGCTTTATTCAAAATGTCTATGAAAAGTTTTTATTTATGAATTATCAATTATATCTCTGCAGAAACACAATTATTTTAAAATATTACATAATTATGATGATTGTTGATTAGAATCATCACATAATATTTGTGTACAACTCCATTATTGCACATTTGATACATACACATAACATAAAAAATTACATTCTGATCATTGTTCTTGTCACATTACATTTTAAAATAATTTAAATTAGTTCCTTCATTCAGATTTTATTGCATACTTGTCATTTCTGTATGGAATACATTGGAAGTCATTAATAAAATGCTCAGACTAAATCAATTTCATTTTTTTTAAAATGTACTGGGTTAATTACAAGGAAGTGCAGTTCAATCTTGATACAAAAATTCTAAAAATTATTAGACACATATGGACTCGTATTCACAAAACTTCTCAAGTTTTGAGTGCACAAATTCCCTAACCGTATATTTTTGCTTACAAGTAGAGTCCAACTGCAAACTGCACAGACAAAGATCTGCTATCGCATAATGTGCCAGTAGATCTAGGTCTATGCAGTCTGTTAGGAGTAATCAGTAAAACAAACAACACAGACCCAAATCTGCCAGCACAGTATGTGATGGCAGATCAGGGTCTATGTTGTTTGCAGTTGGACTCGACTTATAAGTATATACAGTAGATAAAAATTCAAATTCAAATACTGGGAATTCACGTATTTTTCTGGGCATCAATTTTTATGGTTTTCTCAAAGATGACATGTTCATTGTACTTGAATTTATGGATTTGAGAAATAGCCCTATTGTATCTACAGAAGTTTTCTGTTCATTGGGTTCTTAAATTTGTATCTGTAGCAACCCAAAAGTACAAGAAAATTTTCACTCCATGAAAATTGGTACCCAAAGAAAAATTGTTAATTCACATAACTGCTTCCTTGGACTTAATCATATTAATAACCATTTCATGAAATAATGCTCCACATTATTGAACTTTTTTGTATTAAATACATTTCAACTTTAAAAATTTCTTGTATATAAAATTACTCATTGTAGGTTTAAGCTCAAAATGAATGAGGTGTCCAGAAAGATTGATATGTTTGATGAATACAAACAATACTAAAATATAAAAACCAAATTTTTTTATCGTCGTAGAAAAAATAATAAATCATCTGGAGATGATAGGTCAGTAACCTAATTGTAATATAGATCTAAAATTGCCAAGAAAACAAAGTTAACAAACAGCTGGCAATAATTTGTCACCTGTGCAGCACATGTTTTAATGGTTAATAGTTACATAATTATTTTATCTGTACATGGCTGGGGGGAAAAGATTTTTCATCATTATAAAGTTGTATGGTTTGGTTTCAACAGAAGTTATTTCAAACATCATCACAGAAAGTACATAAAATATCAGAGACAGAGGATTGAGCAACAAGAATAAACTTTTTTCTGTAACAATTATTTCAATATGTACAGGGGGGGGGGCAAAATTCCTATCAAACAACTTGAGGGGTGTGAGGCAGAATTTCTGGCTATGTCACTGACAGTACCATTTGCTAAAAACATGATCTAAGAATAAATCTATATAAAAACTGCTACTTTGGTTACCAGTTGTGTATGCTGGATTTGGCCTAACTGATCATCAGTGCTAGAATATGAAGGAGTAATATGTTTATTCCGTTCAGGTAAGTTTTGAAATTTTATACAGATGAGTTAATTATAATTTCTGTTGGTAACATGTTTCACAGTTGAACTGTCGAAGGCAGGAATGAATTTTGATACAAGGTAGTTCTACAAAATGGGAGCCGAATAATATTCTAGTACTAAGTGGTGTAGGTCTCATTGTTAGTAACAAAAGGTCGAATTACATCTTTGTAAGTAGTTTGGAGCAAGACCATAGTCAATTTAAAAAATAAATTTTTTATTTTTTATTTCTGTCTCATTGACAAATAACCTTTACTTACGTGATCTGACTGAAGCAAGGAATGCAAGACAATAAACAGATAAATGTACAAATTTCTATCACTGATTTTTCTTTTATGAGGATCAAACACCTGTTATACTGCATGATTCAACGAAATGTTCATTCAATAAAATAAAGTCTGTTCACCTATCCCCAAGTACATCCATTATTGTCACCATAATGGCAAAGAAAACAAATCTGGATGAGAGCTCCTGTTGTGTTTTTAGGTTATCAGTTCACACATGAAATTAACACATCAATGGCAAAGAAAAGAAATTGTATTGATGGCTGCTGTTGTGTTTTTAGGTTATCAGTTTGCACATGAAATTAACACATCAATGGCAAAGAAAAATGGTACTAATGGCTGCAGTTGTGCTAGGTTATAAGTTTGCACATGAGCATCTATCTTCTGAAAGTTTACGTGTGAACCTACATGTATCTCAGATGACTTTTTGCAACCATTAGTGATTAAAAAAACAAAAAGCATGAAATAACCACTACTTTGATAATTAATTCAAAATAGTACAGTTTAAATCAAAGTATAGATACAAAATCTGAATAATGCTCTCTCTCTCTCTCTCATATATCTGAGACTAACATAAGTTTATGTAGTGCCCCTGCCCATGCACACAGGTCTGTTCTTAAGTGCATGAATGTATCTTCTATTCTTCACAACATATAGAAATTCAGTATGATACTGAACTTAACTTTGTTATCATCTTTATATTTCCAAAACAGTACATGGTCAGTTAGCTACTAGCAATAATTTTTGTATTTGTGCAGCAACCTCCAGAACTATGCTTTCTCAAGTTTTAAATACCCCTCTTTAATGCTGTAATTGGATACCAAAAGAAATCATACTTTATATTATTGTAATCAGAACTCATGCATGGGGTATCTATCAGAACTTGTGCAATTTTGTTTCACTTTGGTCAGGTGTGAATGCAATTTTTTTTATTGTTTGACATTTATCATTCTTTTGACATCAGGGAGTACAATATCACTGACTTTCATATGATTGTTGAAAAAAATAAATTGCATGTACTGCAACAGAAGTAAGTAGATTCCTACTATAACGTAGTATTTAACAAAAACAAAACAAAACAAACAAAAAATACACCTTTAAATTTAGATTCATTATGCAAAATATAGTATTAATAAAGTTCACAAGGCATTGTCGTTTTGTTAATAGTATCTAAAATTTGAATTGGCATTATGTATCATACATTATCTTTGTTAGAAGTAGCAAATGTTTATAATTAACTGAATGATCACGATTTGTTAATATAAAAAAGTACGCAAATTGCTCCTGAAAGAGATAATGACATAGATAAATCGGTGCCTCTCCCTCTCAATGAACCTCTTTAGAGCATGCTTGCAGGGGTCATAAACAATAAACCATGCCCATTTTATCGAGACCACATCCACTCCATGGCGGTCATTGGATGCAACTCCATGAGAAAGTGTGGTGTGCATAGCTATTCTCCATGAGAAGCCGCGGCAACTCCGTCAGTACACACAGAGAGATGGTGGAGGGTTTTTTCTTAATCCTCTAAACGCCCTCTCCACTCCCACTGCAATGCATGGAGAAACGAAAAATCACAGGAGCTGTACTGTATGGTTTACTCAAGCATTTAACTATGTTTGATGCTTGATTAGGACTATAATTTTGTTAATTTCAGTAAAAAAAACTGTTTGATTTTTTAATAACACTTTAAACAGTTTAAGGGAGTATTTGTTGTGGACTAAAATCTGTGTAGAGTAATTATATGTATGGGTGGCATGCTTAGGTATACTGTCTGTGAAGAACTTGCATCAATTTGAGGTAAATCAGTGTGTCAATTGATATCTGAGTCTCTTTCTGAGGACAAGGATATTTCAAATGCACATCCATGATGTACAGTGGTCCTCACTACAATGCTGTTATGGAAAGGCATAAAAGTGTGAGGTGCCCTTATACTGGGGTATACAATATGGAAAAATATAATTCAACCCATATAACAGGATCCATGACTATATCCATGTTATTTCAGGGACTGTGCTGTACTGAGGTGTTTTATAGTGAGGGACCATGTATTAAACTCAGTGTCTGATTAATAAGCCAAAACTGTACATATGTTTCCCGTTTCTAACAAGTTCTCTTTATGACAAACACATTTTATCAGTACACAGTCATTATACAAGGAATCCACACTACATTATTTTACCAACAACTGTTTAAATTAATCTCCTGTCACTACCAATACATAATTTTCAGATCGCTCACAAATATTAAATTATATACGTGTTGCTTGAAAAAATAAAAGAAGCAGAGTCATGTACAAAAATTAATGGAAAAAGTATTAATATAGATACTGTGATACCTGTCTACATGGACTCTTAAAGGACCACAACATTTTCTCCACAATGGACAGGTGAGAGGTTTAATATTTAGGGGTTAATAGATTTTGTCTTTTGCAAGTTGATGTCTGTAATTGGCAGATAACCAATGAGGCAAAATATCAGTGCATCTTGTTCAAACTTTTTGTAAAAATTCTGAACCTGTTCAATTTCAAATGTACATTAAAGAAAACATTTGACAACTATAATTTGGTGTTTCTTTTGATTTCAAATACAGTAACAACCCCAGACAACATGTACCTAAAGTTTGACAGAGACAAATTCTTTACATTAGAAAATGAGTTACTAAATATTATGGGTTATAGACCATACAATGTGTTATGTATGGTGGTATTCAGACTCATTAAAAAAAAGTCAGATAGAATAAATATATGAATCACAAATAAAATATATTATGCAATGGCAAAAAGACTCACATGTACATATATTTTATTAATATACATATACAAGAACCCTTTGATTATGATTTAAATCTCATACGTAAAATATCTAATACCAGTGAAACTGGATATTTTCCTTTTGGTCTTAGAAACAACCTAAAAAATCAGAGTATTAATTGTTGCATTATTATTTTGAAAAAGGTACATACATTCATGTAGGGCAAACCATATTATTTTGAAAAGGTACATATATTCATGTAGGGCAAACAATATTATTTTAAATTTTAAGAAGGCTCTAAACAGCATCTGCTGCCATAAAAATACTGAATTGTATTCCATGTATCAATATTCCAATGAAAAAGCTAATACATTTTTTTTTAAATGGTAAAGTATCAACAACATCCTCACTCAATTATATGCAAATTGATTTCTTTTCTCCAAGTCTTTTCATCCATGTACTGAAAGATTTATGGTCAACATTTCATTCCTTTTGCTGATATGTAGGACTGACTAAAAAATGACCAATACAAATTTGAAGAAAAATGAATAACACTCATATATACAGACACATATATAACAGTCACAAACACTACTATCCTGCTATGCATCAACACAAAATACAAAACAAGCACATACTGTATATACTCGCTCATAAGTTGAGTCCAACTGAAAACAACACAGACCCTGATTTGCCATCACATAATACACTGGCAGATCAGGGTCTATGGTGTTTGTTCTACTGATTACTTACAACAAACTGTATAGGCCCAGATCTGCCAGTGCATTATGTAATATAGGGTTTGGGGTAAGGGTGGGGGTGGGGGGTCTGGAGATCATTATATTCTCAAGTAATCCCAAATGATGAACAAAGCTGACATGCTATGATCTTGATGGTGTCTTCTCAAAACACACAAAGTTTGACCCCTTGTCAATGTACAACATTTTTTACTTGTATTTACTAAATCATGATAGATTTTAATTACAATATGATAATAAATACGAAGCTTCACACTGATATTTCAAGACATGAAGAAACATTACACAGTGGTTCTCTGATTAAAGGCCATGTTTCCCATCACCCAAAAAAACATTTATTATTATCATTTTGTCTCCTTAAAAGAGACCATCCTTTTTAACAGGCCACATGTTCATTGAGGAAGGGTTGGCCTAATAAGGAATAGGGGAAGACTGTACAACAAAATCCATTCTAATATAGATAAAATCACAATGAAGAACAATTTCATTGTACTAATGTGAATTTATTTAATTTTGCTGATATCAATTTTTGTGAATTGCAAAAAATAACATGTTCATGGGTACTTAAACTGGTGGATATGGTAAGTACCATCTATACTCACTTATAAGTCGAGTCCAATTGCAAACAACATAATGTGCTAGCAGATCAGGATCTATGTTGTTTGTTGTACTGATTACTCCTAACAAACTGAACAGACCCAGATCTGATGACACATTATGTGACAGCAGATCTGGGTCTGTGCAGTTTGCAGTTGGACTTGACTTATAAGTAAGTACAGACAGTAGGTCTTATTGTTCTCACAGAAGGATCATTGTTAAATTTGTGGTTTGTAGCAACCATAAAATCACTAAAAATTGATACCCCAAGAATATAGCAAATTCTGAAGAAATAAAAACTTTGCTTGACATGTAAATTCAACTATAACAAAAATATATATAAAACATTTTAAATCTATATAGTGACTATCTTTAACAGAGAAGGAATAATTAATGACAAAGCAACTTCCATGATTTCCTGATAGTTTACAAGTATGTACCCTGCTAATGTGCATGTAAAATTTTTACAAAATCCTCTCCTGCAAACTGGACATCTTACATAATTAGATTAGTTTCAGCTGGTTTGAACCTATGATTTTGTTTTATTTGCTGGTGTCAAACATCAAAATTTAATATTATGTGCTGTTGGAATATGGTTTTTGTTATAGCTATGCTCACACTGGGCCATGCAATGTGAGCCCTTTAAACAATACTTTCATGCATGAGCTCAAAAAGAATATTTCTGAAGTGAAATTATAGTCATTTCCTCCAGATGTTGAAAAAACAACAAAAAATTAAAATTTGATATGTAATCTGGAAAGAAAACAAAAAGACTGATTTGAAAATTGATAATAACAGCAAGTTCACATAATATGGTTATGTTCACACAATTGGCAAATATTTTGGAAAGTTTTGAGCCCTCAATCTGGGTTTTTTGTTTCAAATGGTAATTTGATGTTCAGAAAACATCTGAACCATGTAAATGTATGTACAACCCCTAACATACAGCCAAGAGTTGATGAAAGTGGTATGAAAATGTATTTGTTATGTCTCAACCACTGCAACATTATGACAGTAACAAGGACTTGAGTGAATTTTCCTCATTAGTCAGTAGATCTATGGATTTAGTCTTCTTTTCTGTGTATTTATAAGTAAAGCCTTAAGGAATCCAGAGACTGAAGCTGACTTTTCAGGAATTCGACAGATTCCTGGTTCTGTGTCACAGATATAGCCATGAGGGCAACAATACTTTTTACCATCACAGCAAACAGCCTGAAAGTACATAAAAAAAGCTCATTAAAATATTATTGATACCTAATTTATCAATGTGAAATAACAGTAAATACATCTGAGGCAGCAGAAAATGTCAATAGCAAGTTAACTTAGAAAATGACATCAGAAACATCATGCCACGATGATGGACCTATGGCTTCGGAAAAAAACCTATACATTTGGTGATGGCACACAGATACCTCATCATTATTGTAACAGGAAAGTGTTATTCTTACCAACACATATCAGTACATTAAGTTGCATGACTCTGCAACTAGCAGTTCGTAGAAAACTGACCTACCATATATACTTGCCTATAAGTCATGTCCAACTGCAAACAACACAGACCCTGATCTGCCATCACATAATGCACTCGCAGATCAGGGTTTATGTTGTTGGTTCTACTTATTAATCCTAACAAACTACATAGACCCAGATCTGCCAGTGCATTATGCAATGGCAGATCTGGAAATATGCAGTTTGCAGTTGAATCTGACTTATACACAAACATAGACAGTAAATGCAAATCTTGGCCAAAATCTGATGTACAGATGTTAGGATGGGCACATGGACAATGGCAACACTACATGTCCCTTCCTCATTTGTGGCTGAGCATGGAAAAAAGATTATAAGAAAAAACTGGATAATTTAATATTCTGATTACACATTACCATAGTCTGTATCATTCTTTAGGACAGTGGCTGCATATGTTTCTTATGAACAATGCAAAGTAAAATTAAAGCCAGCAATCACAATTCACCTACATTTAATGAAGTCACCCCCTAAGAAAGGCAAACAAGGTTTACAGTGGATAATAATATGGACAATAAATATATTTTGCAACTTTCTATGAAAAAAAGCCATAAATGGTAGAAATACATCATAAATTAAACTTCATATGCAAAATAAGTTCTCAAAATTTATCAAGAGGACTTACTATTTCAGAGCTGTTGAAAACAGGTGGCCTTTAACAAGCCAATTCAGTGAATTTCTGTCCGCCATCTACCAAGGTGAGGTCACAAAAGTTCCTAATTAAATCTGATTATGATCTTTAAGACAGAGCAGTGAAGTCACTGGGCAGACATGGAATGTAAGCAAGCTTCATTGCCTTATCTCAAAGGGCATTAGAGGAAAAGTGCAGAAATGGAGAACAAACTGATCATTGACCTTGACTTGTAATACATGAGATGCCATAAAACTGAGATGAATAAGTTTACTATTAGTTCATTCCTGTACCTCAAACAGTTTTTATATGAAGCAGAAACAAACAAAACCACAAAATATTGACCTGTGACTGTGACCTTGAGGATAAGACCTCAAATGTACAATGCAACACATCTTCTAGTGACAATATACACGCATATCAAGCTTCATCTATTTATCTTAAAGTGTTGAGTTAGAAAGCAGGACAAATGTGTCTGAAACCTAAAATATTGACTTGTGACCTTGATTTTTAAGATAGGACCCCTAATGTGGTATACAAGTCACCTTTCAGTGATGATATATATTCATACCAAGTTTTATCCTTGCATCTCAAATGGATTGAAAACTACAGAATGGAAAGGAAAGTATTATATTGGGAACAATTCAACATATAACACCATGACACTGACCCTGAAGACCACAATATAGTACACAGCAAACCTGCTAATAATGACATATAGATATTGGACCAGTAATTATTTTACAGCCAGAGAACCAGTCTACTGGTGGGGAAACAAAATATAGAGCTCTGAATGTTCTGGGATGCACCGATTGGCTAGTAAATGGATTTAATTTTTTTTCATTATTAATTTCACAAACTTCAATCAATATACTATAGTTGACAACAAAATATTTACTTTTATTTTGATATCCTTCAGTTAATTTCCTGCTGATAAAGTATCATATGAGCTCTCAGATTGAAACTATGTTATTTGGTGCAGACCAGGCAGACCCCTGTTTAACAGCACAAGGCTAAACAAATATGCTATGGAACACCTGTTTTCAAGGCTGAAAAAGATGTGTGGTGTGTATGTCAATCTAATGCAGGAATTATTTGTATTTCTTAATATATTAGCATTACGTTCTACCCAAAAATGAATTAGTCGTCCGATCCCTATAAGTATACCAAGTTGTATTCCTTCATCTCAAAAAGCTCTAATGTTACAGTGTAGAAAAGAAAGTGTGATAGAAAAAATAAAATATTCAGCTGTGACTTTGACCTTAAAGATAGGACCCCCAGTGTGGTAAGCAACACACCTTCTAGTAATGATGTGTAAGCATACCAACTTTAATTCCGTAATCTCAAACAGCTTATAGAGCAGAAGGGAAAGTGTGATGGAAACATAAAAATTTTGAGCTGTGACCTTGACATTGAAGATGGGATGCCCAATAATGTACATGACACACCTTCTAGTAATGATGTGTAAGTATACCAAGTTTTATCCCTTAATTTCAAACAGCTTTAAAGTTACACAGTGGAATGGAAAGTGTGATGGATATGTAAAATATTGAGTCATTACCTTGACCTTAAAGACAGGACCCCCAATCTGGTACATTTCACACCTACTGATGATGACAAGTATACACAATTTTATCCCTTAACCTCAAATAGCTTTAAAGTTACAGAGTGGAATGGAAAGTGTGATGGAAACATAAAAAACACACCTTCTAGTGATGATGTCCAAGTATACTAAGTTTCATAACTTTTTCTCATGTAAAGTAAAAGAGCAGAAATGAAAGTGTGATGGACAGATGGATGAATGGAAACACTGATACTACTGTGAAACACTTTAAATTCATGGGGTTCCAATTTTTGTGGGTTAGCTAGACCATGAATTTAAAGTCACAATGAAATATCAACCAAGCAGACATTCCTCCCCCCCCCCCCCACTGTCATATGCAATGGAAAGGCATCACCTGTTTCTTTATTTGCTTTAATATCATGGCTATCTATAGTTCTGAGAATTTAAAATATACATTAGGATAAGTATATGAATGACACAGAACACTGAAACTGATCGATTACAATTTAACTTGAATTCAAAATTTCATGAATATGAAAACTTGTGTAAGATTGTAATGACTCTACCTGACGTCTAGTAATAAATGCAGATTTACTCAACGTCTGTGTCCTTCTTTATTTCCCAAAGCACATATTATTCCCATTTATAAATACGTTTTTGCACATATTAACTAACTGCTAAATAAACAATCAGCAGATTAGTCATGCTTTCTCAAAGCCCATTTCAATCAGGTCTCTCTGAAGTTCTACTTTGTCATGTTTGCAGATAAGCACCTTTGCATGAATTGGCTTAAGGATAGATGTTTTCAGGTCAACCGAGACCTGATCTGAATGTACATCTCCACTATCCTCCAATTCATTTAACTGATCAATTGAATAAAATTCATTAAATCATGACTTGAGTTCCTCCTTGTAAAAGTTGTTAACAGTTAAATCTATGGGTTGCAACTTATCTGTACATGTGGCTAGCACAAACATAGGTATAATCCCCTTTTCCTTTAAGTGAGACATCAGCCTTTCTCTACGACCTGCATTGAAAATATCAAAGTTTACTACTGCCTTTTGATTATACTGAATAAGGGGAAGCAAGTCATGTACCAGTGTTCACATAGGGTATCAAAATTCAGTGAACAAACTGAATTATAGAATTTGGTAGCTCCAGTGAGTTTCTGTAAATGTCATGTCTCAGTCACCTGGGAATTTCACTCCTTGTGGCTTAGCACCTATCTGTCTTTCCAGCATAGATCAGCTGGGGTGGCAGTAGCAGGCCAGATTTGGTGATAGCAAGCACAAATGTTATTTGTCTTTTATCTTGCAAGTCAGATATGATCAGCTGCTCAGGCCCCTTTGATTCCATTGTCCTGTGATCTGGCACAAGCTGGCACTCGGTGTAATCCCAATTAATTATCAACTAGTCCGGCTCATAATCATCTTCTATCCCAGTCAGCACTTTCTTCAAAAACCCTAACTTAATATCCTCAAAATCTTTTGGTAGAATTTTCATGTTATTTGTTCTCTTTCACTTTACAAGCATATCCTCTTCAATAAAGATCTTGCCCACGACTTGCTAATATTAATGTGTCCTATGCATCCTTCCAGTTTATGTTTAGCATATTTTGTAACAATTCCTTCAGCACCAGCCATCACAAGATGCACATTAATAACACTGCCATTCACCTGAACTTTATGGATCCAATTTTGGACAAGTTAAAGGTCACCCAGTTGTTTCGCTGACTTTCTTCCTGAGCTCGGAGCTGAACTTTCTTGCCGTTCTGGAGATTCCATTTTTGATCAAGTATCTTGCAATTTTAGCTCTAATGTGGTCATCGTATGAAATGTATTCACCTCATTTATGCTTATGGGAAGTCTGGGATATCCTGAGAGTTTCAACAGCATCATCTGTGGTTTGCAGAGCAAGAGCTTCTCTCCTATCTGAGGACTTGTTAGGATCAGGAAGGTTCACAATAGTAGGATATTTTACTACAAGTTTTCCACTCTTTAACCACTGTGTCAGTGACATTTTGATTTTAACTTTTGTGGTGAAATTCACTTTCGGCAAAATTGTTTATATATGGCAAAGATTGTTTCAAAAAGAAGAGGTTTACAGTCATTGGCCTTGTTCAAGCACCTAATCCCTAACTGTGGAAAACGTTATGCTTTAATAGCGGTCTTTAAGAACACCTGAGAACCTAACTGTTTAAGATTACAATAGTGGTATTAAATATGTTAGCTCTGACATGTGTGGAAAAAGGGTCAGCATTTTCTAACCATTTAAGTTTTGCAGATGATCTCCACATTTATCCCAGATGTTAGCAATGAATAACTTACTTAATCAACTTAATTACTGCAGTATGGATTAAACCTGTTTGCTTGCAAATGCGTGGAAATGAATATTGGTATAATCTTTTACTGAGACATATGTATCGCTGTTTTGTTTTTTTGTACATAATAGATCCACGAATTTAGGTACTCATGAATATGTATTCTTTTTAGCCAAACCACAAAATCTGAAACCCACGAAAATAAAGTGTTACACAGTATGTCCCCAGCTTTTCTTCAAAATGGTGGGGGACAATAAGTAAATCAAAGAATCTGGAGAAAACTTATCAAATGATGTTGGGGAGCTAATCTTCCTTGCACATAACAGCATTGGGAGTCAAACCATGTGTAGCTACTGTGTTCTGAATCACTAAATATAACTTCAGTTTTATGGTGAAGTTGTTGAAAGCTTACATGTGGATATGGACAGCATCCATATGTCTGGTCAGACAAAAGGCAGCATGTATCTCCAGTAGGACATTGTGACTTCTTATCAGGACATATGACTTCTTGTACACTGGTATCCACAGAATTCACCATGGAGGAACTTGTTTTGGATGACTGGACAGGAAACCAGTCTGTTTGTGCACTGGTATCCATGGCAATGCATGTTCTCTTGACAGGGTCACACACTGAATCCTGTGGACAGCAGTGCAACCCATCTAAACAGCATACTCCCTGCAATGAGAAAAACATATTCATATTCTATACAATGGAAAAGCAGGGCTCAGGAAACTTGACTACTTACTTGTACCTGGGTTGAACAGATGCAGATTCACACCTTGAGAATAAATCTGTGTTCATTTTCTACCCTTATCAAGCACCAAAGTTCAACACTGCATAACATCTAGAGTGCATCAATTATCAACCAAGTTTGTTTTTTACACAAGTACACGACACAAACTTGATACTAAAATGGTTCCAAATCATGAAAATATTATGTTTGTAGCGAAGGCAGTACATTTAAATTCCTTCTTATCCATGACCCCTTATATAAATATAAAATAATAGAAGAGACAAGGTTTGTATATTAAATGAAGAATTGCAGTTTCACACCTAGTCTTCAATTTCTTAATGGTATTTGCATTTACAGTTATACTTTTTGGTAATCTAGACATCATTTTTATGTGGAGAAATTTTCCTTTTCAATGAGCTATCACACATCTGATTGAGTTTGACCCATGATAAATTAAGACTCAGAGAATGCCAACATTTAAAAAATTTTCATCTGGTCATACAATGTTACAATCATCTGAGGTCACTGGTATTTTCAAGACTGTGCAGCTTTATTGACACATTGTCAAACCAAATGAAGACTCTAGCAGATATTTCTGTAAGTATGTAATTACTTTTCGCATGAAAAATGTTCCTAACTTACATTCGAAAGAAGTATTTTAAGTGTCTCCACCAATTCCCACACAATGCATGCCATTGTAATCTCTTTCTAAAGCACATAATGTTGAGACAACAGCTGACTGGTCGTAATTTAATCAGTGTCATGATGCAATAACCTTCCAATTCTTTTAGCCAATTAGGAATCTTCCTTTGATGGGTGCCCTTGAGTAGTTCTCTAGAAATGGAGGTTTGACTGATTTAGATTACTTAGGATGAAAGTTGGTGAAATTATTTGAGGAGGGTGCTGAACCCTGCCCCCTTCCTACCACATGGTGCCCTACCCTCTCTGGGATGCACCATTCCCTCCTTAGGGGCTGCTCTGTATTAAATCATGGCATATGGTAACATTCAACATAATGTATTTCTGGCATCAACTTGGCATTATGGACCACTACTTTTTTAATTGCTGTGCAAATACAATCATAAATGCACCAGCGAAGTGCATAAAATTGCCCTATCTCACAGAGTTGGTGCACCCAGGAAAGATCTTACAGTACTTAAAATGCCCTGACAAGCAACAAGCACCTGCCTGTGACTAATGGTTCTGAGGATAACTCTGAAGATATTATTGCATCCTGATCTTTTATTCCTGTTGAAAGTTCAGTGAAAAATTAATTGTTGCCAACCAAACAAAAAGAAATATATTTTAATATAAGGAATAAAATGTTGTCCCCTAACCCTTTCACATGGATTAAGAAAGAAAAATTAAAGACTAACCAATCATTTCAAAGGATAATAGAACAAATATGTTCCTTAATACTGCATTTGACATCGTACCCACACTGTGCGCTGAAAAAATTTCATTTTAGGGAAAATTTCATGAGTCTGAAGTTCATCTTAATAAGAACACGCCAATAATATATCATCACCAGTGTTCCCCACCAATGTATTTACATACTAGAAGAGTTAGTTCCCTTTGCATATATTGGGAGCTTTCTTCTTTGCAGGTGCATTGTCTCTCCCAGTATGGTCACAATGAATAAAGAATATATTAGATTTGTTTTTGAGACAAATGTAATCTTTAAATTAGTAACAAGACATCTAATATGCAAAGTGTTGTGTTCCAACGAAATCGGTCATATTTATCAGCTGCTTCCCTCCAACAAGACACGCCAAGACTGGGAAATGTGAACTCAATATGGGATTTTTTTTCACGAGTTTTTATTTTTAAAAAATGGACGGATTGTGTGGTTATAAAGGCATGTGCATGTGTCATGTTGAATATGGTATAACAGTTGTTCAGATACTGAGACATTTGGATAAATGTGGTCTGTATATGAATGAGATTTCACTTTACCATATACTACGTAGGATGGTTATCAGTCAGCTACTTACACTTGAGAATGGGCAGCATCCAAACTGTCCAATCTCCTGACCACAACAAGATTTTCCTACTGGACACTCTGACCCATCAGGACATGTTACAGATGTCAAAGGAAGAGAGGGTGTTGGTTTCACCATCGCTGCTGGAGTAGACCTTGGTTTGTGTGTAAAAAACCATGGGAAATGAAACTTGGTCCCTTCTTCAACACACACTTTTCTCACCATATCACAATAGGTACCCTCAGGACAGCAGTGCTCACCATCTGAGCAGCAAACAGCCTTAAATTACAGTCAAATATAGTTATAGTCTGCCCCTTTCCATTATGAATCGTACACCACCTTCAGTCTTCTAAAGTATTTACCTGGCACTATTACTATCTAGCTGAGGATTATTTAATCCCTTTATACCTTACAAATTTTGAATTTCCATCTGTGCAAACTTTTCTAATTTGGAAAAATAAAGTTGTTAACGGCAAGTGCAATGTTAAAGAAAAGCTATTTATAGTACAATGACAGACTAAAACACATCTTAAGGTGCATGGTTGCGATGCTGAATCAATAAAGCTCTTGCCCATGACTTGCTAATATTAATGTATCCTATGTATTTTTCCAGTTTATGTTTAGCGTATTTCACAACAATTCCTTCAGCACCAGTCATCACAATATACACATTAATAACACCGCCATTCACCTGAAATTTACAGATCCAATTTTGGACCACAAGGTCAAGGGCACCCAGTTGTTTCGCTGACTTTCCTCCTGAGCTCGGAGCTGAACTACGCTACCAAGTTCAAAGGTCACTGGGTGGTGCTATGTGCGATTGAATACTGTTACTGTGTATTGTTTAACTATGACTGTGTATTTACTTTGGAATGCAGCAGAAATTCAATTTCTTTGTTTCTTGTAGTGTGTTCTTTTCATTATTGAGCAAAGAGTAGAATAACAAAATGAGTTTATAATAAAAAGGTTACTACATTTGTATGGGAAAATATGAACTCGTTTGTGTGAGCTATACTGCACTCCTAACGTAACCTATAACAATTAATCAAACAATCAATATATGTCCTTTTATGATAGAATATACTACAAACATGACTAGAAAAACTTAATCTGTTTGAATCTTGATAGATATCAATCTTATTTTTTTCTACAACATTAAGCTTGATGAATCTGACTAAACAGTATGTACAAACACCGAGATATATACACATGATGACTTGTTCTTAGAAATAAATCTGTTCCTTGACATTGTCTATCAGATGCCAAGACATTCAGATACAGTACGCACAAAGTGTATTGACCATTTTCTCTCATGCCACTGATTCAGACCCAACTACACTGTGTAATATCCAACTGTTACTGGGGGAATAAGGCCCAAGCCACACTATGCTATTACTGGGGGAATAAGGCCCAAGCCACACTATGCTGTTACTGGGGGAATAAGGCCCAAGCCACACTATGCTGTTACTGGGGGAATAAGGCCCAAGCCACACTATGCTGTTACTGGGGGAATAAGGCCCAAGCCACACTATGCTATTACTGGGGGAATAAGGCCCAAGCCACACTATGCTATTACTGGGGGAATAAGGCCCAAGCCACACTATGCTATTACTGGGGGAATAAGGCCCAAGCCACACTATGCTGTTACTGGGGGAATAAGGCCCAAGCCACACTATGCTATGGGATGTGAGATTTTGAATCCTTTCAGGATACAGTTGAATGTACAAGGTAATCCATAAAGTGGCCAGGTAGACTCCTATATCATGCCAGTGGAGTTCAGTGTAACGTCCATCTGGTGAGAGCAGAACAACTAGTGACAGAATATTACACCAGCATATGCCACTTAACAGCACTCAAATGCAACCTACACCATCACAAGTGAAACATGGTCAATCCACTTTGAATGTCAGTAAACAAAATTCAGATAAATGAGGCTACACTGTACCACAGTAAATAAGAATGGACTTCCTCCTAGGTTCCACAGAATACTATGTCTTCCTTGGAAATGGTACTGAAAAAATCCTTCTATTTGCTAAGGCCAGTGCCAGTGAGGTAATAATCCTCACAAATTAAGATACAATTTTAGACTCACAGTAAAAGAAAATTAAAATTATTTCAGCTGAATACAGCAACTGATGCAGAAGTTCAATGAGTGTCAAAAACCTTTCAAAGAGAATATTAATATGGATGAAAATGTTACTTTTTTGCAAAACCCATCCCTTCTTTGAACAGATTTACCAGCTAAGCACTGCCTAAAGAGTAAAAATATCTTACATCTGGTAGAGGACAGCAACCAAAGGTCTTGTACTTGTGGTCTTGTGATTTTGACATCCTGCAACAAGTTTCCCCATCTTCACAGCATGACCCATCTGGACAGATGACATCAGAGACACCAAGTCTTCTCCTAACATTTTCAATTAAGACATTATCTCTTTTGGAGGCTGGTACCTTCTTCAACCAGTCTGTGATGGAATCGCCTTCTATGCATTTACCCACAGCAACATCACAGGTCATTCCATGAAGACAACAGTGGATGTGATCATCACAGCAAACAGCTTGAGGTACAGGACAGCATCCCCATTGACCACTGGTCATTGGGCAACA
Organism: Margaritifera margaritifera; assembly: GCA_029931535.1. Lineage (NCBI taxonomy): Eukaryota > Metazoa > Mollusca > Bivalvia > Unionida > Margaritiferidae > Margaritifera > Margaritifera margaritifera. The sequence continues at coordinate 870,218 of JAQPZY010001574.1, forward strand.
TGTGTATTCATCTGGACATTCATATAACCCTCCAGGGCAGAGAACAATCTGGATGGGCTTGTCTTTATACACTACCGGCTGCTTCAATATCCAATCAATCTTGAGGTCTCCTTTCACGCATTTTCCTCCAGTGGAGTCACACTGTGTTCCTGATGGACAACAATGCAACTTATCATTACAGCAAACTGCATTTTCTAATGGACAGCATCCCCACATTTCTTCAGCTACAAGGCAACATGTGTTTTTTTCTGGACAATATCCGTAGTAACCAGAGGGGCTCTGGCCACACTGGACATCAGAACCAACCCTGAAAGTGGCAAGACTTTTCTCGAACCAATCTATTGTAATATTTCCTTGTATACATTTTCCTTCTGAAACATCACATTTTGTGCCATGGGGACAACAGTGCAGGTGATCACTACAGCAAACAGCTTTCGCTAGAGGACAGCATCCCCAATCTCCACTGGCCAGTTTGCAACAGGTATTGCCATCAGGGCATTCATGTTCTCCATCTGGACAAACTACAGACCCAATGGAGGAATCACCTTTTTTTAAGGCTGGTGTTTTCTCAAACCAATTTGTCACAATATCTCCTTGAATACATTTTCCTTCTGCAACATCACATTTTGTGCCATGGGGACAACAGTGCAGGTGATCACTACAACAAACAGCTTTTGCTAGAGGACAGCATCCCCAATCTCCACTGGCCAGTTTGCAACAGGTGTTGCCATCAGGGCATTCATGTTCTCCATCTGGACAAACTACAGACCCAACTGATAAATTGGCCTTTCTTAAGGCTGGTGTTTTCTCAAACCAATCTGTCACAATATTTCCTTGGATACATTTTCCTTCTGAAACATCACATTTTGTGCCATGGGGACAACAGTGCAGGTGATCACTACAGCAAACAGCTTTCGCTAGAGGACAGCATCCCCAATCTCCACTGGCCAGTTTGCAACAGGTGTTGCCATCAGGGCATTCATGTTCTCCATCTGGACAAACTACAGACCCAACGGAGGAATCACCTTTTTTTAAGGCTGGTGTTTTCTCAAACCAATTTGTCACAATATCACCTTGAATACATTTTCCTTCTGCAACATCACATTTTGTGCCATGGGGACAACAGTGCAGGTGATCACTACAGCAAACAGCTTTCTCTAGAGGACAGCATCCCCAATCTCCACTGGCCAGTTTGCAACAGGTGTTGCCATCAGGGCATTCATGTTCTCCATCTGGACAAACTACAGACCCAACTGATAAATTGGCCTTTCTTAAGGCTGGTGTTTTCTCAAACCAATCTGTAACAATATTTCCTTGGATACATTTACCTTCTGAAACATCACATTTTGTGCCATGGGGACAACAGTGCAGGTGATCACTACAGCAAACAGCTTTCGCTAGAGGACAGCATCCCCAATCTCCACTGGCCAGTTTGCAACAGGTATTGCCATCAGGGCATTCATGTTCTCCATCTGGACAAACTACAGACCCAACTGACAATTTGTCCTTTCTCAAGGCTGGTGTTTTCTCAAACCAATCTGTCACAATATTTCCTTGGATACATTTTCCTTCTGAAACATCACATTTTGTGCCATGGGGACAACAGTGCAGGTGATCACTACAGCAAACAGCTTTCGCTAGAGGACAGCATCCCCAATCTCCACTGGCCAGTTTGCAACAGGTATTGCCATCAGGGCATTCATGTTCTCCATCTGGACAAACTACAGACCCAACGGAGGAATCACCTTTTTTTAAGGCTGGTGTTTTCTCAAACCAATTTGTCACAATATCTCCTTGAATACATTTTCCTTCTGCAACATCACATTTTGTGCCATGGGGACAACAGTGCAGGTGATCACTACAACAAACAGCTTTCGCTAGAGGACAGCATCCCCAATCTCCACTGGCCAGTTTGCAACAGGTGTTGCCATCAGGGCATTCATGTTCTCCATCTGGACAAACTACAGACCCAACTGATAAATTGGCCTTTCTTAAGGCTGGTGTTTTCTCAAACCAATCTGTAACAATATTTCCCTGTATACATTTTCCTTCTGAAACATCACATTTTGTGCCATGGGGACAACAGTGCAGGTGATCACTACAGCAAACAGCTTTCTCTAGAGGACAGCATCCCCAATCTCCACTGGCCAGTTTGCAACAGGTGTTGCCATCAGGGCATTCATGTTCTCCATCTGGACAAACTACAGACCCAACTGATAAATTGGCCTTTCTCAAGGCTGGTGTTTTCTCAAACCAATCTGTCACAATATTTCCTTGGATACATTTTCCTTCTGCAACATCACATTTTGTGCCATGGGGACAACAGTGCAGGTGATCACTACAGCAAACAGCTTTCGCTAGAGGACAGCATCCCCAATCTCCACTGGCCAGTTTGCAACAGGTATTGCCATCTGGGCATTCATGTTCTCCATCTGGACAAACTACAGACCCAACTGATAAATTGGCCTTTCTTAAGGCTGGTGTTTTCTCAAACCAATCTGTAACAATATTTCCCTGTATACATTTTCCTTCTGAAACATCACATTTTGTGCCATGGGGACAACAGTGCAGGTGATCACTACAGCAAACAGCTTTCGCTAGAGGACAGCATCCCCAATCTCCACTGGCCAGTTTGCAACAGGTGTTGCCATCTGGGCATTCATGTTCTCCATCTGGACAAACTACAGACCCAACCGATAAATTGTCCTTTCTCAAGGCTGGTGTTTTCTCAAACCAATCTGTAACAACATTTCCTTGTATACATTTACCTTCTGAAACATCACATTTTGTGCCATGGGGACAACAGTGCAGGTGATCACTACAGCAAACAGCTTTCGCTAGAGGACAGCATCCCCAATCTCCACTGGCCAGTTTGCAACAGGTATTTCCATCTGGGCATTCATGTTCTCCATCTGGACAAACTACAGACCCAACTGACAATTTGTCCTTTCTCAAGGCTGGTGTTTTCTCAAACCAATCTGTAACAACATTTCCTTGGATACATTTTCCTTCTGAAACATCACATTTTGTGCCATGGGGACAACAGTGCAGGTGATCACTACAGCAAACAGCTTTCGCTAGAGGACAGCATCCCCAATCTCCACTGGCCAGTTTGCAACAGGTATTGCCATCAGGGCATTCATGTTCTCCATCTGGACAAACTACAGACCCAACGGAGGAATCACCTTTTTTCAAGGCTGGAGTTTTCTCAAACCAATTTGTCACAATATCTCCTTGAATACATTTTCCTTCTGCAACATCACATTTTGTGCCATGGGGACAACAGTGCAGGTGATCACTACAGCAAACAGCTTTCTCTAGAGGACAGCATCCCCAATCTCCACTGGCCAGTTTGCAACAGGTGTTGCCATCAGGGCATTCATGTTCTCCATCTGGACAAACTACAGACCCAACTGATAAATTGGCCTTTCTTAAGGCTGGTGTTTTCTCAAACCAATCTGTAACAATATTTCCCTGTATACATTTTCCTTCTGAAACATCACATTTTGTGCCATGGGGACAACAGTGCAGGTGATCACTACAACAAACAGCTTTCGCTAGAGGACAGCATCCCCAATCTCCACTGGCCAGTTTGCAACAGGTGTTGCCATCTGGGCATTCATGTTCTCCATCTGGACAAACTACAGACCCAACTGACAATTTGTCCTTTCTCAAGGCTGGTGTTTTCTCAAACCAATCTGTCACAATATTTCCTTGGATACATTTTCCTTCTGAAACATCACATTTTGTGCCATGGGGACAACAGTGCAGGTGATCAGTACAGCAAACAGCTTTTGCTAGAGGACAGCATCCCCAATCTCCACTGGCCAGTTTGCAACAGGTGTTGCCATCTGGGCATTCATGTTCTCCATCTGGACAAACTACAGACCCAACTGACAATTTGTCCTTTCTTAAGGCTGGTGTTTTCTCAAACCAATCTGTAACAACATTTCCTTGGATACATTTTCCTTCTGAAACATCACATTTTGTGCCATGGGGACAACAGTGCAGGTGATCACTACAGCAAACAGCTTTCGCTAGAGGACAGCATCCCCAATCTCCACTGGCCAGTTTGCAACAGGTATTGCCATCAGGGCATTCATGTTCTCCATCTGGACAAACTACAGACCCAACTGATAAATTGTCCTTTCTTAAGGCTGGTGTTTTCTCAAACCAATCTGTAACAATATTACCCTGTATACATTTTCCTTCTGAAACATCACATTTTGTGCCATGGGGACAACAGTGCAGGTGATCACTACAGCAAACAGCTTTCGCTAGAGGACAGCATCCCCAATCTCCACTGGCCAGTTTGCAACAGGTATTGCCATCAGGGCATTCATGTTCTCCATCTGGACAAACTACAGACCCAACGGAGGAATCACCTTTTTTTAAGGCTGGTGTTTTCTCAAACCAATTTGTCACAATATCTCCTTGAATACATTTTCCTTCTGCAACATCACATTTTGTGCCATGGGGACAACAGTGCAGGTGATCACTACAGCAAACAGCTTTCTCTAGAGGACAGCATCCCCAATCTCCACTGGCCAGTTTGCAACAGGTGTTGCCATCTGGGCATTCATGTTCTCCATCTGGACAAACTACAGACCCAACTGACAATTTGTCCTTTCTCAAGGCTGGTGTTTTCTCAAACCAATCTGTAACAATATTTCCTTGGATACATTTTCCTTCTGAAACATCACATTTTGTGCCATGGGGACAACAGTGCAGGTGATCACTACAGCAAACAGCTTTCGCTAGAGGACAGCATCCCCAATCTCCACTGGCCAGTTTGCAACAGGTATTGCCATCTGGGCATTCATGTTCTCCATCTGGACAAACTACAGACCCAACGGAGGAATCACCTTTTTTTAAGGCTGGTGTTTTCTCAAACCAATCTGTAACAAAATTTCCTTGTATACATTTTCCTTCTGAAACATCACATTTTGTGCCATGGGGACAACAGTGCAGGTGATCACTACAGCAAACAGCTTTCGCTAGAGGACAGCATCCCCAATCTCCACTGGCCAGTTTGCAACAGGTATTGCCATCTGGGCATTCATGTTCTCCATCTGGACAAACTACAGACCCAACTGACAATTTGTCCTTTCTTAAGGCTGGTGTTTTCTCAAACCAATCTGTAACAACATTTCCTTGGATACATTTTCCTTCTGAAACATCACATTTTGTGCCATGGGGACAACAGTGCAGGTGATCACTACAACAAACAGCTTTCGCTAGAGGACAGCATCCCCAATCTCCACTGGCCAGTTTGCAACAGGCATTGCCATCTGGGCATTCATGTTCTCCATCTGGACAAACTACAGACCCAACTGACAATTTGGCCTTTCTTAAGGCTGGTGTTTTCTCAAACCAATCTGTAACAACATTTCCTTGGATACATTTTCCTTCTGAAACATCACATTTTGTGCCATGGGGACAACAGTGCAGGTGATCACTACAACAAACAGCTTTCGCTAGAGGACAGCATCCCCAATCTCCACTGGCCAGTTTGCAACAGGTATTGCCATCTGGGCATTCATGTTCTCCATCTGGACAAACTACAGACCCAACTGACAATTTGTCCTTTCTTAAGGCTGGTGTTTTCTCAAACCAATCTGTAACAATATTTCCTTGGATACATTTTCCTTCTGAAACATCACATTTTGTGCCATGGGGACAACAGTGCAGGTGATCACTACAGCAAACAGCTTTCGCTAGAGGACAGCATCCCCAATCTCCACTGGCCAGTTTGCAACAGGTATTGCCATCAGGGCATTCATGTTCTCCATCTGGACAAACTACAGATCCAACGGAGGAATCACCTTTTTTTAAGGCTGGTGTTTTCTCAAACCAATTTGTCACAATATCTCCTTGAATACATTTTCCTTCTGCAACATCACATTTTGTGCCATGGGGACAACAGTGCAGGTGATCACTACAGCAAACAGCTTTCTCTAGAGGACAGCATCCCCAATCTCCACTAGCCAGTTTGCAACAGGTGTTGCCATCTGGGCATTCATGTTCTCCATCTGGACAAACTACAGACCCAACTGACAATTTGTCCTTTCTCAAGGCTGGTATTTTCTCAAACCAATCTGTAACAATATTTCCTTGGATACATTTTCCTTCTGAAACATCACATTTTGTGCCATGGGGACAACAGTGCAGGTGATCACTACAGCAAACAGCTTTCGCTAGAGGACAGCATCCCCAATCTCCACTGGCCAGTTTGCAACAGGTATTGCCATCAGGGCATTCATGTTCTCCATCTGGACAAACTACAGACCCAACGGAGGAATCACCTTTTTTTAAGGCTGGTGTTTTCTCAAACCAATCTGTAACAAAATTTCCTTGTATACATTTTCCTTCTGAAACATCACATTTTGTGCCATGGGGACAACAGTGCAGGTGATCACTACAGCAAACAGCTTTCGCTAGAGGACAGCATCCCCAATCTCCACTGGCCAGTTTGCAACAGGTATTGCCATCTGGGCATTCATGTTCTCCATCTGGACAAACTACAGACCCAACTGACAATTTGTCCTTTCTTAAGGCTGGTGTTTTCTCAAACCAATCTGTCACAATATTTCCTTGGATACATTTTCCTTCTGAAACATCACATTTTGTGCCATGGGGACAACAGTGCAGGTGATCACTACAACAAACAGCTTTCGCTAGAGGACAGCATCCCCAATCTCCACTGGCCAGTTTGCAACAGGTATTGCCATCTGGGCATTCATGTTCTCCATCTGGACAAACTACAGACCCAACTGATAAAGTGGCCTTTCTTAAGGCTGGTGTTTTCTCAAACCAATCTGTAACAATATTTCCTTGGATACATTTTCCTTCTGAAACATCACATTTTGTTCCATGGGGACAACAGTGCAGGTGATCACTACAGCAAACAGCTTTCGCTAGAGGACAGCATCCCCAATCTCCACTGGCCAGTTTGCAACAGGTATTGCCATCAGGGCATTCATGTTCTCCATCTGGACAAACTACAGACCCAACGGAGGAATCACCTTTTTTTAAGGCTGGTGTTTTCTCAAACCAATTTGTCACAATATCTCCTTGAATACATTTTCCTTCTGCAACATCACATTTTGTGCCATGGGGACAACAGTGCAGGTGATCACTACAGCAAACAGCTTTCGCTAGAGGACAGCATCCCCAATCTCCACTGGCCAGTTTGCAACAGGTGTTGCCATCTGGGCATTCATGTTCTCCATCTGGACAAACTACAGACCCAACTGACAATTTGTCCTTTCTCAAGGCTGGTGTTTTCTCAAACCAATCTGTAACAATATTTCCTTGGATACATTTTCCTTCTGAAACATCACATTTTGTGCCATGGGGACAACAGTGCAGGTGATCACTACAGCAAACAGCTTTCGCTAGAGGACAGCATCCCCAATCTCCACTGGCCAGTTTGCAACAGGTATTGCCATCAGGGCATTCATGTTCTCCATCTGGACAAACTACAGACCCAACGGAGGAATCACCTTTTTTTAAGGCTGGTGTTTTCTCAAACCAATCTGTAACAAAATTTCCTTGTATACATTTTCCTTCTGAAACATCACATTTTGTGCCATGGGGACAACAGTGCAGGTGATCACTACAGCAAACAGCTTTCGCTAGAGGACAGCATCCCCAATCTCCACTGGCCAGTTTGCAACAGGTATTGCCATCTGGGCATTCATGTTCTCCATCTGGACAAACTACAGACCCAACTGACAATTTGTCCTTTCTTAAGGCTGGTGTTTTCTCAAACCAATCTGTAACAACATTTCCTTGGATACATTTTCCTTCTGAAACATCACATTTTGTGCCATGGGGACAACAGTGCAGGTGATCACTACAACAAACAGCTTTCGCTAGAGGACAGCATCCCCAATCTCCACTGGCCAGTTTGCAACAGGTATTGCCATCTGGGCATTCATGTTCTCCATCTGGACAAACTACAGACCCAACTGATAAATTGGCCTTTCTTAAGGCTGGTGTTTTCTCAAACCAATCTGTAACAATATTTCCTTGGATACATTTTCCTTCTGAAACATCACATTTTGTTCCATGGGGACAACAGTGCAGGTGATCACTACAGCAAACAGCTTTCGCTAGAGGACAGCATCCCCAATCTCCACTGGCCAGTTTGCAACAGGTATTGCCATCAGGGCATTCATGTTCTCCATCTGGACAAACTACAGACCCAACGGAGGAATCACCTTTTTTTAAGGCTGGTGTTTTCTCAAACCAATTTGTCACAATATCACCTTGAATACATTTTCCTTCTGCAACATCACATTTTGTGCCATGGGGACAACAGTGCAGGTGATCACTACAGCAAACAGCTTTCTCTAGAGGACAGCATCCCCAATCTCCACTGGCCAGTTTGCAACAGGTGTTGCCATCTGGGCATTCATGTTCTCCATCTGGACAAACTACAGACCCAACCGATAAATTGTCCTTTCTCAAGGCTGGTGTTTTCTCAAACCAATCTGTAACAACATTTCCTTGTATACATTTACCTTCTGAAACATCACATTTTGTGCCATGGGGACAACAGTGCAGGTGATCACTACAGCAAACAGCTTTCGCTAGAGGACAGCATCCCCAATCTCCACTGGCCAGTTTGCAACACGTATTTCCATCTGGGCATTCATGTTCTCCATCTGGACAAACTACAGACCCAACTGACAATTTGTCCTTTCTCAAGGCTGGTGTTTTCTCAAACCAATCTGTAACAACATTTTCTTGGATACATTTTCCTTCTGAAACATCACATTTTGTGCCATGGGGACAACAGTGCAGGTGATCACTACAGCAAACAGCTTTCTCTAGAGGACAGCATCCCCAATCTCCACTGGCCAGTTTGCAACAGGTGTTGCCATCAGGGCATTCATGTTCTCCATCTGGACAAACTACAGACCCAACTGATAAATTGGCCTTTCTTAAGGCTGGTGTTTTCTCAAACCAATCTGTCACAATATTTCCCTGTATACATTTTCCTTCTGAAACATCACATTTTGTGCCATGGGGACAACAGTGCAGGTGATCACTACAGCAAACAGCTTTCGCTAGAGGACAGCATCCCCAATCTCCACTGGCCAGTTTGCAACAGGTATTGCCATCTGGGCATTCATGTTCTCCATCTGGACAAACTACAGACCCAACTGATAAATTGGCCTTTCTTAAGGCTGGTGTTTTCTCAAACCAATATGTAAGAACATTTCCTTGGATACATTTACCTTCTGAAACATCACATTTTGTGCCATGGGGACAACAGTGCAGGTGATCACTACAACAAACAGCTTTCGCTAGAGGACAGCATCCCCAATCTCCACTGGCCAGTTTGCAACAGGTATTGCCATCTGGGCATTCATGTTCTCCATCTGGACAAACTACAGACCCAACTGACAATTTGTCCTTTCTTAAGGCTGGTGTTTTCTCAAACCAATCTGTAACAATATTTCCTTGGATACATTTTCCTTCTGAAACATCACATTTTGTGCCATGGGGACAACAGTGCAGGTGATCACTACAGCAAACAGCTTTCGCTAGAGGACAGCATCCCCAATCTCCACTGGCCAGTTTGCAACAGGTATTACCATCAGGGCATTCATGTTCTCCATCTGGACAAACTACAGACCCAACGGAGGAATCACCTTTTTTTAAGGCTGGTGTTTTCTCAAACCAATTTGTCACATTATCTCCTTGAATACATTTTTCTTCTGCAACATCACATTTTGTGCCATGGGGACAACAGTGCAGGTGATCACTACAACAAACAGCTTTCGCTAGAGGACAGCATCCCCAATCTCCACTGGCCAGTTGGCAGCATGAATTGCCACTTGGACACTCATGTTCCCCATCTGGACAAATTACATTTTGAAGGTCAGTATCCAACACACTTGAATTCTGAGTCACCTCAGGGCCTGAAATAGGTTGATTTGTTTTACCAGCAGGAGTATTGTGCAACATATCCAAAATAACATTGCCTTTTACACATTTTTGTTGTTTTACTTCACACCTGAATCCCTCTGGACAACAGTGGACATGGTCATCACAACATACTCCTCTCTCAACATCACAACATCCCCACTTACCAATGGCTAGCTGACAGCAAGTATTTGTTGATAGGCACTCTGAGCTATTGTCTGGACATACGTTTTTATCTGTGGTCACAGCCTCTGACTTTTTCGAAGAGTGTTTCATTATCCAGTCTATGCGCAGACTGCCCATTACACATTTTTTATTCTTGTTATCACAGTTCATGCCCTGTGGACAACAGTGCAAATGGTCATCACAGCAAACAGCATTCTTACTTTGGCAGCATGCCCATGTCCCCTCTAATCCTTTACAGCAGGTCTCCCCCTCTTGGCACTGGTGTTCCCCATCAAGACAAATAACATCCTGCAAACAAAACACTTGTCATGTACTGTAATATAAACACTCCTTGGATGTGTAAGTGTTAAACCTGTAAGTATTAAACTTGCAACAGTATTTAATTAATGAAAACACAATGGCATGCAAGTGATTCTGAGTCTTGTAGGACAACTTCAGGGGGCAATAACAACTGTGCCTCTCTTTCTGCAATTCTCCATAACAGTTGTCATGGTTGCTCTACCTCAGGTTCTGTATGTACATGTCACTGACAAGTACTCCAAAGCACATACAATAACATGAGGTCCAAATAGGCCTGAGATCGCTTGCCTGGCAGGCATCTGCCTAACAGCAAAAACTATGACAAACATACAATGCTTATAAAATTCAGTCAAGAGTTGCTGTTTTATGATTATTGGTCATAGTTTTCCACATATATCTTGTGATAAAAATGTTTGAAAATATTAATTTCTTAATTTTTATATCATACATAGTTATTAAAAATTAACATTGATTGATGAATATGATACAAGAGAAATTTATAATGGTTGCTGTAAGATTCTGCATTTCAAAATGTACAGTTTCCCCGTAAATAAAGCACAACATTCATAAAAAAGAAATAATTAATAAAACTAGTATGCATATAAACTTAATATCATTTAATGAAATGTGGAAAATCATTTGAATCCATCCAATGCAAGCTGTGTCATTACTCTTTAGTGTAACATAGTCAGTTTAATCATAAAATGCTTTAAGACAACAACAAAAAATATGTGTTTCCTTTCGGCCGACCGTCTCTGTTTCTCATTGCTGACCCTAGCAATTTTTCCCCAACCCTACCAACACCCAATTTTTTTTTTTTTTTGTAAAAAAAAAAAAAAACATTGCCGAAATTTATTTGTGCATCTAATTGAGCCGGTTTTGCCCAGTACTTTGAAGCACTTGGAATATTATTTGATTTATATATAATGTTTAAAAAAAAAAAATACCTGCCTACCCTAATTTTAAAACCTGTGCAATAGGAAACACACATATTTTGTTTTGGCCTAAAATACACTGTGGATACATTTGCCCTGTTATCTAATAGATGTCATTAATCTTTCCAATAAAGAACTTGTGGTTTACTATATTATTAAATTTGCATACCAATTACCTTTACATATTACCGGTACTAACATTTATATATAAGTTTTAGCTTACATGACCAAAAGACCAAGTGAGCTTATAGTATGGCCCTGTGTTGTCACACATCCATTTGTTAATACTTGTTTGTGAACACTAAAGAGATTTATTTTCTGATCAGATTTCTATCAGACTTGGTATGTAAGTTTATATTATCATGATCTTGGATGAGTTTGATTGTGAGTAACATTACTGTATATTAATGAATTGATCTTGCATCTGATTGGATGAGCTTGTGAATAATCTAGAGGCCATATTTCTGATCAGGTTTTGATAAGACTTGCTATGTAAGCTAAATATCATTAAGATCTTGAATGAGTTAAGTTATGACTGGTATCCATGCATATTAATGAGGTGAATTTGCAAATGATTGGCTGAGCTTGTGAACACTAAGGAGGCCATATCTTTAATAAGATTTTTATCAGACCTGGTATACAAGTTTGTGTCATCAAGATCTCGGATGGGTTTGACTATGAGCAACATCGATGCACAATAATAAGGTGGTCTTGCATCTGATTGGCTGAGCTTGTACACACTCTAGAGACCATATTTGTGTTCAAATTTTGATCACATTTGCTATGTAAGTTTGTATCATCAAAAATCTCAGATGAGTTCAATTATGAGCAACATCCACTCATATTAATGAGGGGATCTTGCATCTGGATGGTTGAAATTGTGTACACTCTAGAGACCATATTTCTGAGCAGATTTTGATTATACTTGCTACAAGCTGTGTCGGAATTTACTAATAACGCAATATAGCCTCTAGGCTGAGGAACTAAAATTGTGTCTGATGCACACCAATAAATGTATCTAAGTAACATGTGCTTTAAGAAGAGCATACTTCTTGTAAAAAAAATATCCAAGTTTATGAATTTATCTGTTGAGAATTAATGCTAAAACTTGATCACATTTTGAAATTCTTGAATATTTAGAAGCAAGTTTGATATGCTTTGTTGAATAGAGTTTGACAGTTGCTAGTTATTGCTGCATAAAAGTGCCTGAAACATTTCTTGTTTATATATTATCACATGTATTGTACACTATTTTAAGGCATTTCATTCAGGGCAAGCTGACTAGAAAATTGAACTTTCCCTTGAGAAATCTGAGCTTTCCCCAAACATAAAATCTGAACATGAGTGAAAAAAATAAGATAAAATAAAGTATGGGATATTTTAAGGAAACCATGTTATATTTATTTTAACTTTTGTTTCTTTTTATCTTTGTTGGCACCTTAAAACCATATGCTGATAATTAAAGTTATCAAAAAATATATACGTAAATAATACATGTAGATAGACATGTATACGAGAAAGAGTTAGAATGCAGATATGCTGCATATACTCGCATATAAGCCAATACCAATTGCAAACTGCACAGATCCAGATCTGCCGTCGCATAATGCGCTGGCAAATCTGGGTCTATGCAGTTTGTAAGGACTAATCAGTAAAACAAACAACATAGACCCTAATCTGCCGGTGCAATATGCGATGGCAGATCAGAGTCTATGTTGTTTGCATTTGGAACCGGCTTATACACGAGTATATAAGGTAGTTAGAAGAGCAAAAACAGACATGTACATGTATATTATATAGACAGATAAATGGTTAAGTAGAAAAGGATTTGGAAATCGATTTTTAAGTAAGAGAGAGAGAGAGAGATGTTTAGGTAAAAGACCTCGAACTGAAAAATTAAACAACCAATAACAGATATGCGTTAACTTAATTTTAATCATGTTTTAATGTATAACATTCTTCTTTATCTACTTTCCACTTAAGTTCAAATGACCATACAGATATAAGTATCATCCAGTAAAAAAAACAAGGTGAAAATGAGTCCATCACTAAAATATTCCATAAGTATCAATGATTTTACTCCCTGCTTTTTTTTCTGGGGTGTGTTGTGTCCACTCACATCATCTCCGCTTACCACATTAACAATTATCATCTAATCATCTTGAAATCAGTGACATGCATAAAAATATTTGACAAACCGACTTTTGTGAATGATTTGAGAACACTTATTTGTATCCATTTAATTGTATGTATTGGTCTCCTATATTTATCAGGTGAACAACATACATGTATAATAAACACTGCTTGTGGGTGCTTCATTTTCGTAATATCAGTTATGCTTTGAACAAAATCCTCCTGGTGGTTAATCATTAGAGACAAGTGCCTTTTATTTCCAAACACACCTGTCAAAGAAATCTCACGAGTTATATTATTAACAATTACCACCTACTCACCTTAAAATCGGTGACATGCATCAAAACAACCTCTGACAAGCCAATTGTTTAGAGTTGGCAAGCTGACAAACAGCTCGAAGCCATCTTAGGACATAAAAGTCGGTGAATCCCAGATATGTACAAATATTACGATCAAATTGTAAATGATAAGTTAAATATAAATCTGTATTCCTTATTTGTCAAAACTTGCTTTAAATAGTAAATATTCACATTATCACGTCGGCACGAGAAAATGCGAGACTGATCTTGACACTGACTAAACGATGAAAATGACATACTATAAATCATGGATGAAAGAAACTGTGGACAGTTATGTAAAAGAAGAATGCGGTACATGTAAACACTAAATAAAGGTGCTGATATACGTACTGTGGTGAGATGGCAGGGTATAAAACTTGCAGAACATAAAGCATTACTAATGTATTTTACCCAGACCACCGATGTTAAATAAAGTTCTTGCATCTCTCTCTCTCTCTCTCAATATTTTTGGACTTGCCCATGGGCAAGTACCTTGCAAACTTGAGCTTTCCTGAGCCAAATTAGAGCTTGTCCCAGGAGTCAGGCAAGTGGATTTGTTAAATCCCTGATAATAATAACTGCAACTTCAGTACATGTGATTTAGACTAGGACACTATGGTATCAGTAGACACCTTGTAAAGGAGTGCATAAAAGTACTTTAACTCATAAAAATGAGTCAGGAAAATCTGCTTTCATTTTTCAGGAAACGAACTTACGATGAAAACAACACTAATGCTAGCAAAAGGCAAAAAAATAGTTGAATGTGAGAGCACAAGTGAAGACAACAAAGAGAACTTGAACTTGCAATATATATTTAATGCTGACTCCGTCTCGACTACGGTGAAGGACGTTGATAAAAATGGTGGCAGAACTATGAACGTGAAAACTAGAGACCTGAGTGGGAGAAACAGTTTCATGGTTGAAAAAAGTGGATCCAGATCTTACACTAAAAGTAATTTGTGAGTGGTGTAAGACTGCTGGAAAGCAAAATCCTTTCACTCAAAATGGAAATACTAACTTGCAGCTATCAGTCTTTAGCCATCACAAATTTAACCTGGATCATCTAATTGTTGTTGAGGGTTACCATGATATGCAAAAAACACAATCCCATATGCTGCTGAGAGAATTCTCAAAATTAGTGTGAAAAATGATGACTGCAAAGCAGCACA
This sequence comes from Margaritifera margaritifera, assembly GCA_029931535.1. Classification (NCBI taxonomy): domain Eukaryota; kingdom Metazoa; phylum Mollusca; class Bivalvia; order Unionida; family Margaritiferidae; genus Margaritifera; species Margaritifera margaritifera. The sequence goes on from JAQPZY010001574.1 coordinate 885,218, forward strand.
GTTCCATACAATGAAACAGTGAATAAATTAATCAGAAAACAGTGGATAAATTAATCAGAATAATGGAGGAGCATCCTGTCTTGAAGACGTCAATAACCAGAATGAAATTCATACATCAAAAGACAGGAAAATGTTAAGAAACTAACTCATTTGGAAAAAACTAGTCGGCAGATGGTGAAGTGCAGTATGATAAAAAGTTTTTTGGGCAATTAATGAAAAAATAGTTTCTCTATAATGTGATCTTATGAGGCTGAGAATTTAATCCAGATATGTAATAAAATAATGATTGTGTACTTTTTCATTTTCCTTTCTATCCTTTTGAAAGTCCAGGACTCAAGAGTTTATGCCAGAGACTCTCAGAAATAGGGCGGGGACTCCTGAGTTCCATGAGTGAAGAGTCTAAGACTCCTTGTCCTGAAACTTAAAACATTCTACCAACTGTACTATCTAGCAAAGTTATACAATATTTGGCAGAAATCTTGTTTTCAGTATTTGGTAGTAATGTCTCTGTAGTAGGGGTGAAATGATACACATGTGCTGTGTATTGATACGATTCACGATACACAGACTACGATACGATACATTATCGATACACATATCAACTTAATGGTCTTTTCATCTTTAGAAGGTTCATCAGTGGTAGGGTGGTGCCCTTGTATGTGTATTGACATATTGGTTATATATCCTGTATGCAGATTACAGACAGACAGAGACTTAGCATCTGCTCATATGACATTCTCATTCATGACAAGATAACAAAAATACTTCCAAACAGACTACCTGTCAGTTGTTAGTGATTTTAATTCAACCTTTTAGGACATTTCAGGCTGCTCCACTTGACTGGATGCAGGGCTCATCTTGGCCAATACGCCCTTTGTTTTACACTGAATTGAATGCTTTAAAAACATCTTAATACCAACGTCGTGTCTTCACTTAAACTTTAAAGACATTACGGTGCTATCTTCAAAACAGAATAGTGCAATTTCCTCGCGCAAGGAAAAAATCATCTAGAACAAGTCCTTGGGTGGTAGCAGAGATGACTAACAACCAAATCTATCACATAGTACTTCCTCCAGATGCAAAACAACTGCTGCAGCAACAGGCACTCCCCTTTTATGAAAAATTGACAAATTTACACAAGGTGACAAAATCGTGCGGTTTGAAATCTGCCCCACTCGCCGATTCTGTGCTAATTTTATTTTTCCCGTTGGCACGTTCAGTCACTGATTACATATATCAACATAAAAAGAGACATTCGAAACTTGCTGCTCATGTATGATTTAAGTACTCTACAGATCATTTAATAACAACTTTTGCATGAAGTTTCTCTGTTGCTTAGTATCTACTTGGATCAAGTTTGGATGCCAATACTTCTACTGTGTCACACAGAGAATAAGCTACATTAAGTTCTGATTGGTAGTTATTTTTTATCCTGGACTGGAACAAACAATAACCACCAATCAGAATTGAATGTAATATATTTCACTGCATGATACACCAGAAGTGTAGTCTTCCAGTTCGATGCGAGTAGACAAGATACAAAGCAACAGAAAAACGTCGCGTAAATTAAATGATGAGTAAAGTACTTCATCGTACATGGGGAACAAATCAGGTATGTCTCCTTTATGCTGAACATGCTGATGGGATAAAATAATTAGCATTGAATCAGGGAAGGGGGGGGGGCAGATTTCTAATCACGTAACCTTGTGTTCATTTGTAGAAGGCGAGTGGGTGTTGTCAATAGATTTGTCTTTTTCTACTGACAAAAATGAGTGCCTGTGCCAGCAACAGCTGTCTCAGATGAATTCTCAATTTAGAGAAAAAAAGAAAAAAATCAAACGACTAATAACTATTCATGAATGCTGAAGATTAAAGTTACTTGTATATGGTAAGTATCGTTTTGTATCGATTCTTCACCTCTTGTATCGATATGTTTATCAATATGACAAAAGTATTGATGCATCGATATATCTATGAATCGTTTCACCCCTACTCTGTAGTAGAATATTAAATACTGTATTTAAAAGAATGATTGTCAATGACTGAATGAAAATATTTACTGTAAAAAAAAAAAAAATTAATTGCTTCAGAAGAAACCTAAATATAGGTAAATTTTATGAAGCAGTAGGCTTGAACCTTATTTTATCAGTGTTGCCACACAGGTATTACTGGATGCATATGGGGAGATCATGATGGGCTGGATTTTTATACTGCGCACCTACAAGGAAATTTTCGCTAAAATGAGCCATACAGCATATAATTTTTGAAAGTTTACTCTTGGATAGATCATGCCTAGGATGCCAGCATATTCTGCTGGTTTTACCATGAAAGTATACTGTATATACTCGCTTATAAGTTGAGTCCAACTGCAAACTGCATAAATCCAGATCTACCATCGCATAATGCACAGGCAGATCTGGGTCTATGTTGTTTGCAGTTGGACCTGACTTATAATAGAGTAAATACGGTAGTAATTGTGCAAAAAAATTAGCATTATCGTCATTTAGAACCGAATGAGTTTTCTGTACCCATTACATAAAATTGCATGCAGTTCTAATTCATACAGTGTAATGACAATGTCATAACACATGGTGTGCCAATAATGGGGATAAACGTTGTAACCTTTATCCTTCAAAGATATTCATCCCAAAAAAATTTGTTAAAAGTGAGTGGTCCATTCATAGATCTATTACAATTATTATATAAAATTTTTCCCATTAAAAACGGTAATTTTTCTTGTGTGAAAGTCCTGGAAAAAAAACCTGGACACCCCAAATATCAATAGTTAAAAAAACAAACAAAACATGATAACACAATGATTATTCTATAACACTAAACTTTCTAAGGACTGTATATGACTGAGTTCTCTTTAGTGGTAGCCAAAAAAGCTACTGACTACCAATTTTTTTCCCACATGGCTATCAAATTTTATGAAATACAGGTAATCGGTTTTACCAACTGGTTGTTTCTTCTTTGTCAATTGCAAAATATAAAGTTACATATTATGATTACAAGAGAATCTATATTATTGAGTAATGTTAGCTACTGTACTGAAAACATTTTAGTGGGAAGCAATCTCTGGTCCACTTGGATATTTTATCAATTGGATATTTTATGTATTCTTATCCAACATAAAACTGCTCCATTTCTATGAAAGTCAAGTACTGTATTGAACAAAATGCTTCAGTTTGGATGAATAAAGATCTGCTGAGAAGTGAACATACTGTACTCGCTCCTTATAGCGCTGTCCATGGGAGCCTTTGAGTATACCGCCTTATAACGAGACCTTCTTATAATGAAGCACATGATACACATAATTACACTACTACATAATGAAAAAGGATTTATGATCATACTAGCCTTACAACATGAACTGTGTTATAATGAAGAGACTTATAGTGAGGGAGTATGTATGTATATTTTTGAAGGAGAAGATGTACCTGTGAAACAATTATTTATTTCTCAAGTCACAATCATGAGTAATACAAGCCTTGGCATAGAAATGATTTCTGACAGTTTATTGGCTACATTCTTTGCAGAAGAGGTAAAGACTGGAGAGGAAACTAAACCATAAGATGAACAGCCATAGCCAGGATTTAGGAAACAGAAGTCTTGTATTTGGGAATATGAGGAAATAAATGGTTATTTAATGTAGCAAACTGACTTCTACCACCATCATTTCAGTGAAGCCAGTCACATGGATATCTCTAACAGCAAGACTACATGTTCATTGTGGCAGTCATATTTGAGGTCAGATCGGCACCATTTTCATCCAGGACCACTAGATATCATAATTAGTCTTCTGGTGAAAAATACATGTTGATATGACTTTCCATTTACGAGGAGTAGCAATAACAAGATTTTCAAGATGGCTGCCATAGTGGCCATACAGGATGTCAGATTAGCACATTTTCATTCAGTACCAACATGACACCATAAGAAGTCTTTTGATGAAAACCCGTAAGAAGACTTCCAGTGAAAATGCTATACTGATATGACTTTCCATTTAGGGGAAGTAGCAATAACAAGATTTTCAAGATGGTTGCTGTGGTGGTCATATTAGATGTCTGATAGGCACCATTTGATGAACAGCCATAGCCAGGATTTAGGACACATGAGTCTTGTATTTTTGGGATATGAGGAAATAAATGGTTATTTACTATAGCAAACTTAGTTCTATCACCATCATTTCAGTTGAACCAGTCACATGGATATCTTTAACAACAACTGTCCCTCAAAGGGACTGACACTCTACTATCCGAAAATAATTTCCAGAAATTCAAGATAAGACCATTTCTTCTTTTTAACTGCTGAGTGATGAAACCATCTCTGATATTCTTCAGCAACAAGATTTTCAAATCAGCCACTATGGCAGCCATATTGGCTCCATTTTCATTTAGGACAAAATAGATAGCATTAGAAGGCTTTTGTGATAACCCCATGTTGATATGACCATCCATTCAAGAGAATTAGTGACAAGATTTTTAACAAGTCCATTGTAGCACCCATATTTGAGGTCAGATCAGCACTATTTTCATCCAGGACCACTAGATATAATAATTAGTCTTCTGGTGAAAACCCCATGTCAATATGACTTTCCATTTAGGAAGAGCAGCAACAATAAGATTTTCAAGATGGCTGCCATGGTGGCCATACAGGATGTCAGATTGACACAGTTTCATTCAGTACCAACTAGACATCATAAGACATCTTTGATGAAAACCCAATGTTGATACAACTTTCCATCTAGGAGTAGTGACAAGATTTTTAAAATGGCCACTGTGGCAGCCATTTTGGATATCAGATTGGCACAATTTTTATTTATGACCAACTAGCAACTGCAAGAAGTATTCCAGTAAAATTCCCATGCTGATACGACTTTCCGTTCAAGAATTTCAAGATGGCTGCCATGATGGCTATACTGGATGTTAGATAGGCACCATTTTCATTCAGGTCCAATTAGATATCATAAGAAGTCTTCTGGATAAAACTCCATGCCAATATGACTTTCCATTCAGGAAGAGTAACAATAACAGGATTTTCAAGATGGCTGCCATGGTTGCCATATTGGACATCAGATCGCCACCGTTTTCATTTAGGACCAATTGGACATTATAAAATGTCTTTTAGTAAAAACCCGATGTTGATATGATCATCCATTAAGGAGGAGTAGTGATAACTAGATTTTCAAGATCACAACTGTGGTGGCCATATTGGATGTCCAAGCAGAACCATTTTCATTTAAGACCAATTAGACATCATAGGAAGTCTTCTGTGAATACCCCATGTCAATATGACTTTTCATTTAGCAGAAGTATAACAAGATTTTTAAGGTGGCTGTCATGGTGGCCATATTGGTTGTCAGATCAGCACCTATTTGATTTAGGACAAAGTGGACATCGTAAGAAGTCTTTAGTGAAAACCCCATGTTGATATGACCATCCAATCAGGAGAAGTAGCGATAAGATTTTCAAGATGGCTGCTGTGGTAGCCATATTAGATGTTTGAGCGGCACCATTTTCATTTAGGACCAACTTGACCTTGGGATGAAAGTGTGTGCAAAGTTTCTTGGCAATCCTCCAAGTAGTTTAGGAGGAGTAGCAATAACAAACCTGTGCTAACAGATGGTTGGATGACAGACAACAGGCCATCCCATAAGCTTTTCTGGTCTATGACCAGTAGAGCTAATGAAATCACCATGAACATTTTGAAGTTCTCAGATACAAAGCTACTGCCACCATTCTAGCATACTATGGAATAATTTTTTTTTAAAAATAGCCAAAATATCATTCACTGTGGCACAACATTACAGGAAGAGTCAGTTTTTCTGATAATTTATCAAGAATTTTTTACACCACAAATTTTGACATCTGACCAATCAGAAAGTGTGTCACATATGCAGATGTTTTAAACATTAGAATACCATTTTCTATCAGGTCTACATTTTTCCATTGAAACTTTTACTACCTTTTTAAAAACTAATTTTCTGTTGATAGCAAAAATTACATTTTGTGCAAATTATTTAGTGAATACTGTCTAGGTGTGTAAAAAATAAATATTGGGAATAGGTTCAAAGATCAATGAGTTCATCAGGACTGATCAACAATTGATTTTAATCAGCTGGAGATATTTTCTACAGTTTTCACAGAAAGTGTAATTTTGACGTACTCAGAAATGTTTCTCTATGTTCATGAATTCACAAAAGTATCAGTCACCAGGTTATCTTACAAGCACTCTAGACATCTGGTACAGGTGATTGAGGACCAATACAAGCGCTCTAGACATCTGGTACAGGTGATTGAGGACCAATACAAGCACTCTAGACATCTGGTACAGGTGATTGAGGACCAATACAAGCACTCTAGACATCTGGTACAGGTGATTGAGGACCAATACAAGCACATGTCTGAATTGGTCTATCATTGATTTAATAAACATTTGGGTTGCAATGCAGTGAAAACATTAAAATTAAAGGTGTAAAAACAAAATATTCCAAGAAGAAACTATAATAAATTATTGAAAATCAGAATCTTTGCTTGGCTGCTTGGCTTTTCAGACTATTATTTTTATATATCATACCATACTACTAACCAAAAGTGAACCATACTGCCCCTGTTTGACAAGCTTTGCACTCCATATTTAATTAATTACATAATGATTCACGTGTAGGTGAGCTAAATATTGGCAAGCAGGCCATATGAAGTTTGATTAAACAATGACAAAACATACAGCTTGTGGTAGATAGGTAAAGCCTGGAAATTTACTAATTACAAAAACCCTTGCCCTTGCACATACAAATTTTGCATGTAAGTGAAATCCTGTTTAAAGTTACCTGTTCTTTTTTCTGTAATAAGGAATGTAAAGGCTTCCGAAAATATGTCCCCGCTGAGGGATCCTTTATCCTAAACTCAAATTTCTCTACAGGTTTTCTCTGAAATACAAGAGAAATACATTGCATTTACTTGGATAAACAGCATAATTAAATGCAAATCACAGATATAAATTTGCCATTTCATTATTTGCCATCAGATTGAGGTCCATATAGCTTTTTACATTTATGATTTCAAGTGAACAACATCGATCAGTTCTACTCTGTGTGGTGTTGGATGTACATTAATTTATATGTTGGCAAATACAGTATAACTGTTAATAAGCTCCTGCTAAGAGCTAATGCAGAGTTCCCTCTTCTCTCCCCTTTTCCATCAGTTGCCTCCCACTGCCCTCCATGTCCTTTCCTGTTTCTTTCTCAAGATAACTTTAACTTAATATCTCGCAACAAAATTTTTGTTTTCTATTTATTCCTCATATTTTAAAATTTATTTTATGTCTGATTCAAAAGTAAATGTGTTGTGTCTGAATTAAAAACGAAGCAGATAATATCCAAACCATTGCCACAAGCAGTCATACACACAAGTTATCAGTATAGTAACTTGATCTGGGTGCTTGTATCACGCTGAGTTTGATAGCAGAAGGACATCAGATATTACAAGACCAGAAGAGTCAAACGTGATCCAATATCCTTCCACTATCAAACAAGACATGTGGCTAATTTAATTAAATTTGGATACATTGATTTCTGAGTTAATTAATATGTAAAGGTTTTGTTGACTTTGATATGACCCTTATTATACAACGTCTTCTTGATCAACTTGATGTACTACACATTATTTTATCAAGAGTGCCTGAATCACAATCAATAAGAATAACAATGTTTTGAGCAATGGAACTATTCCGAAAATTTTAACATTATGAATACCTTGTAAGAAAGAGCTTGAATTAAAGGTGATTTAGCATATGTGAAGTTCTTCCCTTCTCAACTAATTCAAAATTGCACAGTTTACATTTCACCTTGTTTGCATCTTTTACAAAATGCTGTTAAACTTGCTAGGTAAACAACAAATATTCAAATACAAATTTTCTATTTGAACATTTGCACAAAAGTATTCTAATTTTTTGTTTCAGCTCTAGTGCTGGTAGATTGGAACAGAACAAACCCTAATTTCCTGGTGCATTATTTAATGGCAGATGAGGATCTATGAGGTTTGCATTGTAGCACAAATATGGTAGGCAGCCATTATTTGATGATGATGAAGTTGTTTGCATGAGCTCAGGGTACATGCTAAGGAACAATTTAGTCATTTCACCTAAACATGCCCCCAAAGCAAAATTCACTTCACCCTGCACTGATTTCAAGCCACCCCTGCCTTTTGATTGAATACAATGCATCAATAATCAAAGTAAAACTTTGACTTTTGTGTTAATTTACCCTTCAAAAAGGAAGGTGAAAAGTTAGAAAAAAAAGTTTTATGCTCTGCACTCAATTTTGGTGCTAATTTGGTGATCATAAATGCCAGAAATTACATTGCTATTTACGGAATTAATCCCAAATATTTTGACTTGATCCTTGAAAAACTGAACGGAAAAACTAAATTTTGTAGCAAACTATGAGTTAGTGGGTGTATACAGGTTCATTACTTATAAACTTAATCATTTCCTCCAAAATTTCATCCAAATAGAACTTCTACTCTGGAAATAGTTGCTGATTTTTGACTACAATATCTATTTCGAGGTTGCCTTAACCATGTTATACAAGAACTATAGTGAAGCAAAATAAGAGAATTTTAATATTTGTATGAAGTTTTAATCATAGTATTTCATCAGTATTTTAATCATATGATATGAAAATACCCAAAAGCAGAAGTGTAAAATGACTATTTTGAACATTCTACACACACATCCCCCTATTTCTGCTAACTTTATTCTGGCTGGAAAGAGAAGTCATTTCGCCCAAATATTAGAGTCCAGCTGGTTACTCTGCTTACTATGAACTTTCAATGCAACTGCACTAAAATATATCTTTTCATTTTTTATATTTTAAGAAAAATATAAATTTTGTTTGGAAATCTTCATCATCCTAAATGTATAAATAATTTGTGATTTGACCAGCTACTTGATAGAAACAAAAATGCCTTTATCAAGAGCTTCAAGCCAATAAATGTAAAATGGTGTTTCCATCATTGCATTAAATGATATAGTAGCCTGAATCTTCCATTTTCCAAAAAGAAGAAGAATAATAAGACTTGTTTGAGAACTTGAAATCTCCAACTATATACATAAGAGTTGCAACAATTAACATTTTCTGTGACTAACATTTATCATTGAAAAGAAATTCTTATAAAAGCATTTTCAATATTCTGCTTAAGCTTTTTACAAGCAAGAGGCCCATATGGACCAGAGATCACTAACCTGTCTGACATCTGCAAAAGTATATATATGATGCCAACTTAAGAAACAGCAGCTGACCATCAAATCTTGATCAGCAGGATACTATCTGGAGACATTTCATCCAATGCTATTGATTGCATATATTATAAAAACAACTGTTTCAAGGTTTCTACAGTTTCTGTACATTTGATGGCACATCAGCATCATTTGTCGAATATTAAAAGGTCTCTATGCCATGACACTTTCTGCCAAATTTGGTCAAATTCTGCCAAGTGATTTTTTGACATAAAGTTATGAAAATGCTGTTACAGTTTTAGTAATGGCAGCCACATATTGTGGCAGAGCAGCATCATTTGTATAAATCTGACAGGTCTTCAACAGAAGATGATTTCTGTCAAATTTGGTCCAATTCTGTTGAACAGCTTTTAAAAGACATTATCAAAGATTTATTTTATCAGTAACAGCAACAATATTTTATGGCTAATCAGCATCATTTTTACAAACCTGAAAGCCCTCTATTCCAGGTTGCTTTTTGTCAAATTCTGTTAAGCAGTTTTTTTAAAAGAAGCTGGTTAATGGTTTTTGTATTTTTAACAACAGTGGCCATATTTGATAGGAGTATTTGTACAAATCTGAAAGTCCTCTATGGCAGGTTGCTTTTTGTCAAATTTGGTCAAATTCTATTGAGTGGTTTCGGGAAGTAGTTTAAAGGTTTTAATATTTTTAGTAATGACAGCCATATTTGATGGTCGGTCAGCATCATTTGTATAAATTTGAAAGGCCTCTGTGCCAGATGCTTTCTGTCAAATTTGGTCCAGTTATGCTGAGAGATTTTTTTTATTAAGTCATTTAAAGATTTTTCTATTTTTAGTACTAGCAGTCATATGTTGTGGCAGATCAGCATCATTGGTATAAATATTAAAAACCTTCATGCTAGGATGCTTTCATTCATATTTGGTTATATTCTGTTAAGCTGTTTTTAGAGGAAGTTGTTTAAATGTTTTTCTATTTTTAGCAATGGTGGCCATATTGGATGATAGATCAGCATCCACTGAACAAATTTGAGAAGTCTTGATACCAGAATGTTCCATATAAAATCATGTGCAAACTGGTCAATCAGTTTTTGAGAAGTTCTAAATAACAACTGTGAACAGATGCTGCTTGATGTATGACACATAACGAAGGGTTTTACATGTTTATTATCTACAGACTTGGTTTTATGGCCATGGAGATAAAAAAACAACATAATTTTGACATTATTTAAAGAGAAAAATTATAAATAAAACCATCTTCTCCATGATTCTGAATGTTTCAATCCTGTACATCTTACTGGATATGTGTCTCAAAATTCAATGTACAACAGGCTCTCCTTTTATTTGGAACCCAAAGTATATTAGTAACTGTCAACTGTTAAACATTGCATGGCTGTGGATTTTCCCACTGTCCTTTTAACACATTGGCTTTCAGACTAAAACACAAAAGGGAATCTACTTGATTTAATAACTGACCTTTGCAAGTCACTCTACCACATGCCCTGGGGCATGTCAACTAAGGCTTTTGGTGAATTTTGTACAATTGGATTGTCACCCAACTGACATGAGGCAAAAGTCAACAACATATATTCAGGGCATTGATAGGTGCTGACAGCAGTTTATTTTAAACCTTTTTATGATGACTATGATAGAATCAATGTTATCTGTGACTAAATATATGACTTTTGGTTTGAAATTTGATAATTCAAGCGAAAATATTTTAAGATATTCTAGTAGCCAAATGAAAGTTTTCTGAGCAAAATTATTGCCATTTTTTCATCAATCACCATTGCACTTATTATCTTATATACACTAGTGGTGTGCATGCAAATGCTAACTCTCATATAACAGTATGCCCTAAGATGAGATTTGACACTGCTTAAAATGTCCTGACAGGCAACAGCACAATGACCTGACTAGTGGTCTGTGGACATCACTGAGAAAACATGGTATTTGTGGGAAGGTGATAATTCAGGTAAAATTGAAAATTACAGGATTCTTTACTAAAACAAGAGTACCATACCAATATATGCCCATCCCATGTTTAATAGTCCTCTATGTAGGCACAAATAGGACATGGTTGGCTCTGGAGATTATTGACCAGCGGGTCTCTATGACCTGGACCTCTGGTCAAGGAATGCAGTCTTGAACTAAAGTTATTGTGCAGAAACCATTATTTTCTTATTAGACTTACCACCACCAAGAATTCTGACCTCTTGATCCCAGAATATATAGGTTTTTTTATTATCCTAAGTGCAAAACATTCACAAAGTTTGCTCAAAGAACTAACTCTAGAACAAAAGTTATTCTGCAAAACCCTTTTCTCATTGATCCACAATGATCCTGAAATTTGACCTTTTCATCCCCAAATCAACAGGCCTCTTCCATTACCTTCCCAACTTAGGTCAAGGTACATGGTCTAGTACCAAAGTTAGTATGCAAAATATTTTTCTTCTTTCAGTCAGTGACTTTGACAATTGACCTTTTGATTCCAAAATCAACATACTTCTTTTCTACTCAATGCACAAGTCATCCACAAAATCTGGTAAAGAAGTGAAATTAACCTCTCGAATTTTGACCACAAAACAAAATGCTTCTTCCTTACCCAACCTATCCACAAAGTCTGGTCCAGGTCTGTGATGTAGAACTAATGTCATTGAGCATTACCATTTTGCTTGCTTCTGTCAATCACAGTGACCTTGACCTTTGACTTTTTGACCTCAAAATGGATAGGCTTCTTTATATAAAGTGCATGCTATCCACAAAGTTTGGTCCAGGTATGTAATGTACAGCTAATATTACTGTGTGGACACCATTTATTCTTTCAGTCACAGTGACCTTGACATTTGAACTTCTGACACCAAAATCAATAAGCTTCTTCCATACCCTAAGTGAAAGCTATAACAAATTTTGGTCCATGTCTGTGGTGTAGAACTAGCGTTATTGTGTGGAAACTATTTTTCTTTTTTCAGACAGAGTGACCTGACCTTTTGACGCCAAAGTTGAAAGGCTTCTTCCTTACCACAAGTACAAGTTATCCACAGAGTTTGGTCCAGGTATGTGATGTAGAACTCGTGTTATTATGAGGAAACCAATTTTCTTCTTGAAGTTGCAGCAACCATAACTTTTAACCTATTGACCCCAAAATCAATAAGCTTTTTCCTTACCCTAAGTATAGTTATTCTCAAAGTTTGGTCCATGTCTGTGGTTTAGAACTAATGTTATTGCGCAGAAACCATTTTTCTTCTTACAGCCATTGACCTTGACCTTTTGACCCCAAAATTGATAGGGTTCTTCCTTACCCCAAGCACAATTTTTCCACAAAGTTTGTTAACTGTCAATGGTGGAGATCTTGACTTGCTGTGCAGAAATGACATTGGTAACAGATTGATAGATGGACATACAGATGGACAAACACAATAACACCTTATGGCATGTATATAACAAATTGCTGATGTGTATTTGGTCTTACCTGCACATTTTCCTGTTTCAGACTTGGCTGATTCTGACTTATAAAGTACAACTTATTCCCTACTGCAGACCCAACTAACAACACAAGTAGAGGAAGCAGTCCATCCATCTGTAAAAAGAAGTATCTCATGTGACTTGTATATAACTGTCAACAGATTTATACGTAAGAAACAAAGTCTTATACAAAGGTGTACATGCACATGTATTTTTATATTTTAAGCCCAATATTTCTCTACAAGGATATCTCTGGAATGGGCCTATATAAATTCACAGGAAAAGTAAAACTGATACAGTAACAGTTAAACAAATTATGCCTTGCATAGACATCTGACAAAATTAAAGTATGTCATTGTTTCTGCCCCAAGGGCAAAATTAAGACTCGGCTATATTGATGGCCCCTATGCATCTGCATAGAGTTTCTTAATTTTACATTCAATCAAAGGCTAGTAGGCCAATGATTGACCAATCAAGAGAGCCCAATGATTTTCTGATCTGAAGAATTTAACTGATGGATTGCCAACTCCAACCAGTTGTCAGTGAAATGTTAACAGACAGCAACTAACAAAGACCTGCTTGTTGGAGCAGCTCTGACAACTTGCCACTATTCAACATATACAAATTCAAACTGTCACAACTTCAAAATTTCTCGTATCATTTTGGGGAAATTTTCAGTACAAACTTTAATTTCATTGTATTTTTATGAAAGTCTTTGCTATAATAACGGCTTAGGTTTTTACAGAAATGGTTCTACTAATGATGAAGCTGAGCTATCTCAGCTCTAGTAATCCATCAATTACTTGATCATCAATTGCTTAACAGAAATGGATGATCATGAAATTTGATCAGATTTCCCAACCCTAACTGTTAAATCTGGATATCAAGTGTATATACATCAAAATATGCGTACACAGAAAATAATCAAAATTTTGGTCAGGTGGTGTTTTTGTTTTGGTATGCAGGTATAGGGTTTTAATGGCACATCAGCATCTGTCACAATGGATATATATATATATATATATATATATATATATATATATATATATATATATATATATATATATATATAAGTGCTATGTTTAGGTACCTCAAAAAAGGAATACAAAACAAAGATAAAGGCACAAATGGGCAAATTTCTTAAAATACAAAGTAACTTTTTTTTTAATATAAACCTAACTCTTTTAAAATGTGCAATAAATTCCCAGCATGAAAAAAATGCAGATGGTGGAGAACTTGAGTTATTGTGCGGAAACCATTTTGCTTCTTTCAGTCAAAGTGACTTTTATTTTTACCTTCTGACCCCCAAAATTAATAGGGTTCTTCCTTACCCACATGCAAGCCATCCACAAAGATTGGTAATTGTACATGATTTATTGTTAGGAAACCATTTTTCTTCTTTCAGTCACAGGGAGCTATGGTAGCTCAGTTGATAAATAGTCAGACTCGTAATAAAAGGGTCATGGGTTCAATGCCTGCCCATGCCAGTCCTGGTCAGCTGCCTCAGTGTGTCCTTAAGAAAGGCACTTAGCTCCTTGGTATTATATACCCAATAATATGTTAAAAGTGTTATTAAAACCAACAAACAAACAAATTCTTTCAGTCACAAAACCCTTGATCTTTGACCCTGAAATCGAGAGGGTTCTTTCTTACCTAAAGTGCAAGCCATCCACAAAGTTTAGTAACTATAGATGGTGGACAACTAGAGTTATTGTGCGGAAACAAAGTTACCGGTAGTAACAGATGGACATCACAACAATATGCTCTGCTTTTTGACGGGTGAATATAAAGTACGGGATCATCTTATTATAAGAGAAATAAATCCTTAGTAAGTATTTCCCAAAATTTTTTAAGACCATCTATAGTCGCTTATAAATTGAGTCTAACTGCAAACAACACAGACCCTGATCTGCTGTTACATAATGCACCAGCAGCTCAGGGTCTATGTTGTTTGTTCTACTGATTACTCCTAAAAAAAAATGCATAGACCCAGATCTGCCAGCACATTATGTGACAGTAGATCTGAGTCTGTGCTGTCTGCAGTTGGACTTGACTTATGAGCGAGTACATACGGTAAGCAAATTAAAAAAAAAATCACCAAAAAAAACTTAATGCAAATTTTTTCCACGACTGTGAGCTTTACCCCAAGGTCAAATGGGCATAATGACTCAACCCTAACATGAACAAAATCTATCAAGGGAAAAGACAGCAATTAAAAAAAAATTATTTTATACCAAAACCTTAAGATTTTTTTAAAGCACATATGTTCTATGACTGGGACATGGGCCATAAGGTAAAAGTGGCATGCAAACATGTCACAGAATGAATTAACTTAGCTTTATAATGATTCCAAGCCAAGTAAGAGAAGAATCTGTCATTAGGGTTTAGGAAATATATGGTATATACTCACATATAAGCTTATACCAACTGCAAACTGCATAGACGTCTCATAATGGGCCGGCAGATCAAGGTCTCTGCAGTGTGTAAGGACTAATCAGTAGAACAAACAACACAGACCCTGATCTGCCGACATATTATGCGACAGCAGGGTCTATGTTGTTTATATTTGGACCAGGCTTATACGCAAGTATATACGATATGCAAATGAAAGACTTGTACCAAAATTAAACCTTAACCAACTAATGACAGCAGGAATGTACCTTGATTTGCTTTTCCACTGACATGGCTAACCAAAAATAGACATGGGCAGTCATGGAACTATCATCAAGCATGGGCTTATTATAGGATAACATGGTATAATTATATTTCCCTAGTGCACTGATGCCGAATGGACCTTCACTGTACAAACACATAAACAAACTAAAACGGACTTGTTTTTGCAAGCAATGACTCAATGATTAAAAAATGCAGAATTATATCAAACAGGCTTTATTTCAGATTGTTGATGTAAAACATTCACTGCATAGTGAGATAAGTGGAAAGATTTAGAAGTTCCTGCAAGGTGTGCTGCCACCAGCAAAACATCTGATTCTAATTGTGCATATGAGAACACAAAAAAAGCGCAATAATAAATATGATCTAGAGAAGAAAGTGAGAAACTACCGAAAATCTTGGGAAAAGAATATAAATGTCTGAAATATGACCCAGAAAAGGATGTGACAAATATGGTGTACTTTATTGATGGAGTACAAGAAGAAATACGAAAGTGCATGAATCAGTGAAATTTAGGCAAGATCTGTACAAAATTCATTATGGTGATCCTTTGGATCAGTGAAAAAAATATATATTTTAAACCATGTTGATACAAATAATCATACCAAATCTGATTTTCCTACTTAAGTACTTTTTGCTTGCACATGCTTAACAAGGTTTTCATTAAAATCAAAAGTCAAAATAGTTCCAAATTTTGTTTTTAAAAAAATTGGCAATTATAGACCCCACCCAAGGTCTCTAAATATCAAAATTGGTCTGGTTTTGCTCAAGAAATTTTCACCTACTGTATCTTGCTAACAAAAAAAGGAATCACCTGTACAATGCAGTCATGATACTCATTGTATAGTGGTCCCGTTCTTGAGAGACTGCCCCCCTGATCAGCTGTTCTTGAGAGACTGCCCCTCTGATTAGAAAAGACTTTCCCAGACACCAAAATAGTATATTTTGACCATTTTGTCCCCCTCAAGAAAGGACATCCCTTTTATTAGGCCAACTTTTCAGTGCAGAAGTGCCAGCCTTATAAGACAGTTCCATTGTAGCAGTATTGTTGATGATACTGGTTTCCCAACCCTATTCCTGGATTTGAAAACAATTCTAGATTTTCCAGTATTGTCAGTTGGCACAATTTCAGCTACTCAGAAAATGCTGGGTTTTGGATACTGATTGAGAATAACTGGTTCATTACCATATTTCAAATGTGTCTGTTCTGAAATGGGAGGCAAAACAGACATTAAAAATACTGGAATCAATCCTTGTATTTTATAGGTATTATAACAATTACAATACTAGTTTACCAGTATCATCGTCAAACAATACTAGATAACCAGAGATCTAAACAATACTAGCCCCACAGTATTTCCTGGTGTAGTCCACTATTTTCAAATTATTGAAAATACTGGAACAATATACGGGGTTCTCAACCTCTGGTCTTGAAGCTTTGAATTTAAAGCTGAACCATTTCTGATGCTGATTTGGGTCAGAGCATCAGTCATAATTTCTTACTGCATGTGTGCTGTTCTTAACAAATTGATGGATACACAAATGATCGACATTTGCTAGACTACTGTTTACACCTTATTGACCAATAATATTGAACCTATTAAAATCAATATGAACTGGGCAGAGTTAACAGGTGGTAGGACAAAAATATCATTTTAAAGGCCATCTAGGACACATACCTTTTTATAGTTGAAATCTACCCAACCACTTGTGAAAACAAAAACAAAAGATTATTATTATCATTATTATTATTATTACCATTTTAAGACCAAAAATTGGTATATTTGTGCGTTCTATCCTCATATTACAGGAACCAGTGGGAACCAGTCTACTGGGGACCGGAAATCTTATACTGGTGCAATGACGTGTGGCTGAGTACAGAGGAACCTCGTTAATCCGGACTCCGTTTATCCGGAAATCTCGCTATCCGGACAGAGTTCAACGGGAACGGATTTCCTAAACGTTAATTTGCTCCGTTAATCAAGAAATCCGCGTTCCGGATCCAGAAATCAAAATCAGGGACCAAAGTGTAAAATTACTATAAAACTTGCCTCGATAATCCGGAAAAAATCATATATGAAAACACAGTCAGTCGGATAACACCGATTCACCTACACAAATTTGGAGGTGTGTCAATGTATCAATCTCTGATTGGTCAAATTCTAGTGACACGTTAAAGTTATAAATTGATCACGTTTTGTGTGGGGGGGGGGGACTTCAAGTAGTGTGACCATATTGTAACTTGCGATTGTATAAACAATGTCTGTTTTAGCTAGTCGCCGATGGGGGGTGTTAATAATTAAATAAACACACTGAGATCAAATCGTCCACAATTTTTTGACATAACATATGGTTAATAAATTAAGTGTCATTAAGTCTCTTTGTTGTTTACCAATTGTATGTAATAATCACAGTTTGTTGATGGCTGAACAAATAATGTTGATTGACTTAAGCTGTGGACAGTATAGGGCTTCATTTCAGAATAAAGGGGGACGTCAATTATTGGCTCATTAGCAGCTATAATAGTTGTAAAATACGACTTATAAAAATGACTGCAGTTTATTAGTTTACCATAACGCATTTAACTGCGAGATATCAGTTTGTATTCGTTGTACTTTTTATATTATTATGGCGACACCATCAAGCAAGCATAGACAAGTAGAGATACCGGCCAGCAGGCAAAACAAAGGTCACAGATTTCTTCAGGAAATTGACATAATAAATGTATGTACAGTACATACATGTACATAGTGTGATGTGTTAATTGTTTAAACTTATATTAACTGTATGTGTATGTACAAGTGCATGTTATAATAAAGTGAAATAAACACAAGTCAATAGATGTATTCATTAATTTATTATAACCATTATTGCGATAACAATACATTTACAGCTAGCAAATACATGTACATGTACAGTATATGTATACGATATGATGACATCGTAAAATAAAAATGTGCATGATTCAATTATCTGGAAAACTCATTAATCCGGAAATATTCACTGGAAACGAAGGTGTCCGGATTAACGAGACTCCTATGTAATCAGAATACAAAGGCTAACATGTATACACAACATGCAGTTAATTGAATACCTTACTGTTGTAATCTGGATAGTTTAAGGCCAAATGCGGAATGTTTAATGAGGGTGTTACAAGTAATAAAGGGATCAAAGGTGGTAATAGCTTTCAAGTCTTTTCATAAAAATAGGCTGACCTTTATCAGAGGTGACATAAAAAGGAGAGATCAACCAAAAAAATTATTTCAGCTCAAACATTTTGACTAGGTATTTTGATTTTTTGTATTGTTTAATTGTTATTGTGTTGTTCAGAAAGTTTTTAGAGGAATATTTAAGGGTCTTTGATATATGTTTTAGTTCAATTCATGTCAAAATGCAGAAACATCAGCTTTTTCCCAATGCTAAAAAAACCACTAGCTAATAAATATAAAACTCTGGATTACATCACATATCCAGCTCAGAAACTTACTCCTCAGGATGAACTTACATTGGAGGAGTATTAGATAGCAGTCAGCAACCTTAAAAACCCAGCCACAGGAAACTGAAGTTTGAACTTTCTTGCTGGCTGAGCATGGTTGTTTTGTCATTGCCACATTTTAATGATACAGAGAAGACATTCTCCATTCTTCGCAAAATAAAGTAATTCAAGGGGGAATCTGGACCAGAAAACTATTGAGAGCCTGAAACATAATAATCACAATTAACGTCATCAGTGGTCACCAGTCAGTGATCTTGTGAAGTAAACTAAAAATGCCTGTGGAATTTTTTTTTTAAATCTTTGCAGTGAACGAGATATACACATCTTCCTTTTTCTTTGAATTGTCATACACTGGCATGTACTAATTAATCACAATGGCTCAAAGAAGTATGTTTTCTTTTCTGTCTCAGTCTCAGAAACGACCTGCCAGTGAAGTCCACTCAATCGATACATGCCGTCATGTTGGTCCTGGAGGTATGGAAGTGTCCATCTTTGATACAGGACTGAGCAGTTATGGCAGCCATTGTGTGCTACATCATCTTCACATTAGACAATTCATACCATAACCAGACATTAATGACAAATTTAAAATAGTTTAATGAAAACTAGATGATGCAGACCATGTTTGCCTACCTGTTGCATGCAATGGCTCCCATAACCGCTCAGTCCTGTATCCAAAATGGGATCTTTTATAACTCCAGGACCAAGATGGCAGATTATATGTACACAGACCACTCTTTTCCAGCATGTATCAAATGAGAGGTGTTGCTCTGTATATTGATACAAATGTTGTTGAAATCATTCCTGTGTGAAACAAATCAAGTAATTTCATCGACATTTTGGGACCCTCACATGAAAATTCACTGAGCTATATCATTCATATGCTGAGCTGAACGAACTATAGGGGTTAATAGAAACACCAAAATAGACTAAAAAACCAAAATACACAGAAATACACAAATATTTACATGTTTTCGGTGTATATATCGGTGTACACACCGAAATTATGATTTGTAATTGTTTTAATAATAATAAAAAGCAAAATAAACTTTGATTCGAGCAATTTTGATATGAATTATTTACTTTTTACCTATTTATAGCACAAAATTCATATAATGACATCACTTGGTCATACTGGATTGGACAGGTATGATAAACAGCAAATCATTCCAAACTTAAAATGTACGATAGTGGGTGATATTTTAACAAACCAGAATATGTATTTACATGTGTTCTGTGTATATATCATATACTTATGTGTTTTCAAGTAAATATAGACATAAAATGCAGTGGATAGAATCACCGGAATAGAGGTAATCACCAGAATGGACAGTGAAAGTTGGTTTAATTCATCTTTTTTTAAGTCGCTTAATTCATTTTGTAATTGACTGCACACCCTTTATTGTCCTCCCTTTGATCCCATTTCTTATTCAAACTAAGAAAACAATGTCACACACATTAAAGCAATCTTTCTTGGACCACTCTTCATTCACGACAATAGCAATTTCAAAACTTAGTCTTTTTATCCATCATTTAAAAGTAAAACTTATCAATTTGAATCTTAACAGTCTTGTAATTGGAAGTGATGATATGAAAAGGCTCTAGTCAGAGGCATTACGGCAGTTTGCGCAAAGCAACACACATTCTGTGCACATGCCATTTAGAAGACAACGCTAGGCGTTTATTGACAGACGATGCAGTTACAGTGACTGATTGCAGCAATATCTTGAAACAAAATTTTGGGGAAGACGGGCTAGTTGACACTGATGACGTTATTTGATTTCACGATAAATGTGGAGCTTTAAAATTTCAAAACCCATTGTGCTGGAATTTCTGAAAAATTTCTTAATTACTTTTGGAAAAGACTAAAGAAAAATGTCAAGCTAAAAGTCAATAACCCATTAAGAATCTGCCAGATAGACCGCATGTGGAAAAATAAATAATTGCGAATCTATGAACCATGTTCTTAAACTGGCAGCTGACTACAAGACAAAAACTTTCACATAATTTTTTAATTGTCAAAAACTATATCATTAAAAGTTAAAATAAATATATAATATAAAATTGGCAAATACTTTTTGTACTTTTATACTTTTCACCTACATTCTCATTACGATTCACAGTTTGTCATACCTGTCCAATCAAGTATGACTGAGAAACATTATTACATTGATTGTGCTTGAAATAGGTAAAATAATTTGCATCAAAATTGCTTCAATCAAAGTTTATTTTGATGAGCATTATTATTCAAACAAATACAAATCATAATTTCGGTGTGTGTATACCGATATATACACCGAAAACATGTAAATACTTGTGTAATTTGGTTTTTGGGTGTATTTCAGTGTTTCTAGTAACCGGAATTATTATATACTCATTTTTTTCTCCATTAACTTTGCATTGTCAGAATCATGCAGTACTTCTCCATACTGCACGGCTTCATACTGCACAACGTGTCTAAAAATAGTATCACGGTCTAAGAACTACTTTTTATTGTAAACAAACAATGTACGCTCATGTAACAGACACTGGAGCTTTTGCTTTATTAGATTTGTTTGTGGATGTGATAAGCAAGCTGTTTGAGCCATTTTAAAGTTGAGATGATAAAGCTGATGATGTGGATGAGTTCATTGAGTCACAAAAGAAACTTTAAACTAAGCATGTGACTGAACGTGATATTCACAATGTCCAGCAGTGGCTTTATGACAACAAACGTGAAACATGTAGTACTCAAAATATCATTCTGATCATTTAAAAACTTATTTAGCTTATGGTTCAGACTATGAATCGTGCTCTCTTGAGTCTATAAAAAAAATAGCATCGAAAGGTATCTTAAGGCCAAAGAATATTCCGTCTCTCTCAGAGACCGTCCATTTTACAAGTCAGTCCAAGCACTAAATTCGAAACAAATACAACTAAAGAAGGCGGGTTTTGGTATAAAGGCAAATGCCTCGAAGTCAATCAGCCAATAAAAGTCGTGCAGTATAGCTCAGCAAAACTCGTTCATATTTTCCCATACAAATACAGTAACCTATAACTATATTATCGTCAACAATCCAAGTATATCCAATAGCTCCTTCACACACACACACACACACACACACACACTGGGTTGAGACATAAGAAACAGAAAATATGACATCAGCTGTTCCCTTTCCAGTTTCCATTTCCACGTCAAATTTTCAGCATCTAATATGTTAAGTTAAGTACAATCATGATGTTGTTAATCTACATATTATAACAATATTACGATGGCAAAATAAAGAGACACTTGCCGAATAAGCACTTTCAGTTAAAATTATCCCCAAAATATATATGTATCCAGTGACTTTAACAATAACTCGACATTCGCACAAACATCTTACCTTGCCGACAGCAGATGAAAACACAATCACATGATTCGAAGCTCCGGCTTGGTCACATGATCGCAGATTAACTTTGGGCTCAACATACAAATAGGCGTTTGATTGGCTGAAACTGCAACATGGTAAACAAAGAACATGGTAAACAAAGCAAGTGTCTATTCGCACGGCAGCCGTGTACCAACTTTTGGAAAGACTATTCCCACGGCCATTGATGCAAACTCAGCTAACGTAAGGGCCGTCATAAGGGGCCAGAGAAAAGGGCGATCGTCCGGGGCGACATTTCGCGGAACTTGCGGTAATATTTCCCTAGTGGGGGGCGCCAAAGGCGACGCTCGCCCTGAGCGCCGTTTCTTCCAGCGCAAACTTGCGACGGCCCTGTACCCATCAATACAGTTACAGGTTTGGCGGTCGATTTATCGGATTACAAAAGCACCATTAGAAAAAAAAAAAAAAAAAACGGAAATTGTTACATAGCAGGGCTGGATTATCCAATAGGCAGACTAAGCACGTGCTTAGTGCACCAGCAAAGCAGGGGCAAAAAAAAAAAAAGAGAAATGTACTTCTTTTCTTTTTTTTAATTACAAGGTGGGGGGAGGGGCACCATAATCTTTTCAGTGCTTAGGGCCTCTAAAGGTCTTAATGCGGCCCTGTTCCATAGTGTATATCTCGCATGGCGGCCGTGTACTAATTTTACAAATGCTATTCCCACGGCTGCCGTTCGCTAATGTAACGTCCCGAACTTTATTTCAGCACAAGGCCAGCTTCGACTTGATGTCAACTTGGGATTTCAATCACAAAACAGGAGAGCTATTTAAGTTTCAACAATGTAATAAACACTAATAATAATAACGATGAATTGTGCAGTGTGTGAGAATGATTTAAGGATAAAAATTATCAGTCCTTGGCTATCCAGCATATTCAATTGAATAAAGTCTTTTCTTCCAAATTGAGTCCAAATAATTTGTATTTGCTCTTGATTATTAGATTTACACACAGAATTCTTCTTTGTTTGCCTAAATGTAAATGACTTGTGCGTGACTCAATATTTAAAGCTAAGAACACATATAAAAACAATAACTGAAAATATGGTTTAAAGTATGAAAAAGTGTAAACAGAAACAAATTGCATTGTAGAACATGTGGAAAATATGATACCACTCGGATGTGGGACACCAATGAAGACTATAAAATAGCACTTTGTGGATATAGCACTTTGTTATGTTCAAGAACGCGCTAATACTTGAAATATAAATTTTAGAAATATGTTTTTCGTCCTTATAGCGAACATAAGGTCACTTAAAGGGACTATACACAAAACGAATGCTCCCTGTAAGAATACTATAATGGATGATCCCTATTATATTACCGTAGTAACAGTACTGAGACTTTAATATTCTTCACTAGTGGAATTTCATTATGCAGTAATATGTAATGTATTATTGTTTGTCACTGGACGCAATATAGAAGTATACAACCAGTAAAATAACACTGTAGACGAATAAGCAATGTGTTTGTATCAGCACTATAATCGTAAGGTTCATTCTACGCGAGCATCAATCTCCAACACTGAAGAATATATAGCTTTGTACGTATTTATTTTATGTCTTTCTCGAATAGTATACAGCGTTCAATACTTTATTTCATTGCACTATATTGAGATTTCCGTCGTATAGGAACTTCTGCCTCGCGTATACACACTGCCATTCATAATGCGTCTGCCATAACAGGTTCGTTCGTTCGTTCGTTTGATTAACGACGTGTGCAGCCATTCGGCCATTTACGTCGATTGCCATAACACGGCGCACGACTGGTATTTATAGCCTTAAGACCTCTTGGTCTTACACAAAGCACAGGGGCTCGTATTGTTGCTACGAGCCCTGTGACACAAAGATTGACAGGGAAAACAAGATGGTCGTAAAGCTCACGAGGGAAACACACGAGTGGTTCGAATGGGTACCGGGACATTTCGCCCCATAGACGTTTCGGCCTAAGACATTTCGCCCCACTTCATGGACGTACCTGGACGTTTCGCCCCATGGACGTTTCGGCCCAAGACATTTCGCCCCACTTCAATGGACGTTTCGGCCCAAGACATTTCGCCCCACATTCAGTGGACATTTCTACATTTCTTAACTATCTACAACGACCTCGCCATTCCCAACAAATAGGATTACCCTTCATCATAAAGTTCAGTTTTCGTAACTGCGAAAATAAAAGTATCGCAGTATAGAAAATAATGATCACTGTTAACGATAGATTCATTTTCTGATCAGTCTTATTACATAAACGGAGAAAAAGGGGAAAATATTGTCAGATATAATGACAGGCTGAATGTAAATCAAACAAATTGAAATGGGTCCGTAAATCGAATAGTTTAAGTATAAGGCTATTCTTCTTCTTCTTCTTCTTCTTATTATTATTATTATTATTACTATCTCCTTCTGATAAGAGGATAACTTGTCTTACTATCTCTTTTCTTTTCTATACTCTTCATCAATCATTTGCAGTCATTAGGTCCATACACTAGAGGGTGACGATACGTGGAAAAAAAAAAATTCTCAAAGACTTGTTTCAAAAATAATTATAATTTCAAAAGAACACCGTTTTAAACGAACATGATTATCTAGCAAGTGTTCTTTGGCTTAATTACAACCAGGTAGCTTGTTTGATCTTCGTAGTTAGAGAATCCACTCAATGTGGTATCAATGTATTTAAGCTGAGGCAAGGTTTTGAGTAAGTCATGGAAGCTTATTGCAAACGAAATAAAACATTAGCACATCTGTTTTGGAATAAAAAAAATAATTTAATTGAATTTAAACATTTATATTTATTAAACGATGTCAGAACATACAATGTCATGGTCCGAAACTTCCATTAAAGTGGGGCGAAATGTCCATTGAAGTGGGGCGAAATGTTCATTGAAGTGGGGCGAAATGTCTTGGGCCGAAACGTACATGGGACGAAACGTACCTAATTCGTTCGAATGATACTTAACAACACCTTAACACTCAAAATTATTATGGCGGGCGGGTTGCGATTCGCACTTATACAAGCATATTGTCAGTGGAATTACTGTGTATTTGGTTACTTCTTGTGAAGATATTCACAACGAGACTTAACCATGTATCTCAGAAAATGAATATACTACACTAAATAGCGTAAGAGGACTTAAATCTTTTTAAGGCCAAAACAAGAGTACTCCAATACTGGTGTTTTTCACCCACGAGATTCACTCAATATTTATTCGAAAATTTATATTTTTACCAGAGGTGAAGGAGTATAGCAATGTACAAGTTTTAGCAACAATGTCTTGCAAATATGAAATTAAAGGTAATCATTTGCAAAAAAATTAGTATATTTTGCAGAGCAGGTACGCGGCAGCCGTACGAAACGTTATGTAAATTATACGTAACATCATCGATATACCCGGCGGTCGTGCGAATAGTCTTTCCCAGTTAAGGTGCACGGCGGCCGTGCGAATAGCATCGGCCGTAAACAAATGCACGTGGTTTAAAAGTAAAAAGAAGTGGGGAGGCATCCAGAAGTTATCTTTGTGAATAGGATTTAGGAATTTTGTAATTTTTAGTCCCAGTTTCAATTTTCTCACGTGTACAGTGGCGTAGTTAGGCATAGGCAGCGACACACATGCGTAACATCAACAAAATCAAAATCTAAATACCAAGTTTTACATTTTTCCTGAAAGATTCCAATGGGGAAAAATTCATAAGACTCTATCGAAATAAAATAAAGGGTTAAAATGTTTGTAGCTTAAAAAATAAAATACTGAAATGTAACTCTTTTTTACAATTACAAATTCGTAACAACTTACGCCATCACTGAAATGACGAATCGTCAAATTAGAGATAACCCAGCATACTAAATTAGCACATACATTTCATTAAAAATCAAAAGATCTTCTTTTGAAAATTTACCCATTTTATTGCAAAGTATTTTTTTTCTGGTTCATTGTGACAAGATTAAATATTTGTTTTTTAAATTTTTTTTACCGAAAATAGTGGAACTGGCCAAGGTGACAGACTAATCCC
This sequence comes from Margaritifera margaritifera, assembly GCA_029931535.1. NCBI lineage: Eukaryota > Metazoa > Mollusca > Bivalvia > Unionida > Margaritiferidae > Margaritifera > Margaritifera margaritifera. Next base: position 911,519 of record JAQPZY010001574.1, read on the forward strand.
TTCAGTGATTTCGACTCGCAGTGAACAACTTAAAATAAAAAAACAAACAAATAAATAATAATAATAACCCTGAGTTGAAATCCCTGAAGGGATGGAAGATGGCCGCCATCGTTTAACAGGCTTGAGGCAGCTGTTCCCGAATTTTGTGCTGTTTTAATGATATATGTGTTCGTTGACTTCTTCTTCTACGTTATTGTGTTCATCATGCATTGGCTGTTCTGTTGGAATGTGTTTCTCCGTCTATTTCTTTTGGAAACGAGAACTTTTAGATTTTTTCGCAGTCGTCTTGCCACACTGCTACAAGCGCCTTTGTTGTTGAAAATACGACCATCACGTGATACCGGCCAGTCAACTGGTTTATGCTATGATGGACCCTCATTAATTGCATTCAATGACCACTCATCGGCGCTCCATACTACATTGTGCACTAGACTAAGCGACCTTGGACTACATTCATCTTCACTTAAATGTAGACAGCACCGAAAAAATAAACGTTGTTTCAAAGCCGGCCAGCGTTGTACAGGAAGAAAAATTCCAGTTATCTCCCGTACGCCCTTTCATTCACAGCGATTTTAAAACTCCACCGTTAATTTGAACAATTTAATTAAAATTCCTCTTCAATCATCAACCTTTAAGTCGGAGCAACCACTGCGCATAGCATTATTTACGCCCAATTAGTATGACCACCGGAAAAGCGCACAGAAATAGTCAACTTTATCAATGGTCAGGATATTGACATCTTTTTCCTGACAGAAACATGGCTAAAAGCATCAAGCGACGAGCCAAAGTGTGCGGATCTAACATCCCCCGGTTACTCTATCAAGTCGTTCCCCCGCCACTCCCGCTGAGGTGGAACTGCTGTCATCGCAAAGAATTCCATACTCCACCGTCTTAACTACGCTGCAGCCTTAATTTTCGAACACACATTGTTTGAACTGGTTCAAGCCACCCTCACAATGGAACAAAGGTCGAGATTTTAACTTTCACTTTGACTGTCCTGGCAACCCATACGCATCAAAACTCCTAGATTCCATTCACGTTTTCAACATCAGTCAGTTAGCCAACCCACCCATAAACATGGTCACATTTTAGACTGGATTCTTCATAGACCTGATGATAATATTTTATAGTCTTCATTGGTGTCCCACGAACTTGCATCAGATCACCTCTGTGTCATATGCCATCTTGATGTATCAGTTCCTAATCCTCCATTTTTGTTTGCTATTAAGAGAAACCTCCGTATGATTATTAGAACCCAACTAATGCGTGACATCCAAGCAAACCGAAGAACTTTGTTACCTCCTACAGCAGAACAACTTGATAAGTGCTTGCGTTCATTGCTTGACAAACATGCTTTAGCAGCCAAGTGCAGAGTATCCATTCAGAAGTGTTCTCTATGGTATAGTAGTGTTGGGGACCAGCTTCGCACTGCTAAAAGAGAACGCCGTAAGGCTGAGAGGCTATGGCTTTCATCCGGCCTTACTATTCATAAGCAAATCTATGAAGCCGCAATGAAGAATATCACAAACATAGTTCATGCAGCGAAATCAACCTATTGCAGTACTAAGATCACTGAAAGCTCCAGCTGCAAAGAGCTCTTCGATATTACTAACAAGCTAATGTCAAGGAACAAATGTACACCACTTCCAACAACCTTCTCCCCGGTCAAACTTCCAGACCTGTTTGCAAATTTCTTCAGTGACAAAGTGCAAACCATTAGAGATCAGCTTGACAACACAATTTCAATCGACTCTTCGTCACCGCACAGTTGTGATACAGAATTTCAAAGGCAACCTTCAACAGCATTTGAGCCTGTCTGTACGGATTTTTTTTACGTACACTCCTGATGAAGAGTGCCCCAGAGTCATGTGAACTTGATCCGATTCAGACATCACTGCTGCTTGAGTGCTTAGATTCAATATTGCGTGAGTGCTTAGATTCAATATTGCCTTCACTAACCGATGTTATTAATACTTCTCTCTCATCTGGGAAATTCCCATCATTTTTCAAAACTTCCATTGTAAAGCCTCTGTTGAGGACACCCTAACGATTTTAAAAAAAAAAAAAAACTACGGCCCTGTTTCTAACCTCCCATTCATGTCAAAAATCTTAGAAAAAGTTGTTCTCTTCCAGCTGGTCTCTCATCTGAATTTAAATAGTCTTTTATTAGCAATTTACGGTCTACATATCGCCCTCGCCACAGTACTGAAACTGCCCTTCTGAAAGTAGTTAACGACCTTCTCTCTGCTTTGGATAGTGGAAAGATTACAGTCCTCGCCCTCCTTGACTTGTCTGCAGCATTTGACACAATAGACCATGGTATATTACTTCACCGTCTCCAACGTGTATTTGGCATTCGCGATACAGCCTTACTATGGTTCAAATCATACTTATTCGACAGAACACAAATTGTGTCCGTAATTGGAAAACATTCCAGCCCAGTTGATCTTTATTTTGGTGTTCCACGGGGGTCTGTTCTTGGACCCGTTCTCTTCATTCTATACACTCAGCCCCTCTCAAGTGCCATAGACCGTCATCCGGTGTCTCACCAATTGTACGCCGATGACACCCAAATATACAAATCTAGCTATCCAACTGAAGTTGATGCTACCATCCAAGGCGTAGAGAGGTACATTTCCGATGTGAAGTCGTGGATGACATGTAACAAGTTGCAGATGAATGATGATAAAACTGAAGCCATTCTGATCACCACACAAAGACTTTCTCATTCCCATCCTTTACCTCAAACAATAAGTATCAGCAACACCAACATTATATTCACACAATCAGTACGATACGTAGGTGTCACTCTCGACACTACTCTCTCATTACACCAACATGTCATGAACATATGCAAGGCTGCATATCCGGAGCTGAGATGTATCAGCACCATTCGCAATTTTCTTTCAGTTGATGCCACTAAAGCACTTGTGTGTTCCTTAGTACTCTCTAGACTGGACTATTGTAATTCTCTTTTATCTGGTTCGTCTCAGTATCTTCTACAGAAACTTCAAAACACAGCTGCTCGGATCATTCTTAAATTACCAATAACCGAGCACTCCTTTCCCCTGCTATGTACCCACCATTGGTTACCTGTTTGCTCCAGAATAAAAACACAAAACCTGTTCTCTATGCAACATTTCGTTGACTGCATCCAGTCCAAATAACCTATCGGACCACACCCACGTGTACACCCCTTCTAGATACTTCCGCTCCTCTTCCGACACTTGTATTCTCATTATTCCCGCTATCAAAACGAAGTCCTACGGACAACTTTCTTTTGCGTACCATGACCCAACTACCTGGAACGAATTGCCTGGGACTTAGACACCACGACACTGTACGTGATCTTATTCAAGAGTGCTCTTAAAACTCGCCTATTTCGACTGCAAGAACAGACTTAAGACTTAGCAATGTTTCCTTAGCTTAATTATTTTCAGCATGTTTTTTTTGTTTGTAATTTCACGGTGTTTGGTTTTTGTAATCATGTCCATATATATGTCCTTATGTGTTAACTAATATTGTAAAACGCTTAGAGCTTCTAAAGATTAAGCACTGTACTAAGTCCTCATTATTATTATTATTATTATTATTATTAGGTGACAGACCATCGCTTAAATAGGCCGCTTTATAGTCTGTCAATCTTAGCATTTTGGATATTATTACGTAATAAATCAAAGAGTGCTCGGCTTGAGAGCGGGCAGAGGTCCATTGCAATGCTGAATAAACAATGCTTGACATGAAGACGAAATGTGTGTTTCAAGTGTGTGTGTGGGGTGGGGGTGGGGTGGGGGGGGGGTCTGCAAACATAACATACTTCGTATTTTCGGGAAAGGCCTTGTAAGTTCGGTATTTTCAGAATATGACTATGATAGCAGCTGTAGTTGTATACAACAATACAATTATCATGCAAATGATACATTTGGTGTCGCCTACTATTAAAGCCACTAGCCATGGCAGTAATGCTATCATACAGTGGTATATAGTGTACAAAAGGGATCAACATTTCAAGTACTGGTTAACAGCTATTAAATTGCGATGCACCCGTATTTTAAGTGGTTCACCGCTTATAAAAAGCTTGAGAATGGTGGTTCACATCTAAAAAATTATCTATATAAAAGCGGTTAAAAGGTACCAGTAATTTTGACCCTTTCCGTACGCCATATATGTATTGGCAGGAACCAGGCAAAACTCTAATTACATAAATGCAGTACAAGATTATCCTGACCAAGAATGGTGTTAAGCATGCGATCTTGATACTTTCTTTGCATATCTTTATTAAATGCATACTGTTGCATTTGGGATAAAAATTATTTCATGGTATTTGGGGAGGAGGGAAAATTATTCTTTGTGATTATTTTTGGCGGAGTGGAGTGGGGTGACACATTACGGGGGCTTTCTTCTCTCTTTTTTCTATTTTGGTGCTATAAATATATTTTGTTTAGGAGGTATACAATGTTGGCCTATGACGAGACTATGTAGCACCAGAATATAAGAGTACCACCCAACCATCCCCATTCAAATCTTTCTTTAAAAGACGCTGGAAAAGCTTGAAGGTAACATGAAAAGTTACAAAGACTTCCAGTACATAATGTAAGGTTGCATTTATGCGCAGCGGTTTCTATAGTCTTCTACTCCCATATAAAAGTGTCGCTATATTTCACAGTCGTTCAAGTTTTTTCATTTAACTTCCTTATTTACAAAATGTCAAATGACGCATACGAATGCCAATCAATCGTACAAAGAATCTCTTTATCTAGTTTTCTAAAGCCAATGAAATAAGTTGAGCCTGGGTAGAATAATAGTATGTTGGCTTATGGGACTGTCTCTCACATATAGTATGGTCTCCAGACAATCTATAGCTACCACAACTTGAGCCAAAAGAGCGACTGGGGATCAGTCTCTCACAAATTGGACTATAATATAGCAAATATATATATATATATATATATATATATATATATATATATATATATATATATATATATATATATATATATAATATTTTTTTTAAACTCAGAAACTTTTTGTTTCATTTCACTAAATATTTCCAGATATATTTTCCTTTCATATAAAGTAAAAAGGGTTAAATATTTCATAAACTGTATAATTATTATGCAATTGAGCTAAGTGGTACTTATAAGCAATTTCCGGAACTATCTATCACTGCAATGTCGGAATTTAAAGTTTTAACCTGGAATATAGTCATGTCCACATACTGAAAGTAGTTGGACTAGTTTAGAGCAATGTGGTGTCATATAAATGTGATAAGTTTCCTAATGCACCACTATGTATCTAGTTAACTTATTTCTGAGTCTGTTATTTATCTGTTTGCCACCTATTTATTGATAATTGAATTTGAATACATGACCTTCAGTAGTGTGTCAGCACTTATCCCATTGTTGTATCAATATAAGATATTAGCAACGTGTGAAAGGTTGAGGAGATGGAGAAAGATCGACTAAAGGACCGCAGGTTGGAGTGGCATAGAGTGACAGACACACCTACACGGAGAGGGTATATAAATATCCCCGACGCTGAAGTATGCGGATAAATAGAACAAAATGAAAAAGAAGTAAAAAATAAATGTAACATCAACAGTCCCTAGAGTCAGCGCGTTGATATTCTTTCCTGGTTGATTATTGCAAGCTTTTGTCTGTGTATGAAGCGAAATATCATACATGTATTACATACTCACATGATGAAGAGGCAAAAGTGGGACAGACATGTGACAGGGTAGGACTTGGTAAAGGCATGTGATTCAAGATATAGATCATAAATATAATATGCACAGTGAGATACTGTGAATTTTGTGTCGATTCATCATGATACAAAGGGGAGCTTTACGTAGCATATGAATCCTATCACAAGGCTTGAAATGTGAGATAGGCATTAGTTACCAAAATAAATTAGCAACCTTTGTGCTATTTCCCATCCTAATGACAAAGCAGTAATTGTTCCCATTACCACGGCCACCAATCTCCGTCATGCACAGTATGAAGCTTTGTCGAATCAAGTGCGAGAGACCTTGTATGTTATGCATGAGTGGGACCTGGAATGAGGACGACGCTGTTTGTTGTCCAATTAGGTCTTTACATTGATAAATATTTTTGTCTGAGATAACAATAGATTAATAGGTCGAATCACATTCGTATAATTGTTAAAACTTTATTATAAAAAGGAGTAATATCCTCCTAATTAGACAGGCTTTTGTTTTGTATGTATCCCACTGACGCCTAACCAGCAATGTCCTTCTTACGGTTTTATTTAAGATGCTACCGACGACTGCATGTCAGAGAGAGGATGGTGCCCGTGATTATTCTCTTGCATGTTAATCTCGAACTTGATCACCTGAAACTGGAATGATTCTGAGAGACTGAATCGAAAGACGTATACATGTACGCCGGTTGGGGGCGCAGGTGGGTGATTTATCGCTACAACAACATTTTATGAAAACCATAAATATTATTTTGTTCTGGAGTTCCGTTGCTGGCGGTTGAGCATTAAATATGTACTTGCTTTCGATAATTTCGAAGAAATAGAGGAAAAGGTCGAGTTAAATGGATGCTCTTTGTTGAGTGGATACAGTATAGTTTTTAGCATTCATGTTTTCGCAGATGATTTTTGTGCAGTTTTCGCGGTAATCAATGCAAAATGATAAAAAGTCTCTTTTTTAATTCCAATGAATTCAAGTTAAACTTTCTGAATAAATGCTAACGTCAAAAACATGGGCGCGAAATTAAGCACCGCTATTGAACTCCTATTCGACACTGCTAAAATGATCCGTTATAATAGCACTGTTGTGATTAATAAATAACATTTTGTAGCGGAATTTTTTTTTTTTCTTTATCACTTGCTGCATGGCCGTTAATTCATCCATGTATCTTTGTACACACAAAGTATATTCTTTTTGTATCAAGCGACACACAATCGGTACATGTACAGCTGATTTGTCTTTTTCCGTTATTTTTTTTTTTTTATTACCAGTTTTAAGAAAATCAAAACTACCCTTTTTATACGACAAACGACAAAAAGGCGCACAAATGAATGGAATAAGACAAAACAGACGCACAGACGAATTTAAATAGACAATACAGGCGCAAAGATGAATGGAAATAACAACACTGGCGCACAAATGAAAGCAAATAAGACAACACAGGCGCACAGATGAATTTAAATGAGACAAAATCGCATAGTGTGAGTACGGTTATTTCGTATGTTGTACGAGAATGGTTTTTCTCTTGATTTGTTCTAATACAATGTAGTCACAAGGAAGCAAAAATCTTTACAGAATGACACCAAAAGCTCGTTGAGTTTCGTAACATACAAGAGACCATTTTGTAATGTAACGATCTGATTCCTTGATTTTGTCCATAAAAGAGAAAGATATGATACATATATTTCTTTCTAGATGGAATTATGCAATGTGAGCAGTCACCTGTCAAATAATGACGACTTTCATGATTGAACTAGATGACGTCAGCACTTTACCGGGTGGCAAAAGATAAGGGAGCATTGAAGGTCAGTGATTTATAAAACTGGAAAACATTATTAGTTTTGCTAAACTTTAGCAAATATTTCCGCTGTCCACACTAAATCTATATGTCTGACACCCAAACTTTGTTTCGAATGACCGTTGACGTGACTGCTTACGTATACAAGAAAGACTTAATTGCACAATTGATATCTAGGAAACAGTAATAACTACTAGTTTGTAAATTCAAGTTTGCTATTTAATTTGATTTCGATGTTTCTTGTGCAGTAAATCATAAACTCGATTTGCAGGTATTCTAAAAATGTTCTCATTAACTCTAAAAACATAGTTTCCTGCAATATGACTGGCAATAGCGTATGGTGATGAACTGCGGTTCAAAACTCTTATTTTGTTATATATCAGACTATAGTAAACTAGGTAAAATCGACATGATGTAAAGGTTGGGAGATGGTTTACCTAGGTGGCTCAGTGGTTAGCGTGCCGGACTCACGACATAAAGGGTACGGGTTCGAATCCTACCACAGGACCAGCCTAGGTCAGCTACCGTGGTGTGTCCTTGGGAAAGGTACTTTACTCCAATTGCTCCAATTACAATAGGACATAAGCATGTTTAATGACATTGTAAACTGTTAAGCTACATCACACGTTTAAGAAATATCAGACCCACTTGGACCTCTTGTATATCTCCCAATTTTTATATCATGTCTATTTTGCCTATTTTACTCTAGTGTGAAAAAATTATTTCCAAAGATAAAATACATACTTGTTATATATGCATATATCTCACTCGTAATTGAACTAATTCAAGATCATGATAATATAAACCTATTTACCAAGTTTTATCGAAATCAGATGAAAAATAGTCTATAGACATGTAACAAGTTCAGCCATCAGATGCAGATCACATCATCAATATGTGCAGATCTCACTTATTATAGAACTTGTCTAAGACAATGACAATAAAAACTTATTTAAGCCTGAGCAAAATCCGATCAAAATCTAATTAGATACAAGATTACCTCATAAATATGTGAAGATCTTGTTCATAATCAAATTCATCAAATATCTTAATGATTTTGAATAAAACCTGATCAGAAACAGAGTTGCTAGAGTGTTGACAAGCTCAGCCAATCAGGTGTAAGATCACCTCATTAATACGTGTGGATCTCGCTCATAATCATACTCATCCAAGATCTTGATGATATAAGCATATTTACCACGACTGATTGAATTCCTATCAAAGAAAATACAGCTTCAAGAGTGATAAAAGACTCAGTCAATGAGATGCATGCTCACTTATAAATATACACAGGTCTTGCACATACAAAATTTCATCCAACGTCTTGCTGAGATTAGCCTATTTAAAAAGTTTGATAAAAATTGGGACATAAATACTGTCTCTCGATTGGTAAGAAGCTTAACAAATTAATGCAAGATCACCTTCTTGAATATACGTAGATCTTATTCATAATTATATTAATTTGATGTCTTGATAATATAAGCCTATTTACCAGTTTCATCATAACCGGATCAGAAAAAAAGTTGTAATTGTTGTAAAACTCAGTCAATCAGATGTAAGATCACCTCATTATTATCCAAGGATCTGGCTCATAATTGTACTCATCCAAAATCTTGATAATATAATCCTATTTACCAAATTTGATCAAAATTTAATCAGAAATAGTCTCTGTAGCACTAACGTTCTTTGCCAGTCAGATACAAGATAACCTCATTAGTATATGCAGATATTGCTCATTATCAAACTGGTGCAAGATCTTGCTGATATAACCCTTTATTCCAAGTTAAATTAAAATCTGATCAGAAAATTATGATGGATTCTAGAGGGGTAAAAAGCTCAGCCAATCAGATACAAGATAACCTTATTAATATGCATTGATCTCGCTCATGATTGAATATGTACCAGAGCATGATGATATAAGCATATATACCAAGTTTGATCAAAATCATTTAAGAAATATGGCTTCCAAAGTGGTAACAAGTACAACCAATCAGATGCAAGGTCACCTCGTTTACTATAGGTGGAACCAATTAGATGCAAGATTATCTCATTATTATGAGTGGATCTTGCTTATTATCAGAATTGTCAAAGATCTTGATGATGTAAGCATATATTCCAAGTTTGATCAAAATCAGATCAGAAATATTGCCTCCACAGTGGTAACTTACTCAGCTTATCAGGTGCAAGATCACGTCAAATAGGGTATTACATTAATTCATAATTGTTTTGTTCTGAATTTGAATATTTTACTTTAAAATAAAAAATTGTATAGATAGTACACTTTATTTATATAATAGATATAGCATGAGACTTTCTAACCTTAGTTTGGTATAGCATAAGCTTACATGTGACAGAACTAGGATTTCAAACCAGTAGATTTAAAAAATTTTATCAGTAGATTGGCCCCTAAACCAGTAGATTTTTTTATCGGCATAAATTTTACGTTTCATGGGGATGGAAAACAAAACAAGTGCTTTCTTGTGCCATAATATGTATTCTCTTCATACTATAATAAAATAGCAGGTTTGAATATGAATCAGATTCGGATTCTGATGGATAATGTTACAATAATCAGTGTTCAAAGAAAAAAAAATTCAGACACAGGCCCAGGGCTGGTGCCTTGAAAAAATTCACAAGCCCTGACTCAGAATCCACAAGCCCTGACTCCAAAACCATGTGCCCAAAAGGGCCCTATTTTTTATTATTATTTTCACATGACGTTGCACGTTGCAATTGCTGTTCATTAAATACCCCTAGCATCTGCAGCCTTTAAATCAACTGCATCGACCAAATCGGTCTTCACTGTACCGTCATATTTAATTCATATTTACATGGCATTTAGCATGCCAGCGATTTGAATAACATTTAAAAAGATCATGTAATGTAGACATTATAATTAATTATTATTTTAATTATTACTTATTCTGCATGCATGTGTATGTTTTTTTTTGTTTTTTTTTTTTTTTTTGTCTTCTATAATAATAATAATGTCTAAATTATTTACTATTTTAAATGTACTTATTTATGATTTTTACAAAAATATTATAATGCCATTTTTATTCAGACTGCATTCTTTTGGATATGTGTGGCATATAATTAACAAAGAAATGATAAAGTCTATATTCTACTTACATTACATTTTTATCATTTAGAATTTTTTTTCACTGTAGTTTCGTAGCCTTTATTTTAATTTTACTGATTACAGTGGATGGTATTGTGCATGTTTTATACAGTATAAATGTACTGACTTTTTAGTTTTACCGGCACGAGGAGCGTCGCAAACATGCACCTTACGACGTGTATTAGGCTGTGCTTGTACTATAAATAGCATTTCTTTAATATTGCTCTCGCCGTTAACAACTTTACTTATCCAAATTAAAAAAGTTTGCGCATATGGAACAAGGCTTGATTTGAAATTTTGTAAGGTTTAAAGGGATTAAATAATCCTCAACTAGATTGTAATTGTTTCAGGTAAATATTTTCGAAGACCAAAGGTAGTGTACGATTCGGAATGGAATGAGAAGCGTGAGCAAGGGGCAGCTAAATTTATTCCTTGAAGCCAACTGAGCACTAATTATAGGTACATGTAACCCCAGGCAATCTTTTCCCGATTCATAGATCACATGCCTCACATTGTACAAAGTTTACAGCTTTCTGTAGAATTACGATCAGTAGACGAAATTCAAATGACTAAGGGGCCCACATGGGGATAAATATGTATAATGTATAAATATTTACTGGTTTTTGGATTTTTTTAACACTGATAATAATTACTTATTATGATTCAATATACGGTCGAATAATGAAAAAGGAAGAGTTGTTTATCTGATAGTTCACTGCAAAGATTTTTATTGTATACAAAATCCAATAGCATTTTTAGTTTCCTTCACAAGATCATTGTCTAGTGACCACTGATGAAATTCATTATGATTATTAAGCTTCGCACTTAACAGGCTCTCAATAGTTCTCTGGTCCAGATTTCCCCTTGAATTACTTTGTATTTTTGCGAAGAATGGAGAATGTCCTCTCTGTATCTGGATTAAAATGTTGTAATGACACGACAAACACGCTTAGCCTGCAATGAAGTTATAACTTCAGTTTTCCTGTTGCTGGGTTTGTAAGGTTGCTGACTACTCTCCAATACTCCTCCAAACTATGTTCACCCCGAGGAGGAAGTTCCTGACTTGGACTTAAGATGTATACCTGAGCCTCATCCTCAAGCGCTTTTTTCTCTTCATGGCTCAGATCCAAAAAATGTTGGCAAGTTTCACCACCGAAAATATATATATAAAAAAAGATTGATTTAGACATTAAATAAAAATGAAAAAAATACATGATGTATTTATGCTTTTATGAATAATTTATCAAAACTTTAAAATTAATTATCTTGTAATATATTTTGAACTGATATATTTTATCTAGGACTTGAACTAAATGTATGTGCGTGAAAACTTCAAATAGTTTATGAAATACAAAAGATGCATACCATTGAAACACACAATGCAAACTTTGAACCTTTGTGCTCGCCTGCACACACTTAAACTCCGATATCCAAGCACTGTTGAACTTGTAATATTTCTTAGCCGGTGGTTTCTTATAATTTGGAGAAAGCACACATTTAGAATTGAACAAAAAATTTAAGAGCTGTCCTCTTAAAACATCTGGAACAATACAATAACAATTAAAGAGGACAAAAATCAAAATACTTACTCTAGTGTGTCTGCCGAAATAATTTTGTATGGTCAGTCTCCTCATTTTATCTTCCCTCCGACAAGGGTCGGCCGACTTTCATCAAAGGCTCAGAAGACATCATGGACCACCTTGGATCCCTTTATTACTTATAATTCCTCAAAAAAACCATCCCGCATTTGGCCTTAAACTCTGAAATTCCAACAATAAGGTAATCAACTAGCAGCTTGCTGTGTACACATGTCAGCTGTTCTTTAACAATTCTAAACCTATTACTCTGCAACGCATCATCGCACAGGGTGTTTTACTGGTGGAACATTTCCAGTCCCCAGTAGACTGGTTCTGGCTGGTTTCTCTAATGTGTTCACAGAACGCATACAAAATATAGTGTTTGGGTATTTTTATTTAAAAAAATTGAAAATTCTTTTAATTTTCAAAAGTGGTAGATTTTAACTACTAAACAGTATGTATGGTAGATGGTCTTTAAAACGGTATTTTTGGCCTACCGCCAGTAGAATCACATGTATGCATAAGACGCCCTAGTTTTATATACTTATAGCATGAGACTTTCTAACTTTATTCTGGTATACGATAAGACACGCTAGTTTTATACATACACAGCATGTGACTTTCTAACCTTATTCTGGTATAGGGTATAACGCCCTATTCTTAAACATGTATAAGATGAGACTTTCTAACCTTATTCTGGTATAGAATAAGACACTCTATTTTTATACATACATAGCATGTGACTTTCTAACCTTATTCTGGTAGAGGGTATGATGCCCTTAGTGGCGTACTAAGAGTAAATGGCACCCGGGGGCGATGATCATGGCCCAAAGAGCCAGAATACAAGGCCCAAATTTTTCTCAGCTGTTTTGTCACCCCAAGACCTCTGGTATATATATACAACCGCCTGATCCACCCTCCCCATTAGTATGCTACAGGATGCCCTAGTCTTACACACATATAACATCAGACTTCCTAACCTTGTTCTGGTATATAGTAATTAAGCCACCCTAGTTTTATACACATATAAAATGAGACTTTCTAACCTAAATCACCCTAGTTTTATACATATATAAAATGAGACTTTCTAAACTTATATTCTTATACAGTAAGACACTCTAATCTCGCACACATATAGCATGAGACTTCCTAACCTTGTTCTGGTATATAGTAAAACACTCAAGTTGTATACACATATAAGATGGAGTTTTCTAAACTTGTTCTGGTATACGGTAAGACACCTTGGTCTTACATATGTATAGCATGAGACTTTCTAACTTTATTCTGGTACATGGTACCTAATACCTAATTCTAATCTTGTTTAGGATTGCATGAATACACGCAAAATAGTTATCACCAGTCATAATTTGCATACAGCCAATCAGAATACAGCAACCAGTTCTCGAAAACATGGAACAAACTGATCCTTGGTCATGAAATCATTATATGTGCAGCCTCCATTGAACTATATAGTCCAAGTACCCAAAGTGAAATCCATGGTGGAAAAATACGCACATGATTAAACTGCAAACATGATTTATTTAATTACTTTTACCCTTATTTCCAGATGTCGAAATTTGGGAGAGGTGACGACTTGTCGTAGCAAGTGTATAATATTTCACTATTAAAAGAAAAAAGTTTCATTACTTAGGTTTTGCAATATTGTCTCTAGTTTACTGGAAATAACAAATATGTCTATTTAACAAAATCTTTTTATCAGAGAGAGAAAGAGAGTTGCCATTGTTTATAGACCTCGTCAATGCACGAAGTGATCAAAACAATTAAATCAATTCGGGTTGACAAGTGCTGATAGTTAATCTCTTTTTTAAACCTTAAACAGATGGGGTAGGGGTGGAGAGGGCTGCTTGTGATTAGTATCAACGAAAAATCATTTCTTAAACAAAAAATGAAGCAGTTGTTGTTTATGCCGTTTCAAACAAAATATCCTTGATAAATAACAAATTAGAGGGCCACATACAATTTAGACCTTTGTATTTTTGATTGACAAATCAATGTAAATGTGCATTTGTATGTATGTAACCTAGAGTGTGTGTGTGTTTGTGTGTGTGTGTGAGAGAGAGAGAGAGAGAGAGGGAGAGAGAGGGAGAGAGAGATTGCAAGGCTACACACTAGAAGATAGCATGATTTTGACTTACTTTTTTAAATGTCTGGTATAGAACTTATCAATTTGATTCACCCAGTTTTAATTTTTACATGTCTGCTGTATCAAGATCTATCCATATTAAATTCCTTTGAGAAACATGCTTACCATATCAATAAATCCCAACACTAGCTTCAGTTTCAGCTTTTTTTTTCTCCCCCAAACTTTTCTATGACAGTCAAGGACAGCTTTACTGTTTTCATGGGTGAATAAGCTAAAGTCGTAATGATTGAAATCTACAAGTTATTTATTTAAATTGGAATTACTACTAAAGAGAATGCTAACTTCCTTCAGGCTCTAATTTCATTTAAAATATGAAAATACTACAATAGGCCTAATCCAGACAGCAAGAGCATGTCTGTTTAATCGAGAGGTGAAATCAGCTATTCAGTCCCGCTTGAATAATCGACTCGTCTTGGTCTTATATGAAACAATGTTACAAAGTACATGTCAGAATGTAACTTGGACAAATGATTGGAATGTCAGGACCCGCAACTGACTCTCTCTCTCTTCACCGATTATCTGCATTTTTTATCGATCCAACTTTCAGCTTTATCTTTTCAGAGTGTTATAAAGACGAATTTATTTGTTGTTTATTTTTTTCATTCACAGCATTATTTTATATACATGATATGATCACATTGCCCTCGTTGTTGATGTAAACCAACATTATGTCAATGCAGTTTGCAAATAATTTACAAAGATCAAATTACAATGCAAATGTGGGAAAAGTACTACCAGTGGGCAGGGCTACATTTTTTTTCTTTTTTCAGTAAAACCCCAAAAATTCAAAAGGGCATGGCCAATCAGTTTGCTGAAAATCATAATGAAAAAAGACAAATGTAATTATATATATATGTGAACCTCCCAGCTGGGAGGTTTTCCTCCGAGATGAGGGTGTCTACCCATCCTGCCTGTCACTTGCTGAAATCTCTCACATATGCAAAATTATTATTGACAAATTTTAATTTTTCCATTTTTTTCACACTTTGCTTCCAGTGTAATATATTTATAATAATACTGCCTGTGATCACGTGACTGAACTGGCTGAAGCAGGGCAAGAAAATTTAGTTTCTAATTTCATGCAGCATAAAACAATTAACATCTCTTCGATTCTGTCAACAGGATTGGTTGGCTTCAGCGTTTTAAGTTTGTTGACATGGATTACACTGTTATCAGAAGTAATTCAGAAAGGAGTAAAGACATTAATTGCTTATGATTGGATTACTAAAGAGCTCACTCAGCATAAAACAATTAATATTACTTTGATTCTCTCCTCGGGATAGGGTTCTGCTTCGGCGTTTAAAGTGGTTGAGATGGATTAGATTCTATATTGTGTGTGATCAAAAGTAATTTGACAGGATTAAAGATGTTAAGTGGTTAAGGAAGGAGTACTAAAGAGCTCAAGTGGCATAAAACAGGGTCGGTTTAGTTTCGGTGTTAAAAGTTTGTCAAGATGTCTAAGCATGTGTTATCTCCCAATGCTAAAATGAAAAAATCTAAGCAATTAAAATATCACACAAAATTAAATGATGGATAGAAACGGGAATTTTAGTGGCTGGAATCAAGTTCAAAGGATCAAAGGGCATGAAAATGCCTTCTGCCCTTCCTGTAAAGCTGATTTTAAAATCTGCTATGGTGGCAAGAATGACATTACATGTCATGCAGAAACCCCATCTCATGAAAGCATATTAAATGCGAAAACAAATACGCCATCACTGAAATCCATGTTCACTGAATCTGGATCAAAATGTGGATTAAGAAATACATGCTGACACACTGTTTACCAACTTTATAGCCGAGCGTAATCTCCCATTTATGGTAGCAGATTATTTTTCAGATCTAGTCAAAATAATGTTCCCCAACTCGGAAATCACAGAAAAGTTCTCATACAAACAGACAAAAACTACTTGCATAGTGACTCAAGCTTTGGGTCTTCAATGGGATGCGAAAGTCGAAGACATGTGCCACAATGAAAAATTCACCATTCTTATTGAAAATCCTCCCTCTTTTAAAGTCAAAACTCCTGACCAAATTTTGCAGATCTCCTGATTTGTCCTAAGCTGACTTCTCTGTTTTGTCACATGTATGTTATTATTTACTTTTAATTTGTAATTCTTTATGAAATGAAATGGGATTTTTGTGTGGAAGTACTTTAATGTGATAGCCACTGTAACTTCTGTAATACAAAACAACAAACACTTTGATAAAATTTCTGATGTATAATTTTAATTTTAAATACACATTAAAAGAAAATATCTCTACTTCAATGTTGTACCTTGGGCAAGCACAGATGACATTCTCCCACCCCACTGCCAATGTCCCCATAAATTAAAGAAAACTCCATATCTTCATCATTATAGGGTGACAAAGGTGCATCAAATGACCCCCTGGCAGCTCAACCAAGGCGCAACATTGCTGATTGCAATATGAAGTCTGTTTTACTAAACTTGTGATTTACACTCACACAAATCAGTATACAATGGGTTTGCTTTTTTTAAAAATCTTTTTCTTTTAACTGCTTGACAGTTACAAACCATTTCTGAATAAGGCTGAAGTATATCATATACACAGTGAAAACATTCTTCATAACAGATGGTAATTCTGAGGTACTAGCCTTATATTTGTATTCAGGTTTCAAAAACATATTTCAAAACTTTTTTTTAGTTATATTCGGCAAAATTTGCAACTTGTTTCTTGGCAACACAAAATATTGACACTTAAAAATTTTAATAAGGAAAGGTACCTCAAGGCTTTAATTTGATGTGTGTATCAAGTTTCATAAACATATTACAAACAATTTTTATCTACACTCTGAAAATAAAAAAATTTTAAAAAAAATATTGTTAGTGAAAAATAACTGCTTGCAAAAGGCACCTCTGGACCACTAATTTGATATGTGTACCAAGTTACATAAACATATATAAAACTTATTTTACTGTTGCTTCAGAAACAAACATGTGACCTATATGGCAAACATTTACAACTTGTTTCTCTTCACATTTAAAAAATATTGATACTAAAAATTTCTTTCTTACAAAATTTCTACAGCTTCAATAGCTTCTTTGGGCAGAGGATATAAATAGTAATAGTTATGTAATAAAAGTACAAGTATACTTATTTAGCATACTCTGAAGAGTCCGATATGAATTCAAATACTAGTACATTGCAAAACATTTTTTATCCCTTTATAAGGTCATTGTGCTTCTACAACAGTATGGTCTTAGCCAAATATCCCATTTGTTTTGTTCCTGATATAAAATAATACAAGGGAGATTTGAGTAACTGAAGATGGTATATGCACACATACACATACACGATCTGCAATGAATTAAATAACAAATTTTAAGAACATATTAATCATATATAATGACAAACACCAAATTTTTGTTCATGATAATGATTTGCTGTTTATGAAAACTTATCTTCACACAAGTATAGAAACAGAGTATATTATGAAAATTCAAAGTATTTGTACGAAATTAAAAATTCTTTATGGGCAGCATTTTGCTTTAAATATTATTTCAGTATTCACATATAAAAAATGTCCACAAAACAGTGTCATTTGTTGATTTGTTACAATCTGACCGAAATTGTCACTATACAATCCGTTAAACGTATGATACAATGTTGTCATGAATTTAACATTTAACATATTAATCTTACTTTTGACAAGTTTGTGTATCTGAAAAGTGATTGATTTTTGTTTGGTCTAAACTCATTATATTAGTTACATGGTTCAACAGTGACCCAGAATTGGAATCATACTGAGTCTGTTTGATACTTAAAGAACATGAGTGTGCAAGTCTATTCATCCTATAATTTCACACCATTATTGGTCCATTTTCTATGATATTTAAATCAGATCTATTTGCCCCCAATTATTTTATTTATTATTTCTATTACAGTAATACTAATAAGTGTTTCATGAATAAGATCTCAGATATAATAAAAATCTGACGGACACTGATACAAGGTAATTTTTTACTGACCTTATGATTCACCAATCAAATTACAGCTTTCACATTTATGAAAGTGAAAAACATCATTCAGAACATAACTTTTCCAGTTATAACTCTCCCTATCATAAAATGCAATGCTTTATCTGATAGGTTAATGAAAATAAATGGACAGGGAATTTCAACCTTTCTTGTTGCCTGTCAGATCTACTTATTATAGGTAGATCTCAATATTAATCAGATTGGTGCATGCCAAGAATGGCATATAATTGTTAGATACAAGTGCATAACATTAGAAGGATGTGCATATTTTCAAACAGCACTGATACCATACATACCGTATATATACTGATACCATACACACCGTAGATATTCCCTTATAAGTTAGGTCCAACTGCAAACTGCATAGACCCATATCTGCTGTCGCATAATGCGCTGGCAGATCTGGGTCTATGCAGTTTGTTAGGAGTAATCAGTAGAACAAACAACATACATTCCAAGCTGTCAGTGCATTATGCAATGGCAGATTAGGGTTTATAGTGTAAGCATTTGGACCCAACTTATAAGCATGTATAGATGGTACCAAGAGAAAACATATTAACACAAATTCAATACCTAGAATGAATCTAAATCAAAATGCAACATTACCATTTCAAAACATATCCACTAAAACAAAACATTCAAGGCATTAGAACCTTGTTTGTATTAAAACAACAAATTACAATTTTCAAAACATTCTTTTAAACATGCAAAACATTCCTTTAAAAAATGTTCTACAAAATACAAGGTATCTCATCTTTGATAAAAAAACAAGATGTGGCATTATCTGAATGAATTTCAAAATTTTACATGATTACAATAATTCATATCTATATTCAAAACCACCCATGACTAATTCCAGAAAAAAATATTACATATAAGAATCATATTCTAACAGACAATGAACATGTATAAATAGAAAGAGCTGTATATATGAAGTACCTAATACAACACATCAAAATTTTTGGATTTGCTAAACCTTCATTCCACTACATGCATGCTATTTAAGCAAGGTGGCACATGTATTCAAGTATACAACATCTAAATTGAGATTCTGGACCCAGTTTCACTAATATTATAAAAAATTCTCCTAAAATAGATTTTATATTATCTTGCTTTTGATACTTAAGACAATGTAATTATATTTTTGTCTTAGGTAGCGACAGTGGACATGATGCAAAAAAAATCACATTTTAGATTAAAAATGTAACACACTGAAACCATTTTATTCTTGAAAAATGTGGAGAAACTGCCCAAATTTGAGGAAATCATGAAAATTCCATCAGAGATAAGACAAGACTACTTTAAGGAAAATTCAAGATTTTATGACTGTATTGTAATCCCTTATGCCTGCAGAATGTTTTGTGAAAAAAAATCATCGTCACCAAGCAAACAATAAGAAAGAAATTTTTAAAATTTCAACTTGAGGAAGAAAATTTGAGATGCCTAGTGAAACCAGAATACATTGAAAATTTATTTTAAACATTTAATCATACTGATTAAATGTGATATTTGGTTGAAACATACTTTCTACAGTCTTTTTTCCTGCCATGTGCCATGCATAAGTCCATCAAGAAAAGATTGCAAATGCATGCTATTCATCCATTTTTGATGCCTTGCACATACCATTTTGAACTTTTGTAGCTCACATTTTTTCTTTGAGGTATCATATTTATCAGATACCTATTATTTCATGATCTTTCTGCAACTTCAAGCAAATCAGAGCACTAAGCTGATGTGATTATTGATTGGCCAATATTGAACTGTGATTCAATATTGAACTGTGATACAAGCTCTCAGGTATGTTTTCACAAATGATTTAGACATAACAAGCTTTAATGTGATCTTGATATACTAGTGTTTGAAAAATGTGATTGCCAATAACAAAATGTTATTTGACCAGAATATTCAAATCTGACATTAGTGATCATAATGGCATAATTTGATATTAAAAGTAGAAATAATTCCACCAAAATCAGAATGGTTGGCATCTCTGTATACATGACTAAAGTTAGAAAAACTTATAAAACAAACACAGTCAAACATGCCTTCAAGGTCACCTGTATTAAGCAATTACCTGTCTTAAACAGCCATATGCTTAAGGTCCCTACAACTTATATTGAGAAGAAATGAACCTATATTAAGCAGTCATCTAGTATAAGAAGCCATTTTTTTTCTTTCCCTGAGGTGGCTGCTTAACACAGGTTTGACTGTATGTACAAAGAAAATATGAATGATACTGATTTGTTTTTAATAAAACTGCAAGCAGAACTCTTCTTTTTTTTTCTTAGTAAGGCAGAGCACTAGTACAGGAGGATGTGGAAGGGGCAGGTGGTGGGATGCAGAACTCAAATTTTGGACTTTATAATTATAATAATAATAATAATACTGAACATGGTGATTACTAAGTACTTCATATCATACAACTAGGAAACAGCTTTTGTAATGTCTCTTAATTATTCAGTTTTTAGAATTTAACTGCCTTCCAATTTTGCAGTTGACAATTTTCAAGTGGTACAACATGTATTTTTATTACAATTCTCACATGTCATATTTCTTGATCTGAATGGTTCAAGTGAACACATCATCAAGGTAGTGTTGAAATCTTAGCTGTCTGCATTAAGTTCTGACAAACTTAAAAAGTCTTTAATCCTTTGGGGTAACATTATTTGTCTGAGCTTTGCTACAAATTGTGGTTTCAGTAGCTGTCTTATACAAATTCTGCACTGCTGCTGCAGATAAATTGGTCTAAGTTCTATGTTTAAATTATCCTCCACTATCTGATAGTAATTTGTTATGTTCATTGGTTGATCAATCGCTGTTTTTTCAAATCTAGCCCCAGCCAGGATTAACATTTTTGTGATCTCCAAATTGTTCTTCATTAGTGCCAACAAAAGTGGGGACAGACTTGTACCATCTACCCATCCAGTAATATTGACATCACAATTTTGCTGAATCAGCAATTTTACACAGGCTGCATTATTGTTGTTGACAGCATGTAACAGAGGAGTCTTCCATAAATAATCCTGAGCATCAGGATCCGCCCCTGCACCAAGAAGAATTGTAAGGCTCTCAAGATGCCCTCGTATTGCTGCAGCATGTAATGCTGTCTGGCGAAGTTTAATAGAGCATCTATTGACATTGCTTCCATTCTGAAGCAAATATCTCAAAACTTCAGTGTTAGGTGAAAACATGGCTGACAGAATTAGTGGTGTGAAACCTCCCCATACATTAGCATTGAGATTAGCACCTCGTGTCAATAATAAAGTTACAATATCTAAGTTTCCCAAGCGAGATGCCCAGCATAAGCAGGAATCCAAAACTTCTTGGTGTATGTCCCCTTCTAAATATCTTAACAGACTGGAAATATCATTAGCTTGGACAGCTGTTACACATTGTATGGCAACATCCATGATTTCTAATTATATGTTATGGATATTTCACAGCTCAGTTGATATTAACATGAAAACCTTACCCCTGGAACATCTACAACATAGATGATATAAAATTAAGTAAACTGATAATGGTTTTGAGCAACTACTTTTCTCATCATGAAATGTATTATGACATAAATTTTTACATGTGGGTAGAGAATTTTAACTCTTTATCTGGGTTAAAGATGATCTGAAATTTTAATCCCAAGGATCGGGTCACAAAATTTTGAGAACCATAAAAAACACTGTGTCCATGACTACTATAAGTTTCAAGTCCAAAAAGGTGTAAATTAAAGTCGCAGTGATCTCAATACATATATATTTGACAGACAATAGAAGATCAAAGGAATTAGTGTTGATTATATTGTGAAACTTGCCTGATTAGGCATGTATTCTAGTATGAAATATGCAAATACATAGATCTATATTAAAAAAAAAAGATAATTATTTCTTTCAAAAGTAGAATGTCAGTTTACTTTCCAATCTAGACTTTTTCTGTTTGCCAAATAGCACTATCAGTTGTCTCCCTGCATAATGTATTAAGAGGTTATCTCTTCTTTTTCCTGTTAAAAGTCGTATTCTCGTTCAACACAATATGTCTTGGTCCTAACAAGTTGTCACCCTTGTGTGTGTGTCCCAAAAACTTTCCCTCCCTGTTGGTTTACAAATTGTTCCTTTTGTATTAGGTCAAAAGTTGTTTCCCCTTTGTGCTAGAGTCAAAATTTGCATCCCATTTATATTGTAGATGCTATGGCTAAAAGATGAAAGATGAAAGCTGTATTGAAAGCTCTTTGATGGCTGTCAAAGGTTGTCTCCTCGTGTGCTATATCAGCTATATGCTGTAAAAAAAACTCTTTTGTATGTTGTGATCGAATCACCAATCAATCCAGCCAGTTGTTCTATTGATGTTTTAGATCCTACAGCTGGTATTTGCTCTAACTGGAATGCTGGCGAAGGATGGAAATCTTTGATTACATCTAGACTAATGCATCTCTCTTCAGTACCATCTGTCCTTTCTGAATAAAAAACAAGGACAACACTGGGAATGGCTAAAAACAAAAATCACTTTCACATTGTAGTAAACTCTGGAAAAAAGACACTGGAGATTGAAAATTAAATCCTCAATTACAGTCAGAATAATTTGACCTTAGAGCTTGATAAGCACCTATATAAGCTCTTCCAAGCTAAAATTAGACCTAAGGCCATGATACACACCTATATAAGCACTTCTAAGCTAAAATTAGACCTTAGACCATGATACACACCTATATGAGCACTTCCAATCTAAAATTAGACCTTAGAGCATGATCAGTACCTATATGAGCACTTCCAAACTAAAATCAGACCTAAGGCCATGATAAGCACCTATATGAGCTCTTCCAAGTGTTATGTATAATGTTTACATATTTAACTTTTGTCCAACATATTTAACTTTGTCCTTGATTATAGGATGTAAACAACTGTTTACTTAGTTTATAGGATGTAAACAAGCTGTTTACTTAGAATTCAAGGTCAGGGTTGCTTTTGTTTACAATTATACTGGTTTTTCCACTAGAATTACTGATATTTGTTAGGTAAATCATATGATTTTCTATAAAATTCTGTCAGGTGACCTGTGTTTATATATAGGAAGTTTGGTAAGCAGTATTTCATTCCTATGCTGACTATCAGTCCTTAAGGAATTTGGTTAATCAGATGTTAATAGTTGTGTTGTGAAAATCAGAGCAAATTCTGAGAGAGGAATTATTTATTTTAAAATATTCATTGGATTACTAAAGTGCTCATTCTCATTTCGGATTAATACTTGACTTTGGGATTTTGGGATTATTTCAAGACTAATGGAATTGTGGTACACCAGGAAATTCATGACTTCTGGTACATCAGGACATTAAAGACTTCTGGTACATCAGGACATTCAAGGCTATTGTGGTACATCAGGACATTCAAGGCTACTGGAATTCATTCGGAATAGTCTATATTTTGGACTTGTGATTAGGACACTTAGGATTATTGGATTATTTGGACTTTAATTCACATGACTGTAAGTGTCTTTTGAATTTTCACTTTAATTGTCTAGAAATAAATTGCTTGTTGATTTTACATACATTCTTGGTTTCACTTTCTTTCTGTTACATATTTTTAAGACCTAGAGTCGTAACACAAGCTAAAATTAGACCTCAGAGCATGATAATCACTTATATAAGCACTTCCAAGCTCAAATTAGACCTTAGAGCATGATAAGCACTTATATAAACACTTCCATTCTAAAATTAGACCTCATGGCATGATAAGCACTTATATAAGTACTTCCAAGCTAAAATTAGACACTAGAGCATGATGAACACCTATATAAGCACTTCCAAACTAAAATTAGACCTCATGGCATGATAAGCACTTATATAAGCACTTGCATGCTAAAATTAGACCTCATGGCATGATAAGCACTTACATAAGTACTTCCATGTCAAAATTAGACCTCATGGCATGATAAGCACTTACATAAGTACTTCCACGCTAAAATTAGACACTAGAGCATGATGAACACATATATAAGCACTTCCAAACTAAAATTAGACCTCATGGCATGATAAGCACTTCCATGCTAAAATTAGACCTCATGGCATGATAAGCACTTACATAAGTACTTCCACGCTAAAATTAGACACTAGAGCATGATGAACACCTATATAAGCACTTCCAAACTAAAATTAGACCTTAGAGCATGATAAACACCTATATAAGCACTTCCAAGCTAAAATTAGACACTAGAGCATGATGAACACCTATATAAGCACTTCCAAACTAAAATTAGACCTTAGAGCATGATAAACACCTATATAAGCACTTCCAAGCTAAAATTAGACCTTAGAGCATGATAAACACCTATATAAGTCCTTCCAAGCTAAAATTAGACCTTAGAGCATGATGAACACCTATATAAGCACTTCCAAACTAAAATTAGACCTTAGAGCATGATAAACACCTATATAAGTCGTTCGAAGCTAAAATTAGACCTTAGAGCATGATGAACACCTATATAAGCACTTCCAAACTAAAATTAGACCTTAGAGCATGATAAACACCTATATAAGTCCTTCGAAGCTAAAATTAGACCTTAGAGCATGATGAACACCTATATAAGCACTTCCAAACTAAAATTAGACCTTAGAGCATGATAAACACCTATATAAGTACTTCCAAGCTAAAATTAGACACTGGAGCATGATGAACACCTATATAAGCACTTCCAAACTAAAATTAGACCTTAGAGCATGATAAACACCTATATAAGCACTTCCAAGCTAAAATTAGACCTTAGAGCATGATAAACACCTATATAAGTCCTTCCAAACTAAAATTAGACCTTAGAGCATGATAAACACCTATATAAGTACTTCCAAGCTAAAATTAGACACTAGAGCATGATGAACACCTAAAAAAGTACTTCCAAACTAAAATTAGACTTTAAACTATGAGAAGCACCTATATAAGTACTTTCCAAGCTAAAATTAGACCTCATGGCATGATAAGCACTTATATAAGTACTTCCAAGCTAAAATTAGACACTAGAGCATGATGAACACCTATATAAGCTCTTGAAAACTAAAATTAGACCTTAGAGCATGATAAACACCTATATAAGCACTTCCAAGCTAAAATTAGACACTAGAGCATGATAAACACCTATATAAGTCCTTCCAAGCTAAAATAGACCTTAGAGCATGATAAGCACTTATACAAGTACTTCCAAGCTAAAATAAGACTTTAAACTATGCGAAGCACCTATATAAGCTCTTCCAAATTAAAATTAGACCGTAGACCATAATAAGCGCTTCTAGGATTCTCAATACGATTTTGAAAGTTGCAGCTCAGGACTCCTTCCTTGAAAAAAGTTGCAGTCCCAGCCCTAAAAATAGGAGTCCCAATAATGATACTTTTTTTGCTTGCAGAACATTATGTGTGCATTGTTGTATCACCAATATATATGTCAATCAGATTGCTCGTGCTCATTAATTTTGAAATATGTAGTGTTTTAGTAAACTAATGAAAAAAGTAAGGCAGTCGATAACCATGATAATTGTGATTGTTTGTGACGTTACAACTAAAACAATTCTTCATGGCTTTACAGTCCCATTCTTTAATTTTGTGCAGCTAGAAGGAATCGAGGAAGAGATTACACTTTCTTTTCTATATTAATTTATTTAACTAGCTCAATTCAATTTCAGATCAATAAACTTGCCAAGACACTGGAAGAAGAAACAAATTCCCTTCACTTTTTTCATTTCATCTTTCCACTGACCTCTTTCTTAAACAAATTTTAACAATTTCTCAACAGCCTCCCCATACAGAACAGCAACACAATCAAGGAAGTGAATGATTGGATCCTTAGTGTCTGCTGACAAACACCTGATTATATACATTTAACTTCCAATGCACTGATGTGCCTGAACAGCAAATAAATGATCCTTAGAGACCTCATGCCTAGTAAATGTGAACTTTGCAAGTTTGGTGTTCCTTGGGTTGACATTGCATTTTTCCTTCCACAGTTGCAACACCATGTCCATAAAGCTAATAATGTTCCATTGTTTTCTCGTTTTTCGGCCCGTAGGAATGTCCTATTCCATGATTCATTCCACAAATCTCTCAATTTCTTTGGCATTCTGTTTTCTTCATTAACACTAAATCATCAATCAGAGTTCATTGCAGATATGAAATAAGTGGGGCCCAATGGCCCCTACTAGGTCAAAAAGTGGGGTCATTTAGAAAAAAAACACTGTGGTCACAAATGCCCTTACCCGTTTCTTATTGACTGAAGAAATCAAAACTCATATCATTATCACAGGCACTCACATCATGGACTTATTAATTTCTGCAATAAATATTAAATTTACCAGCAATATATGCTTTGAATTAGTTGTTGTCGAGTCTACAGCATGGTTTTCTGCAATTTCCTTGTTCTGTTAAAAATAACCATGTCCACTATTCAGGATGCTATTATTTTTTAAAATTAGTTGACAATGAAACTGTATCAAACCATGCTATAGTCTGACTCAACAATGACTGATTCAAAGTATATAATGTTTGAAAAGTTAATATTTATTGTACAAATTAATAAATCCATGACCCGAGCCTCTATGATCATTATCAGCCTCAACTATTGCGAGCCTTCTAGAACTGGATTTAAATTCATTAAGATCAAGTGACCATTCTCCTCTAGAATTTATTTTGGACATTTGAGTCTACATTTTTTCCTCGTTTTGTTTTAGGAGACCATATTGGATGTTACATCGACATCATTTTCACTGAGGACCAACTAGACACCATAAGAAGTCTGGAGTAGATGGAGTAGCTATAACAAGATTTTTAAGATGGCTGCCATTGTGGCCATATTTGAGATTAGATCAGCACAATTTAATTTCTGAGCAACTAGATATTATTATCAGTCTTCATGTAAAAACCCCATGTTGAAATGACTTTACATTCAGGCAGAGTAATGATATCTAGATTTTCAAGATGGCTGCCATGGTGGCCATACTGGATGTCAGATCAGCACCATTTTCATTTAGATCCAACTAGACATTATAAGAAGTCTTCTGGTGAAAACCCCCATGTTGATATAACTTTTCATCAAGGACAAGTAGCAATAACAAGATTTTCAAGAAGGTTGCTTTGGCGGCCATACTGGATGTCAAATCAGCACAATTTTCATTCAAGACCAAATAGACATCATATGAAGTCCTGCAGTGAAAACCCCAAGATGGGCGCCATGACGAATATACTGGATGTCAGATCAGCATGATTTTCATTTAGGACCAACTAGACATCATAAGAAGTCTATGAGTGAAAACCCCATATTGATATGACCATCCATTCAGGAGGATTAGTGATAAGATTTTCAAGATGGCTGTTGTAGTGGCCATATTGGATTTTCAAGTAGCACCATTTTCACTTAGGACCATAAGCTCTTCTGGTCTATGACTAGCAAAGCTAAAATTTGTATGACTAGTTGCAATAATGAGATTGTGCCAAATGGAAGGATAGATGGACAGACACATGATAATTACTATATACCCCCACCAATACAGAGGCAGGGGTATATTTAAGCGAAATATATCACATTCAGGTTACAAGTAGACATATATAAAAGAGTACACTGTAAATGTAAATTAACAAACCTGGATACAATGATCTATTTCTGAGTCTGCGGTCAGATGTCTATTTTTCTCAAATTCAGCCCTAACTCTCTGCAAAAAGAAACTTTTATCTGTATGTTGAAGTTGTCTCCTTTTCCTCAACAACTGCCGATAAAGGGTCAAGGCTTGTTGCCGTCCAGTCATAGCAATGACAGTTTTCTGAAATTCAAATCAATAAAGTTTTCCAGTAAACTTAAACAGAACATTTTTCTAGCTGACTTTTACATTTTTTGAAACTGTCAAATATCATAACCAGTCTTACCTTCAGTGAATTTTGTCTCAATGTTAAAATTTTTTACTTTCCTTTTATTTCAATGCCATTTTATTATACCCTCATCAGATTTAAAATATAGCTCAGGTGCAGGCTTAAGATGCAGGTCACAGCCAGCTTCTTGTATTCTAGAAAAAGTGGATACAGATATCCACATGAGTGCCAAAGTGATTGCTATGTCACACTTTTGCCAAGGTGGGTTTGACAATTTAATGAATTTTCACCAAATAAAATATTTTTGTAAAACCATCTTAATTTCTTTATGGTGCTAGGGATTTGGGGGGGGGGTAAGTGGGAATGATGCCTAGGCCCATCATTTTCTTAATAAATTAGAAAATGTTCAGGAGTAAATTGTTACAATTTGGAATTCTGTATGAATTTTAAATCTTTTTTATTAGGACAGGGGCCCATTTCTGGACCCTGAGGACCCCTAAATAAATTCCTGGTTAAGATAATAACTAGAATTCTGTATTGGTAAGTTATGTAACCCTGCACTTCCCTGATTTGACCTCCACACTGAAGTTTGAACCTCTTCAGTTGATCCCTGAAGACAAGGTCTGCCACAGGGGCAAATGTTAGCTGGACATGTGCATTTGTCTTTTCCTGCCCAGTAAGTATGTACAATGCTATTGGGTGGGAATGTTGATAGTTTTCAAGCTGTGACCCAGGAGTTTGGGTAAGGATGGACCTCAAGGGTTAATATCAGTTACATTTATACATTTTTCTTTTCATGCATGCCAAGTATTTATATATATGGTTATAAGTTGGGGATCTAAATAGTTTCCAAGTTATAACCCAGAGGCCAAGTCCCCGAAGAGTAGGAATGAACCTCATGTCAATGTCAGTTTCATGCATGAATCTGCCTTTTTATGCCCAGTAAGTGTATATAGTTTAAATAGTTTCCATATTATGACCCATGGGCTACGTCACTGGGGCTAGGGATGAATCATTTGATCAACATCAGTTGCATGTATAAATTTGTCTTTTCGTGCCCGGTTAAGTGTATATATTGATTTAGGCTGGAAACTACAATAGTTTCCACATTATGACCCAAGGGCTAAGTCACTGGGAATAGGGATTAATCCCTGGGTCAACATTAGTTGCATGTATAAATTTGTCTTTTCATGCCAGTTAAGTGTATCTATAGTTATAAGTTGGGGATCTCAATAGTTTCAAAGTTGTGATGCAGGGGCTAAGTCCCTGTGGGTTGGACCCCAGGGTTATAGTTTGTTGCAATAATAAATTTGCCTTTTCATGCCCAGTAAGTGTATATTTGGTTATATGGTGGAGATCTCAATAGTCTCTATTTTATGACCCAGGGTTAGTTCCTGGGAGTAGGGAATGGCCCTGGAGTATTACCCAGGGGTCCCAGTCTGACCTGCAGCGACACTTGCATCATAGGTCACACATGCCAATTCTCAGACATGTGAGACATAAAACTCAGGAGTTATTTTAAATATATGTACAATCACCCTTACCCCTCCACCCCACACAGAGAGGTGTGATGAGAACTCCAAAAGTTCTGGCCCAATCTACATCTATTGGACTATCATAGGCCCAATTTATGTATTTAGCTTTAACAGTGTAGGAAGAACTTAAGGACATTATATTCTTAGATCAAAGAAAGAGATGCAACACAGCTAATGTCGTCGACCATGATAGCTACTAGATCCATAACCTACTTATCTGTTTTGACCTCAGTTGTATCTAGATCTATATCTACATCTAATTTTGTAATAAACTGCAGTCACACTTGACTATTATGTTTTGTTGGTGTTGCATTGATAGAGATTAAAAGTAAATAAGTGAAGCTGGGAGCAGAAAATAACTTAAAACATGGTGCAATAATAGGGAAAGAAAAGATACGAGAAAGGAAGATTCAAATTGCATTTACAGTTCTTCAGTCTAGACAATTTGGCTACCAAAACTCTAAGTTGTTCTTAAATGTCCAATGTGGAGAGATCCAACTTCAAAGATACCAAGTTGGCAGCCACAGCTACAACAGCTGGTAAAGAGTTCCAAAGAAGAATTGACCTTGGGTGAAAAAGGCGAATTTAAAAAACAACTGACGAGGTTGTATACTGTCCAGATTCTAGAATGATTTGATCTTGTTCTGGAAGCTGTATGAGTGAGGTATTCTTGGGCTGAGATGTCTACAGTCAATTGTACCAATTCAAAAACATCATCTTTGTCATCGAAAATTGGAAATACATAGAAAGTTAACGTTCGAAAACACGTGTCATTTTCGAAATTAGGCAACTTGTTTGAGCGGTGAAATAATATACATTATGTGTAGTTTTTGAACAATAAATGGGTTTGAAATTAACAATACGCATGAATATTAATAGAAAATGACAATACCACCATTTGATTTATAAAAAAGCGATAGAAAATATAAAAGTTTTCTTCAAAGTTTTCTACCTGCTAACTATTTTATTTACAACGGAAGTTAACCAGTTTTATACTAATCAGCTAATCAGGAATAATTCCGGAATTGATATTCAAACCACAATTGATGACCAGGGCAGTAAACGCAATTGGCACGCAGTAACAGAGGTTGATTCTAACTACGATGTCGTAGCCACCCGTCCTCGAAGTAGCATTAGTACTAGGGTTGATTCCAGCCGAAAATTACTATTGATTCTTCTTTTTCTGTTCTTTTCTTTCTTTCTAATCACTTACGTTATTCAGAGTGGTTCAGGAAAGACCAATATATTCCTGCGATGTGTCAAACGTATAATATACGGGTTTAAAATTATTGTTTATGATTTATTCATACACCTCAGCTGTACTTGTCATTAGACGAAGGATTTATTTAATTTGTACAAATTCCAACACAAACTCAAACTGATTTTGTACAAAACACCTTTGTCAATACAGTGTACGAATGCGAAATGTGTGTGTGTGTGTGTGTGTGTGTATATATATATATATATATATATATATATATATATATATATATATATATATATATATATATATATATATACATGGTGCATTTTTATCATAGAAACAGGATTTATAATAGGAGCCTCACTATAGCTTCCGTCTACCCTCCCGGCAGATTGTACCCCCCTCCCTACCGATTTTAAAAACGAAAAGCATCAAGGATATAAAAACACAAAATTTACTAATTTCATTCATTGATTTAAAATGTCTAACTCGATTGTCACCAAGCGGTCCATAACATTGTCATCTTTTTTTATTTCAAACCAAACGGAAGTTTTCAGGAGGAGCCTGCTCACTCTCATTTTCCGGTTGCTGGAAAAGTTCAGTTTCAGTGAAGGGGTATATCCCCTTTTTTAAAAATCTTTTTGGTAAATATTAGAATTAGACACTGCATATATTGGATGCAGACGACAAAGTGTTTACATTCTTTATATCTGTAGGCCTTTCTCCACCCCTTCACTGAAAATGAACTCTTCCAGCATTCGGAAAGTGACTGTGAGCAGGCTCTTCGTTAACATTGAAAACTTCCGTTTGGTTTGAAACGGAGAGAAGATGAGGGACCGCTTGGTAACAATCGAGTTAGAATGTAAATGAATGAAATGAGTAAGTTTCGTAGATTTAAAAAAATAATAATATTATTGATGCTTTTCGTTTTTAAAATCGGTAGTGGGGTACAAGCTGCTGGGGTGTATGCTGAAACTAAAATTAGTATTGTATGCATATATTTTCAGATGAATGTATGCATGTATGTTAAAGTTATTTGTAAAACTCATTTACCATGTGGAGGAAAATCCATCAGAAACTAAGTTTCAGCAGCAGAAGCTACATTTAGGATAACTAAAAGCTATAAGCTTTATATACAAGACTATATACGAAAACATTATAAAAGTGACCGTTGTACGTATGCATGAAATAGGGAAATATACCTCCAAGTATACACAGAGTTACTGTGTTATTATTTTCACTGGTGCAGATTGGAAGTAATCAAGTAGAATGTTTTTTTTGTTTTTTTTTAAAGAGAATTATTATTTTTACAAGTCAAATTAAATAAATATTGTTGTTGTTGTTATTATTATTATTATTATTATTATTATTATTATTATTATTATTATTAAGAGCACAGTAATAAATATATTTACACGAAATTAGGCCTATGTGAAGGTGACTATCCTTTTTCCGGATATTTTTTAGACTATGCTTGCAGACGGGTATTGTGTCGACTTCTCGCAAAATGTCGCGGGAAATACTTAGTTGTGTTATGGAGGCAAAGTCGCATTTCAGTGATTTCGACTAGGGGCAAAGTTGTAAATATATATTTAAATGGAGTCGAGTATGAACGAAAAACAAGAGAAAGAGGTTGAAAACTTTGTCGATTCAAGTGGTAAATTATTTTTTTGAATATTGCACTTCTTATTTACGAGAAATGGGAATTACTCGGACTTAACAAGTTGCTGCTTGTTGCTATGCAAGAGAGATGGGGGGGGGGGGGGGGGGCTTATTATGAATTAAAATTTGTTTGAGAATGAACGGTTTCAACTGTGCTGAGTCTCACGGTATATGAACACATTAAGGTTGACTATCATCCAATTTGTGGCCGAGCCTATTCACACGGATGCCGTTAGGTCAACAAGCTATTCTCCGACTTTTTTTTCCTTTTCTGACATGACTGGTGGCGGAGAACAACTGTATGAAGACATGATCCATTATGGAGTGTCAGATTTGTTATGCAGGGGGATTATCGGGGCACTCGCTACAAATTAATAAATTTATTTGGACCTTTGTATCCAGACGGTTAGCATAATTCCTCTTCTATTGATCCATGACATTAAATCCTTTAGAACACTCACTTTTGTTGTATTAATCCCTGTCAGAACATCTGTGTATTTAGCAGCTATTGACCTCGGATTTGAATTGCTGATGCACACGTAGAAAGCAAGAGCAATTCATCATAACCGTATAGCAAAACCTATATCACCAGGAACTGACTAATGCATGTGACGGTTATGATGCGTACCTTTGCCTTGGAGTGATGCTGGATTCCCTGCATGAATTGGTAATTCAAATCCGAGGTCACTAGCTGCTGAATACACAGGTGTTCTGTTCTGACAGAAATTAATACTAAAAAAGTTTGTTCTAAAGGATTTAATGCCATGGATCAATAGAAAAGAGATTATACTTACCATCTTGGAACCTATATCAAACTGTCCACCATTTATTGCATTTATCCTGTACTGCTCTTTCTTTCCTCAAATAATTTCCCTGCATATTTCAGGAGTTAGCTTAAATTACAAGAGGACAGCTTTCCCAACACCAAGAATAGAAAGCCAAGCACCAGTTACTTCCTTGCCCAGAATGGATCTGTATAACTTTGAGGCTGCTGAGTTTGAGGACAGTAAATATGTCTTAACCAGTCCTAGGTCTCTAGAAGCTTGCTCAAGACTAGGTGTTAAAGTAAGACATTCACAAAATAATTTTGCTCCTTTTATGTAAAATGAAATCTTGCAATACTTATATAGGGTTGTTGGTGTAAACATATTTTTATTGCCAACAATAATTGGGATTGGTGGAAAGTTCTAACAACTTATTATTGCCTTTCCCAGTTTCTTTCAGTAGACCATCTCAAAAGATAATATTCTGCATATTAAAAAAGACAGTAATAATACAAAATTTGTGTGCATTTTATATTTTGGAGTTCTTCGATTTATTTGCCAGTTTGGCATATTCACATTTAAGTAGGTACTAAGAAGTTGAATCATTTATTAACTCCCTGGTATGTAATACAGTATGATATAGCTATTTCCTATGTCTTCATATTTTTCTGTCCGTCTGTCTTGTTTGTCCATAAATATTTTCATTTCAGGAGCAGAACACCCAAACCATTAAAGATATCTGTATGAAACTTGGTACACATATTAGACTACTGGTCTAGAAGTGCCTTTTGTTATTCACAGTTCTTCAGTTTCAATATTTTATTTGTTTTGTCCATTTCTCTCCATCCATTCATTATCCAGCCTTGTTTCCAGGGCAAATCTCCAAAATCATTGAAAGGTAAAGTTCAGTATTTATAGAACCTATATTATAGGAACTCCTTGCACTGTAAATATGTTATCTTTTCAGGATGTGATGTGATTCATTGAATGTTAGTGCTGATAGAACATTTTTTTTTATACATTGGACTGTGGGAGTTTTCATATAATTCTGGCATGTCAAACATATGTAACATCATTGGTGCCAAAAGGCAATCTGTTATTGCCATAATGAAGGTCAGCATGATCCAGTGTGTAGCACTGAATTATTCCAGATGACATAACCTTTTTAACCTGCAACATTGTGATCAAAATGATACTTGATCTTTTACTTGAAAAAAGATATTTTATGTTTTTACCTAATAAATATATGGTTCCATGAACTGAGGTAAGTGATTTTTCACCTCATGTCAGGGATATAAAGAATGTTTGAAAAAATTCTTCGACCATTCATCTGATGAACAATATGACTTATTACAAAGACTGCTGTTTTTGTTATGTCACTAATATTTTAAGTCGAACAAACTTTGAAGAGACATTTAATCTGTAAAGTGACCATAACTTACACCAGAATATTAATCTTCATAAAGGACAATGAATGTTATTAATCCTTTAAAAGAAAAGAAAATGAATGAATTTGTCAAGGTGCTTGGGGTCTTCTGTGAGAATTCATCTTAAGTTATGAAAAATGATTCTCATTTAGACAAAGAGAAAAATATTGAGATGAACTTCTGTGTCATTTTTTAATGATAAATAAGACATGGTTGGTCAGGATAAACATTGTTTATTGTGGAGAGAAAGAGAGATGGGATCACAAGTAATCAAAATTTTATGTTTAAAAAAGTTTGAGATTATCTAATTCCCTGGGTATATTTTTTGAGTAAATATTCTTCAGCAATTCTTTTTCCAAGAAAGAAGTATCAATTTAATTATACTGTATAAAAATTGAGATTGTTTGACCATAGGGCATTTTCAATAGTCATCTTGACATCAGCAGGAGACTGGGTGGGTGGGTATATCATCTCTAGATGACTCTTGTGTCAGAAGGAGATATTGCTCTGTTCCAGTGATAAACTATTGTTAATATTTCATTTGCTACTATTTTGTTTCAAAGTATGTACATCTCTATTAGAGAAGGTGTACAACTAAG
Source organism: Margaritifera margaritifera (assembly GCA_029931535.1). Taxonomy (NCBI): domain Eukaryota; kingdom Metazoa; phylum Mollusca; class Bivalvia; order Unionida; family Margaritiferidae; genus Margaritifera; species Margaritifera margaritifera. The sequence goes on from JAQPZY010001574.1 coordinate 946,914, forward strand.
ATTTTTATCTTTGGAATTTATCTTTTTCAGCCTGTAGATCTGCTGTACAAACCTTTAGCTGAGTTTCAAGAGGAGCTTTTACCACAAGATGTTCCCCTCAGAACCATCTATAACATTTATGATGAGCAGGAAAGGAACAGGGAAAGTAAGGATCATTGTAATATTTTTAATTTTATGCTTTAATGCAGTATTCACATTGTAGAAACATTCAAGTCTTTTGATTTCTTTTGCTGACTCATTTGCCTGTAACATGTTAAAGTTTTAGTTTGTAATTTAATTTTCTAAGACTGCTTTTATTAGAAGAATTGAATACACACATTTTGAAACTTCAACATAAGTGTACAGTCCATATACCATATATACTTGCTTATAAGTTGAGATCAACTGTGAGCTGAACAGACCCAGATCTGTGGTTGCATAATGTGCCAGGATATATGGGTCTGTGGAGTTTGTTAGGAGTAATCAGTAGAACAAACAACATAGACCCAGATTTGCTGGTGCATTATGCGATGGCAGATCAGGGTCTGTGTTATTTTCAGTTGGACTTGACTCATAAGTGAGTATATACGATATGCGTTTTAAAGAAAAATGTAATATTTAGCAAATTAATTTAAATTTTGGATGAAAGTTTTCATGTCATTATCTAGAGCTATAAATATCATTTGATCATATTGTTGCCTACATTGTACATGATTGCTTGCTTCCTTCTTCAGCTAATAGGTAAGTTAATTTCCTGGTTTCTTGTACATTTTCCATGCTCTTTATGTAGGTCATGATACATGGTTCATTACTGAGAATGGTCCAGATTATCAGCCAGTACTATCCTTTTTGTTAGAGGCTTTGATAAGTTAGTTATTTTATGTCAATGCAGTGCTCTTTTTGGATCTGTTATGAAAGTTATGTTTTAATTTGTTATGAAATTTGCAACACTTTGTTATGTAATTTTGTACCCCTTTAATAGAGTTTCTGAGGAAAGTGAAAGGCTTATAAGCTATTTTAATGGGGGAAGTCACTTTTTGGCAAACTTAGTCAAAAGATAAATTATCAGAGCTTACAAACTGTTATTATACCCATTAGGTATCATTGTATTGCAGAAAAGCTGGGATTGTGTCGAGAGGAAAGACAAAGAATTATTGAGGAAGAAAATGGGCAACCCCAACAGAGAACCAAGATTGTGTCAAAATCAGCTCCTCCATCCCGTGGGTTGGTTACACTCAGTAAAAAGTCAACACTTAGAGAGAAAAAACACTTATCACATTCAGGTTTGTTTTGACAGATGTTGTCTCTAAGAGATGTTATCATTAATTGTGATATCAGTGTTTTGTCTATACTGATATCCTATTGATACATGTTTCTAAAATCTAACACAATGAGATAGTCCCTTTCTAATATATTTGCCCAATATGAAAACAAAACAAACAAGAAATACAACAGTATTTCAATTAAAATTATAGAGAAAAAAAACAGTTTTGTATCGAAACTTCTTCCCCACTCCAATGATTGCTAGTTTTATTTATTTATTTATTTTATTGTAAACTGATGCTGCCTCAACTTGCTGAGTGAAATAGCTTCCATTTCATAGTCAATCAGTGGATCAATATATTGTGGTATTTATACTGATTCTTACTTTTTTTTATCAATGACAGATCTCGTTATAATGTTAGCTGTGTAACGAGGTCTGGGTGAAAATCTTCATGCACAACTTTTTGGCCTCTGTACCTTAAAAAAACCCCAACAACTACAACAACAAAAAAAAAACTTAAATCACCACAGATTTCTTATTTCTCTTTGAAGGAAAATTGGGGACTTGGTGATCTTCCATATGTACTGTATTTACCATATATCTTGGGATACCATAAATAAATTTTTAAAGTTCTGGGACAGATCGTTTTTTTCGAGTCATAAGTTTCGGGACACCTTTTGAATCATAATATCGATGCTTAGCTGGTAAAAAAATGCACTAAAACTTTTATTTTATTAAATAAATAAATTAAAAACCGCTGTCAGTGTTGTTTGTTTACACTTTTCTTCTTAACTGCAAACTTTTGAAGAACAAAATTGGATAAATCTATGGGCAATATAGGAGACTAGATGTTTGCACTACGTACAAAATACGTGCAAGTCGGAGCAACCCGTACTTGTATTCTATTTTGTTTTGCTGTATAAACACTGTTTGATGCATTAAAAGTTTTGAGTTGATTTATATTTGCCTTTTTCATAAGCCAGATCTAATTCCCAAGTAATATTTCCTCAGTTATCTGCCAGTGCAAATCCCTTAGCTTGTAAAGGCAGCCTCACTTTGTTTTCCCAACCTTTTGATTGAGCCACAAAGTTGATACTTGTTAAGTGCCAAGTAGAGTCCTATATTCAGCTGACAGAATTTATTTGAACTTCCTGTGATCATGCCGCACAATTGACACCTGTTCAGTTGTGGCAAATCCTTTAATACATTTCACAATGTATGCTCAAAGTGTCACTTACATACCCCAACTGTTCCACTGTTTCAATTTATTTTCAAAATTCCTGTGAATACTGCTTAAAAAAAACAAACAAAGCCGTCTTCCCTTGGTCGGCCGACTTTGTATATAAAAAATCTGCACACTTAAAAGAATCCAAAGTCGGCTTCCAGGGTCTGATTGCTTTGTAATAAAATAAACTTTGTATTTGATATCCTACTGGTAAGTTGAAACAATGAGTTTATTGCTCGCTACCAGTTGTGTTTATTCACCACCTGGTCTTCTATTGTTTGCCATCTGTAATCATAACTGATACAAACAGGCATTGATGTCTGCGGGGTAAATAGTATACATGGCATTAATTGTCTTTAAGAACACGTTCTGTATCCCATGCTAGTGAAAATATTGTCATTTGCTCTCACGTTGAATGTATTTCCTAATAATGATATTTATTTGCGAAATATTGTTATATTGTTAACCTGGATATAATACACTTTTGGTTATTTTGCACCATACACCGGGTCATGCGTGAATTGCTGGTGCCTTCAAGCAATCGGTTGTTATTTCTCTGTCTCTCTCTTTCTATTGTTTGTGATTTTGCTGGATCCAATTTTCAGTTTGATAATATATTCAAACTTCTGAGGACAACCAAACATGATTCGTTTATCTATATTCACGTCAATAAACAATGTGTCAATGTTGTTACCTGACATAAGCGATACACACGACCGGTACTCTACATTACCGGACCATGTGTCGTTAGTGGATACGTTAGTGATAGAGGATACGTTTGTGTCTTTTATACATAAATTGCTTATGAATAACAAAAAAGAGGAATAAATGAGAACAGCACAAGGTTAGTTTCTTTCAGTTTATTATCAAATAAACGTTTAATTTACCTACCTTATTGTAACATGAAGTGCTAGGGGAGAGGGGGGGCAAATTCAACACAATTTGTTTCAGTTCTTAAGTTTTGGGACATATGATCTAGTTGAAAAAAAGTTTAACCATAAGTTATGGGACAGGAAAAAAATCATTTATTTTATCTTGTCTCAAGATATACGGTAAATACGGTAGGTATGATTGCTTTAGTACATGTGATGATGTGTTATTCAAAAGTTCAGTAAGTCATTTGTACCATATATATATATACACACACATACGTAAGTGACATGAATAGAAGAATTCACTGCATTAGGTTCTGTATAACTGCATTAGTAATGAGTAACTGAAGAAAAAATGCTTTAATGTTTAGAAAAGATGTTAGTGTATTTTTTTTCTGCTTTCTCCAGGTGGCATTTTAAACACCAAGTTTACAGTGAGCTAGAGATGGTGCTTACCTACTCTTTCAGGGATGTAATCCATGGCAAAGTGTTTGTAAGAACATAAGCAGATTATTCTTTCTTTTCCAGATGAGGAGTTGGACAAAGGAAGTCTACAAAGAAAGAGAACAGCCTGGACAACATCAGTTGGCCACAAGAGAATCACAAATGATGAAATCAACGAAAGGTAGTTTTTACTACTTAATCTAACCATGCAAAATTCAGGGATCTCCCTGGGATGGTCCAGCATCAGTTTGCAAGAAAAGTATAACAAATACATTTAAATTCATGTTTGAATGGGCACCCTATGTTACCAGTTGAAATATAACATGTTTGTGCTCCAAGAGCAATAATAGGAAATACTTGGCCCATCAAACATTCTTGCTGGTCCCTTAAATTTTATAAGGGCTCATTATTTTTCCTAAGTTTGCATTGTTTTATATAGGAAGTTGGTCATTGGCCCAACACAAGAGCCCACTGGTTTTCAGAGCTTGCAAGATCACTCAGAATTTTTAACATTTCAAAAGCTGTAAAGAGAAACAAATAAGAGAACATTTATCGTAATTGTTACACTTTTTATTTGTAGAATTGTTCTGTCCCATATCACCAGGATTACATTTGGATTTATATAAATAGCCTCTTTGTTTCTAAATGGCATATGCAGACAGAATATCAAAATAAAGTGTTTCAAGCAAATAATAAGAAAAAAGAGATTTATTTGGAATCACTCTAGGTTATGTTGGAAATCAGCAAAAATATCATGATCACTCATATGTTTCTTCAAACCATTCAGTGTTTGATTAAAAATTGATTAATTTATCAACAATATTTCTTTCAAAAACCAGAGATTTTTTAAAAGTCCTACATAAAAACCTAAAGTCTTACACAGCAGGAATGGTAGGTAACAGGATTTTGATCACAGTTGATCACAGAAATTGTGATTGATTATTTGGAAATTTTCATGAAAGTGACTAATGTCTGATGAACTCTGTTAATAGGGACAACATTAATTACAGGTGTAGAAAGCATTATAAAGTTTTATAACATACACGTGGTCTTAAATGATGCTGTTAAGAAAAATACTGTTCAGACCAAGTTTGAGGGGGTCATTAGAACAAAATAAAATCTTGCCATCTAATACAACCCATACTTGTTAGAAAATATATAATTAACCTGACTTTTGTGTAAGTAAGTTTAGCATTCTTAAAATAATGTTATCCCATTCTGAGCATCATATTGAAGCAATATTGGAATGAAGGAAAGTAATTATAAAACCAAGTTGTAATTAATTTCCAATTTCTTGTTGTTTCTAATCACAGGGTAAAAGAACTGCACGAGGAAAGCACAAAGCTACGACAAGAATTGTTGTCCAGGAAAGAGGCAAGAACTACACAGAGGTTTGTAAATATGATTCTGTTTGTTTTGCCCACTTAGGCACGAGCTCTGTTATTTGATGAACTCTGTTAATTGGAACAGCACTAACTCCAGGTTAGTTGAGGTTTGTAAATATGATTTTGTTTGTCTTGCCTGCTTAGGCAGATGCCGAGATGTTGGTATCAATTTTCTTGTGACCATGGTATTCCATAGCTATCAAGAGATTTTAGATTTTGTTTCAGAAGTTTTTAAGGTCATGTTATTTACTAAAAATTACTATGTTTTGTAGGCAGGACAAAATGGTCAGCTGAACTCGTATTTACTGGGTGCATTTCTTGTAGCCAAAAGACTGAAATGATTCTGTTGTATCTGTATTTGCCGTAAAATTTAAAGCGTATAATTTATGAAATACTTTAGAAATACTTTGACCCTTAAATTAAGCCAATTAGCACCATACAACTCTGGAAGTATGTTGCTGAAGTAGGTCCACTGGAATGTGAATTTTTTTAAAAAGTGGTTATTTTTTACTTGTTTGAAATCATTTTTAACAAAGTTGATATTGTTACCTAATGTGAGTAAAGATGGTATTATGGCCACAATAATTTTGCTCATGTTCCACGGGTAAGTCTCGTACAATGCTAGATAGTAATTGAACCGTTTACTGAATGCATTTTACTGTTTGAATGTGAATATGTTTACAGCTACTCTTTCTCAGATCTGAAAGCAGATTAATATGCATTGGTATATTCATATGCATTGGTGTATTCATATGCATTGGTGTATGATAGAAAAATTTCACCTGTGAGTCAGATTTTCCACTGTTGGTCTATACTGGAAAACACAATCATACATGTGTAGGAATGTAAAATAAACCAAACAGCAATAATATATTTTAAATATGTTGGATTGGTTAACATGCACATAAAATGTGTAACACTAGTGTTTACATGTGTTTCCAATAAAACACCAGTGGCACTCAGCACTTAACATGAGCATGGAATGGTAGTGTGTTGATGTGTAGTTGTGTCTGTGGTTCTGTGCTTGCTTATGTGAAACAAATGTTTAATCACAGCTTTAAGTGTTGAAAAATAAGATCTCCTTATATGAATGGTTTTCATATGTTATCATTAGCTTTTATACTTGCTTCCCTTGAAATCAGTGTTAGCCATCTTTTGGTGTCTTCCTTGGATAATAAATGTATAGGAGAAATTAATCCATGAAAAAATACATGATTTCAAGTAGACAATGTGCTTAAAACAGTATCAAAGAAGATGAATATTAATGCATTTTTCATTTTGTAAAAACTATCAGGATCTTAGAGAAATGTATTTAGACAAACCTTGTACACTAATCCATCTCAAGAAAAATGTTATGGTTTTAAGTCAATACAAAATTAATTTTTTATTCACAGAATTGTATTGTTTATCTACCATTTGCTGCCTAGACAAGAAAATACATATGATATTTAGTATTAACACAATATGTTTATGTAGGCTTCAATTGATGGATTTTGTCTTTGTATACATATTTCTGTAGTATGGGTCAGTGGCCTAGATTACCAAATAAAGAATATTGACTCTTGAACAGCATTATATTTATTATAAATGTGTAACCTGTAACATATGCATGATAAATTACATTTCTGTTGTTTCATCATAATGTAGCAAATTGTTTCTGTCAATATTAATGCTCAGAAAGATTACTGTTAATACTAATGCTAAGGAAGATTTCTGTCAATAATTATGCTCAGGAAGATTGCTGTCAATAATCATGGTCAGGAAGATTCCTGTCAGTAATAATTCTCAGGAAGATTACTATCAGTAATAATGCTTGGTAAGATTCCCGTCAATATTAATGCTTAGGAAGATTTCTATCTGTAATAATGGTGTAATAATGGTCAGCCAGATTCCTGTCAATAATAGTACTCTGGAAGATTCCTGTCAGTAATAATGGTCTCGAAGATTCATGTCAGTGATAATGCTCAGGAAGATTTCTATCAATAATAATGCTCTGGAAGATTCCCATCAGTTTTAATGCTCAGTAAGATTCATGTCAGTAATGATGCTCAGGAAGATTCCCATCAATAATAATGCTAAGGAAGATTACTGTAAATAATAATAGTCAGGAGGATTATTGTAAAAAAAATGCTCATGGAAATTACTGTCAATAAAATCACTCTGGAAGATTCCTGTCAATATTAATGGTGAGGAAGATTCCTGTCAATAATATTGCTTAGGAAGATAAAGTCAATATTAATGCTCAGGAAGATTCTTGTCAATAATAGTGCTACAGAAGGTTCATACATTAGATGGTGAACACCTGTTTCCAAGGGAGACAAATTTGGCTGGAACTGAAATCTATTTATACCTGGGTATTTCAGAAAAATGAAAGGTAAAAGCAGAATGAGAAGTAATAGCACAGGTAGTCTAACTCTAGCTGGAACATCCCTCCTGAATAAGACCAACCTCACCAAAGCCATACCCATCACTAGTGTCAAGCTAAAAACAGCACTGAAGAATTCGACCGATGTCAAGAACATTCCAGTCACACCCAGGGTATGGCATTAGTATTTTCATTCAGCAACTGAAAATCTTGGATCTTCATTTTAGAGACTTGTTTCCATGGCATGATATAGTAAATAATGTGTTAAAAGTGCAGTTAAACCAATCAACCAACCAACTTCATTTTACAGGCTCAAGCTAGGTGAGAATTTTAGGGAGAAGTCTAAGGGACAAGAGGAAGAAGTGTGAACTCACAGAGAGAGTTGGTTTGTGTTGGGAAATACTATTATATATGCACCTATATATCATGTATATATGTATGTATGTATGTATGTATGTATGTATGTATGTATGTATGTATGTATGTATGTATGTAAGGATGGATGGATGGATTCATGCATGCATCTTAATCTCTGGCTGAATAAATTAATTAAAAATGAATGTGCAGTGTGTCCTGCTTGATTTTCTGTTATATCAATGTGGGGCTTTTTTGTGTCACTCAGAATATTGAGCAATTTTTTTTTATAAATCTTTATAATTATGATTATTAAGGAAAGAAAGAAAGAAGATGCAGAGAAAAGTAGATAGGTATAGGATAATAGTGCATATATTGGATAAATCCAGTAAACACAAGTAATAGAACAATATAATATGTTATTAATTAATCCATTACATTTTTATTGATGATGATTATGATATTTATTTTATATTTTCTAAATCAGTAAATATGTTCAACATAAATATAAATGAAAGCAATAATAAAACATGAATACCGACAAAAATATTCACCAAAAAAACCCAATGAGAATGATGACCATGATTAGTCATCTTAGTAAACATCTCATGTCCATATGCATAGGCCTTGTTTTTACCAGCACTTTTACACAGTGAGCTAAAATCCTGAATGTACCAATTAAAAAAACATTCTGATTCAACACTTTGTTGAATTTCTTTCATTTTTTACTTTACAACTCTTCAGAAGCCGTTCATTTTTTAGCACTTTTCAGATGAACCAAAGACAAAACACCTAAACAAGGTGTTAGTGAAAGCTAGATACTTTCAAGTCATTACATTAATGTCGTTTAACAACAATTTCCTAAATCCCTTTTGTAATTAAAGCTGCCAGAAGTTTTACTTATCCAATCAGCTGATGAAAATGAGTTTGACATTTCATCTAGAAAAATCTTTGAAAATTCAATGTGCTGTAGGCCCAAATTCTTGGTTTGCGATTTTAGTGGTATCAGGTTGTTCGGGTTGCAGGTAACAGAATGCTTAATGATTGGATGTAGCAAGTAACTGAGTTATACTGTGCATTTGAGTGACTGATGTTTGACTTTTAAAAAAAAGTTTATTGGCACATTTTAATATGGCTATAACAAATTATGGATATAATGAAGCAATTTGAGGATCTTGAGATGTTCATTATATATATATATATATATATATATATATATATATATATATATATATATATATATATATATATATATATATTACTGTATTGCATGTAAGGGCAATTGTATTTGTTTATTATCAGGACTGTAATTTGTTTATTATTATGAAATCAATATAACCAGACACAAAATTGCTAATAATCTCCATTTAGGACCAGAAGATTTTGGAGTTGATGATAGAAAAACGCCAGTCTGAGAAATCACAGCAGCAGGCCAGACAAGAACGAGAGTTGGCATGGGAGGAACAGAAGAAACAAGAGGAGCAACTCCGAATAGAAGCTGAAATGAGAAGGAGAAAACTTACTGCTGAAGAAAAAAGAATTAAGGATATGAAAAAGGTCAGACACTTTTCAAGATACTTTTGTGGGTTTTATTTGACAAATGTTGCAATGTCAGTGTCCTCCCCAGACCAATTAGCTGTATCAGTCCTAGCCTCATGTCAGCTCATAGTCTATACAGCTTCATGTCAGCTCATAGTCTATCTATACAGCTTCATGTCAGCTCAGTCTGTCTATACAGCTTCATGTCAGCTCATAGTCTATCTATACAGCTTCATGTCAGCTCATAGTCTGTCTGTACAGCTTCATGTCAGCTCATAGTCTATCTATACAGCTTCATATCAACTCATAGACTATCTATACAGCTTCATGTCAACTCATAGTCTCTATACAGCTTCATGTCAACTCATAGTCTGTATATACAGCTTCATGTCAACTCATAGTCTGTCTATACAGCTTCATGTCAACTCATAGTCTGTCTATACAGATTCATGTCAGCTCGTAAGTCTGTCTATACAGATTCATGTCAGCTCATTGTTTATCTATACAGCTTCATGTCATCTCATAGTTTGCCTATACAGCTTCTTATCATCTCATAGTTTATCTACACTGCTTCATAACAACTGATAGTTTGATTATACAGATTCAAGTCATCTCATACTTTGCCTATACAGCTTCATGTCAGCTCATAGTTTCCCTATACAGCTTCATGTCAACTCATAGTTTGCCTATACAGCTTCCTAGCTGAGCCATACCTTCTTAATCGGCCCCAATACAGCTTCTCAGAACATTAATTTATTACTCAGTTGTTCCCTATGATTTGCAAGATTACTATTTTACACTGCCCAGTATATGCACTGTACACAATTTGCTGATTGTACTATATATCTCTGTCAATATTATTATGCATAATTGCAGTGTGTATGTCAGCACAAGACAAGTGGCCAAATATATTGATTGGAATGAATGCAATCTAGTCAACAGTTAAAGTGGTATTTCTGGTTTTGTTAAGAATTTTAAATGTTTCTTTTTCAGTTAGGTTACAATGCAATAATTCACTAAAGAATCAAGAAAAGATAAATAAATACAGCCTACAATGCATCTTCACCATCTCACATGATTTAAAACCCAGTCTCAAAACAAGAAGGAAAAACTGCTTTTCCTTTACTTATGTATTGAGAAAGATAATTCCTCATTCTTTTAGAAATTATAGATGATCTCTTAATTAGTCCAGAGTTTTGATAGATGTTGTTTGGTTTTGTGTCCATTTATTGTTATGAGATATTGTATATGTACTGTATAATTATGTAAAGGGATGTCCATTGTATTGCAGTTACATGTATAGAGATAATACATTTGTATATGAACACATGTGCACTGTGAGTCAATCAAGAGCAAATATGTGCAGAGTAATCAAGAGAAAAATTAAATTTAAAAAAAAAATAATAATAATAGTCAAAAATAATTTTCCATTTTTTTTTCATGAAAAATATTTTTATGACCGTATTTAAGAAAGGCTGATACTTACAAGTTTTTTATTATTATTATTATTAATCAGCTGTTACTCATTTTGTGTATGACTCTTTTACTAATAATCATCATTTTTGTGGAGATATATAACTTTTGTGTATTTAATTCCTTCCTATTATTTCAGAAGGTTTTATATTTTTTGACTATTTATATAACAATATGATACTGCACTACATGTATATATATATATATATATATATATAAGAAACCTGAATATTTTTGCTCTTGTATTGTGATTGGCATGTTGAACAGCTTGAAACACCCCTACAGCTTCAAAAACTTGTTGGTAGAACTCTAAAGGTTGGCACCGTTGCTATCTGCTAGGATGTCTTTTTTACAGTTATAAAGTAACATTTTCCTTCATGAATGTTACAAAATTTGAAAAAATTCTATCATTGTGGCATCCTCAAAAAGTAAACTGTTGTTGGTTAGGGTTGTTATTCACCCCCACCCCCCGTCACTATAGAACCAGTTTTTAGCTCTACTTGTCATAGACCAGGAAACTTGTGGAATAGTACATTGTCCATTATCAGTCCATCCATTGGCACAAATTTGTTATCGCCTCTTCTCCTTAGCTACTTGGAGGATTGCCTTTATGGCACACACGTTCATCCCATGGTCTATATAGTCTTAAATTAAAATGGTACTGTTTGCACATCCAATATGGCCACCACAGCAGCCATCTTGAAAATCTTATTGCTACTCCTCCTGAATGGATGGTCATATTAACATTGGATTTTCACTACAAGACTTCTTATGCTGTCTAGTTGGTTCTAAATGAAAATGGTGCAGATCTGACATCTAAAATGGCTGCCATGGCAGTTATTTTGAAAATCTTGTTATTGCTACTCCCAAACTGTAAACATAGGGTTTTCACCAAAAGACTTCTTACAATGTCTAGTTGGTCCTAAATGAAAATGGTGCCAATTTGACATCCAATATGGCCACCACAAGAGCCATCTTGAAAACCTTGTTATTGCTACTTATTCTGAAAGGAAAGCCATATCAGCATTGGGTTTTCACCAGATTACTTCTTATGGTGCCTAGTTGGTCTTAACTAAAACTTTTGCCAATCTGATGTCTAATATGACCACCACAGTGGCCATCTTTAAAATCTTATCGCTACTCCTCCTAGATGGAAAGTCATATCAACACTGGGTTTTCACCAAAAGTCTTATGATCCAGTATGGCCATCATTGGCAGCCATCTTGAAAATCTTGTAGGTGTTTCTGCTAGCTGGAAAGTTATAATGATATGGGATTTTCACCAGAAAACTAATTATGATATCTTGTTGGTCCGTAATAAAAATGGTGCCAATCTGACCTCAAATAAGGCTACCACAATGAACATATTGAAAATCTTACCAATTCACATGAATGGATGGTTGTATCAACATGATGTATTCACCAAAAGTCTTCTAATGGTGTCCAGTTTGTCCTAGATAAAAATGGTGCCGATCTTACAGCCAATATAGCTGCCACTGTGGTTAATTAAAAAATCTTATCAGTCAAGAATATCAGGGATAGTTTCAATACTCAGAAGTTAAAAAGAAGAAAAGGTCCTGAATTCCTGGAAATGCTTTTCAGCCAGTAGACGGTCTGTCCCTTCAAGGGACTTTTGTTGTTGGAGTTTTTGTCCATTTTACCTTGTAGCTTAATTCAGTATATAACAAAATCTCACTAGTACAACTCGTCATGCAGTTTTTGATGAATTGCCATGGTATTTGGTAAACATTTAAAGTCATCACCTGAAGATGACCATATCAACAGATTGATGCTCCTGCAGTTTTTGTTTGAGTTATTACCTTTTTTGTCTTATAGCTTAATGCATTGTATGACACAGTCTCATTAGTGCAACTAGTCCTGCAGTTATTGATGGATTGCAATGAAATTTGGTAAATATTATGGTCATTACCTCATGATTTGCATTTCATCAAATCACGTTGCTCCAGCAATTTTTGTTAGAGTTATTGCCCTTTTTATTTTGTAGCTTAATACAGTGATAAAATTTTGTTAGCGCAGTTTTTGTTTGATTGCCATGAAACTTGGTAAATATTATAGTCATCATCTGAAGATGCACATCTTGACAAATCACTTTGAATCTGCAATTTTTTTTAGAGTTATTGCCCTCTTTGTCATGTTTCTTAACGCAGTATATGACACTCTTTTAAGCACAACTAGTCATGCAGTTTTTGATGACTTGCCATGAAACTTGATACATATTATGGACATCACCTGAATATGTACATATTGACAAATCACTTTGCTCCTGCAATTTGTTTTTGAGTTATAGCCCTTTTTGTTTTCTAGTTTAATAAACTGTATGATACGTTCTCATTAGCATAACCAGTCCTTCAGCTTGTCTTGCAGTTCTTTGGGGGATCGCTGTGAAACTTGGCATATATTATGGTCATCATCTAAAAGTGCACATATTGGCAGATCTTTGTACTCACATGATTTTTGCAAGAGTTAGTGCCCTTTTTGACAGTTGGCTGCAATGTATTACAGAATTTTGTGAGTGCAGATGCTTTTGCAGTTTTCAGCAGGTTGCTGTGAAACTTAGTACATATTATGGTCATTGTCAGAAGATATGCACTGTTTTTTAACTATGGATTCATGTCCATCATGGTATAGATGTGGGGTATAGGAGAGGTAGGGATATCATTACATGAGCAAATTGCTCACCATTTGTTAGATTGTCTTTGTGGTTAGTTGGTTTTAATGGCAATTTGAGACATTATTGGTTCATATCATATAGAGGAAATGGGAACTAAGTGTTTTTCCCAAGGACGCACAGAGGCAGCCAACCTGGGCTGGCCAATACAGGTATAGAACCTACGACCCTTGGATTACGAGTCCAATGGTCTACCAACTGAGCTATCATGACTCCGTGCACATTGTTAGGAAAAGAAAACAATGGTATAACTGATATTAACAAATAAAAAATAAACCAAAACCATTTTCTTCCCTACATAATGTACATTTAATATGACTTAACAATGATGTCAAGGGGAAATAACCCATACTAAAATGTTCTTCACAGGAGCTATGTATAGGTGTCTTTGTGGTCGCATTGGTGTCAGTTGCCTGTCTCTCATCTTTCATGTCTCATTAATCATCACTGGTATCACACATCATCAACCTTTGATTAAATTACTTGTAAATGTATGTTTCTCCATCAGGCAAAGTTCTTTTAGGAGACTGGCAGATACTTAGTGATGAAGGGAAAATCCGGGCTAAGATATAATATGTACTCAGTCATATATCGCAGTACTCAGTATAACATGGTTTGGTACATACCGCAGTTGGTGGTGATGGACCATGACTACCAAGTTATAATGAGGGAGAGCTGTACCTATATATAACATTATTATCAACCGAAACTAATTAGTACTACCTATATATAACATTATCATCAACTGAAGCTGATTAGTACTACCTATATATTACATTAACATCAACCGAAGCTAATTAGTACTGCCTATATATAACATTATCATCAACCGAAGCTAATTAGTACTACCTATATATAACATTATCATTAATCAAAACTAATTAGTACTACCTATATATAACATTATCATCAACCGAAGCTAATTAGTACTACCTATATATAACATTAACATCAACCGAAACTAATTAGTACTACCTATATATAACATTATCATCATCCGAAAAAGAAACAAAATAGTACTAACTATATATAGCATTATCATCAACCGAAGAAAAATCATTGTAACTTGCTTCAAGATTAAAAATTTTGTTTTTATTGACATCAACCCTATAGAAAATCTGTGATATACACATACGCTATGTTAAGAATGAGAAGAAAGAGCAGGAGAAGAATATAATTTGTCAATTGCAGACAGATAAATCAGCTCACCTGAGACATGACTTTCTTCAGCCAATGGTTCATTTCTTATCTCATTTTGAATAAAACCCCATTATTTTCAAGTCACTCGTAAGTATTATTATAGATAGAATCATTATATATTCATAATGCTTCTATGCACATATACTACCAAATCAATGGTTAAAGCTGTGGTCCAGAGACATTAGTTATCATAACTGTTACAATTTATTGATTGATTAAATGTCAAAAAATATCTAACATATTTACAAGAGAGAAAGAGAGATAGCACTCTGACAAAAGTCTGGATCCATTACAAACATGATTTAATTGCACTCCAAATAAAGAAGCATGAAAAATAATTTTGAAAAATCTACACCATAATAATAAAATAAATGAATCAATTTTTTTAAAAGTCTTAAAAAGGGGAGTGGGGGCAGCGGCAGACCTGTAGTGTAGATGTAAATAAGCTTAGGTGATTTCCAGTATGTTGTTCATCGTGTAAGCGTATCACGATGTTAGCCTAGCACATGCTACAGCAAGGTGTAGAGTGTGTATTTGAAAAAGAATTGATAATAACAATCAAAACAGATACTTAAACATAGTGCATGTTAACACTCTTTGGAAGGCTAGTCTTGTTTTCAAAACATCCACAACGCTGAGTGTAATCAATAACACTTTTGACCATAATGCCAGGACTTCCCAAAAAACTAAACAAGCTGCACTGGTTGATCTGGGTGGATTTTAGTGAAAGAAAATCATTTTGCAAACTAATGGTCTACAAATGATGTGCTTGTCATATTATTAGTTTCAAATTGGTTTTGGTTGGGGGAACGTTGCTTTAACAGACACTAGTAATCAAAAATCGTCTACCAATGCCCTCTGAAAACAAACAAATGCTGTGACATTTCCATGGGTAAGTACTGCAGTACTGCATGGTAAGAAGAATACTGAGATCAAGCCCCTTGTTGATAACAATTCAAATACAAATGAGTGAACAACATAGCAAATTTATGAAGATTTCACCATACAATTATCATCACAACAAATTGAAATGTGTTCATCATCATTGCATGTTTTAAAGGTCTAATTATGTACATATATGTAACTAGAACACATACCGTATATAAGGCCAAACAAAAAATATGTGTGTTTCCGGTCGGCTGACCGTCCCTGTTTCTCATTGCCGACCCTAACACCCACCCCCCCAATTTTTTTTATTTTTTTTTTAATTTTAATTTAAAAAAAAAAAAAAAAAAAATCACATTGCTGAAATTGATTTCTTCATCTAATTGAGCCAGTGTGGCCCAGTACTTTGAAGCGCTTGAAATATTATTTGATTTATATATATAATGTTTAAAAAAACAAACAAAAAAACCTACCTGCCTACCCTAATTTTAAAACAAGTGCAATAGGAAACACACATATTTTTTGTGTGCCTAACTTGACTGGAATGTACAATGCAATACTATTACATTACCTGTATGGTTATTATTCTAACTTCTGATAAAAAATATTAGGCAATAAAATGCATTGTCTTGTACAGACCTATTACCAATGAATTTTGTGTCAGATTTACATAGCCCAAAACACTATGTACTTAGTGTTTTTGAAATTATATGAATTAATAAAACTACAATGAAATCGGACATAAAACTTCATAAGATAGTATCATTTTCAATAGCAACTTCAATACTATTGGCTGATTTTTTGTGCCTGAACTAATTACTTCTCAAGCAACTTGTAACTTATTTCAATGATTTATTATTCGTAGATGTCAGCTGTATCATCATCATCACTGCCATTATTATCATCATTGTCATCATCATCATCATTATTATCAATCAGCTGAGGTTTCAGAAGATCTTGCACATCATGCAAATAAGACTCCAGTCAGACTGCGAATCAAGGTGCATTTTGATAACGTGCATAATCAAGGTACCAGATGATGGCTGCTATGTGCACACACGTACCAACAACACAGGCTCCAGCTTGACATTGGCAGTATCAACCTCTAAATGAATATTGATCATACTCAAGCCAGAGTTTGTAGGCTCTCCTGGACACAAGCCGGCTCTGAATTTTTGCCATTAACAGTCCATTCTGGTGTTTATGCAACAGTAAATCATAACCTCCATCCTCACTAAGAAGCTTGTGGGTGTACAATTTTACTAACTTCAGTTGATACACTTCAAAGGTAATATTTTGCAAGTCTTCTTTATCAAGTCTTGGAAAGTCAAGGTTTATGGTATCTGAGGCATCTATCTTTTCCCAAGGATTTCTCCTATTGTCCAGACCATCACATTCCACCTTCTGCATGAGCTCATTCCTTTGTTTAAATACGTGCAGCATTTTTGAGTGGATTTCATCTGTGATATGACTAGCACTCAGTGTTTGATGATATTTGTTTGAAATAGCACATACACATGTACCAGTCTCACATATATGACAATTTATGGTACATGTATATGTGAATTGGGTACTATATTATTGAGAAACTTCCATGTTTTTACCATACCATTGACAGATTCAACAACCCATCTTATTTTAGTTACTAATTGTGTTGCATTGGTCTCCTCCACTGATGTGGCATTTCCTTCCTTTCTGCTTGAAAGCAGGCATTTCAGTTCAGATGCCTAAATCTTCAAGCAGGTCGATTGAGTCTCTGAGTTACTGGACCACTATAAATACATCATCTTATTGCAGCCATTCTCTCATGCTGTAATATGCTGGCATCGTTATTTTTACTATCACTTAAGTATTGACCAATAACACGACAATGTAGCCTGTTGTACTAACGACCATCATTGATTTCAGAAGTGGACATCTTTTGTGAAGACTGAAAGATTGACGTTGGAAATTAAATTGTGAACTTTTCTGTATGCTGATGTAGGTACTAAAATCTCTGAAATGTTGTTTCCACCAAAAATGGTCTGCGCCAGGCTTCTAGTATGTTGAGTGATTACAGTTCCTCTGTCTATGCAGGGCTTAGGAAAAAATTTCCAATCACTCATCCCTGGGACGAGTGAGTTACAACAGTTACTCATACCTGTCCTCATTTTACTCAACACAGTGCTCCAGTACTTATCTCCACTATACTATTTACTCTCTTACTAAAAGAACCACAGGTACCCACTGCAAGTTTGATACTTAAATTAGTCATAATCATGAAAATATTGATTTATGTTTGTAGTAAAGACAATGGGTTTAAAATTATTCTAATATATGGCTCCTTAGATAAATATATACTAAGAGAGGTTTGTAACTCTATAAAGTACAGTAGTATGTGTACAACTAGCCCTGATGGTATTCATGTTTACAGTGATACCTTTCAGTGATCTAGGTGTCCTTTTAATGTGGAGATATTTTCCTTTTCAACAAACTATGACACATTGTGAGTTAAACCTGTATGAGACAGAGAATGCCAATTTTTTTTGATATTTTGTCTTGTCAGATATAGTCCTACACTGTAAGACATCAACCCTGATAGTAACGATTGGGTTCTCCACAATTTCCACCAACATTCCTACTAAGTAATCCATTATAGTCAAACCTCCATTTCTAGAGAGCTACTCAAGTGCAAATATCGAAGAAAGATTGCTATCTTGCCAAAAGAATTAGAAAGTTTCAACATCATGACCCCGATTAAATTTCAACCAATCGGTTGTTGTCTCTACAGTATGAGCTTTATAAATAGATTATAATGGCATGCATTGTGTGAAAGTTGGTGGAAATCAGTGGAGACACTTAAAATATTTCTTTCTAATGTAAGTTAGCAAAATTTTGCTTGAGAAAAGTAATTACATACTTACAGAAATATATGCAGGTGTCTTCACTTTGGCATGACAAAGTATCAGTAAAGTTGCAGGCTTGAAATTAGCAGTGACCTGGTACAAGCATAACCATCTGACCAGTGGAAAAGTCACACCATTTTGATATTCTCTGACTCTTAACTTCTCATGGGTCTAACTCAATGTGTGATAGCTCCATGAAAGAGAAAATTTCTCCACATAAAAATGACACCTAGATTACTGAAATGTGTCACTGTAAATGCAAATACCATGAGGAAATGAGGAATATTATGTGAAACTGCAATTTCTTGTGTTAGTATACAAACCGTGTCTCTTATTATATATTTATCAAAGGGGCCACATATTAGAAGGGATTTGAACACACCGTTTCCACTCTGAACATAATATTTTCATTATTTTTACACAATTTAATATCAAGCTTACATTGGGTACCTGTGTAAATAAAACAACAAAGTCAGCTTCCTTTGCGACATGTTTTAGATTGACAACATTAAGGGAAATGGGCAAATACAATTAGTAATTGACACATGCTAGATGTTAAGCAATGTTGACTTTCAGCACTTGTAAATGGCAGAAAATGCACACAGTTTCATTCTCAAAGTGCAGTTCTGCATCTACTTGGCCCAAGGATGAGTACACAGCCAATTTTTACCCAGTCAGGATAAGAGGACAAGTGGTTTTCGTGAGTCCTGCTATGTGTTCAAAGCCAGCATACTTTGGAGTAAAGTATTATGTGGTAGCTCGTTTCACAGAATTAACACTGATTTTAAATACTGTTGAAAGTAATTTATTTGACATGCCTGAGTGAAGTTTCGTCAAAAGGATGCCTATGGTATGTACTGTAGGATCTGAGACTTTCGACATTGACTGAAATGTCATCGAATAATGCCTTGTTAGTTCTGAGTAGATTGTAATAATCAGCATCAGTCATAGATGATGGCGAGTCAAAATCAATCTGTCTCTTTTGTTCTCAAGGACAATGTTTCTAATACTTTGTATAAGCTTGACAATGTCTGCCCTGTTCAAACTGGATGGTAATCTCGAGTCTGAAATCCTTTCAAAAGCTGCATCTTTAAATCTGTCATCCTCAATATGGCCAGGACATCATCTTGCACCAGCTGTAATGATTATATTTATATTCCTATCAATAAGTGTGTGATACCTGACTGAAGCAGGAACAACAATAAATTTTGGCTTTCTACGCTTGCATATGTTGCAGGATGAATGAGATGAACCCATAACAGAAGACCAGGGCAAAATTATGTTAATTGTAGAATTAACATCAGGTTTTTGTTTCTTTTCTGGTGGAATGTAAGTAGGATCTGCATTATCATCATTGGGCTGAGTTGTTTCATGGACAGATGCTCCTCTTTGCCTGTAGCACTTACTTCTACATGTAGCACAAGTCACATCCACTTCTTTTTTAGGAAGGTTTTTAACATATACTTTCAATCTCCTTATTTCTTGGACCATTGAGATATTTTATTTCTTTGGGCATAGTTCCTTGTGAGCAGATAATACATGGATAACTTCCTGGTTCATATAATCTGAAAGAAAAATGAAGGAAGGTTGCAAGTACTACAGGATGTGCACGATATGATGGTAGTAATTTTACATGAAGTAAGATACTCTTTAGCGTATAGTTGGATATTCTTGATATAGAATATATATGTTAGATTGGAATTTTAGTACTGTAATAAGCGCTTTGCAAAAATCAATGTCATGAAGTAAACTTACATGTATGTGATAAAGTACTTGTATTTCCATTTTTAAAAGTTGAAGGAATTGTTAGACACATAAGCAACAAATATCAGCCTCAGAATGTGTTGTAAGTATGCTGTGAGCGTGCTGTATTTAAAGCTAAAGGGTGGGAAGTGGAGAAATTCCAGTCATGAATTCTTTTTTTTTTCTTCAATTAATATTTGAGTCCCAGATGTTATTTATTAATTTAAATATTCAGTTCAATAGGCTATCTTTAATGAGTGTCCTGAAATACATTTTGAAGCTGTATTGTAGTCTGTATACATTTTTGCTAGGATATGTACATGTAATAAGTTGTACTTTTCTGTAATAGTTTTCCCATAAAGCAATTAATTTGTGACATAAAAAACATTGATCTTTCATCTTGAAGTACCTGCTTTTAGAGTCAGACATCTTTTCCTGCACAAAGTCACATAATCTCCTTACTCTTATTTTTTTTAACTACATCTTCAAATTGAATGCTGAAGAATAAAACAAAGAATGATACTACATATGATACTATATACAATTTGTGGTGACTATTAAGATTGTTTTATATCAATCTGGAAAAATATTATTACAGATTACCATCTTTACATAGTGGAAAGGAAAAAAGAAATGCATCTTTAATTGGAATAGAACCTGTTCTAGACGGATACTTTGCCATTGGACCATGATACTGCATATACAAATTGTGATTTTATATGCGCTATACAAATCTTATTGTATTCTGTAGCAGCCACTGGGATTTTCTTGGTATTAAATATTCTAATGCCTAACAAACTGTACTGTAAGACATGGTTTGTACTTGTTTGCAAATTAGTATAAAACTATTTTCATCATGTGTTTCTATTGCTAACCCTTCCAGTTCTAAATGTAGCGAGTATCGAACTAGGCCCTAGAGTATGCACCAGTTGCCACATGAAAACAGTTACCACATTGTCATTACTTCCTATGGAGTATTTTTGTTATTTGCAGTGACAAAATGAACCTTATATTGCATGTTGATTATTTATTCTGAAAAGTCTAACCAGTTCTGTGCAGCAACTGCTGCAGACCCTCCATACAGTTGTGTCTACATGTACATCTATATCAGGTGCTTCTATGACCAGGATTTTGGGTTTTGTTCCCATGTGAATTAACAACAGTTACTTCAACAGTTGCATACCACCGTAAATAATGCTCTTATAGAGAAATATTTGCCCATAATACAAGTCGGATACAAATATTTGATAAACCAAGTTGGACTGTCTGTGTTGTCATGCAACAAATCATCTGCAAATCAACACCTCCTTGAATTATTTCAACTTTGAACATTTTGGCTTAATTTCCACAGAATATATGTGTCTGATAAAGTGAAACTACATTTAATTTCATACTTTACTCATTTTTGTGTGTGCATAATAATTATAAAATCAAAATTACCTCCCTTTAAACTGTTCCTGTGATAAAAGTGTCACTGTTGCTATGTGCTGTATAATGTTTTGAAAATATGCAGCTGATCAGGTGTCAATAGAAGTTATAACAATGCAAATTCAGTTTTATATACATTTCTTGCACATGTTTGAAATAAATTTTGTTGCCTCTGTGAGCTGTCAATTACCTGTACTAGACAATGTTCAGTGCTGATTTTATACATCAGATTCAATATTGCATCAATATCTGTTGATCAGTAGTGCCTGCAATAGAATCCAACCATTTTCTTTAATATTAACATAACCCACATGCATGAAACAACATAAAATGTTTAGATATTTGAACTTATCAAATAAGGAAAAAAGTTTTGAAAGTTTAATGTTTTTTAATGACTGTGGCAATAGTTTAATTTGTAAAAATACATTCTAGTCAGATAAATTTTCTCCATTTTCTTCATTTTAGACCTCATGCACAGCTGCTGCTGAAGTTATTGCATGCAATAAATATGAAAAATACAACATGTTTTTCAAGACAAAGGTGTGTCTTTGCAAAACATATGAAACATCTTTTAAAATAAAGGAAGTAACTTTTGGCGATTTCATGAGGCCATTACAGAGATCTAGAGTCCCTAGTCCTTTGTCTTTTAACAATTCATTGATGCTTTTAAAGACGAGATCATGCAAAGGTTTGCCAAGAATATATATACATTATATTCTGTAGCACTGCTAATTCATATCAGCTGCTATAATTGTTATTCATGGGAAAGCTTTATAACTATGAGTAAGATTTTCTTTGATTTGAGTTAATTAGGGGATATTAGTGCTGTATTTGAGGACATTAATGATGGTTTTAATGTCAGATATGTGTAACAGTAAAGATAACATTAAGTTATATATCCATTAAAACACACTTTAAAAAATGTTGTTGAAAAGCAGAAAAAGTAATTTGCCATAGCAGTAAGTCCCGGGGAGATTCTTGATGTCACAATGCCTGCGAAATGACCGACACTGTATCATGAATTTGTCTAATGTAGATTTTGACATTGGACCAGTTAGAAATATTGTCACATTTGCATGTGTCTTGCCTTATGCAGGTTGACAAGGTCCTCACAGAATGCAAACTTCCCTGGTAAAGGATTTACTTTGGATAAGGAATTATGTTGCAGCCTAAATTGCATTAATGGATGTCCGTTCAAGTTAAAAATGGATTCTCAGAAGACAAGAAAACAATTTGTTTTATTGGTAAAGACCTGATAAGAATAGTATGAAAGTTATGACTTAACATGCATGTGCTTATGTTTATGTAATTGCTTCATAATTAAAATTGTCACTTGTTTTACACAGAGCATTGTTAATATTACCCATTATATGTTCTGTTCATTACATTTTATGTAATTTTGTAGCAAGAGAAGGAGAATGAAAGAGGAAAAGAAGAAAAACAGCTTTTTCAGAACCATGCAAAAGCCATA
This sequence comes from Margaritifera margaritifera, assembly GCA_029931535.1. Lineage (NCBI taxonomy): Eukaryota > Metazoa > Mollusca > Bivalvia > Unionida > Margaritiferidae > Margaritifera > Margaritifera margaritifera. The sequence goes on from JAQPZY010001574.1 coordinate 970,114, forward strand.
GAAAACAGTATGAAAAAATGGTCCTCCCTGTCAGAGTTGCAGAGACATGTTGCAGTAAGTTTTATTTGTATTCAAACACATTGCACCTATTCTAACATTTTATTCCCAGCCACATTCTATGTGTTACCTATGTCCTTCTGTCATGTCATGCCTGTTTCAAATTTTGTTTTTACTCAATAATGTTTAAAGGATTTCTTGGATTTAAACCAAATTTGGTAAGAGGTTTTGATCAAATTAAGGCCCCAGATTGACATTAAACTTTGCTCATGCAGATGGAACCAAGCTCAGTTACACTATATTGGCAGGGGTATTCATGTCATACGGACATATTTCTAGTTTCTAGTCTTCCCATTAATGGTTTTCTTACCTATACAAGGTAATTGGTTTTGTAATTAGGCACAAAAGGTAGTCTAAGATGAAAGTAAAACAATGACTACATACTAGCTTCTCAGACTGTGATTCATTCTGATAAAAATAATATATTTGGTGATGGGATATGTGATGATGTCCACTGATTTTGCCTTGAATTCACTGATGTCCACAAGTGTAATGCATTCTTGACATGGTATAAATGACATAACGGACACAAGTTATTAACAAAAGCAATATGCAGGAATGCATAAATCAGCAATAAATAAAACTTTTATTAGTATGAAAAGAGGACTAACAGCTAAAGAGTAATGTCATGAAAGAAAATACAAATGAAAACAGGATAATGACTAAAGTTTGTAGGAGTCAGATCCAGAATGGAAAATTTTATAGTGCAGTTCTTTTCTGGTACACTAGGTAATTATACATGTTAGTATTATTCAGGACAAAATTTGGTGACTGCTTGGAAAATTCTAGTACCAACCTAGTTCTTTGTCAAAGTTTTCATCAATCCTTGAATCATCAAAGACTTAGAAAGTGAGTTTTCAACATGAAGTTTACACATGCAAATTAATAGCCACACACTAAGTGGAAGATCATATGCTCAAGGAATAAGTGTGAACCAAAGAAGATGGAAAAGTATGCATTTTGTTGATATTTGAACTCCATAAGCTACATCGTTTTTTTATTAATAATTCCTGTTTACTCCTTGTTGATGTCAGAGCATAAAAATGAAAATATTAAAGTTTGTGTGACAACTAGTTCACTTCAGTAACTAAAACAATCCCTCTAAGAATCACTTTGCAGTTTCAGCCTGACATCAAGTTAAAATTTGAATTAAATTTTTCATGTGACTTGTGTTGCCTTAGGTTTCATATTTGCATGTGAGGTACTGTGTTTTGTAAAATTTAAATCAAATCTGATCTAACCCAATAAGAGCTTCGACTAATAATGTTTTTTTTTTCTTTTTTTTCTTCTGATTCAAAAAGGTTCACAACATCAGGGCGCTCTTGTATTTATTAAAAATACAAAACATCAACATAAATTCCGACTATTGCAATAATAATATTAATACCTAATGCATCTAGTTTAGTGATGTAGAGCTTGGACTAATATGATTAACCACAATTTCAATTCATCTTATTGCAGTTTTAAAGCCAAGTTCAGATTATTGTTGTGGAAAGTATTTCATACAGTATGTGATTTTTTTAGTTGTCATTTGGTCTAGATTTTGGAAAAGCAACCCCACAAGGATACTGACATGCTTCTGTAACATCTACTGTAAAGATAGACTTGAACATATCTCGATAGATCTTTCATAGCAAGTGACATGTCTTTTGAACCAGATGTACTTAAACGGTAGGAAATGAATATCAGGTCATAAGACTTTACTCACATTTGAAATAATAAATAATACTTCATACTTGGAAATCTTACTCAGAATGCACATAAAATTATGCAGCCTTTAATTCGATTGGTCAGAATATTTTTGAGTAATATTTGGAGATAATTAAAGTTCTATGATGGTGGACCAGGTTTTTAAAATAATAGGTTTATGAGCATAAGTTCTTTTGCCTAGCTTGTATAAACATGGCAGGACATAGTATCACTTTTCTGGCAGCTTTTGAAAGATACATCATTGCAGTGGTTCACTGATGAAATGCAGCATTCCTTGGAATCCATGTCTATCAAAGGCAGTCATTGATATCCTTTTCGACCAATTTTGCTATCACTTAGTAATCCCAATATTGCAATTTTACTCAATTTATATTCTTCTACATCGTAAATGTCAGATGGAAATAAATATTTTTCCTATCCCTCTGTCATTTTTCCAGGATTTAACAATGTTGGACAGAATGGACAAAGATCTTGCTCGAAAGAGAAGCCAGGTATGATCTCTTAGGCTTAAAGGATATAAACCATTGTGTTTTGTCTCTCCTGCATTAGCAAGTGATGAGACATAAATGATAGGTATCACATCTGTAACACTCATGACAGCAGTTTTTGTTAAAGTTAAGATTCCATGTTTTATGTTCAAGTTTTGTTTTAAAGTTTTTGCAAGTGAGACATGGATGGGGCACATCATAGCATGGTATTTATGTGAGACACTACATTCAGTTGGAAGAACCCTTATTATTGAGACTGCCTTGGCAGAATCTTGACATAGTGATCACTTTGGTGTCCATCTGTGTGTCCATCCACACCTTAGATTAACCTCAGTGTTTTTTATGTGGTCAGTTTTGCAAGTACATTTAGCCATGTTGCTCTGTATGTGGATACATCTTGATGTGTACAACACCAGTTTGGGGTATAGCTCAAGATGTCGACCATGGCCATCTTCTTGTACTTTTGTATGGTAACAATTGCAACAATTGAAGTGACTGTCAGTGTTCTCACTATTAGCTGGAAGCTAAAATGCCTTGAAAATGAAGTTGTCTCCTTTTGCAACATTGTAATAATGGTTCTTACATTGCTACAATGAACATGCCAAGTAATCTTTAATCTGCAACTTCAATGATTTTTTTAAAATGTATTTTTTTAAATGTTGAAATGCTGCTTTCCTACTGGGAAAGGGCTATTTAATTTAAATTTGCCTTGGGGGTGGGGGTACACCTTTCTTTGGTAGGGGTACCACCAAATAAAACAAAATACACAGGAAAAAATGGAAAATAAAAGGTTCAGTATGTATGTATTCATGTTTAATATCACTTCAGCACAATAATAGTTACATGGTGCCAATTAAAAGTTCTAAAAGAATGACTCCATCTCCTGCACAGTTGTTTTTTTACATGCATTCCACCTGCCTCAGGTAGATTTAAATGGAATAACCCTAAAATGATAGATAATCTTTGGTAACATTTTTATAAATGTCATCGTTTTTATGCCTTCACAAATGTAAATATAGATTAAGTATTTATAGGAGTGGTTCTTATATTGAATCAGTATAGTCCAACAAGATTCTTAATTTGTTCAATTTAATGGTTATTTAATTATGATATAGAAACATAGCAGTTGAAATCTATGGATGTTTGTCATGAAGAGTAGATCACAATCAAGAGATTTATACAGAGCCATTTAAATAGTAATAATGTGAGAAAATTGTTTGTAAAAAATAAAGGTAAAGTAAAAACAAAAACTATGTCTTAGCTTTATTCATAAGTGTAAGCGGTATCAGTTGGATGCATTTTGATTCTTTCATTAAAAAAACAAAATTCTTATTACTGTTTATGTGTAATATATATGCTTGACATGTCAATGCATGCTGGAGCATTATCCATTGTTTACACTCAGTACATGCAAGAGTAGTCTCCCTTGTACTTATCTCTCGATGTTAAAGGAGAAGAACCATAGAATGCAGGAGGAGGAAGAAGAAGAAATGAGGGCATTAATCAAGCAAAAGACTGAACAGGATCTTCAGACAGCAGCTCAGAGAAAACAGGCACAACTTCTTCAAGAGGCTATGGTAAAAAGAACCTTAAAGTACACAATACATGTGACAGAACCAGGACATCAAATCAGTAGATTTCAAAATTTTGATCCGTAGATTGGCTTCTAAACCAGTAGATTTTTCTATCAACATAAATTGTACGTGTTTTTAGGGGATTGAAAACAAAAGTGCATTTTTTGCCATAATATCTTATCTCACAAATTAATGTCATTGAACTTCTGATTCCTACACATATTTTCAACTTTTCTGTCCCAGTGGGGGCTAGGATCTGAGTGGCAATGTGTGTTGTCTTTGTACACTGGCATGAAAAAATCTGTGCAGTCTTTGAGTCTAGAAACATAACTTTAGCCAGTTTAGTAAAATGATCTGCATTGAGTGCTTTGCCATAAAATTTGCAAACAAAGTCTCTGCAAGTGCCACTTTCTCCACTTTCAATTCAGTCTCAAACAAAGCCTTCAAAGTGGGTGTGTTTGTTACAGAAGAATCATTGCTCATATGTATTGGTGTTTGCATATGCCTGGTGATTTCATATCTTCGTCCATATACTATCTTAAAATGCACTTTGCATGACACACACAATGTAATATTTCTTAGCTGGTGGTTATTTTAGCATTTGGAGAAAGTTTACGTTTTGGCATTTTGACATGAATTGACCACAAAAAAAATATATGAACTGCCCTCAAATATTCCTCTCAAAATTCTTACTCAAGTATTTCTGCCTAAATCATTTTTGGGTCAGTCTCCTTTTTATCTCATCTCTTCCAAAGGTTGGCCAATTTTTAATCAAAGACTCAAAAGCCATCATGGACCACCTTTGATCCCTTTATTACTTATGACACCTCAAAAAAACATTCCACATTTGGCTTTAATCTCTCCAGATTACAACAATAAGGTAATCAATTTACAGCTTGTTGTGTACACATGTTAGCCATTGTTTAACAATTCTGCATCATTCTGGTGGAACAGTTCCAGTCTCCAGTAGATTGGTTCTGGTTGGTTTCTGTAATGTGTGGATAGAACCTGTAAAAATGCAGTACATTTTTTGTCTATTTTCAAATTTAAAAAAAAAAATGTATTTTGAAAAATGGTAGATTGCAACTCTAAAATAGTATGTGCAATAGAATGCCTTTAAAACGGTATTTTTGTCCTACCTTTGGTAGAATCACATGTATGGTGCAGTTCACTGTTTTCAGTTGGATGTCAGTTTATATGAGTATATACCATTCGAGAGATTGCACTTTTTATTGAATCTATTTATTGTCCCACATCCCTTCAAATTATTTCTTATATTTCAAGAAAAAAACCCATTAAATGTACCATATGTACTCACTTATAAGTCGAGACTGCAAACAACATAGACCATGATCTGCTGTAGCACAATGTGCCAGCAGATCAGGGTCTATGTTGTTTGTTCTACTGATTACTTCTAATAAACTACATAAACCTCAATCTGCTGGCACATTATGCGATGACAGCTCTGGGTCTGTGCAGTTTGCAGTTGGACTCCACTTATAAGCGAGTACACATGGTACAATCAATTCCAGGGGTATAGAGTGTCTGAAACTTTCGTACATCACATTTGATTTTAAATTTATTTGTTTTGCCCTTATTGAAGTTGCAGTGGATTTGGAGTATGGATGATGATTCTGATTCTGTTTATGTTGTTCTTGATGATGATGATGATGATGATGATGATGATGATGATGATGATAATGATGAGAACAGCAGCATAGCCCCATCACACAATAGGACCTTTTGAAACTTGTACATAACATTAATTTTCAAATTTATTTGTTTGTCTATATTTAACTTGCAGTGGATGTGGAGTATGTATGATGATGGTGGTGTTAGTGGTAGTGGTGGTGATAATAATAATAATGATAACAACAACAAGAAGACTACATTGTACAATTGTGCATTAGTGTTGTAAAGGAAGCATCTATCAGTCTTTAAGTATGGACTCCACTTACTATTGGACTATTGCCATTTCAGTTCACAAAAGTTTATTCATGTTTTGAGATCTATATATAGTGGATGGACAGACATGAAATAAAAATTCAGTTTTTGGTTCCACCAGTTTATAGGGGAGCAACTGTAGCTCAGTTGGTACGGCATTGGGCTCATAATCCATGGGTCGTGGGTTTTGATACCCACACAGCCCAGGTATACATTTTTTAAAGATTTTTTTTTCATTTTCTTTTTTGACAACTTCCATATCTATTTATTTTTATAAAATTCATTCATTCATTTCAGTACATTGTCTAAAATTTTTTTTTTTTTTTTTTTAAATTTATGTTTTTATTTGAAATAAGGCCATTCATGGAATCTGTAGAAATATGATAACCATATTTGGGAAGTTTCTGTCAGTTTCTGCACTGGAATTGGGGTTAAATAAAAGGGGCTGTCATCATCCATCATTTCTGAGGGTCTCCTTTTCAAATACTGCAGGTAAAGGTGAACTGGGTCTTGCTCAGGTGCTGTTCCTGTGGAAAAAATGCGAGGTATAGTGGATCTGTAGTCATCCCTCCCAGTACTGTCAAAGGTTTTGCTATTCCTCTCAGCATATTGAAGATATTAGGTACCGGTGGAATCGGTGAATACTGATACATCTCCAAACTTTAATTTTCTTTGTTTGTCTTGGCCTCTAAATCCAAACATTTTTGCCAAAAAAGTAAAAAAAGTAAAACAGGGAAAATTGCAAAGCAGCTGAGAGCCCATTTCACTAGCGGAAAAAAAGCTTCTTTGTCATCTTGGCTTATCAGCTATGAAGCTCTTGATTTTCTACCAAAACCCGCCTTCTTCAGTTGCATTTTTTTCGAATCTAGTGCCTGGACTGACTTGTAAAATGGGTGGTCACAAAGAGAGATGGGATAGCCCTTAGCCTTAAGATGCCTTTATATGATATTTTTTTATAGACTCTAGAGAGCACGGCTCATAGTTGGAACCATTCGATTTGTGAATCATTTTGAACATTTCTGCTAAATAAGTGTTTAAATGATCCAGAATGATATTTTCAATACAGCATGTCTAATGTTTGTTGTCATAAAGCCATCGCTGGATATTGCGGATATCACGTTCATTCGCTTGCTTGGTTGATAGTTTCTTTTGTGACTCAATGAATTCATCCACATTGTCAACTTTATCATCTCTGCTTTCAAATGGCTCAAACAGTTTGTTTAGTTCATCCATAGACAAATCTAATAAATCAAAAGCGTTGGCATCTGCCACATGAGCGTCCATTGTTTGTTTACAATAAAAAGTAGTTCCTAACATGTGATACTATTTTTAGACAAATGTGTCGTGCAGTATGAAGCCATGCAGTATGGAGAAATACTGCACGATTCTGACAATGCAAAGTTAATGGAGAATAAAATGGGTATATAATAAACACTAATTACAGCACAGTACTAAGCTCACAGTTCACTGATTTTTAGCCAAACCACTGAATAAACATCTAGTTCGTCAAGTCTCCTGGTACACACAAACGTTTGTCATGCAAATAATTCCAAAATTGCAAAATTACAAAAGTTCAGCTTTCTCAAAGCCACAGATAATAAGGACCCATCTCGCATTTTATTGTAAGCCATTTTCCTCCACTACACATCAAAGGTTGCCACAGCTTGCTGATTGCATTGAGTGAGGAGCAATTAGCCACATGTTTGGTTCACATATGGAATGATGACATCATCCATGTAACATAATCATCAGAATTTACTGGTTATGTGCAACTTTATGGACAGTGGTTTGAGTAAAAGATTATATGGAATGATGACATCATCCATGTAACATAATCATCAAAATGTACTGGTGGTGTACAACTTTATGGACAGTGGTTTGAGTAAATTATTATATGGAATGATGACATCATCCATGTAACATAATCATCAGAATGTACTGGTGGTGTACAACTTTATGGACAGTGGTTTGAGTAAAAGATTATATGGAATGATGACATCATCCATGTAACATAATCATCAGAATGTACTGGTGGTGTACAACTTTATGGACAGTGGTTTGAGTAAAAGATTATATGGAATGATGACATCATCCATGTAACATAATCATCAAAATGTACTGGTGGTGTACAACTTTATGGACAGTGGTTTTAGTAAAAGATTATATAGATATGTTTCAGTTACCGGTTGGCTTGGTGTTGTTGGCTGCATCAGCTATGTTTGATCTTTAGCGCTTGGATAAAAACTCGGTATAAGGGATCGATATTGATGGGTGTTTGATTTATACTCGTCGTGCTTGGATAAAAACACGGTATAAGGGATCGATATTGATTGGTGTTTGATTTATACTCGTAGTGCTTGGATAAAAACATGGTATAAGGGATCGATCTTGATGGGTGTTTGATTTATACTCGTAGTGCTAGGATAAAACATGGTATAAGGGATCGATATTGATTGGTGTTTGATTTATACTCGTAGTGCTTGGATAAAAACACGGTATAAGGGATCAATCTTGATGGGTGTTTGATTTATACTCAAAGTGCTTGGATAAAAACATGGTATCAGGGATCGATCTTGATGGGTGTTTGATTTATACTCGTAGTGCTTGGATAAAAACATGGTATAAGCGATTGATATTGATGGGTGTTTGATTTATACTCATAGTGCTTGGATAAAAACATGGTATAAGGGATAGATCTTGATGGGTTTTTGATTTATACTTGTAGTGCTTGGATAAAAACATGCTATAAGGGATCAATATTAATGGGTGTTTGATTTATACTTGTATGCTCATGCTGGCAGTATTATTATTTTAACCATTCAAGCCATGACCATTTTATGTCGACATATGTTATTTTTATATTTCTTATTTTGGGTATTTATAGAGATTAATCCATGAAATAAAATACCTGTAGATATATATACTTTGACAGAGTCAAATCCACAAATTTAAGTATCCACAAAAATGTCCTTTTTTTTACAAAAGCACAAAAATTGATGGCCACAAAAATAAATGAAACCACATTAGCCAATAATGTGTTAAAAGCGCCTTTAAAAACCAGCCAACCAACAGCAACCAGTTTATAGCAAACCTCAACATAACTGTGATTTTTTTTCTTAGAATTTTGCTAACAACAGGTACAATTTGTGGATAATATAATCAAATTTAATTAGTAGTTTTGTGTTTTCACTGAATGCAAGTTGTATGGATATAATATCCACTGTATTATGTTCGAAGAACATTATTCTACCACAATTGTACCTTTACAGAAAAAGATGATGCTTAACAGAAATGAGAGAAGAAAATTTGAACATAGATACCAAGTACTTGAAGATGATTACAAGTGAGTAATGAATTATCAGTTGTAAAAATTGTAAATTAATGTTGTAAATTATTTCAGTACAGATTCTTACCATTCTGAAAAAGCAGGGATATGACACTTACTGGACTAGACACTGTTTAGAATACATGAAAAACTAATTAGTTTAAAAGATCAATAAAACTTATCATACTGTATTTACAGGACTTCCTTTAATTTTCCATTTATGGAAGTCCTGGACTTCTGTGGTGGAAAAATTGGAAGGCACATGCCTAAAGTCTGGAAGTTCCATCATTAGAATTGCCTGAAAATTTGTGTAAATATATAGAGGATATCTACGTTTTTTGAATAGATATATTAGGGAAATATTTCACGAGTGAAGTGGAAACATTTGTATTGCCATAAGTGGCGAAGCCAAGAGTGATAGTACAAAATATTTCCACTTCTCGAGTGCAATATTTTCTTCTAACTACTAAAAAAATGTAGATTTTCTTTTTATTATATATTTTTAAAGGCAATAACCATAGGTTTGCATGGATTTTTTTTTTTTTTTCTTTTGCCAAAACGATAATTGCCTGCATTACTACATCGATAAATATATGTTCTGAAATTTTACAATAATTTTAGGACAATGACTTTTTACAAATTTGTCTTGTGCATATAATGCTTCAAATTGAGTATTTTGTCAAATTAAGGACTGTTTTCATACAAAAAGGAAGTGCCTTTATTTTCATATACTCGTTTCTTGTGCAGACTGATACGGTGAACATTGTTGGGGTGAGGGTACTGTCAAAGCAACACAGAGTAGTTGTATCCAACAGACTTCATAGCGTAACATCTTTAAACAAAAGATTTTAATGATTGTCAGTTTACCTATAAGGATTTTTGTTCTTTTTTTTTTGTTTGTTTCTGCATGCAGATGTGAATTGTGTTGCCTTGGCAAACTTGCAGTCTAGTTCGGTAACAGATACTGCACCAAATTTTGATTGTCACTTAATTTCAGTTTGTAATCAACACTCATCTATCCCCTATTTCTCCATTGTTTTCAAATATGATTATGATTGTGATGAGAGTTAAACTCGCTACTTAAACAATTACTATATTTAATCAAGAGTTTTTCACTAAAAATTGTTTCCATTTGTCTGAGACTGTAACAGGTATATTATACTATATGGGTGACACTGAATATCGAATAGAAACAGGTCATGTATTAAAGTTCAATCACTGACAATTTGCACAATTCGTGTGAAAAACTATTTTAAAAAAGTTAGTCGTTGGGAGTTCGTTTTTAGGCATTTCTTGATGGCACCTCCTCATTGATTATATAAATGTATACTAGAGGATCTACTTTAAGATCTGTTCATCCTGATGGAGTGAGAGAGAGAGAAGGAGCAGAAGAAGAAGAAAAATGAAATAGACCCAAATATGGAAATACAAGTTTGAATAACATACATCAGGGCAAATATATTTCCTAAATGAGAAAATAAAGTAGTTTCAAAAGTGATATTACCACTGGCAATAAAAGTGGTATTGCCACTGCAATATCAGTTTTCATCCACAAATATATTTCAGTATCGCATTATGAAATATTTAATAAAATTCAGTCTTAGTTATTTTTATGCAGAGTTAAATCAAAAATATTTTTCATCAAAAGATAGGTTTTTTATATTTTTTTAAAATGTATTTTAGCAATATATAGACAGCATTTGGGAAAACATTGTATCTTTATCAAAACACCAAAACCAGATGTTAATTATATAGCCTTTATGAATTGCATCAAGTTTCTTTGATTAAGAGCTATTTAGATAGGACAGTATAAAATATGTATGTTCATTTCAGATTAGAACAGCACTTTATACTTAATAAAGTTCCATCAGTGTTACCATATATACACATTGTTATAGTTATGAATATATAAGCTGGTTTCAGGACATTTTTTCAAGGGCTGTTTGGTGTGTTCATTGTTTTTTTCTATCATATTTAACATATGTATGTCTCTTCCATTAAAGAAGTTTCATAAAATGTACCAACACAGCCTTGTACAATTAAGATATACTCAGAATAGGTGAGATTGTCTTAGAAGGGTATATATGGTATACAGCCAAGCTGAGCAGTGCCAATGTCACCAGAGCTAAAAGTAACTAGTGCAATTGTTGCAGTCTGCCACCCAGTAAGGTTATGAAATATTAGTTGTCATTGCTTGGTGTTTGAGCTCAGAGGTTCAGTACACACTCTTTAGCAAGAGGCTGGCAGTGATTCTGTTGTGTGCCAGTGGCAGTAGGTATAGTAGATATGAGCTGGCTTAAATAAGTGCAGGTTTTATGGATAATTTTCCAAGAGATGCCTAAATGAATGACTTACACTCTAGCCTCAGTGATACCATACTCAATATCCACACTAGGTTCACATGGTAATGCTAACTAGGCAAGAAATGACACACGAGATGTTAGCAATGAATAACATTATTAATCAACTGAATTACTGCAGTACTAATTAAACCTGTTTGCTTGCACATGTGTGGAAATGAATGTCGGTATAATCTTTTACAGAGATGTATGCATCGTTTTTTTTGTGTGTGTAAATGATAGATCCACGAAATTAGGTATGCACGAATATGTATTTTTTACCCAAACCACGAAATTTGAAACCCAAGAAAATAAAATGTTTCACAGTATGTAGTCAATGATTACATTCTGGTATAGTTAGCGGTCATGATGGTCTATTTAGGAGGTGAAGTAAACTAAACTTTATGAACTTCTTCCTTTACTACACAAAAAGTAATTACAACTTATATTCGGAAAGATACAAACACTAGCACAGAGTACTCTCAGTCGTAGTGATGATTGAGGAACTTGTAAAGAAACACCAAACGTGGGCTAGTGATTACCAGTCCTTGTGTAGGAGAGATAGAAATTAAGCCCCTTATTCACTGTAGTTTCCATATGCAGAGGGACAATTTAAACTATTCCAAGCTTATATAAAGCAAATGCTGTCCAGTCTCATTAGTCTTTACTGTATCCATGTACTGAAAAACTAATATAAAATATTGTAAGGAATTTGTTCTTTCTTGTTTAACAGTACTGCCTTAGAGGAAGTGCAAAATTCTATGAACGTTCGGCATTCCCAGGCCAAGTCTAAGCATGAACAGGTTGTGAAAAGGAGAGAACAAGAATTATTGCTCAGCAAGTAAGTTTCATGTCTCTTACATATTTTAATATCTCACAATTGTCTAAATTCATTGGAACAACTCATACACCACATCCTTGATAACTCATGCCTGGATAACTTGCAAACCCGCTTATAATGCGGGGTCAGGTGTGGATCCCATTTTTAAACTAGAAAGTACCAAAAAACTTGGTTCCTATTTGTTGAACATTACGAAAACGGCATTTGAAATTGATTAAAAAAACTTGATATATTGCTCGTTCGTTTTATTGTCAAAAACGGTGGTTAGTACCCAGAAATTTGAATCAACATCATGAAATTTTCAACTGTAAATAAGAAGTCATATATTTTGTTAAATTTTCTTTCCAAACAACATAATCAGTACTCTGTAAATAACAATATTTGACGAAATTTTGATAAATAAAAATGTCACTAATGTCTATTGGTGGCAGCACTTTAATAAACATATATTAATTAAATCAGTTTTGTCAAGTGAAATTCAAGTTTTAGTTCTATCTTTTAATTTGGTTTGAGTGCAATCATCATAAATGCAATATGCCCTCTTGTATTCAAATGTGAAAAATGTAAATCTTCCATCACAGCTGTGTCCGCAAGCGTTTCTGTGAGAACCTAATTAAGTGCCAACCTTGTTTTGAGCTCTGACTTGCAGAAGTATTTGTTGTATTGTTACACTCAATTAAAAGCAATCCTGTTTTGTATTATCATGTTAATTATGTCTTTTGTATCAAATTAAATAAAGGGGGTGGAATAAAAAAAGTTAAAAGGCATGCAAATTCTACCTGCGTAAGAACTAGCAGTCACAGTCGTGCATCAGGTGACCTCATTTCAAATAATCAATCGAACACTGTTATAAATATTATTATGTAAGTAATATAGTTAAAGTACCTTCAGTTAGCCTACTCCTTCACAAAGATAGCAAGGCAACCAGGCAAAATGAGTACTTGAATAAGGAGCTTTGTTTCACAGATACAGTTCATTATGGAGAAGCGAGTTCCAGATTTTGTTGTGAACTTAAAATTCATGAAATAGCACTCAGAGATTTCCTCAAGGATGAGAAGAAGTTTCAGTATTACTTGCAATGAAATCATGGCATCAATATTTTACTAATAGAACAATAAAAAAAATTGAGTTTTGATGTTGACGGTTGTTTCATGCAATAAATGTCCCTAGTTTTTTAAAAAAGGAATCATGTTCTTTGAAAATCACAAACAACAAAAAGCAGTGATGTAATACACAATGTTTTCATGGATATGTGATCATTCTTGAAACCTCTTGGAGTAATGTTTATGATTTTTCAGGAGGTTGGGTATCTTGAAAATAAAGGTACAGTCAAACCTGTCTACAGTGGCCACCAATGGGAAAAGACCAAAGTGGCCTTTGTAGACAAGTGACCTCTGAAGGCAGATTCAGCTCTCAAACTTGGTTAATGACAAATACATTGTACTATGCACTGAATAGCATTAACATTATTATTAGTGGTAGTAGTAGTATGCTATCAAGATACATATATTTAGTTTAGCTATTTAGCAAAAAGAAAAATAACAAAATAATAAAATAAAAAGTTCCACTTTAATCCATCATGTACATTAAATCATCACTTATCAGTAGAAACTGCATCAAAATAAAATTACTAATTGACAGCTTATCTGTGATTGGCAAACAAAGAACTGACTTTTTGTTAGGCCAGCTGGTATAATTAGGCATGAAAACACGTGTTCACTCTTCAAACAATTGATGGATTAAGCAGTTGCTCAAACTCACTGAGATCAAAAGACAGTCCGCTTTCATGAGAGACCTTTGATGATTAGGGAATGAAAAAAAGTTTCCTGTGGCTATTGTTAGTAGCCTATAAACCGTAAGGGATATCACAAATGCAGAGGACATGTATCTCTACTCATTTGGTGTGATTGTACGTAATGTCGTACACTCGGGATTAACGTTCTCAAAATTGGTCATAATATCTCGCGTACACTTAATAATTCCTTGGATCTGAGTTCGCCCAACTCCCATTTCTGCTGCAACTACATGACTATTTTGTTCACTATCCAACAAACGAATTGCTTCAATTCTCTCATGTAATAACAAAAACCACCTTGCTTTCGAAACCAACATGTTTACACCTTAGAGTTTGACTGATAACATGACTGGACTATGGTAAGTACAATCAAGATTTGAGATGCTTGGAGTGGTCACAGCTGATATGCTTCAGTGATTGCTGAAGACAGGGTGAAACCAGTGTTTGGTTAGGAAACACCTGGGCACTGACCACTGAAAGCAGGTTACCATTAAATACAGGTCATTTATATAAGAAATTTGGGGGGGGGAATTAAAATGACCATTGTGACCAGGTGACCACTGAACACAGGTGACCATTAGTACAGGTTTGACTAATTTATGCAGTAAAGGCAAAAAAACTTCATTAGAAAAAGCGCTTTATTGACAATTATTCCCAATGCAATTATAAAATGAGTATTCAGCCATTAAACAGCCCCCCCCCCCCTTTCGGGTTTTGTCCATGCCCCCCCCCCCTCCCTTGGGGTTTTCTCCATGTCCAGCAGGGGTGGCATTCCCGTTTTAATGTTTTTTTAGGTCCCTCAGTAACTCGTGCCCCCACTTCTCGTGCGGTCTGTGTTTTTGGACCCAGTTATGCACAAGTTATCGAGGGAGAGGTGTATATGGTAAAGAGACTGACATTTATTATACATCTGTATTTCTTGTCCAGTGGAACAGATCATATATGGTAAAGAGACTGGCATTTATTATACATCTGTATTTCTTGTCCAGTGGAACAGATAGTATATGGTAAAGAGACTCACATTTATTATACATCTGTATTTCTTGTCCAGTGGAACAGATCATATATGGTAAAGAGACTGGCATTTATTATACATCTGTATTTCTTGTCCAGTGGAACAGATAGTATATGGTAAAGAGACTGACATTTATTATACATCTGTATTTCTTGTCCAGTGGAACAGATCATATATGGTAAAGAGACTGACATTTATTATACATCTGTATTTCTTGTCCAGTGGAACAGATCATATATGGTAAAGAGACTGACATTTATTATACATCTGTATTTCTAATACAGTGGAACAGATCATATATGGTAAAGAGACTGACATTTATTATACATCTGTTTTTTTTAATACAGTGGAACAGATCATATATGGTAAAGAGACTGACATTTATTATACATCTGTATTTCTAATACAGTGGAACAGATCATATATGGTAAAGAGACTGACATTTATTATACATCTGTATTTCTAATACAGTGGAACAGATCATATATGGTAAAGAGACTGACATTTATTATACATCTGTATTTCTTGTCCAGTGGAACAGATCATATATGGTAAAGAGACTGACATTTATTATACATCTGTATTTCTTGTCCAGTGGAACAGATCATATATGGTAAAGAGACTGACATTTATTATACATCTGTATTTCTTGTCCAGTGGAACAGATCATATATGGTAAAGAGACTGACATTTATTATACATCTGTATTTCTTGTCCAGTGGAACAGATCATATATGGTAAAGAGGCTGGCATTTATTATGTATCTGTATTTCTAATAAGTGGAACAGATCCTATATGGTAAAGAGACTGGCATTTATTATACATCTGTATTTCTAATACAGTAGAACAGATCATATATGGTAAAGAGACTGGCATTTATTATACATCTGTATTTCTAATACAGTGGAACAGATCATATATGGTAAAGAGACTGACATTTATTATACATCTGTATTTCTAATACAGTGGAACAGATCATATATGGTAAAGAGACTGACATTTATTATACATCTGTATTTCTCGTCCAGTGGAACAGATCATATATGGTAAAGAGACTGGCATTTATTATACATCTGTATTTCTAATACAGTGGAACAGATCCTATATGGTAAAGAGACTGGCATTTTATTATGCATCTGTATTTCTCGTCCAGTGGAACAGATCCTATATGGTAAAGAGACTGGCATTTATTATACATCTCTATTTCTCGTCCAGTGGAACAGATCATATATGGTAAAGAGACTGACATTTATTATACATATGTATTTCTCGTCCAGTGGAACAGATCATATATGGTAAAGAGACAGACATTTATTATACATCTGTATTTTTAATACAGTGGAACAGATCATATATGGTAAAGAGACTGACATTTATTATGTATCTGTACTTCCAAACTTTACACCACTGAAGCATAGCAACTGCATATCTGTTTCCATCTGCCACTTGTTTAACCCTGTTTTTCTTCCTGATATTTCAATTATATGTTAATCATCAATTTCATTTTCACTAATAACTTTAGAAGGGCTATATATGGACTCAAACCAAATTTAGTATAAGGCTTAACATTTAGAAAGACCATAATCAAGTTTGATTTTCACCATTTTATGAAAAAAGTTAATGGAGTAATGGCCCATGTTTGATTTAGAATACTGCCTTTAGATTTCATATTATGGGGGCTGGGGATTTGGGTCAAATTGGTGGGAGCATCCGTGTCTTGTTAACACATATCTAGTTGTATGAAATATTTGGCAAGAGAATCAAGTTTTAATGGATGGGACTTATTTCAACTAATTGGAATACATCATTTCTGATAATTTCAAGGAGTTGTGTTGAGTAGTAACTTGCAGTATATGGTCACTGAGGGAAGTGTACATAAAACAAGAATGGTTGATATTGAGGCTTGTGAAAGCAAGAGACTAATGTAATTTCAGTTTGTTACAATGTCAATCAGAATTGATATCTTTCATATGAATTGCTTGTGTAATTTTGTTCAGATAAATCAAGATTTGTGAGTACCATATATACTCACTTATCAGTTGAGTCAAGCTGCAAACTGCACAGACCCAGATTTGCTGTTGCATAATGCACCGGCAGATGTGATTCTATGCAGTTTGTTAGGATTAATCAGTAGAACAAACAACATAGACCCTGATCTGCTGGTGCATTATGCAATGTTGTTGGCAGTTGGACTCAACTTAAAAGCGAGTATAGACAGTATTTTTATATAAGAAGTGACATTAAAGGTAGACAGAGATATGAGTAAACGTTGGATTCAAAATTGGTTTCATGACAGGATATTTTATAATTAAAATTTGTTTGATTCAAAAGCAAGATCCTGGTTACTATTTTCTGTTATAACTTGAATTATGATTGTATGTGCAAGTCTTTTACAATGAAGTTCTTAATTTTCTTATCATCACAATCTATTTCCTTATCTTCATATAGATCTATTTCCTTATCTTCATATAGATTGGAAAGAGAAAAAAGGGCATTGCATGCAAAGTTGAGTCAAGAAAAGTTAAATGCTGAAATGGAAGCTTGGAAAGACACAATTATTCAGCACAGACAAATGGTTTGTAATCCTCTTTATTTTGTCAGTGATGAACAATTATTTTCCATGAAGTTAGGGATGTTCCTTAGGTGTGTTGGATTAATTTAATCTATCAAAAGGTTTGGTGCAGGATAAGGAAATCCTACCCATGGGTCATAATTCATTGGCAGGAAGGAAGTTTCACCAGATTCCTGTCCAAAAATGATGACACCTATGGTACTATTCCGTATCCACACCAGTATATATACTGTATTTTGGTGTATATAACATGCACTGATGTATAATGCACACCCCGATTTTCAACCCAGAATGAGGTGAATAAACATAATTCTGTCATATAATGCGCATGTAATATAATACATTTAAATTTTTTTATAATTTCGCTCCGTTTATAGTGCGAGAATAGTCGGCCATTTTGGATAGTGCACTGATCATTATTTGTTACACGTTTAAATTTTTTACAATAAACAAGTGCATGACTGTTTCTCTGGTCTTTCCTGTCAGTATGCGGCACCCGATTATGACCAATACTTTTTTTTTTTACAGATATCGTAAAACAAAGAATTAAAAGTGGCAAACTTTAAAGTATATCTTTCCGATTTTATGGTTGGCCCTTAAAAGGTCTGTTTAAAGGTTTGCCTTGTTGATGGAGTTCAATCTATTGCATCAAAATCCCTCAAATTCCTCTTTGTCATCATCACTCTCAAAAAGTTGATGTATGTTCACCTCTGTCATCATTTCTGGCATTTCAAGATTGAACACAAGATGCTATATGAAAGTTCAGGTCCAGTATTTATATTTATTAAGACTATCATGACATTTCTAAAATATATTATCACAGTGCCCTAGATAGAATTTACCAGGACAATACTTTGTAATTATGTTTGGCACATCACAACTTTAGCCGGCTGTAATTACCTTTAAAAACACCATGCTGAGTCAATTAAATATTGCTCACTCTATTGTAACAAAGAAAGATCAAATACTGTGGTTTAAGCTTAGTTTCCGAAGAAAAGTAAATAAATTGCAAATTTACCTAGACAAAGCATTGTAACTATGTTTAGCATATCAAAGCTTAGCCGGTGCTGATTACCATGAAAAAAACACTGAGTCAATGAAGCAATGATCACTGTATAGTCGCAACGATATATCAAATACTATCATTTAAGATGAGAAATAAAACTTAGAACTAAGTTTATTTTCCAAAGAAAAAATATATATTTTCTGACTTCATACATTAATCGATTATTTTGTTTCACAATGTATCAGTGTTACTGTAACAGACAAACCATAGTTACAAAAAATATGTCCCCTAAAGGTGCCTAGGATGAGAACATTAACACTACTTGAATTCTAAATATTATATTTCAATTCAACCAAGAATAAATGAAGTAAAAATGTATTAGATCCACAGTTATGGAATACTGAACATTTACGGTACAGGTACAGTAATCATTTTATTTGGTCCATTGCAATGCGGTACTTTGCACAGCTTTAGAACAATAAGTTACCAGTCGTTATGTATATGTATTTCCGGTCAAGGCACAGAACAAAATGCTACACAGTGATCTGAAATGAAATGAGTTTATTAATGTGAGCAATCAAAGAACAAGACTATCAAGGTTTGTAAGCATTATTTATTTCTTTAATGAGGCTAGTACCGGTAAACAATTTGGTTACAATGCAATGTGCAACAGATTTAATATTTCACAAGGAGTGAATGTGACACAAGTAGGCAGCTGTAGTACCTTCATCCTTTCGTCAGATTGCCCTGGAAAAAAACTTTATTTTTAGTTCTTCTATAAAACGCCCCCCCCCCCCCCAACTGAAAATAAGAAAATTAGGTGAAAAAAGTGCACATTATACACAGCTATATATGGTACTTGATTATTTTTCTTACATTACTTGGGCCACAGAAATGGGTTATACACAAAATGGTACTCCACGGACACAGGTAAAGCATTGTAATAACAAAATATTGTTCAAAAATATTTTGATATTTAAAAAGTATGTATGAGATTTGGTTTACACCCAATGATAAACTTGGAAATGTGGTTAAAATACAGAAATATAATGTAAAATCTGAAATGAAACTGATCAAAAAACAGGAGATGATTGTAACATTATGAACATGAATGCTTCATATAGACAAATCAAAGTTAGCCTTGTTTGATGTCTTGTGAGGCCGGATATTGGTCATATGAGGAGGGATGGAAAAATCCATGCTGGAAAACAGTCAAACACATATTGGAATGTAATAATACCTTAATCCTTCTCATGAATGTGATTACCATATATACTCGCTTGTAAGTCGAGTGCAACTGCAAACAACATAAACCCTGATCTGCTGTCACATAATGCAGCAGTAGATTAGGGTCTGTGTTGTTTGTTCTACTGTTTACTCCTAAGAAACTGCATAGAGACAGATTTGCATGCACATTATGTGATGACAGATCTGGGTCTGTGCAGTTTTCAGTTGGACTTGATTTATAAGCAAGTATATATCATTCTTTTAGTAACATTGTTGTACAGTTTTTGGTATGGTTAGAAAAATACATTTATGTGCTTAGATTTTAACCTTATTAAAATAGAAATGGTAATACAGTTTTGAAATGTAGCAAGGTATTTTATTGGTTAGTCCTCAACATTTGCAGCAATCAAATATATGATGAACAAGCAAATTCGAAGAATTGATTATTTTGTAAAGGAAAGGGTGAGGTAACAATTGTGATATAGTAAATGAGGTAAGGTACATTTTGTAAAGGAAAGGGTGAGGTAACTGGTGATATAGTAAATGAGGTAGGGTACATTTTGTAAAGGAAAGGGTGAGGTAACAGTGGTGATATAGTAAATGAGGTAGGGTATATTTGTAAAGGAAAACTACTAGTGACATAGAATGCTGACAATCGAACCCAAGTAAGGTCTTGTCAATATAAAATTTCATACAAATGTGGGTCCAACAGTCAGCAGCCATATCTCAGCTAAATGAGACATAAAGAGCTGATAATCAAATTCACTGAAGTTATTTCATCTTGAAATCTAATAATAAAGTGAATTCTTGTGTGGAAATAAAAGTGAGTGGGTCCAAAAATCAGGGACTGTAGCACTGCTAGATGATGATGAAGGTTGAACCTGAGCCAAGGTGTCATGAACATAAAGTTGCATACTAGATTTGATCAAAATCAAAAAGGAATGAAGGGAGTTATTGTGCAGAGAGGAAAGTGGGCAAGTCTAACAATTAGGGGCCATATCTCCACTAAAAGATAGCATGCTGAGCATGTACTTAAGCAACACTGACAGTCAAACTTGGCCAAGGTCTCATTAATGTTAAGGTGCATACTAAATTTGTTTTAAGCCTAATAGGGAGTCATTGTGCAGAAATGATAGTGAATCAGTCCAAAAACCATGGGCTGTAATTCTGCTAAATAATGACATTGATAGCTGATAATTAAACTCACCCAAGTCCCTATCAGTATCAAACTGTTCCAAATTTGGTTTAAATCCAATCATAAATAACAGAATTGTTGTGTGGAAATGAAAGTGGATAGTCCAATATTTAGGGCCAATAAGTCCACTAAATTATGATGTAGAATACTGACAGTAAAAGTTGGCAGAGGCCTCATCAGTATCATTTGCCTATTACCTTTGGTTGAAATCAAATAAAAATGATGGAGTTTATTGTGCGGAAATGAAAGTAGGTGGTCTGTCAGTCAATGGCTTTAACTCCACTAAAGGATGATGCAGAATTATGACAATCAAACTCATCCAAGGTATCATAAGTATAAAGCAGCATTCCAAAGTTGGTTCAAATACAATAACAATTATGTTATTTTGCTGAAATGCAAATGGGTGGATATGACAATCAGGGGCTTTAATTCAACTTAAGTACAAGCCATACAGGTCATGTAGGCATGTTATACCAACTATTTCAGCTATAGGTGTCATTGTTTAGAGTTTGATAACACATACCTTTAAATGGCGATTATTCAGTTTATTTCGCTAGCTCATAGATCAATATTCCTTTCAAGATCATTATATAACTGCCCCAGGAAATACATGATACAAAATCAGTGTTAAAGTACGTGGACATTTTTAGATGACGCCAACCAAGAGGTGGATCCAGTTTATACCATATTGAATGTTACACGCTATGATGTCACAATGACAGCATCACATATTGGAAAATATTATTACTACCCTGCACTGGTAATGATTAGACCTATTGTCTTCTTTTTTAATCCATTTTGGGACCCAGCCACCTTTGTAAAAGTCCATATAGCACTCCGTAAATTTCATTTGGAAGTGTTGTCATGACAACTAAAGTGCAGATCATGCAGCAATCAGGAATGAACATCTTTGGTAAAACTATATTAGTATTAAATTTTGGAACAATTATTATTTTATTTATGATCAATAAAGGAGCCTGCATGACCACATTGATGTACACAATAAAATATGACATCAAATGCTGACAATCAAACTCAACCAAGTCTTTATCAATATCAAGTCACGTAACAAATTTGGTTAAAGTACAAAAATAATACCAGGAGTTATTGTGCAGAAATGAAAGTGTGAAAGTGTGTGTGTGTGTGTGCGTGTGTTGGCGGAGTCCAACAATCATCTGCTATAACTCTGCTAAATGATGATGTAGAAGTCTGACAATTGAATTCCACCAAGATCACATCAGTATCAAGCAATGATGTTATCATATATAGCCATTGTGAAATATCATTGATGGATTTGCACAACAATGATATCAGCAAAAAGTGTAGATTGGCAGTATTATATAGATTTGAGACACACACCCATGCAACCCATGTATATATGTTTCCAGTTCACTGCAATACAGAGCACTAACTGTGACCTCAGCATTATTACATTTCAGTCATTGCATGTTTGTCAAATATAAATAGCAGCAGTCTACAAGTCAGTGGGGACAAAAAATGAAATTTTCATTGAGCTGTAGCCTTGGCCTTGGCACTTGACAAGGCACATGTCTTGAGTGTATTCTCTAGCAATAGATATGAAATAGTGTAAACATTGTGATATTATTGTGATTTGATTTCTTAAAAAAGTGGTGATATTCCAGTACAACTTTAGGCTCAGAATAATATTATCTAACAACAAATTTGATTGAAATGCAAAAATAACTAAGGGAATTATTGTGTGGAAATGAATGTGGATAGGTCTGAGAACCAGGGCATACAATCTCTGCAGAACAATGATGCAGAACACTGACAATTGGACTCGGGTAATGTCTGATAAATGCAAGCTGCATTCCAAACTTGGTTGAAATCCATAAATAATTAAGAAAGTTATTGTGTGGAAATGACAGTGGGTGGGTCTGACAATCAGTTGCTATATGTACTTCTGAGAGAGTGACAGATGTAAGGTGAAGTTGTTTGAATTTGCAACTTGCACAATGAAGGGAATGTTGGCATACATCTCTGGTATTTTCATGTACTGTGGCTGAAATTTCCTTACATTTTGTACTTGTGGAAATTGTATATGATCGATGCACACAGCAGACAAAAATGGTCACTCCCATGTGCTCAAAAAATCAGCCTGAATTAGTCCAAAGTACACTATTTTTAGCAGTTATTAAAATAGGGAAAATGAATTTTGCCAGAGTAGGCAATACCAACTTTTGAAAGTACAATGAATGAATTACAAAATACATCAAAAGTATAAAAAGTAAAAAAAGTGATCAGCTCTTTTTTTTTTAATTTACCTTTCAAGTCCTGGAAGTGAAAATGACCAAGTGGAGCTAGCTGTTTTTTGATAGGTGCACATCTGAATCAAGACCAAGCTGTATACTATATAACCCAAAATGCACCCATCAATCATACACCAAAATGAAGGGAATTAAAAGTTCTTTTAATAATACCTAAGATATACAAGGTCTTTTTTAAATAGCCAGGATAACCAGTGAGGAAAACCTTTTTCTTTAAAAATCGAACCCTATACAAAATATGAAACTGTAGAGTGCCACCTAAATGATGACATGGAATGCTGATGCTCGAACACAGACAAGGTCTTATCAGTGTTAGGCTGTATAACAAATTTAGTTGAAATCCAATAATATTGAAGGGTTATTGTATGGAAATGAAAGAATGATGGACGGATGTACAGAAAGATGGAAGACAAGCACACATACAGGCCCAATTTAATGTTCCCTATTTTCTATGAAAAGTGGGTGACAAAATAAACAGCATTGATGTTTACTGCAAACATTATCATAGAGACACACAAATTACAGTTTGTATTATTTCTGCACACAATTATTTTTCTGCATTAGAATGGGGATTATATTCCAGAATTATAATGGTTATTTTGCAGTACCAAATATCAGTTTTACTGGCAATTCAATTTCCATTTGTAAAGTCACCATTCCTGTTTGCACTTCCTTAAACAGATCATTCTGCCCTTAGTTAAAGCTTTTTTGTACATGTGAGTAATTTTCAATCTGTATGCTGATAGGTTGAGAAACAGGTCAAGAATTCAGTGTCAAGGAGTACTGAGATGAAGGCAAGAAAAGCCCACAAGGACAGAATCCAGAAAGAGAAGAAACTGAAGAAGAATATTAAAAAGTATTGTGTTTTTCTTTCCTCAGATTCTTTGATGGATTCTTTAGAAAACAAGACTCATCTCCCTGCTTATGCTTGTATCTTATGGTTAAGAACTCTCAGTTTATACACTACACATACTTATACTTATATCTTATGGTGCAGAACTCTCAGTTTATACACTACATGTACTTATGCTTATATCTTATGGTCTAGAACTCTCAGTTTATACACTACATGTACTTATGCTTGTATCTTATGGTCTAGAACTGTCAGTTTATACACTTCACATACTTATGCTTATCTTATGGTGCAGAACTCTCAGTTTATACACTACATGTACTTATGCTTGTATCTTATGGTGCAGAACTCTCAGTTTATACACTACATGTACTTATGCTTGTATCTTATGGTCTAGACCTCTCAGTTTATACACTGCATGTACTTATGCTTGTATCTTATGGTCTAGAACTCTCAGTTTATACACTACATGTACTTATGCTTGTATCTTATGGTCTAGAACTCTCAGTTTATACACTTCACATACTTATGCTTATCTTATGGTGCAGAACTCTCAGTTTATACACTACACATACTTATGCTTATATCTTATGGTCTACAACTCTCAGTTTATACACTACATGTACTTATGCTTGTATCTTATGGTCTAGAACTCTCAGTTTATATACTACATGTACTGATGCTTGTTTCTTATGGTCTAGAACTCTCAGTTTATTCACTACACATAATTATGCTTGTATGTTATGGTCTAGAACTCAGTTTATATACTGCATGTACTAATGCTTGTATCTTATGGTTAAGAACTCTCAGTTTATACACTCTGTGTACTAATGCTTGTATCTTATGGTTTAGAACTCTCAGTTTATATACTGCATGTACTAATGCTTGTATCTTATGGTTAAGAACTCTCAGTTTATACACTCTATATACTAATGCTTGTATCTTATGGTTTAGAACTCTCAGTTTATATACTGCATGTACTAATGCTTGTATCTTATGGTTAAGAACTCTCAGTTTATATACATGTACTTATGGTTGTATCTTATAGTACAGAGCTATCAGTTTATATACTACATGTACTTATGCTTGTATCTTATGGTCTAAAACTCTCAGTTTATATACCACATGAACTTATGCTACACTATGTTATAAAACTCTCAATTTAGACACAGTTTTGCTACACTTTATTTCCATGGTAACACACAAAAAATACAGAATGCAAAATATTCTAAATGTTAAAATGCAGCTCTGTGCAACTTGCTTTACATGTATACCAAGTTTGGTTGAAATATCTTGAACAGTTTGAGAGTTATGCTCCTGAAACAAAAAGAGAGCAATTGTAGCGTCAAATTCATAATCCAAGGGTCATTGGGAAAGGCACTCAGCTCCATTTCCTTGGCATGATATAGCCAATAATGTGTTGAAATAGCCATTAAAAACCAACCAACCTTAAATGAAAATTTTTATAGATGGGCAAACAGAAAATGAGTATGGACATGCAGACAGACAGACATAGCGATGACTCTATCCCTTCGTGCTATTTATCAACTGGATAACAAAAATGAATACTTTTTTCTTTTGCTTAATGTTTTATTTCATATACTGTAAATCATAGTATTTTGTGTAATTAATTTTTCAAAAAACTTTTTAAAAAATTGGCACATATTAGACTTTAAACATTTTGCAGATAAATAATTAAGAAATGTATTTAAGCTTGCATTACAGGATTTTCAATGAAAAAATATTTAATTGATTTCATATTTTGCTTTTTTTTTTAAAAATCTAACCTTCTTGAAAATTTTTGGATTTATGTTATGTAGCCTCCTTATTTGTAAAGGTAATGTTTTACAAAACTTTGAAAGTTGATACTCAGAAAATAAATAATTTCATAATAGTTTACCTGCACAGAGGCACAAGGTCACATTTTTAGAGGTATTTATTTTGAGTTGGTGAAGGGGTAACTTGATCAAGGTCACAGTGACCTGCTTTATATATATATATATATATATATATATATATATATATATATATATATATATATATATATATATATAGGTCACAGTGACCTGCCCTCCACTTTCTGCAATTAGTTCTTGAATTTTCAGTCTGCCTGTTTAATTTCCATTTTCAAAAAAAAGTAAAAATGCTTTGAAATTATTTTAATTTGTGGTGTGCCAATTTTTATGGATTTTTTAATTGCTTCAAACCACCAATTTCAACACCCAGCAAAGTGTTTTTCCTTTGCAGGAAAAAACATCCCATACACGTCCACAAATTTTAATACCTCCAAAAAGTAATATCTTCCGAAACTATGAAAATCAGTACTCAGAAAGTTAGTTCACAGTAGCTTACCTGAACAGGAGCAAAAGACCAGAATCTTTTTGTATTATTTCAAGTTAGTGAAGAGGTAACTTGATGATGATAAGGCATGTAGGTCACATTGACTTACTTTCCACATAAGTGAATTGACAAAGAGGTATACCACACAGCATGCAATATATATATGTAAACATTTTTCAGATTATACTATATGTAGTGGTGTCATTCAGGAAAACTTGAACTCTCCTTTTGTCTTGACTGGCCATATCTTTTGACAGTTACAGGGGAACCAATGTCAACAATATTAAGAATTTTTGTTATATTTTGGGGAAATCATCCAATATAATAATAGCACTGTTCATGGGTAAGACATAACATTCTGTGGAACCACTGATTTAGTATAATTATTTTTTAACTTTTTACTGCAGGATTCAAGAAGAGGTCGAAGAGTGGACGAGGTACACAGAAAACAGCCTGGGCAAAAAGGAGAAGAAGACAAATCTGATACAAAAAGAAAAAGACCTTACTATAGAACAGGTATTTTTTGCTGACATTTATCCTTTGGATTCTAGTTTTACTTTAAACTTTTAGTTTTTATGTCTCTGCATATCTATGGATAAGTATATTTTGATTCCCAAGTCCATCTGTCACACTACATTGCAACATTTTCTGTCCATTGCAAATTCCATTGACAATTAAAAGCTTTTCAAGAACTGCATGGATTAAAAAACAAATTTGATAAGAGGCTTTACATTATGAAAATCTACATGTAGTGTACTTTGATTTTCAGTTTTCCAACAAAATGCTCTTTGTAGTTATGGACTTTCTTTATTTGGAACTTTGCCCCTCAATTATGTGATATTGATGATGGTGTCCATGCCATATGTTTACATTTTGAGTCTCATTAAGAGTTTTTAAGAATTAAACTTTATATTTTACAGGATTCATAAAGTCATGAGGCTTGAGAATTAATTACACATGATGCATGAACGGTTACAGCGAAGGCCTTTCATGCAATGTGTGTAATTGAGTTTCAAGCCTCATGACTTCATGAATCTTGTAAAATATAAAATTCAATTCTTATAATTACAAATAGTTATAAAAATAATAAATTTCAAAGAATAAATAACAAAACAATATTTTAAACATTGTTTTCAACTATTGTCAAAGCACACAAGAAGGGTGCATGAATAAATAAGTAGTTCTTTTCTGGTGTTATGAACTAATAACTTCTTGTTTTTTCTGCGTCATATGATGTGATTGTAACCAATCTAAATGCTTGATACAAAGGCTTGGTAAAAAGGTGTAGTTATAATGAAGTTTCCTTTCTCAAGGAAGATAAGAAAATAGTATCTTGTCTCATAGGAGCACAAAAAATAAGCATATTTATAGTTGACAAAGTGTCTGGGCTTTGCATCAATAAACTTTTGAAAATTGTTCATTGATACTACTTCTATTAGCTGTAAAAAATATGGGTGCTTAGTTTAAAATTGAGATTATGTGAAATGTCATGTATGATGACATAATTTAATAATACAGTAACTTATAAAATTTTCTAAAGGACAATATATTCACAAGAATCGTGACATAAAATGTATCACATACTTATTTGTTTAAAATATTATTACAAATTTAGTCAAGTTTTAAAAATGAATAAATATAAACCATTAGAGTCATTTAAATATTTATCCTTTGTACTTTTCAGTCAAGACACATGGCATATGCCTCTCAGCGGCTCCGAGATGAGATCAGAGAACGTTATGGCCATGAGAGTTTTGACCAGAAAGCTTTCAGGGCAGTACTACATAATAGGATAGGGATGGGTATTTCTGCCTCCACAAAAAATGTTTCCACCGTTAGAATTTGAATGCAGGAGCATTTAGGCTGTGATAAAACAAAAGCATTTTACTTCATTTTTATAGTGGTTGTCAATTTCTAAATTATTTATTGAAAAACATTATTTCTACAATTTTATAGTGCCTATCAGTTATAATGCTTTTCAACTTCTAGTGCTTATCAGCTATAATGCTTATTAGTTTCAGCTGTAATGGTTATCAGTTTATAGTGCATATCAGCTGTAATGGTTATCAGTTTATATTGTGTATCAGCTGTAATGCTTTTCAGCTTATAGTAATTATCACCTGTAATGGTGTTATTCAATGCCAATGACAGTGAACATTTTTATTCCTATTTAAAAGTTTTGTTTTGATCCCTAAAAACATTTTAATGTTTTTTGTAAATGTTTGTAGAATTGGTGACGTCTTTAATATAATTTAATGAAGTACTTAAATCAGGATTTTAGAAAAATGATTTTCTTGAAAAAATTTCTATGAATAATAAAAAAAATAGTGGTTAAAGATGGCATAATTTGTGGAAATTTTTATTCCGGTTTTAATTCTAATTTGTTATAATTTACCCAAATTCTGTAAATTTTTGTTGTTTTGCTTACTATCAAATTCTATATTTTTGTCATTGGTGTCTGTTTCCATTGCTTTAACAGCAAGAACATTTGTAAAAGATGTTGTACATAGAAAAAATGTAAGCATATTAAAGACCATGTTTTTATGTGCTGCTAAGTTTTTCTAAATAAATATTTATGTATCTAGTTCATCTGTAAAAAAATTAACGTCAAAATCCATTATAATATATTTTTACTTGGTGCCTAAACCTGTACAATATAAACATGTGTGTGTGTATATATATATATATATATATATATATATATATATATATATATATATCCCTGCCTTTTAATAGAATATAACTGCAGTAACAAATTTACAAAACTTATTTGGTATGTGATCATTTTGAATTACTGATGTTATTTTGCTTTTTATTAGGAATATCTTTTTCAATGTTCAGGTAGAGAAGGAATAAAAAACTTTACAATGATATTCTAGGTAAAGACAGGAAGTAGAACATGGATCAGAGAGGATGATTTGACTCTCTTCTTTTTGAGTGTATAAGTTATATTCACCACTGTTTATCTCCCCTGATATGTCATAACATGACTCTACAAGGCTTTCTCAGGAATATGTACAGAAAAACAACATGTACATTAAGCAATCATCTTTCCAAGATTTTTAAGTGAAGTTCATATGAGAGAGAGAAAGAGTGTGTGAGAGAGAGAAATTTCACGCCTATTTCCCAATGTTCTTTTCTTTGTATTTTTCCTCTTATCTCCACTCTTTGATGCATTCTAATATGTAATGAAACATATCTCTAGGACATCTCTCTGTAAAAAACATCTCTAAACAGGATCAACCCAAATCTGTTCTTGCATTACATGCTATTTGCCCAGTGATTGCTCTGTTTTATTTCTTCATCTTTTGATTTTAAGCAAAAAAGCATAGACTTACACTTTGATCAACTGATGCATTAAGTGATGAGAGATCTGAGCTTACACTTTACACAGTTACATATTCATTATACTCAGAAGAGAAGTGGACAACAAATTTTTGGAGAATGAGTGAAAACTGATAGCATTTAAAGCACACACTGGTTCTCCAATGAGCCTGTGCTCTAAATTATTCTCTTTGACTTCTTTACCAATAAACAAAGCTGTGACAAAGTTGATGTTTGGATATGTTTAATCTTTTTGCTTTAATTTTTTAGCTCCCCTCTAATGAAGTAGAGAGATTCAGCATCCGCACATATAAAAGCACATGCATATATACAGCCTCACTGCATCTTGACCATTATTTCTTCCTATGTCTTAGGCAACAGTTTGGAATGGTTTCATAGCACCTCCCCATGGGGAGGGGGCTAAGGGGTCTAGCTTTGTACATATATCTACATTATTTGGTCATTCTCAGTTAAATCTAGAATCATGAAACTCTGTGAGGGGATGCATCTTGATGAGTACTACATCCTCCTCTCAAAATGTAGGTAACTGTTACTCATATTTCATGCTTCATTGACTTGGGTTCAGTTTTGTGTTTTAAGTTATTTCTCAAACTGTTCATGCTAGAATAATCAAACTAGATAATTGTATGCATCTCTGTTAGTACCACACCAAAAAGGGAGGTCACTATGATGTACATTTCACATTTTTCATGCTACAATCAAATTTTGCATTTAGCTCATGACCACATAGGTTTTTGGCACAGTGTACACATACTGTTATACATAGAATCTTGAAAATTGGTTAGAGAATGCATCATGATGAGTATTACAATTTCATCAGAGAATTAGGTCACTGACTAATATTTCATGAATCACTGACTTGGGTTAACTGGGTTAACTTTTGTGTTTTTACTGTTCATGCTAGAATCAATAAACTTAATGATTGTATATGTCTCTATTGGTACCACATCCATACAAAAAAGGTCACTATGACCTACATTTCACATTTTACTGGCTTAGGTTAAGTTTATACATTTAGTTCATGACCACATAGGTGTTTTTGTATGCTATGTACATACTATCCTATGTATGCTATGTACATACTATCCAATGTAGAATCATGAAACTTGGTGAGGGGATACATCTTGATGAGTGCTACTTACTAATTGAGTAGGTCATTATGGCCCATATTTTACACTTCACTGACTTGGGTTACATTTTATATTTGATGTTCATTTCTCAGGCTCTGTTCATGCTAGAATTGTGAAATTGGTGATGATATGCATCTTTGTTAGTACAATACCCTTACAAGAAAAGAAGCTCATCATGACCTATATTTCGTCTTTTACTGGCATCAGTTAAGTTTTTGCATTAGCTCATGACCACTTTTGATTTTTGCATGCTGTATGCATGCTATCTTACCTAGACTCATGAAAATTTGTGAGGGATGCATCCTGGATATGTACTACACCTTTTTTGCAAAAAGATGTTTCTGTGGCCTATATTTCATGCCTCAGTGACTTTGTTGAAATTTTTATGTTAAAAGTTCATTTTTTGGGTGCTGTTTATGTTCAAATCATATGACTTAATATTTTGATGCATTTCTATAAGTATTACTCTCATACAGCTGAAGAAAGTCACTTTGGCCTAAATTTTATGCTTTACTAACATGGGTTAAGTAATTGTTTTTAGCTCATGTCCACATATATTTTTCCATCCTATATACACCCTAGTCTAAACAGAAGCAAGGCTCTTTCTGACCAGTGCAGTTAGAAGTAAATATGTTTATTCAATGATAAACATTTCATATTATACTTTGTATATTTTAATAGGTTACCATCAACAGGCTAACTGTGTATTGTGCATGTGAATGAGTATAGGAATTAGATAAGTGGACTACATGCTTTTCATGTGAGGCCTCAGCTTTTTGTGGCTAATCAAAGTGATTACTCATGCTTGAACTATGCTTCTAATAGTTGTCATACTGGCTGTCACTACAAGGCTATTCAAAGCCTGTGACTTTCACCCCTTAAAACTGGTTTCTGATGTGGACAATGATAACTGCTTCTGAAGCAGATTTTAAGAACAATGATTTAAAAAATAAATAAAAAATCTGCAGTTTTTATCAACTCATTATAATACCTCTACTTTGCTATCATAAAAAGAATGTTTTTATTGTTTTATGTCTTTTATGCCCTATCAAAGTATGTATGTGATTTAACCAAATCAGCACAATACTGGCTATATAGTGCTGATTAGAAGTTATATTCTAACAATGTAAAAAATTTTAAAAAATTGCAAAAAATACCAAGAAATGGGGTCAACATTTTGTTGTCAAGATCACTTTACAATGGCTGCTGCAGACTACTAAAAGCTTCATAGAGGTGAGATTTGTAATTGTTTTGATTAACGTCATCCAGGGTGTGTGTGTGTGTGTGTACTTAAAGTCAACAAAACATTATCCAGTTCACTTTTTTTTTCTACTGTTAAAAAATGTTAGATTTGGGAGTGGTGTTTAAGAAGATCTTGAGGTAACGCAAAAAATGTAGGAGATTCCAGCAATAGACCTTTTTGACATGTCAATCAGCTGTAACAGCTCCTTGTCTCATTACCTATAACCACCTCAAGTCTGCTGTGAGTAGTTACATAATGTATATTATGTTGGTCAACATGTAAGAATGGTTCCAACAAGTTGAACTAAACTTTAGGAAATATATAGTAATTTGCAGTCACAATAACTAAAATACTATTGCTTTGCTTTTGTTATGTGGGTGGGGCGTAGAGGAAATTTTGGAAAGGTCTATTGTTGGAGATGAATGATGCATAATGGGATAATTTTGATTTAAGTAAAATTTCCTACACAATGCATGAATGCAGTTGATGCGAGTTTCAGAAGCTTTTTTGTGAAAAATGGGTCATGCTCTTTGTTTAGATTTGTTTGGGCTTTGTGTTTTGTAATGTACATTTCTATGTTGTGACCATTTTGACAGCATTAATTTAGCCGATATCAAGATCTTAGCCTTCGTGAAGAGTTGATAGACTTTCTCCATAATTGTATTGTTATACTCTTTGAAACGAAAGTTCACTGTAAATACATTAGACTAGTATGGTTGTATCAGCCACATATAGTCTATTTAGTAATTTATAATCATATGAAACATGTTTGAATGAAGTATACATTTATTCAAAATGTAAATTCACAAGGAATTTTCATTTTGCTAGCCATGTCATTAAAAAAATAAATATGGATAACAGCTTGTATTCTAGTTTTTAAAAAAAATTGTACTATTGTCTCACCTACTCAACAAAGCAAGACAAGGGTATTGCTTTACAGTTTTCATTCTCGGTTAATTTTTATGTTATGTTGTTATGACTCTAGGTCTTAAAATAATGTAAAAGAAAGAAAGTGAAACCAACAATGTAAGTAAAATCAACAAGCAATTTATTTATAGACAATTAAAATGAAAATTAAAAAAGACACTTACAATAATGTGAATTAAAGTACAAATAATCCAATAATCCTAAGTGTCCTACTCACAAGTCCTAAATATAGAATGTTCCGAATGAATTCCAGTAGTCTTGAATGTCCTAATGTGCTAGTAATCATGAATGTTCTGATGTGTCAGTAGTCTTGGATGTCCTGATATGCCTGAGTGATGTAATCAAAAATATCTTTGAATGCCCATAAATCCCAAAGTCAAGTATTATTCCAAAATGAGAATGAGCACTTTTGGTAATTTCAATTAATATTTCAAATAAATAATTCCTCTCTCTGAATTTGCTCTGATTTTCACAACTGTAACATCTGATTACTAAAGACAGAATATTCTAGAATATGAGTAACTCTAATGGAAATTTCCTGTGTGTACCTGACTTTTCTCACATCAAGAAATGGAAAGTTCCAGTCTAAGTACTAAATGCTATGTAAACAAGACTAACCTTGAACTCAAATGCAGTAAATATGTTGTTTACAAAATGACCACTAAAGTACAACTTACCTCATGGACACATATTATAAATTCAATATACATAACACCACGTCTACAAGCTTACCAATGTAGCATCGGATGTGCTCCCGAAGAAGTGACACATGAAAACATCAAAAACCAGAACAAAGAAAAAAGTATTAAACACTGGAGATTTGGTTCGCATTGAAAAAACAAAACACAATTTTGACAAATGTTATTTACCCAACGTGTCACAGAATAAGTGCGTGGACGTGATCCTCCTGTCTATAAATTGGAAGATATGAACTGAGAAGTGTTAAAAGGAATTTTTACTTGCCCGAGTTACAACAAGTGACCAAGAAAGAAAACATATATGATATCGAAAGCATTTTCGATCGAAAAACACGTAAAGTTGGAAAACATTGACTCCAAGAAGTGAAAGTTCATTGGAAAGGATATCCACCCAATTTTGATTCTTGGATTGTAGCTTCACAAGTCATCGACTATAAAAAAAAAGTAGAAGTTACCAACTTGCCATTAAACATGGCTGCATCTCCTTCTCAGAGTTAATCTCTACAAGAACAACAACTGTTCATGTGGTGTGGAGAAAGTGTTCCTAAATATCCAATCGTCTTTTTCTGCCATATTTTTGTGGTATATTGTGTCACTGGAAAAACGCGCATTATCATAGAAGTGAAAAGACAATAATATCAATGAAATATATATATATATATATATATATATATATATATATATATATATATATATATATATATATATATATATATATATATATATATATATATTTGCATAGTATTCTTTATTTCCCTAACTTATAACATGATTTAATGCTAAACTTGGTTGTCTTTGAATTTAGTTACGACTCTGTGACCTAAAAATATGTGACAGAAAGAAAGTGAAACAAACAAAATCAAGTAAAATCAACAAGCAATTTATTTCTAGGCAATTAAAGTGAAAATTCAAAAGACACTTACAATAGCGTGAATTAATGTCCAAATAATCCTAAGTGTCCCAATCAGAAGTCCAAAAATATAGAATGTTCTGAATGAATTTCAATAATCTTGAATGTCCTGATGTACCACAAGTCTTGAATGACCTGATGTACCACAAGTCTTGAATGGCCTGATGTACCAGCTGCTAACAAAACCGGCCTTGAACTCAAATGCTATGTAAACATGTTGTTTACAAAATGACCAATATCTGACTAAAGTACAAGTTACAATCATAGACACATTATAAATTCAATATACATAACACCTCCACTCATAAAGATAAAGATTTATGCAATAAAGCTTTCTTTTGAATATGCATAATCAAAATTACATAGAAAAATGTCTTATACATGACACTCAGCTTAATTACACAAAATAAAACTATATAGTACTTCTATACCCGTGAGAGTGCATCTGCGATCACATTGTCGAATTTCAATGTTATATTCCTGCAGTATTATACTCCATCTCAACAATCTCCGGTTTTTATCTTTCATTTTGCTGATGAAAGTAAGAAAATTGTGACCACTGTATACAATAACTGGAGAAAGAGCTGAGGTAACATATACTTCAAAATGTTGTAAAGCCAATATCAAGGCCAAATATTTCTTCTCAATTGTGGAATAATTATTCTCGTGCTTGTTTAGCTTTTATAGAAAAATAGCACACATGATGATCCACAATATTTTTATCTTCTTGAATCAATATCCACCAACCCCTACATCACTTGCATCAACAGTCACTTTAAATAATTGGTTGAAATTTGGCGCTGAAAGAACTGGTGCATTCTTAAGTATGGCCTTCAATTTGTCAAAAGATTCCTGACACTGGTCAGACCATTGAAACTTGGATTTCATACTCAACAAATTTGTCAAACGTTCGGCAATTATGGAAAAATTGGAACAAAATTTCCGATAATATCCAGTCATACCTAAAAATCGCATCAGTTGCTTTTTACAAACAGGCACAGGGAATTCAGAGAGAGCCTTGACCTTAGCTTTTATAGGTTTAACTTGACCTTGTCCCACAATATGTCCTAAAAATGTGACACAAGCATGGCAAAACTCACGTTTGCTCAAATTAATCGTCGGATTTGCATCACTGAGTCGATCGAAGAATTTCCGAATGGTTTCCAAGTGATCTTCCCAGGTGTCGTTGTAGATAATAATGTCATCGATGTATGCGTCACAATTATCTAGACCAGATGTTATCATGTTCATACGATGCTGGAATGTTGCTGGAGAATTTTTCATGCCAAAAGGGCCTTACTTTATATTGATAAAGCCCATCTCGAGTTACAAAAGTTGAAATTTCTTTTGTCCTTTCTGTGAGTGGAATTTGCCAGAATCCTTTTAAAAGGTCAATTTTGGTGACATATTTCGCATTTTCAGTTTTATCAATGCATTCATCCATTCTTGGCATTTCAAATTATTCCATTTTGGTGACAGTGTTGATTTTTCTATAGTCAGTACACATGCGGAATGTATTATCTGGCTTAGGAACAAGAATACATGGTGAACCCCAGTTACTTTTACTTGGTTCTATAAAATCATTCTCCAGTAAATATTGAATATCTTTTTTCAAATATTCCTGTTTGAGAGGATTCATCCTGTAGGGATGCTGTTTCGCAAGTGTAAAATCTACAATGTCAACGTCATGATATATTTTATTTGTTCGTATAGAAACATCAGGAAACAAGTGCTCATCCTCATGTAATAGCTGTTTTATTTCGTTTCATTCCTGTTGTTGTAGATGTGAAAGTTTGTGGTCCAGATTTTTCAATATTTCTCAATTCTAGGACAGGTACAACAAAATTAATTGAATAATTAACTGGGCTATCTCTGTCAAAAAACTCCTTTAACATATTTATGTGACCAAGTTGTTTCTGTTTCTGCCTGCCAGGAGTGCTAATGATATAATTTAAGTCATTTACTTTCTTTTCAACTCGATAAGGACCATACAATTTAGCCCGAAGGGAATTTTGAGGCATGGAAAAGAGAGCCAAAACGTTCTCAGCAGGCTTAGAACTACCTTCCTGCATATTTTTGTCATACCTTAATTTCATTTTTGACTGGGTAGTGTGAAGATTAGTTCTTGCTACCTCACAAGCTTTTGACAACTTATAGTTGAAATCGGAGACATAGTCAAGAAGATTATTTGAATTTTCATTTGAAAGAAGTTTCTCATTCAACAATTCCAATGGTCCACGGACAGTGTGTCCAAAAATCAGTTCAAAGGGACTAAAAACCAATGACGTTTGAACTAATTCCCTAACTGCAAACAACAGCAAATGAACACCCTAATCCCAATCCTTTCCTGTATCAAAGCAATATGATCGAATCATATTCTTCAAACTTTGATGAAATATTTTCAAAGCTCCTTGACTTTCAGGGTGATATGCAGAAGATTTAAACTGTTGGATGCCTAATTCATGCATAACTTGTTGGAAAATTCCAGACATAAATTTGGACCCTTGAACAGACTGGACAGATTTGGGAAGGCCAACAAGTGTAAAAAAAAAAACGTAACCAACGCTTTTACAATGGTTTTAGTTTAATATTTCTCAAAGGAATTGCCTCTGGAAATCTTGTAGACGCACATATGATGGTCAACAAGTATGGGTTGCCTGAATTGGTCTTAGGTAACGGTCCGACACAGTCTACCATTATTCTACTAAATGGTTCGTCAAAAGCAGGAATAGGTTGCAGATGAGCTTTAGGTATCTTCTGATTGGGTTTTCCTACCATTTGAGAAGTGTGACAAGATCTAAAGTATTTAGAAACATTACTTTTAAGTTTTGGCCAATAAAATTGATTCAAGATCTTGTGATAAGTCTTATTGACTCCTAAATGACCGGCCAAGGAGTTTCATGGGCTAGACTAAGAATTTCCTGTCGATATGACTTAGAAACGACAATTTGATAGCTCACTGACCACTCCTCACCAGCGGGTACCTCATGTGGTCTCCATTTTCTCATAAGGACCTTCTGTAGGTAAAGAGGTCACTGCCCAAACAGTCACAGGTCCGGAAACTAAGTCTGATGCCAACTTGACACAATGGAGATCAACATTTACATAGCCGCACTCTACTCCCTGAATAAGTACACTTTCACTAGAAGAAGACTTCTCAGACAAAGGCAAAGTAACTGATAAAAAAAGACTCTGAGAAGCTCCTGTGTCCCTTAATATTTTAATAGTGATAGGTTTGGCAGAATCACCAATAAGTGATATAGAACCTTCTGACATGAATGGTTCATAAGTCTCCAAAGATAGAATCAGACTGGGGTTTGTTTGACTCAACAAATGTATTACTTTCAATACAAGACCGTGACTTTGACCTCTTTGAAATAAGAACATTTGGAATAGCTCTGTCTTTATTCTCTTGCTTATTTTTCAACCTGAAACAGAAATGATGTGCCCTTTCTTTTTGCAATAAGTTCACGTAGGAAGAGATAAAGATCTCTTGTCAGTCTTATCTGATGTTTAATTTCTTACAGTTGTGCTGTTTTGAAATTTATAAGTACTCGATTGGGACTGAAATGTTTTTTTTAGCAGAAAACTGCTGAGAGGGAGACTTATTGACAAATGAAATTGTGTGAGTCAAGGAATAATCATCAGCCATGGGAGCAGCATTTTCCAAAGTTTCCACTTTCTGCTTGTCAAGATAGGTCTTGACGTCACTATGGATGCACCTCTCAAACTCCATTAATACGAGCTGTCTGAGGTTATCGTAATCTCCATCAACCTTCTTGGCTGAACATCACCTATTAAATAGTTGCTATTTTTCCCTTGGAAATTCGACATGAGTTTGTCCAGTTTCTTTTCTACAATTCCTAAACTTTTGTAGAAAGGCATCAGGTACCAACTCATAACCCTTCAAGATGTACTCCTTAACCACATCATAATCAGCACTTTGTTGTACTGACAGTGAAGTGTAGACTTCACGAGTTTTGCCAATAAGTACACTTTGTAATAACAAAGTCTAATGCTCTCTTGGCCATTTAAAGTTTTCAGCAATTTTCTAAAAGTGACGAGAGTATTTATCTACTTCTTTTTTCCTGAACGTAATCTATCCGGTAACATCAAAACCTGAAATTGTGTGTAAAGGGGGTGGGGGAGTGCTTTGCTTGCCAGTTATAATTCTTTTAATCGATATTGCATTTCAGTTTCTTCTCTCTCTCTCTCTCTCTCTCTCTCTCTCTCTCTCTCTCTCTCTTTCTTAAATGGGTGAAATAAAAATCTTTACCAGGGACAATGAAAATTCCAAAACAAAGTCAATTTAAATTGTAATTTAAAGAAATTCACATCCCAGATGAGCCCCAAATTTCTGTTACAACTCTATGGCCTAAAAATATGTAACAGAAACAAAGTGAAACCAACAAAATCAAGAAAAATCAACAAGCAGTTTATTTCTAGACAATTAAAGTGACAATTCAAGACACTTACAAGAACGTGAATTAAAGTCCATATAATCCTCAGTGTCCTAATCACAAGTCTTAAATATAGAATGTTCCGAATGAATTCCAAAAACCTTAAATGTCCTGATGTACCACAAGTCTTGACTGGCCTGATGTACCACAAGTATTGAATGGCCTGATGTACCAGAATGATGTTATCCGGAATGTTTTGAATGAATTCACATAAATCCCGAAAAGTCATACAATCTATGAGCACTTTAGTATTTCCAATGAATGTTGGAAATAAACAATTCCTCTCAAATTATATCTGATTTCAACAACATAACTAAAACTAGATTACTTACAGACTGATCTTTTAGAACCGAAGTTTTAAAATAGGAATGAATTTGTTTACCAAAATCTGTATATAAATACACATACATACATGACCTATGTCACATCACAATATGAGTAATTCTAATGGGAAACATACTGGCCTACCTGACTATTCTCACATCAGAATATAAGTAACTTTTATGGAAAATGACTTTATATACCTGAATTTTGTCACAACAAGACAAGGAAATAACAGTCCAGCTGGTAACAAAACCGGCCTTGAACTCAAATGCAATGTAAACATGTTGTTTACACAATGACCATATTCTGACTAAATTACAACTTACAATCATGGACACGTAGTATATATTCAATATACACAAAAATGTAAATACATTATATCCTTCGTCCCTTCACGTCCCCATATATTTTGATTGCCACATTAAAATTAAAGTTTTTTGGCAAAGTCCTTCTGTACTAATTGTCACACGGTAATTCAGAGCCCTCTGCATCAGCCTGTTCCTTAACACACTATTGATTCTGTTCATCATAGAGAATGACCTTTCACAGTCTGAAAAAAATGGAACATAACATTCAATGGATGTACAAATGATACAAAACTTTCGAGGTCATGAATTTATTAAATAACGAGTAACCATATGGATGAAACTATCCAAGATATATATATATATATATATATATATATATATATATATATATATATATATATATATATATATATATATATGTGTGTGTGTGTGTGTGTGTGTGTGTGTGTGTGTATATTCAAAATATCAAATGGTTGTAAGTTCATATGTGGCAGCAATTATGAAGCTTGTAGAAATAGCGCAATGACTGAGGCTATTTTGTTTTTATTGGCAATTCCGACAAATAAAAAGATGAATTTCCTGATTAAAAATTACCATAATTTACTTTATCATGTAATACATTCCAATTGCAAACTATTTGTTTATTATTGGAGAAATATTTCAAGTATAAATGAAGGAACAATTAAACACTTTTTATTTACATGTTTTTTTAATATAGGTAAAATTGGAAGATACAAAATGCTCCCTTTTCTTACTTGGATAAACAGAAAAGAGAAATGAGAAATTAATAGGGCAGCACCCACTTAAGTTAAGGTTTACTGATCAAACTATGTTTAGCTCAGAGTATACTATGTAAATATAAGAGTAACTCGTGGATAAAATGCATCTTTCATTCCTCGTCACATTTTCCGGAAATTAAATAAGAATGACAACAATCACAACTAAAACTACTACTATAAAAGCAAACATATTATATTGTAATATTGCCCAAGGAACTCGATCTGTTTGCCATGAGCAGCAGCATGGACACTTACCCTTAGCGAGCGTAACTGGAAAATCTCTTGGCATACGGAAAAGAATCCAAGAATACATATCTGGATGCATCAATGGTATGGAAACCTGACACTTTGGACATGTTCAACGACACAACTTTGATTGCAGCTAATAATGCAGACCACATTGCTGGATTTAACGACCGCCAAAAGACAATCAAACAAGGACGTATTTTAGAAATGATGGATCTTTGACACTTGGACATGAGATTGCAAGACAAGTATTTGTTGAACGGGGTGGATGTGCGTCAGAGACTGAATCGAAGTAGTGCCGTGTTCTGTTTGATGGCTAATGCTAACGTGTACAAAACAAACATCGAAAAAGTCAGACTTTACGTGCGACGTGTGGAAGTTTTACCTAAAGTGGAAAACAACATCAGTCAAAGTCTGAGCAGAATGACAGCCAAGTATCCTCTAAGACGAGTGGAAGTGAAAACCTTCACCATTGCCTCTGGACTCCGTTCCAAGATCGAAGATCATGCTTTCCAAGGCCAACTAACAAAACGTTTGCTCACTGGCATCGTCTGCAACGGATATATAAATCAAAATCCTTTCGTGTTCCTGCACTTCAACGTTTCCAAGATAGAAGTCACCCGAGCTGGCCAGACGTTGTGTACCAGGCCATTGGAACCTAACTTTGCCCAGACAAATTACTTTAAACCTTACTTGAATCTGTTTGAACAATTAGGAACCAACAATAGTCACGGCATTTCGTACGACGATTATGCAGAAAGATATGCTTTGTGGGGCTTTTATTTCACTCCAGACCAAGACAGCGACGAAAGATATTTCCACCCTATAAAATCAGGTCAACTTCATGTGGCTGAAAGAATCACACAACTGACCAGAGAACAATGTCATGGTTGTCAAATCAATCATCCCAGTCAGAAACAACACGACAAATATTTGATGATGAGTCAAAAAGAAAAGTTGGAAGAATATATGGAAGATGCATGGACTCTCATCTCAGAAGAGAAGATTTTGAAAGAGTGGTATAAAGACTTGTATGACCATTCCTTACTTACACTGACTTCTTTGGAAACGAAACACATCAACGATCTCTTGCAACAGAGTGCCGAGACTTCCCGTTCATCGACTTACTTGACAGATATTTAAGGAAAAGGTCAAGTGTGAACTCGTGACTTATCATTAAGTGTTGAAAGAATAAATACCTGAAAACTTCATTTATCTTCTGAGTTACAGTTCGTACACAGCTTCTTGGAGTCCAGTGGTGTGTGCTAAAGATGAACTTTCTCTTCGAAAACCTAAAGACGTCAAGATTATGTAATCAGCACAGACGACAGTCAATTGACCAGGCACCCATTAGGTAGCCGTCTTTTTTCCCAACGACCACATTGTGTGGACAATTTTTATTCTTATCGATTACCTCCCCTGGAAAACGACGTCATCGACTTTATGAAAAGAAATGCTGTATCCACTCAATTCAAGAATGTTAGAGTACAAGGATCAGATTCAATGGTGTGTGGACAATATTGTGTGTATTTTCTTCATCAACAGAGTCTTGGATTTTACTTAGAACGTGTTTTGGCTTGTTTTGAAAGGGATTTCTCTAGAAATGATGACAAAATAGAAACGTGGTTTTGTGAACATTATGGATATATATTTTGTTTAGCACAGAAACGTGGTTAGTATCGATAGCGAAATGACACTCCACTAGATCTATTAGATCATTCGAAATCTAGTCTGACTCCACAACGTTGTTAACGTTGTAAATACGTTCATGTTTAATGTTTGGTATTTGTAAATGAACAGGAAGGGACTAACCCTAAGCTTCCCTTTTCACTGATTTTGTTGATGTTTCAGTGAGCAGGGCTTTTTTAAAAAAGTTAAGTTAGAAAAAATGGTGTTAGCTTCTTGGGTTTTTTTTTTTTTTGGGGGGGGGGGGGAGAAGAAAATGTCTTTTTATATGCTCTTTCATATTCTCTCTGTCTCTTTGAATTTGTAAACGAGGGATGTTTTCTTTCACGTCCGTGTACATAATTTGAGGGATGTTTTCCTTCACATCCGTGCTTCTTACATATAAAGCAGTGCGTTCACCAGTCTTGCCATCCATCATTGACTTGTCAACATTTATGAATTCCAGTGGAAAATTTAACGAAGTCCTGGTGCATATGCACAGGGTAAAGCACCACCTAAACCAGAGCAACTTTATGCAAGAAACCGCGTATTTACCTCAAAATGGCACAAGACCTGGTCGAGGTCGTGCTAAGAGAAGAAACGCAGAGAGAAAAGCAAGAATGGGAAAAGAAGAAGAAAGAGAAGGAGAAGTAGGAACAGTATCAACGATTCCGAAGATGGCAGCAGCAGCAGCAAGGAGAAGAGGAGGAAGAATGAAAGATGGAGACAGACGAGGCGAATAATTTTAGGCTCACGTATAAAACGAGGTGTCCCTGTGGTGTATTGAGACCTTTGGAGAGGACTAGTCGTCATCCACATCGTCGATAAGATCCATGACAACAGCCATATGGCCCATTTTAGGTCCATCCACATCTCTTGGAAAAGAGATACTATTCAGTCATTGCCAATATATGCGTTTTATGTTTGCATGTTTTATGTTTGTGTATGTCTTCGACATCTACAAATTAAACCCATATCCCAGTGTGTGATAGTATGTTTGTGGGTGAGTAGAGTTATTGTATGAACACTACTAACCTTGTGTATCATAAGTCTCTCAGTGTGTGAAAAAAGAAGGTAGTTTCTTATAGGTCCGCTCGATTCCTCTTAACTTCTGTTCTATTCTTTCTGTGTACTGTGTTTAGGAATGTTTTCCTTCACGTACGCACTTAAAACGTATAAAGCCATTTCACCAGTCTTGTCCCCCATCGTTGACTTGTCAACACAGAAGAATGAGCAACCAGAATATGAGCGGCAGGTTAAGTGAAACCTTAGTGCACTTGGAGTATGTGC
Source organism: Margaritifera margaritifera (assembly GCA_029931535.1). NCBI lineage: Eukaryota > Metazoa > Mollusca > Bivalvia > Unionida > Margaritiferidae > Margaritifera > Margaritifera margaritifera. Next base: position 1,014,008 of record JAQPZY010001574.1, read on the forward strand.
AGCACCTCCAAGACCAAGTAGAAAATATGAAACGATATTTCAATTGGAGAACTTTCAAGAGGGGAATGGGCCATTTCAAAACAGCTAAAGTTGGTAGTCTTCATACTGGAGGAAGAAGTGGACAAAGAGAAAAGAAATTGGCAGAGGAGAATAAACAGAAGGAAGAATACAATCTGTTTCTTCAATGACCACAGCAAAAGCAACAGCAATAACACCAGGAGCCTGAATCCCTCATTTTACCAATGCCTCACTTTCCCCTTCGAGTATCCATTAATCCTTGGGGTGGGGATCGATGGAGTAGATGTGCTAAATGTGGAACTCGACCTGGGAGTTGCGGACATTAATGGAGAGTGGTGACTGAAAAAAACAAAAGGACCCTTTTCATGACTGCTCAAATCAGTTCAAAAAGAGAGATACTGTTCAAAATAATTACCACTATATGCGATTTATGTTTGTATATTTGTGTATGTCTATATCTATGTTCACAGCCAGCTAAAACTTAAAACCCCTTTTGTGTGATAATAGTCTATAAACGCTACCCACTTACTTATGTATGATAGTATGTTTGTATGAGTTTATTCCCCTGCTTTTACATCCTACCCTTTCGGTTTGATAGTGGGTGCGCAGATCTTGGTCACTACACACGGCGTGTTGGATAGTACTCAAAAAGTGGGTGTTGGATTGTAATAAAACAATGGTGTGTAGGATAGTAGTTAAAACCTGGGGTGTTGGATAGTTCTTAAAAAGTGGGTGTTGCATTATAATAAAAAGTGGGGTGTTGGATAGTAATCAAAAGTGGATTTTGAATAGTAACCGAAAAGTGGTTGCTGGATAGTAGATCACTAAGTGATGGATAGTAGAGAACGGCGTAACGTTAAATTCCCGTTTGTCCCCAGACAGACCCATCTGTCCCTAGATTTTTGCGGCAGTCTGGGAACAAACGGAAAATCTCATGTTAAATTCCATAATGTTAAATTCCCGTTTGTATCCAGATCGACCCACAACGTAAACCTACGGCGTAATGTTCGTTCCCGTTTGTCCCCAAGGTGCTCCACATTCCTACTACCGACCTTTCATAGCATTTTTAACTCATCTGGTCGCAAGGCTCAGCTTGTTACCATTCTGGAAGCCATATTTTGATCCGATTGATCCAAATGATATTTTCAATATCTTCTCAAAACAGCCAGACCATTTTCAATCAAACTTGGCAAGGAGCATCCTGACATAAAGGCCTTTTAAGTTTGTACAAATGATGCCGATCTGCCTTAAAAGTTAGCTGCCGTTCCCCCCACCCCATTGACCACCCGAAAACCTCTTAAACGTCATCTTCTCCAAGACCGCTGCAATTTGTTCTTATTTGATAGAAAGCATCCTGACATAAAGAACTTTTAAATTATACAACTGATGCCGATCGGCCATTAGTTATGGAGACCGTTGCTAAAAATAGACAAACTTTTAAACAACATCTTCTCCAAAATCGCTGAGTAGAATTTTAGCAAACTTGACAGGAAGAATATTGGCATGAAGACCTTTCATATTTGTACAAATGAAATCAGATGTTGCCGCCGTTACTAAAGATAGAAAATACATGAACAAATTTGACAGAAATCATTCTGGTATTAAGAGCTTTCATGTATATAAATGATGTCAATTTGCCTTTCGATATGGCCACTGTTACAAAGAAAATGAAAAATCCTTTTAAAGATATCTTCTCAAAAATCTCTCAACAGAATTTATTTAACGAATGCGATTTCCACCGCTAATATGCAGTAGCAACGAAAAAATTCTGCCCGCAGGAGCAGTAAGCCTTAAACGTAATACGTCGGTGCAAACAGAAGAACAGCAAAAGTTGTTTATGCCAATGCCCACATTGTTAGGAAGGAAAGGCTCCACAAACGATTTCGCCAGAAATCCACACAAGTATCAAAACACGTTGGGATTTTTGGAGAAAACAATCGGCATTCCTGGTCAGGAGTGCGTCTATGTACCTAAAGTGTACTGAATATCCAAACTTAAAATCTGCAAAATATGTGCCACTGTCGGTTATATTACACAAGTTTACCTCGAATTGGAGAGCTCTAACAAGTTTCCGCTGTATATGAAAATATACATGAAGACACGCACCTGAATTTTAGGACAGTACGGTAATTATGTTTTTGTTCACTCGTGCGGAAAGCCCCTGCTTGTCTTACGTCGTAATTACATGTCCATCAATCTCTACGCTACCTTTAACATAAACTTTCTGTCTGTCACTTTTCTTCCAAATGTGATAAATTCCAAAGCAATCCGGACGATTGACGACTGATGATTCATTCTACCAGCACTGCATTTATTGAGGATATATGATACTGATAAGGTAAGTTAAAATATAAGTTATACATATCAGATGTTGCATTACATGTGTACAGTTTACATAAGACGTTTTCAAGTAGCAGAGTGCTGATTATCATTATCAACGCCATTGTCATAACCACGTGCCAAGATCTATGGAACGAAATATTTTTACTCGAATATATCTGTAACAGTGAACGATGCGTCGAAATACTTGGGTGAAGTTTTAAGTATTTGTCCAGGAAAGTGTTTAGAAAGGAATAAAAAGATGTAGGCACACACACGCAATGTTGTCATTGTATTTGGTCATAATTTCCATCGTCTTAAGAAAGTAAAATCGACAATATCAGTAAGGAAAATACAAGTTGTGTGCTGTGTAATCTTTATTGCCAGGTTTTTAAACACCACAGAATTATTATTTTTTTTTTTTAAATAACAAAATATTTGGGCGATATTTTACGCCAACTACTGATTGTCGGCACTCTGTTCTCCTGTACGCGTGACGTAACAGCAAAGTGTTTACACAGAAGAATTCAAAGGCGGTCTTTTTTTAATGGAAACGCACGCTAAATAAAGTATATTTTTGCTATTGCATATTATGGTTCAGTAGCTGAAAGATAGTCGTAAAATGGTAACCGAAACGAAAAGGATATGATACAAATCACACGGCAAATAATTGCACTGGATTAAAAAGATTGTGTTGATCAGGAAAAATCGAATATATGAAAGGAAAAACTGACAAGCAACAGTGCAAAAATAGTACAAAACCAGCCCAACGATTCCTTTCTTAAAAGCACAAAGCTACATTGGACGACTCTTGTTTGTGTATGATAAATGGAATTTTCCGAATACGCTGTCACTGTGATTATCATACTTAAAACAGACCCATGGAATGTTTTAGTACATGCACAGGACTTTTTGTTTGTTGTTTTACAACTTTGTGCTTTGATTTTGTGTACTTTTAGTCTTTGTTTTTTTCACCTGTTTGTTACAATACGTAATCTTTGTAATAACAGAAAGCATGTATATGCTTATGTCAATTACGAACTTGATCATCTTGGTACGATTTACAGTGTTTGAAGGACATTAATTCTTCACTCAAGGTCAAATTGAGGTCATTTGTGAGGAAACCTAATTTTAGGGTTGACATTTCATGGATGACCTGTTTAGTACAAATAATAAGGAAGTATATCTTGTATGCACTGTTTATAATTAAGCATGACGACTTTGTCCGTTTCAAGGGTTCTATCAAAGTAAAAAGTATGAAAATAGCTGTCATATGGAGCTTTTTTCAATGACCTATAGCCTTCGGTTTCGTCTTTGTCTTGATGATCGGAAGATTTACAGGCTTCAACTTTGACCTGTGTTATGATCACAGCCGTTTGGGTTTAGTAATTTGGTTCAATTTGGCAAATGAGCACATTGATTTGTGATATAGTTCGGGTATTAAATTAATGTAATAATTTGTTTAATTTTATAATTCTAACATTCATTCCCAAAACAGTATTTCTTATCCATGTATTCTCCATTGAAAGTCTTATTCTTATTTTCTTGATCTGGTCAATGATTTAAATCATATTTTAAATAATCGTTCAAAACTTTTAGATAGTTTTCAAGGTGTGATTAGATGAAGATGAAAGTTTTTAAAAAAAATAAAAAAAATAAACAGGAATAACTGGGAACCTTAAGCGGTATCCAGTCGAAGACCGACATACACGTTTGCAACTAAAGCATTCACAAATGCACGATTGCACAGACGGGCAGGGTCACTTGCGAATATTCGATTAGAAAATCAGTTATAATAATCGCTTGTTTACCTCGTGTGTAGTGAAAACCTAAAACAAGACTCGGCAGTCAACCGTGCAGATCATGTAACGCCGTAGTGCTCAGAAGGCAGCATTTTGTAAAAGAAACAAACAAGGCAAACTGTAAGTGAGCTTATGGTATGGCCCTGTGTCCGTTCTGCGTTGTGTGTCGTGCGTATTTAGTCTTGCGTCGTCCGTCCGTTACCACTCTGGAGTCCATATTTCGGATCCGATTTCAATTAAACTTGGAAGATGGGGTTATATCATTCAAATCTCGACCGAGTTCGATAATGAGCAAGATCATGCATATTAATGAGGTGATCTTGCATCTGATTGGCTAGCATTGTTACCTCTCTGGAGGCCATATTTCTGATCCGAGTTTGATCAAACCAAGACGCATCTCCGAAAAACGTGTTGACCAAGTACTATAGTACTATAAATCGTTACTTTGTGGTCTTGATAGAATGATGGTACAAGTAAAATGAGATAATCTGCAATGTATTTATGCTAGTATTATTGTTAACAAAGATGATGCGATGCTGCTTCGAATAAGCATGTTGCTTTTAGTTATTCTGAATAAAATAAAAAAATCACAAGATGTGTTAAAAGTATATAACCTGCTATCTCATTCGTAGATCGTCATTATTCTGCAGTGGAGATGAATTTCTTGCTCTGATTTATAGCACTAAAAATAGTATGTCCATTATGTTAGTTGCAAAGAATAAATTATCTTGAGGTAACAGTATCCCAGCCATCCCCCCTCCCCGTCCCCCCCCCCCTTTAAATTCCCGGTCCACTTATTTTTAGTCGCCTATCAGATTAATCTTTGCATTTGTAGTTAGGGAGAGTTATTGTTAGTAACTATGTTTCGAATGATGTTATTCACTTTCATAACAATGAAAGCTGTAGTTTAATTGGTGAATCAAAAGGTTAACAGATCATGACCTCGTACCGGTGTTCATCAGATCCACGTATTATAAGTAGATCTCTATTTCAGTCAGATTGCATGATACTATAGATTGTTAGATACTGTACAATCAATGTAAAATAAAGAATGTTTCATTTTCAAATCTCACCGTTGCAGATGGTATTTCTGTACAAGTTGAACATCTTCCTGATTGCCCAATTGGTCCAATGGTCAAGCTGCCAGGTCCGTTGCCCCGAGGAATGCTGGTGCAGCGAGACATTCATTGAATGCCAGACTCTGATGGAACTACCCGAAATATTTCCCAACAGTGAAACTGTGCAAAAGATCAAACTTCAGGATCTCAACATCTATAGTATACCTGGTAAATCCTTTGCCAAGATGACAAAGCTTAATAGTCTGATAATTACCATATCTAACATTGCATATATAGACTCGTGTGCTTTCTATGGCTTGCCGAACTTGAAGGAGCTAATAATCGACAAAAGTGCTATTGGGTCTATCTTTGAATACGCTTTCAGTAATATGTCTGGGATAGAAACCTTCACGCTGGAGAAGAACAAGGTTGGGTATATAGCTCCTTTTGCCTTTAGCCATCTGCAGAACATTAAGAAGATGGACATACAAGACTCGGGAATTACTGTCATGTCGGGACAGTCCTTTTATTCACTGTACAACATAAGCAGTCTGCGCTTTATGGACAATACCATCGGGGAGTACAAGAGCGGGGCTTTTCAAAACCTCGCGTCTGTAGAGAGGTTTGAAGAGCGTGGGAACAATATCAGCAACTTCAAATGTGGAAACGCTTATTTCGATTCAAGCTCTGTGGAACAATACTTGTTCGCTGGAAATATAATAAAGTGCAACTGCACACTGAAATGGCTAATTAACACTCGTCATGGTGGAACATTCGAGTCAATTTTGAAAGACAACCGATGTTGGGGAAGTATGAAAATACAAGACGACACCAGCCTTGCAAACGTGACGTTAGCAGATTTGGGATGCCCCGAACAGGATTTGGACCACCGCTGCGCAGCTTCTACGGCTCTGCCACAGCCGAAATGCTCCTCGTTGACCCAAAGACCTCTCACACCACGAGAAACTTGGCGACAGACAGAGGACGAGGACGATCATAAGGGAAGTAAAAAGGGCAGAAGTGGGGGACAAACTCTTTCATTTGAGCTGTTTAGTCTGCTAACGACAGTCTATATACTTTTGCATTTCGATTTTATTCAGTGATTAAAAAAAAGAAAGAAGGAAATAAAACCTATAGTTTTTGTCTTTATTCCGACAAGAAGTAAGACGGAACTATTTCGGACTTTTTTTCTTCTTTTTTTTCTATGACAAATCGGAGTTTGAACTTTGTTGTCACTGCATTAGAATGTACAGACGTTGCGTGTATGAATAGTGAAAATTGTATCCATAGATTCTGACATATTTGGCAGCTTGCAATGAGATATCAACATTACCTTTTCTTACAATACATTGTTTTTGTATGGGTTAGCAACTTACATGGCGGTATCCACATGAAATTCGTAGCTTATTTCTTTGAAACATTTATTCCAAATTCATTCACAGAGTGATTCAGAATGCATATTGGGTCTAAGAATAATAACGTTTCAATATAGTCAAATTTATTTTGGAAAAGTTTAAAGTCTTTCTGACATCAATCTTTTGATTATATGTTAAGTTTGCCGTGATATTTTATGTATTTTTTTTATTTTGATTCACTTTTTGGAAAAAGGTTACAAAACGAGACTTATGGTAATTCTACACATTGTATTCGTATGTTTAGGTTGAGCTTGGTCATGCATCCTGCTAAGTATCCTCGTTTCTGGTCAGTTGGGCCCTATATTTCAAAAGGAATACACAAAAGGCACATTTATTTTCTCTATTGTTTCTTGTTTCGCCTGCGAAGCATAGGCAAGACTAATAGAATCCATCATATACAATGGTACGATCATACACATATAGGAATGAGAGAAACACCTATCTCGCATCAGTGCACTAATTGACACCATATATGACATCATGAATGTCTGCAATGTGTCTAACGTTTTTAACGTTGTAAAGACAAATTCTGTAGTATAGACAGACATTCTTTTGCTGTAAACTAAACTTGTTATGCTCAGTGCTGGATTACCCAATAGGCAGACTAAGCACGTGCTTAGGGCACCAGCAAAGCAGGAGCACCAAAAACAAAAAAAAAAAAAAAAAAAAAAAAAAAAAAGGAGAATTACGGGGGGTGTGGGGGGGGGGTGAGGAGGAGTAATTACATATGGGTGGACATAATTTTGTCAGTTTTCAGGGCTTCTTAAGGTCTTAATCCGGCCCTGGTTACGCTCTATCCAATAACGCAAAAAGTTTAGAAAATACTATATCTTTATACTGCTCCACCTATACCGTGCATCCACCATCATTCTGCCACTCTTTTTCTCGTTAGAAACGGAGACAAAAAATTCAATATACAGTGTATGCGTTGGTATGAGATTGGGAAATGCCACCACCAAGATCAGAATTTGAGAGGAGAAAATCGGCAAAGCCTCGTTCCTGCCGACAAATTATGATTCTCGGGTTAAATTTCTCTACCCTACACCATTGTATATGATGGATTCTATTAATCCCTCGTGACTTTTCTCATCTAGGCAAGCCGAGTCACAAGCACCTGCATACATTATATATATATATATATATATATATATATATATATATATATATATATATATATATATATATATTTATATATATATATATATATATATAAAAGAGAAAAATTGGTACCATTTTGCCGACGGCTGCGTCGTCGTTGTTATTTTTTGTTGCAGAAGTCAACCTTAAGTTTGTACATTAAGCTCAGTTATATTATCCACACGCAAAGTAAATCACGGTGATCTACTTTTTACGCTCATGTGATTATGTTAAGGTTTTGCATTTAGCTCCGTTTCTTTGCCACTGTTGTACATGTATGTACAATCATGAAACTTCAGGTGTATTCATCGTGGAGGGTACTGCTCATTACAGCCAAAAGGAAGTCACAGTGAACTACTTTCAAACTCCAGTGATTACATCAAATGTTTTGGGCATTGAACTCCGTTTCACTGACACTATTGCTTACACAGTCATGACACTTGATGGGTGCATTTACCTTGAGGAGGACAACTCAATGCAGGTTACAGTGACTAACTCTAGTACTTGTTACGCTCCAGTGATTATATTATTCTACTGAACTCCATTTTTCTGACACTTTTGCTAGGAAAGTCGTCGTAATGAAACTTGATAAAGGCAATCATTTTTAAAAAATAATATTCACTAAGGCATAAAAATTAGCTTATAGTAACCTACTTTTTGTCCAGCCTACCTTGACAGAAGATCGACATAGCGATTACTTTGACATCTGTGTGTGTGTCTGTGCGTCCGTCCATCTGCCCACATTCTCGATTAACCTCAATGTTAAATTTTATACTTCAGTAATGTGGTCAATTTCTCATATAGCGTTGACCACGGAGTCATGTTACTTAGTATGTTGATACATTCTGATTCGTACAGCACCAGTTTACCAAAACTTGGGGGAGTGGCGGGCTTGACATGAAGAACATGGCCAGCTTCATGTCTTGCTTTAGTGGCTTTGCTAGGCGTTAAAAAGATGTCCTAGCTGAGCAGGCGAGGCATAGGATGTTATCTACTGAATTTACTTTATTTAGCTTCGATGAAATAGGTTCAGTGAAGTTTCTTCTATATTTCACATTTGTAAATAAATTTGTAATCAAACTTATAAATATTTCTTTGTACATTATATAATCTTATAATTCCTCACTTTGTAAATGATGAACACTGAAATATTTTGCAAAAACAACTCCACATTTTCTTCACCAATTTTTTTTTTTTAACCTGGATTCTAAGCAATACAATATGCAAATATGGTAAGAAACAATGATTTAACTTTTTAATAGCAAGGCCAAGCACCAGCCTTACTAATTTTTCACTGTTTAGATATTTGTCCCAGGATAATAATAATAACAGAACTTCCTTACTACAAGGCCCTCTATTGTATAACTCGGTTCCTGTTATGAGACAAGTATGATAATGTATCCCATTTCATGAAATGGTAGTAAAATTAAAATATACCGGTTCACGGGAAAACCGGCCTTATGACATAAAATTTCCATATTTACCTTTTTGCATTTCCTGATAGAGTAATGTTTTGAAAATATAATAATATAAATTTTACCACCATTGTGTGTCAGTTTTTTCATCCACTGCCTTGAGAGGGAATCCATACCGCTTTCACAATGCAACGTCATGACGTTAAGGTAACGTTGAACAAACTGTAACATAATAGTTGAACTGGTTTCATAAATATAGCCATTTACAATTTCTCATTAAAGATTATTTCATGCTGTGAAATGATGTTTATTTAATTAATACTAAAAAAGTTTAGTTGACTGGGTTCAATATTTATGATGCAGCTTTTATTATCGGCATGTATATCATTTAACTGTGTTCAGTCAGGGAATGGATATGTTATTGGAGTTGTGACATATTCTTCTGTGAAACTTAATTTTGTTTTCAAATTAACATAATTAAATGACAACAATAAATATACGGCGATGCTAAAATTATATTTAATTATTATAACATAGTCTCATTAAAAGTATGCTAACGAATAACACGAAGCGCCTCACTCCTCTGAGGGTCTTGGACATGTGATGTCCTGATAGCAGGGTCTGACAAATCCCCTCACTTCTCTGATGGTCTTGGACATGTGATGTCCTGATAGCAGGGTCTGACAAATCCCCTCACTCCTCTGAGGGTCTTGGACATGTAATGTCCTGATAGCAGGGTCTGACAAATCCCCTCACATTCTTAAACAAATACTCTTGACGATGTCTACTCAGTCCTGCACTCTGCATCAGGTCTGGACACTTATTGATCTCGATCGTCTGTTCCGGGATCTTCACAATATTGATTGGGATCTCCTCCTGATCTGAGTCTTTCTTCACAAACAATAAACCCGGTGCGTCAGCAACTACTCGGAAACACTGGTGTCCTCTGCACACACACACACACACACACACACACACACACACACAAAGAGCGCATGATTACGTACTAATGTCATATTTCATATGTGCTTATTTTTTTCCATCGTTGAGAAAAATTAAACCAATAAACGAAACAAAATTTTGCATGAAAGCGCAGGCAAAATAATGTAAATCTTTATTCTATCCAATAACATTCGCCTGAGAATAATTAAATAACGTTATGATTCTTCGTTGTGAATAATATCAGCATCTTTATATTGGATGTAAGGTATTACGATAAACTGTGTTAATGTACAAAGATGACATAACATTTAATAAACAGAGTACCGTATGCCTCGCATGGGCTTGAAGAACTGGGCAAGATATCCCTTGGAGTCTCTCCATTGCCAGGTAGTATCTCCATCAGCTCGGCGATAGAGTACTGCCTGGCTGGTGGAGGACGACTTGTCTACTATCTCTGCCAATTGTCCAAATGTATCACAGTCTGCTCGGCGAAAAAGTTTTTAATGTTAGCAAATCCTGCATTATTAACACACCATGTATGACCAAGTATCTGCATCAGGTATTTGATTTCATGATGCTGACCGGTCATAACTCTCAATAAAAAGGTCCAATCACAAAATGGTTCTTATTTTGTCCTGTAATTAATGGATTTTAGCTTCTAGTGAGACAAGGCTAAATTAAAAAAAAAAAACAAAAAAAACATTTACACAAAGTTTCCAAACAAAGTATTCTATTAAGAACTGGTCCTTTTTTATTCTGTAATAATGCATTTAAACTTCTGTTAAGACTTAGCTAAATATTAAATAATTTATAAAGAAACCATCCACAGGCGTGCTAGCGTGTGCATGTATGTGAAAGTGGAGAAAGTTTTATAGATTACACAAAAAAGAAAATTAAAATAAAAATGTAATTTGCAAAACACACCTCTAGCTTTCATATCATTATCGGCATCATCATCATCATAATAATCAGCTAATGTTGAATCTTGTAATAAATATTTTTTATGATTATTTTTAGTCACAGTAAAAAATACCACATTGAACACACATACCATGATAGTTGTCTGCGTGTATAGTACAGCTGGTTTCCCCGGAACTATGGTGCTGTATAGCCCAGTCAACCATTGAGATGATGGCGTTGGGGCCGTGTGTCATAGTACCATCGGGTCCTATTGTATCTCCCTCATCAATCAGAAAATTCAACTGCCTTGGTTCCCCATTGATGCGAAATCCGAACATATGCACCTTCTGCAAAGTGGCAAAATATATCGGACCCATCTGCCGCGCATAATGGGGAATGGAGACACTTTGTGAAAAATCGAAGGTATAATGGAAAAACTTCTCGGTCCAATTTCTTTTTTCACTGGCAAGACGCAAACAATCTCTTTAAACTTCTCTTTCTTTTTTCGCAGACTCTAAATGCTCCGGCATTTTTATAGACGCCTCTAGCTTGTGATCTTCCGTCTGTGCGTCGACGATTTCCTTCCTGATAATTTCGCACCTCGAACACACGTCGTCTCTAGGTGTTGCTATCTTTATGCGACTCAAGCAAGCATTCCAGATGGTAACAAAGGAGGTGTACTTCACATCTCTTCTTTCGCTTTCGTTACAACTGGCAACATATTTAGCGTGCACCAACTTCTTGATGATATTTGCAGGTAAATATATGGGTGGTTCGTTGTATCGTCCCCTTGGTACAGCGAGCAGAGGCATACCAAACTCATCTGCATAATTTGATATGTACATCACCACACATTTCACATCGGGAAAATGGAGTGCATATGGAGGTTTCTTGCCCTTATTTCCGTGGAACCTGGGAACTACTCCATTTGTAATCACGTGCTTCATTAGATTTTTTAAAGCACGTCTTCGTTTGTCGAACACAAATAAATATGTTCGTCTGGAAAAAAAAATTCCCGGCGAACTTGTACTTGTATCCAAGTCTTCTCCGTTTCCCTTGGCGCGTCTTTTCTCCATCACTGACGTCAGACAATGCACCCATTATGTACAATTTTTTCTCATCCTTTAGCATTTCTCTCATGTTTAAGATATGGTCATAAATGGCATTTGGATTCTGACAGGCAATACAATTTTCTCGGCAACCGCAACCCTTTCTGATAAAATCAAATCGACCACTGTCCTTAAACTGACCTCTATTTTTTTCAATGACTACGTCGTCAGGTTCATTATCAATGGCTTCCTCCTCACAGTTAATTCTTCGTCCTCGGGGTTCAAATTATCCACAATATCAAGAATTCGTCTTGCCCTTTCCTCTGTGTCTATCGTAGTATATGGGACAGCATCATCGTCCGACACTATTGAGGGAGAATGAGATGTAGATGCAGGAACCCTACCAAAGTGTTCCGCAAATATATCTTTCAATTCCTATTAAAATAATAAACGAAATTTACACTTAACACACACGAGGTTTGAGCAACAATTTATTTTTCAAAACACAAAAGAAAACTTAATTTACTGTGCAGTTAATGATCTTTTTTTTAAAATATAAGTGGCCAGATAATGTTTTGACCACTTCGCATTAGATGAAAAAGATAATACCGATTGACATACTATAATTTACCTGAATGTGCCCACTAAAAAAACACCCGCTGCAACAAAATCACAAAAAGTTTATATTCAAGGGTCATGAAATATTTAGCCTTACATAACAAAGTTAATTAAGTTTGCTATAGTAAAATATATTTTGAAATTAGGTATTTATGTTTCTTCTTTTTTATAATCCAACATCCTAATTATTGTTCGGATTTAATGGACTTCTACAAACTTTCATTACATAAAAAGCTTGATTATAAAATCGAAGATAAACATGTTAATTTTATCATCTTCGAGTCTTTAAAAATTACAATTTTCCTAAACAAAATTGAGTTTAAGGAACAAAGAAAAATGGTGTGAATAAAGCGACAACGGGATTTGAACTGGGTTGGCTCGGATAGTCGTGTAAAATATTAATAATGTGTCGATAATTCTACCGATTGTACCACCGAACCTACGATGTATCAAGTGCTCTTTTTTGTCCTACATAACTCATCTACCCACTTTACAATGTATCAAGTAATCTTTTTTTGTCCTACATAACTCATCTACCCACTTTACAATGTATCAAGTGCTCTTTTTTGTCATATATAACTCATCTACCCACTTTACAATGTATCAAGTGCTCTTTTTTATCCTACATAACTCATCTACCCACTTTACAATGTATCAAGTGCTCTTTTTTGTCATACATAACTCATCTACCCACTTTACAATGTATCAAGTGCTCTTTTTTATCCTACATAACTCATCTACCCACTTTATAATGTATCAAGTGCTCTTTTTTGTCATATATAACTCATCTACCCACTTTACACAATTTTGCTGTTCTAAATTTATCGTCTAGTTGTTGTTTGCAATGGTCACAGCAGGTATAAGTTATAGTAAATATATGAAATAATTATTAGATTTCATATTTATCAATTTACTATGGAAATATGGGACATTTCTCTCAAAATATTGTATATATTCATATATTTTATATATTTGATATAGAATCATTCGTTGATCAGCAAGGAATAATCGAATTGATCAGTTACGATAAATACATAAATAATTATATTTATTCCAATTTTTCATTTTGTCATTGTTTTGAAATATTTATTTAATATTAAGGATTAACTCACCTTAAAGGTATTGTCATCTCCAGAATCCATTAAAAACTTGCAAAGAGCTTCTCTTGAAAACAATATCGGTCACTCTTGAAAAAGGCAAATCGCTTCCGCGTAATCGTGACGTACGAAAATTTGACGTCATACTTTGAGTGGGGTTTTCCAGCGTTTCTCGATCAATATCATAAAACCGGTTTTCGTATGGACTGTATATTATATGTAATGTACTTCATTATACGGCGCTCTCACTATAAGGCGGTATGATCCCATTTACAGCGTAATAATGAGGGAATACTGTATATGTTCCTATCATATTCATTGCCAGGCATGAAACAATTCAACATTGCAGATCTGTCGCTGCAAGAAAATGTCCTATAATATTTACCGAACTCGCAAAACGAAGGTCCGAAACTTTTCTTGAAAACAGAAATGCTTTTCAGCCTCAGTCGACTGTACATTTATCAGTCAGTCTCAAGCATTGCTTTTTTTAATTATTATTTGTCTTCGCTGTATCGATTGCAATTCAAATAAGAATCCCCGGATATACGTCTTCAAGTATCTGTTGAGCCACCGTATACAAAAACATGGATTGTTTTTGTCAAAAGGGAACTTGGGCCGACAACAGTAAATAACAAATATTCAAATATTCACTGCTGCTACATTACAAAATTTATTCATAATCATATAGAAATACATACTAAATAAGTATAATAGCACAGACATGGGACATTTACATGACTATGTAAAGTACATGTCTGCACATCCATAAGCAGTCCAGATGGCATTTGATACACATGCAGTAAAAATGTCCACTAATATTTGGGACGATTACACATTTTGTTTACATAAATATGCACGTTTTGACAGAGCCTGTATACGGTGGCTAACTAAGGGTAAATGGCTCCCGGGGCGACGATGATGGTCCAAAGGGAAAGAATACGAGCCCCAAATTTTTATCAGCTGTTTTGGCGCCCAAAGACCTCCCCTCCCCGTTAGTACGCTACAGTCCGTATATGCCATCAGATCTATTCTCAGGGAAAATAAAAACAAACAAATACATAAGCGGTACATGTATAACTCGACCAGAATGACACGCAGGCTTGATCTTTCATCAGAATATTTATTTGGACCACGTCCACCCGAGAAAAAGGTAATATGATATGCTTGCATTGTGCATATACTTGACACTAACGGAATAATAAACAGCAATAACTTATTTTCTAGTTGACTAAGCACGAAATAAATATGCATTTGAAAGGTTAAACCGGCAGGTCAAGTTGGTTGGCAATAGAAAACTTTTATTTAGAGTCAGTTTGCATTTAAATAATGAGAAACATTAGCCTATTGGGCCTATTTATTGACTTTCACCAATCAAATAACAATTTAACAAACATACATACAGTACGGCTTCATTGAGTTTAAGATGGGACACAGCACTCCTTATATAGAGAATCTTGGCGGAAAAGATTATCTTCCACGGAAAATCCTCGTATCTTAAAGTCGTAAATAGCGTGTCGAACAAAGAAAGGATTAAGTTTTCATCGTTTCCGAGTTTTTGTTTGGTGTTCAGAGAAAGTGATCTGTGCTTTCTTCGGAGATAAATAAGTTTCAAGGAGGGGATTAACATTCACAGTCAATATGATGACCAAGAAAGGCTGTAATAACCCCACAAATGTACTGCATGAATGATGTGGGATTAGTGCATGCTGAAAGAAATAATAATAAAAAAAAAACCACACATACCAACGATGTTTGTTTTTGTTTTTGTCACTTTTGCACTTTTAACACATCGTTGACTATATCATGCGAGGAAATGGGAGTTAAGTGCCTTTTTTCCCAAGGCCAAGTCGATGTAGGTAGATGATGGATGAGGTTGTTTCGAGTTCGTTTGCTCTCACATACAATCAATAAATTAAACAATCCAGTTAAATAAGAGAGAGTGAGAGAGAGAGAGAGAACTGGCACTGAGTTGGTACTAAAAAAATATTTATGATTAAGCTTTTTTTTCTAAATAGAAAAGCGCAATAGATCGATTTTCTGCTCTTTATTATGACAAAATTCATATTGATATTCACAAAAAAATGACATGAATTGTTTTTTTTTTCTTAAAAATTCTGAAAATGGTTTTACCTCTTTTTCGCCGATACTAAATATAAAAATTTTAATTTGAATACCAGCGTCTCTAGATAAGAATCTTACTTAGTGTAGATGGCCTGACAGTCATAATATCTCAGTGATTCTCAGTTACATACATCTCATTATCAGTATCACCCGTCGTCTCTACCCTCGAAAATACATTACACAATAAAAAGTCGTTCCAAAATTTTACAAAAAATTTAGTATAATGACTGACAATACGTTTGCATAATCTGATTCCTTGGCATAAACATCAGAGTTTTAAAATGAAGTTTTCGTGTGTTTTTAGCCCAATTTATGTCATACTATTGTCACTGTTTATATTTGTTACGTTGCCACATACCGGGAAGAGTTACCGTTCTTGTTATCATTGGTGGGCTTTAAAAAAAGACGTTAAGTCCGGGGTTTTACGCAAATATTCGCACACATTTTACCATTATTCTCGTACAAAGAACTCAAAGCATTTAAAAAGCAGGCGTAGGTGAGCGTATATGTTCGTTTGTTTAGGTTTTCTGCATTTTGTAAAATTCTTTTTTCGTTTATTTTTGCCAATTATGTTGTGGAAAAGACCCAATGTCATATACGCAAATATAGACAGTTGACCTTTAAATCGTGAATATATTCGAATGTAATAATGTCACCTTTTTACATATGAAAGCGGAGAAAGTACCAGGTGTAATGAGGTTGCCATTTTGAGAAAATGTTAACCTTGATCGCCAGCACCCTCTAGCGGCGGCGCCTATTGCTAATATAGGACGTGAGTAGTAAGGGGGGGGGGGTAACTTGGGCAGTTGGGGGGGCACTCTGGGGCAGTAGCGGGAATTTAACAGGCGGGAGGCACTCTGGGGCAGTAACGGGAATTTAACATTCTTGGGGCACTCTGGGGCAGTGGGGGCACTCTGGGGCAGGTTGGGTCATTTGGGGCACTCTGGGGCAGTTGGGGCACTTGGGGGTAGTGAGGGACAGAAGTAATGGGAGAGGGATAGAATATATACATACACCTAACACACAAACTGTTTTTGTTGAAAGGCAATAATGAAAAAAATAATCTTTTCTAGAAAAGTGGATGGCCCTGAAAAGGGCCGTTGGAGTTTTTTTTACTTCTTTCTTCAACATGTCAGGAAGCCTAGGATAGTTTTCTTCTTCTTCTTTTTATCAGGCAGCCAGTCTGGATGTTCCATTCGCCTGAACTTGTCCTGGATTTTCATCCAGTTCTCATTCAGGCGATGGAAGTCTTTCCGTTTCTTAGCCTGCTCCTTCTCCGTTCTTTCTTGGGCCCAAGCCTTCTTGATGGTGGCCACCTCCTTCTCCAGGACTTGTCTCAGAAGAATCTTGGCGATGAGTAGGGTAGCCTCTTCTCGTCTGACAATGCTGAGGGGTGGATAGATCCACAAATCTTCTTGTACTTGGTTTAGAAAGTACTCCACCCCTTCCAGCAAGTCCAAAGCTTTTTTAATGAACCCTACTCGACAGGGTGTAATGGTAACTTTTAGGGTTTCCTCCATCAAGACATCATACACCAACCTCCTCGCTGATTTTACGGTTGCCTCTTGGCTGGTGACATAGGGTTTGGTGGCCGGGTAACGCCAAGAACACTCCATCCTTTCCAGCAAAGACTCCACTCCCACCATCTCATCCCAGGCTTCCTGCAAAGCTTCCACGGTATTAATTCTTGTCTTCTTGTTCAGTTGACTTTGAATGGTACGAATGCGGAATGCTGCGCTTTATATGCTGGAAGCACGGACGTGAAGGAAAACATCCCTTCCCAAAAAAAACATACATACAAAGTCCTATCATCCATAAAAAGACACACACCAGTACGCGGACCTAAAAGAAAGTATTTAAAAAATTTTTTTTTTTTTTTTTATAAAACACATGCACCAAACACACTATATACAAACACACCTTTTTGTTTTTGTTATTTTTAAAAAAACTCGTATACCAAACACAATTTATACAAACACACATCAAACACATACCAGACAAATAAGATTTTTTCTTTTCTTGGCAATTGGATGGCCCTGAAAAGGGCCGTTTGATTTTTTTGTTGTGGTACACCTAGAGGTGCGTTCACCTCCCTGGTCTAGCCCCACAAGCTGCACACCTTCCACTCCATCTATCTCCATTCCTCCAGGGATTAATGGAGATGGGGAAGGCAGTCGGGGGTTGAGTGGCTTCACTACCCCAATCCTCTGTGCTTGGGATAGTGAAGGTTTCCCTCTGTGGCTGTGGCTGCTGTGGTGGTGGTGGTGGTAGTGTCCATACCATTGGCCTCACCTCGCAGTTGCGAAGCATCATGAGGTGAGGTCGTATGGGTTCTTCCTTCTTCTCTTTTGCCTTTTCCTCCTCCTCCTCCCTCTCATCCATTTTCTACACTTCTTGTAGGAGGTGCCATGCCAACTCTAGATGTACTCGGATTTGTCTTATTATTTCTTTTCTGTTCATTTTGACAGGTGAACGTGGGTAGCTCGACTGGGGAATGCGTCACACTATATACTTTAAGCACGGACGTGAAGGAAAACATCCCTCACACCTAAAAAAAACCATCACCCACACGGCCGCGTCTGAATTCATCCTTATGACGTCATTCTGTGCTTCGCGGACTCTGCACTCCACCACCCCTACCAAAAAAAAAAAAAAAACCACACCAAGTACGCGGACCTAAAAGAAAACACTTTTTAATTTTTTTATATTTGTTATCAAACACAAACACACACCACACAACCCTTTTTTGGAGAAAGTTTTTTATTTTTTATCAAACACAAACACACACCACACAACCCTTTTTTGAAAAAGTTTTTTATTTTTTTATTTTTTATGAAACACAAACACACTCTATACAAACACACCACACAAAGGGAATGGGATTTTTTTTGGAGTGGGGAAGACAAAGACACACATACAAACACTAAACATACAAACACACATACATTTTTTGGGGTAGGCAATCTAAGAGTTTTCTTTTCTAGAGATCTGGGTGGCCCTGAAAAGGACCGTAAGGGTAAGAAGTTTTTTGGGGTTTAACTTCCAGTAGCAGTAGCAGCAGGGCGGCCACGTTTCGCCACTGGTCTCATGGCTGCAGGACAAGGTCTCTTTCTGGTGAAAGAGAAGGCAAACTCCTCACAATCCATTCTGCAACTGACTTCTCCGTCTGCTGGTTTCAGCTGCTGCAAAAGTTGTTGTTGTTGTTGCTGCTGCTGCACTCTTTGTCTCTCCTCCCATTCCGTTCTGTCCCTGATAATTTCTTCTCGCAAAACTTCTTCCACCAGATTTTGAGCCATTTGCAAAAAGATCATCGTCTTTTTTTCTGGGTTATTCTCCAGCAAATGATGCCTCACCCGCTGCATGTTTACCATGGCTTCGTTCAGTTTACTAATTTTAGCTGCCATCTTCTTGAAGTGTTGTTGACATCTTGACGAGTCAACGAAAGTAACTGCACTGGCCAGCGCACCGCTTTATATGCTGGAAGCGCGGACGCGATGGAAAACATGGCTCAGATCGATAGTGAGAAAAAATGGGACAGAGTCGGTGACCTCAGATCGATAGAAAGAGATAGAGCATATTCATTTCATTTTTTTCAAATCCAATAAACCACACAATACCATTTTTTTCAAAAATCAACAATTTTTAATACATAAGAAGCTTCTTTAACATAAAAATGCAACCAACAAACAAGATTAAATTTGAACGTATTTACAGGGTTGACAACGTTGGGAAGGCAAACTGAACTTCCACTGTTCTACATCATTCTGTGCTCAATGCACACTACGTTTCTGAGCTAAAGACAAGAGATAACCATAATGTTTACAAAACCATCTTTCTACTTTAGCATCGTATCGAGCATACTCCCTATCAAAATATGTCAATAACTGTTCTAAGGAATATCCGAGACTGCGTTGATGAAGAAAATGTACACAATATTGTCCACACACGATAGAATCGGATCCTTGTAATCTCATATTATTGAATCGAGTAGAGACTGCATTTCTTCTCATAAAGTCGATGATGTCGTCTTCCAAAGGAGGTAATCCATAAGAATCAAAATATTCCACACAGTGATCGTTGGGAAAGTACACGGCCACCCAATGGGTTCCTGGTCGATGACTGTCGTCGGTATTGATGACATAGGCATGAATGTCTTTTGGTTTGCGATGGGGAAGTTCATCTTTAGCACACACCGCAGGATTCCAAGAAGAAGTGTACCAACTGCTAGTCAACAGGTAATGAAGTTCCCCGGTATCCATTTCTTTTTTTCTTGCTTCACAGGTAATGATAAGTCATCAATTCACACTTGACTTTATACTTGAATTGGCCCCTCAAGTAAGTCGATGAATCACGGACAGTCTCTATACTCTTTTGCAAGAGAGCTTCGATGCATTTGATCTCCAGAAGAGTGAGTGGAGGTGAGGAACGATGCTGCAAGTCTTTATACCACTGTCTCAACACCTTTTCTTCCGAGATCTGAGACCATGCCTCCTCCAAATATTCTTCCAATTTTTCTTCTGCAGTCATAATCAAACATTTGTCGTGTTGTTTCTGGCTCGGATGATCGATTTGACATCCATGACAATGTTCTCTAGACAGATCTGTAATTTTGGCAGCCAAATCCATAGCAAAACAGGACACTAAATGTTGTTCTTGTTCTGGCCATCGAAATCCAGCAAACTTCGGAACAATTTTTTTCTCTTCTTCTTTTTTTTTTTTTTGGTTCTGGATGAAAAACATTGTCATCACTGGTAGAGGTGGTGACTGCTGTGGTTCACAAAATCCCTCATCTTCTTCGTCTATCTCCATAGGTTCTTCGTGTTGCATCTTTCTTCTTCTTCTAATAGTCTAGAATCACTTCTCTCAAACTGTTGATTTCTAGAGTATTATCAAATTCTGCATACAAGACGACGTTCACCGTCTCGGGTAGAGGTTGTGCAAACTGAAGTTCCACACGAAGTTGGCCTGATTTTATAGGGTGGAAATGTCCTTCGTCGCTGCCTTGGTCAGGAGTGAAATCAAATCCTCACAACGCATATCCTCCTGCATAATCGTCGTACGAAATGCTGTGGCTGCTGTTGGTGCCTAACTGTCCTGTGGCTTCATACAGGGTCAAGTAAGATCGCAAGTAATTTTTCTGCTCGCCAAAAGTTAGGTTCAAAAGGTCTGGTACACAACGTCTTACCATCTCGACTGACTTCTATCTTGGAGACGTTGTAGTGTTGAAACTCGAACGGATTTTGATCGATGGTTCCGTTGAGGGCTGCATTACTGACGATTCCAATCAGCAAACGTTTGGGAAGCTGTCCTTGGAAGACTTGATCTTCGACTTTGGATCGGAGTCCAGTGGCAATGGTAGACGTTTTCACTTCCACTCGTCGCACAGGATACTTGGCGGTGGTTCTGCTCAAAGCTTGACTGATGTCGTTGGCTACTTTAGGTAAGACTTCTACACGGCGCACGTAAAGTCTGGCTTCTTCGATTTTGGTTTTGTACTCGTTGGCATCGGCCATCAAATGGAAGACGGTACTACTACAATTCAGTCTCAGGCGTACATCCACTCCGTTCAACAAATACTTGTCTTGCAACCACATGTTCAAATGCAAACGATCCATTAGTTCTAAAGTGCGCCCTTGTTTGATTTTCTTCTGACGGGGGGTAAATCCCACATTGTGATCTGCATCATCAACTGTAATCAACGCTGTGTCGTCGAACTTTCCCGAGGTGTCAGCTTTCCATACCACGGAAGCATCCAGATGAGTGAACTTGGCTTCTTTTCCGTACGTCAAGAGATTTTCCAAGTAAGCACGGTAAGGGTAAGTATCCATGCTGCTGCTGACCAGTTTGTTATTCAAGTACAAATCCACTTCGCTGAACAAAGAATGCATGAAATTATTGACGGGTGCCACTCTGTCATCGGCATCAGGATTGGTGTTGTCCGTTTTGATCACTTTGAGTTTCAAGTACAAGTAGCTGCTATTCAGATCGATGTAATCTTCGGTTTGTCCTTTGATTTCAAATTCGATAGGAGCTGAATCCGTCAAAGACGATACAGGATGAAATTCCACCCATTGGGATTCTTGCATCGTCATCATGGTGGGGGCATGGTAAACTGATCCAGTTCTGACTTGGTACATTCGCAAGAATCTCGGTGCATCATTTTCAAGGGCTTAGTAATCAAACACGTCTAATTCTCTGACCGTTCTTCTTTTCTTATTCTTTTTTGGAACACCGTGTGTTTTATGAGCTCTGAAAGGATGTCCACGTCGTCTCTCTCTGCCTTGTCCTTGCTGTGAAGTGAAGGAAGAAGTAATGCCAGGACCAGAAGCGTCAAGCGAATTTATAGGGGTCTCTCGACGACCCAAAAGATCTTTTCCAGTGTGCAGCAACACATTTTTTCCTGCTCTCATAAAGGCTTCTTTTGGATTTTGTTTGTCGATGAGGACGTTTTGCAGAAATTCTTTTCCTTGCGTCAAAGCGACATCTTTTAAGGCATGCAATCCTCGAGTCACCATGGGTTTCAAAATGGGGGCTACCGTCCGAAAAGCCGATTTTAACATATCTCCTAAACCGTGTCCTTGTTGTCGAGCCATTCGTTGGTACACAGGATACATTTTGGGTGGGTTACAATTCGCTGGAGAACCTTTTTCGAAAATGTTGTTTCACCGTGACTTTTCCTTTGTCAATGAATGGCACACTTTGTCCCAAATCTCCTTTTATACTAATGTTGACACTGTCAAAATACGATTTACTGACTGGAAGATAATGAGGATGTACAAATTCACGGTGAACGTGATACGTGTTTCCACCTTCTTCGTACGCGGCGACGGCAGAATCAGCTTGGAAAGGAATGACTCTCAGTAACGGAGCGGCTGTGTTTCCCACCACGTTGTACTCCACCACATCCGAGTACACAAACATAAAATTCAGTCCAACGTTCAATTCGATAGGGCTGCGAAAACCCTTTTCGAATCCTAAGTTGCTTTGGACTTTTATATTGGGAAACATTTTATTTCCACCCAAAATAGCATACAACCCAGGAGAAAAACTGATGGCCAATATTTTGTCGTCCGAAAATTGCAAAACGAGACGGCGTGCCACAGGATGGTAACTGATCTGTACCGATTTCTTGACTTTCTCTAAGGCTTTGGCAAATTGGGCGTCGAAGATGCTCGCAATCGTGTCCACCAAATGTCGAGCACTAAAATAATACCCAGCAGGAATTCTCATGATATAGCTCGTCATGGGAGGATTTTTATCTGGTACCTTTTTGGATTCGTGAAAGTTAGGATTAATTTTGTCCAAGTGTTCTTGCACTTCCTCGTTCAGAATATCCACGATGAAAGTGATTTGACCTGCGTCGATGTTCTTGGCTTGCGTAGGATGAATGATTTCTACCAAACCTACTTCCCAATGAGCTTCTTGATCCAATTGGATGGACTGAGGTAATTTGGTCGTGAAACAACATAATTTGTTGTTGGGAAACACATCCATCGAACTGTCACTAGGTAAAGTTAAATAAAATTGGTCATTCATAGTTCCAAGGTGGTTCTGGTCTCCGAGGAGTCACTCTAGTTCAGAGTAGAATGATGTTCAAACGGTTCCAAACGAGGATTGGTATGGTGACTGGAAGAAGGTGGACTGGCGTTGGCCGTACCGTTGTGGTGACTGCTGTGGTTGTGGTTGTTGTGACTGTCCGTAGTCGTAAATTTCAAGGAGGGACTGGGTAGAAGATAACCGATGCAACTGCTGACTAAAATGGTCCACAATTGTTTGTCCCCTTGTTGCAAACTCAAATTGGCAATGGCTGCTCCGATGACACAATACACCACACTGATTTGGCAGAAAAAGACGATTTGATTTTTAGGCACACGTTCTCCGCACCACACCCACAAAGGTTGTTTTTGTAATTCTTGAAGAGAAGAACTCTGCGAAGGAGTTGAGGTCGTGGCTGTGTTGAACGGCATGTCGGTTACTTCTTCTTTTTATAGTCGACGACTTGGGAAGCGACAATCCAAGAATCAAAACTAGGGGGATATCCTTTCCAAGGCACTTTGACTTCTTCCACTCGACGTTTGCCCACTTTGCGTGTTCTTCGTTCGAGAATGCTTTCGATGTCGTACAAGTCGTCTTCTTTTTTGGTCACTCGTTGTAACTCAGGTAAGTAAAAAGTTCCTTTTAACACTTCTCCGTGCATGTCTTCCAATTTATAGACGGGAGGATCACGTCCACGCACCGGTCCAGTTACACGAAACAATTCGGTCGTCCAGTTGGGTAAATAACCTTTGTCAAAAGTGCGTTTGGTTTTTCCGATGCTAACCCAATCTCCCGTCTGGAGCACCAGGGCTTTCTTATGGTGTCCTCTCTTGGGTGTACCAAACAATCGATCAAACACCTTCACTTCGTTTTCAGGGGTGACCTCTTCGGGGGCACATCCGATGCTACGATTGATTGTACGCTTTGACCAAACGTGGTAACACGTCGATGTACTTGAGAGTGTGTTGATGTGTAAAATATTTCCACATTCGTTCTTTCAAAGTTCTTTGAAAACGTTCCACGACACTAGCTTTTGTTTCAATTCTTGTTGAAAAGCTTGGTTTAGAAATTCGGTGCCTTTGTCGGTTTGCCATCGTAAAGGGTGACGACCACTTTGTTTCAACACCAGTTTTAAGGCGCGTACCAACTCGGTACTGCTTTTAGAAGTCAAAGGCACGACCCAAGCGAATTTGGAAAACACGTCGATGACACAAAACAAATATTTGTGACCACGATTGTAGGCTGCCAAATGAGAGACGTCGGCTAAATCTGCTTGCCATTGATGGTCGATGAAATCCACTTTGGTTTGACTTCTAGAAAATTTTCGT
This sequence comes from Margaritifera margaritifera, assembly GCA_029931535.1. NCBI lineage: Eukaryota > Metazoa > Mollusca > Bivalvia > Unionida > Margaritiferidae > Margaritifera > Margaritifera margaritifera. The sequence goes on from JAQPZY010001574.1 coordinate 1,038,763, forward strand.
CGAAGGGTTTTGTGTAACGTGTACGTCGATTGTTCTTGTAAATGTTGTCGTACTTCTGCCAAACGTACACTTTTCAATTTACTTTTGGCAGCCCGATACAATTTTTGAACTCCTCCGTAACCAGCAGCATGTCCAGGATTGTAGTATAGGCTTACTAAAAGTTTCTCCATGATTGGACTCCACAATAAGTCAACCACTGTTCGATGCTACTACTTTTGGTGTCGTGAGGTTTGGACGAAGTGGCTTGACGCGTTCGACGAGCCACAGGAGTGGGTTGTGAAGAAGGGGTAATGGTAGGTTTCTTCATGGTGGTGTCTTTTTTCACTTCAGTCTTGCTTTCTTTCTTTTTTCTTCTGCTGAAGAAGGAGTGGACATCCTCTTTTTAACCCAAGCTTTCATTTCTTCTCGGAGAGGGTGTCAACAAGGCATCTGCAATCTTACTAGAGAGGATGGGAGCAGACGGAGTTCGAAACATTTCTCGGACCTCGTCGTCTTCTGTCGTCCCCGTGGCGGTGTCTGTTTTAGTGGTGGTGACTTTAGGTTCGCTTTTCATCAGGGCCTTGAAATCTCTCAGAGTGAGTTGAGCTGTTTCGTCTAAAGCTTTCTGGTGAAAGAGTTGCAGACGTTGCAAGAGTTGACCGTACCGTTACGATTTTTCTGCTTCTGACTAATCGCTTTGATCTCTCAACGATTGTAATTCTTGTTGTAACTGTGACATCTCGCGGAGATTGTGATTGGGAGGTAAATGAGGTATCCGTTGTTCGTTCCAACGATGGAATTCCATCCATCGTTTGTAAGGAACTAAAGTCAGTTTTCGTCCTTCCGTGATATCCAAAGGTACAAATGTGTCGTCTTTCCAGAGAAGGGTGTCCTTTTTATCTTCTTTTTTTCTTCACGTCTTTTATCTCATGACTCCTCCTAAAAGGGGTCCAGCAATCGTTCCTAACAAAGGAGCCGCTATTTTTAACAACGGTCCTATCAGCATGGGTAGAAATCCTCCTCGTTGCACCAACATTTTTTTCTTTTGGTGGAGAGGTATTTTCTTTTTGACCATTTGGCGAAGAATGTTCCGATGTTTCCCTAATTTCTGTTTCTGTACCTTGGACAAAGGTACCGTTCCTTTCAAGACGTTCAAACAACATTCACACACGGTATCGATGATTTCTTTAAGGGCTGTTTGAATGAGTTGTTTTCGCATGGGAGGAATGGATTTGGTCAGGACAGACAAGACGTCCCAATGTTTAGCCAGACGAGGTGGAAGTCCTTTTTTGGTTTTGCCTTTCTTCTTTTGGTGATGGTGGTGTGCACGTTTGGGGGTCATCTTGGACGTCAGGAACCAACCATAGAACTGAAGTCTCTGGCAGGTCACACTTCTATTCTATACTGGAACACGTCTCCATTGATTGTCCGCACGGCGTACCATCTTCATGACAGGCATCACTCGACGTTGAGGTGTTTTCAACGGACTAAATCGTCTCAGTTCTTCTTTGGATAAATCCACTAAACTTTGTAACACGCCGGTTCTCTCTTGGACTTTGGTTTTAGGGGAGAGTACTTTTTTAGCGGCAGCCACCGTGGCCAGATCAGCCGAAGTCGATGGCCCCGGAGTGGTGACTTTCGAAATGGGTTTCCATTTTTGCATCAAATTAGGAAACACTTGTCTTAAGTCCGGTTTGGCAGGCATCATGACGAAGGGGGGGGGGGGCGAAAACGAAGAAGATGTGGACGGAGGAGAAGGAGACACCGTCACTGTCTCTCGTGGTTTTCGGGTGTACGCTTGCGTTTGGTTTTTTCTTGGAAGGGCTTTTCTTCTTCTAAGGGGTTTTCTTCTTGGGGCTTTTCTTTTTGGTTTTGGTTTTGGCTTGGGCATTATGACCCCATTTCATAAGTGAACGAATCATGACCCCTCCTAAAGAACCGCTACCCCCAGGGGTTAAAATGATTTGTTTTTTAGTGCGTGGATCGATTCTAGGATCAGCCAGTTGTGACAACGACACTTTATGTTTTTGAAAAAAACGTTGAGTTTGATGAGGGATGTGAATGATGCCTTGCAGTAATTGACGTGCTGTCAAAGTAAACCATCGTAACACTTCTTTGAGCCTAGCTTCCAACAAATGGGCACGGACTTGTGCATTTTTTTCGCGACTGATGCCATACAAGGCACGAATCAATTTGGCAGGAGGATGAGATTGAAAGGATGTCATCTCGAAGACTGTGAGAAAGAAATGACGTAGTGGATGTTTTTATAGTTTTTTCTTTCAGAGAGTAGCTGAAGGGGACGTGTAAATTACGGGCCCTCCTTCTTGACACCAATGGTGAAACAATTGGGTACGAAATCTCAAATAATCGGGAGTGGTGGGTTTTAAGTCGATGAGTAAATACGCATGAGGTGTTTGAGTGGCATCGTCGTACTCATAATTCTGCCAAGGAGTGCCTAACTGTTTGGCTAACACTTGCACTTAAGATTTGTCTCTGGGGCTTTTAAACAACACCACGTAATGAGCGTCGAGACTGATGGTAAGATGGGCTTTACTTTGTTGAAATAAATTTTGAGTAATGTAAATGATGCTGGCATTCTGATGATGTCCTTTTCGTGTAAACCAAAGTTTAATTTCTTCTTCGTCTTCTCCAAACTTGTCATCGAAGATGACCAGATGTGTTTGACTCACGTCAGACACGATCCCATCGTCTTCGCGAGGGATGCCTTCCACAAACGAAATGGTATCTCCTTGACTTTCACGAAGTAACGTGTAAGACGATTGCCACTCTTTGTAACACCACACGATGCGTTGAGGAGGACGATCGAACAGATAAGATTTGTTTTCGATCAAACGTTTGACAAATTCGGTTTTGCCTGAACCACTCGGTCCAGCAATAAACATGTTGAAGGGATGGCGCAGATACAAAGCTTCCCAACTGGTACGATCTAACTTTTCGTCTATCACTTTGACCACAGAAGAAGAAGAGGCAGACGAGGCAGAGGAAGAAGATGCAGCCATGACTGAGGTAGGAATAATTTTGAGAAGAATACGAAAGACACAAGACATTTTATACGTTTCATACACGTTTAATGTTTTAAACAAACAAAAACATATTTACAAGTCATTAAGTACGAAAACGCATACAGCAAAAATGGTGAGGTACAACAATAAGGCCACCACTAAAAGAATCAAAGTTCTGTATAAACAAGTCAATGTACAACAACCACACACTGAATGAATAGGTGTCCTGCGAATGGAGTGCACACGCACTGGTGGTATTCTGGTCTCTATGGTGGTTGTGGTGGAAGAATGAAATGTCTCTGACGGAAAGGTGGTGTGTTCCTCAGGTTTTTCTATTTGGACGACGGTGTGGTTTTCTTTTTCTTTTTGAGGTTCGAGTATCATGGTGAACTTGGGTTCCAAGTTCACTTTTGGTCTTGGAAAATTAGTGACGCGCCAGGTCCTTGGCAAAGTGTGCCACTTCTTGTAGCCAAGCATTGAAACCAACACTTTTCCAGTCACGTACATCTTTCCAATTGTAAAGTTGTTGGTGTAACCAACTAGCGATGCACACTTCTTGAAACGTATGAAGGGTAGATAAAGTTTGACTAATGTCTTCTTCACACGGAGGTACACAACTCGTGTTCATCACGAGTCTCAACACTTTGAGCACAATTTATCTTTCGTGTGCCGATAAAGCGTGAATGGTCATGTTTTTGGTGGTATGTACCGTTCATCAAAATAATCCACAACCAACACTGTTCCTCCAAAATAGTCCACAACAAATGTCCTGGAAAACGAAATCCAAGAAAAGTAGTCACTAACACACACACGGCATAGAGTCCAAAATTCAATGGAAACAGTTCCTGTATCAGGTGTCTATAATCCTCTAAGGTCTGAACACGATCGTTGACTTCCTTCCACGGAATACGTTTCACAAGTGAAGACCACGGTCCTGGCATGGTTGGCATTTATATCCAGGTTCCCAAGGTTGGCATCTTTTGTGATAGTCTACTCCAAGGTACCTGTGATAGTTTCTCCCCAGAATCAGTCATACTTTGGAAGTAAGGATAGTTTACAAATCGAGGAATGACTTTGAGTTTGCGTTTCACTTGTATCTTGACCAACTCTCTGTAAATGCGTTCTCGCAGCTCCAAAGGCAAACCACGAATATGCTCTTGTAAAGTATCCAACGTGGGAAGTGGGTCTCTTTTGTGATAGTCCCTGTGATAGTTTCTCCCCAGAATCAGTCTTCTTATACGGTGGAAATCGCGATAGTGTAAAAATCGAGGAATGACTTTGAGTTTACGTTTCACTTGTATCTTGACCAACTCTCTGTAAATGCGTTCTCGCAGCTCCAAAGACAAACCACGAATGTGCTCTTGTAAAGTATCCGACATGGGTTACTGCTTGGGACCGACCAAAGGTCGGTACTGACAGCGCGGAGACCATCTGGCATGTTCCAAGTAAGCGGAGTCTTTAGGCTCCCAATATTGAAGCGTCACACCGCAACTGAAACACTGGACTTTGTCGCCTTCTCCCAAGTAGATAAATCCGGCTCTAGCTAAAGCTTTGGGAGTAGGTCCTTGCAGATATTTAGGCCACTTATCTTTGAACGTCTGGAGTCGACTTTCTAAGTCGGAATAGCCAGCCAAAACCACAGGCAGCGGCGTCAATTCTTTGCCCATGTAGGGATGGCATACGCAGGTAGGGACACGCGTAGCATCCCCAATAAAGAAGAAAAGGCGTTCTGCATCGCTAGTGGGGCGGTAAGGCACACGCACGGCATCGCTTTCCATGGTCCCAGAGGAGGAGCGACAAGGTCGTGCTGCATCGCTGATGTCAAAGCGTACGGCATCCGTCTCGTCGCATGGCACCGCATCGCACTCCAGGTCGTGATTGCCCTTGGAGTTCACAGTAGATCCCTCACTCGGTGGGTGGGTGACATGAGTATTCATCTTCTTCCTTTTTCTTCTTCTTGCTCGGTCAACGTTGGAAGTCAGAATGAATGGTTAGGCTTGGAAGTGGTCCCTTTTTTATACTGAAGATCGGCGTGTCCGTAAGGCAAAGTGGTGTGGTCTGGAAGTCTCACTCGTTTCTGGTACACAATTTGGTAAACTTTTCCTACAGGACGACTGACAATTTGGTGATTGGGTAACCGTACGATCTTGCGAGGTTCTAACGTTTTCACTCGAAAGTCTTCAGCTTGTCCAGACAGCAAATCATTTTTCAAAACCTCAAAGTTTACCACTTGGCTGGTTCGATAGTTCAGGGTTAATGATTTGACTTTGCATTTGGTGTGGAGTTGGCCTTGTCGGTCTCGGTATCAGTACCCGTAATTTTTAGGGCCACCGCTGGCAAAACTCAGAATCGTTTCTTGAGGGTGCTCGTCCGTCCAGGCTCCTAAGCGATCTCCTTGGATGGTAGGGTGTGGGGCACCAGGGCGATGGATGTACATGCAACTGTCGGTGTAAAAGTATAGGACACGATCTCCCAACACTTCTAAAGCTTCGTCGTACAATTTCAAGCGAGCATGGGCTGTCAGGTAGGCTGCAATGATCACGTTGCTAAAGTGGTCGGGGTGAACAAACTTGCATTCTTCTTCGAAATTGACTAAGATCAAATCTTCACGGACGATTTCTACGTGTTTGACTAGTTTACTTTTGTTGTCCACCAGTTGAAAGTAGCAACTGGGATCTGTCAAGTATTCCGTCTTGGGTAAGATCGGACGTTGTGCCATTTTTCCCCACAAGCAACTGAGCATGACTTTGGCAAACGATCTTCTTCCTTCGTTCTTTTCTACGTCTTCCAAAGTGATGCCTTCGACGGCACGGTACCGTTCTTTGAATTGGGTTTGGTCTTCGGGAGTCTGATACCACGAGGGATAGCCGCTGGCTTCTTGTTTGAGTTTAAAAAATTGGTTAACGTACCCTGAGAAAATGTCTGGATGGGAGGTGTCGTCCTTTTGGTATTCTGCTGTGGTAGGAAAATGCCAGATCTCGTACACTTTCAACAAGCGGTATCCCCGATCCAGAGCCCGAAACAATTCGGCGCTGACCCACGTCCCTGTCAAGGCGCGTTCTTCCTCCGTGTGGTGACAGGGGTGATCTTCGTTACATGTTTCGGCACACGTACGGCATAAAGGAAACATCAGTTTTCCTTGGCAATGATGAGGTAAGATAGGATGCTACAAGTCGGTCAGGGGTAAGACTTTGCATTTGATCAATCCTTCGTATTGACGAATGTGTTCCACGTCGATGTGTTCTGTCAAGATTTCAGGGTGTCCGGTAGGGAATCGTTTGTATTTGCACACCCAAGGATACAACGAATACACGTCGATGTATTTGATTTCTTCTCCTCTTGATTCGTCTACGTCGTACAGCAAACGTGTGGCATTGGTTCGTCCTCCAAACAAACTGTGGCGTGGATCCAAAGGCTCGATGTCGATCACGTCGTAACTTTCGGCCATGCGTTTAAATTCAGGATCGGTTTTAAAACGTCGATCGTACTCGTGCTCCCACATTTCTACCACTTGGTATCCTTGACTTTCTAACTTCAAACGGCGTTGGTAAGTTCGTTCGTACAAGTCTTCCATGGTGACTCCTGTGAGAGGATTTTTCATGTCTCGCTGAGGAAAACAGGTAGGGCATCCGTGAAACAAACAGCCCTGAAATTCGTACACCCTCTGAGGGTTTTCTAAGTCCCAACCATCCACTGAAAGACTGCCTATTTTCTTTTCTCCTCCTCCTGTTTCTGGCATGCTGTATCCATTTGTCTTCTTTTTGGCACAAGTAATGGAGCCAACGCAAAGCTTTGGCTGAGTATTGACGATTGGCGAAGAGAGACGTGATCGGGTCTATGATGGCTAGTTCGTTCTCGGGCATGAAGTTTTTGGTGTACACTAAGGTACAGGCTTTGGGTAGGGTGCACGCTTCCTTCAAAGGATCGACTCCTTCTTGATCTAGAAATAATTGTCGAAACTTTCCACAGCAACGGCGTAAAATGTCCACATCGGATCGGCAATACTTCAGCATTTCATCTTGAAAGTCAAACGGTTCTGACTTGTGAGCGTGGTACCAAGCGTGAAAGGCTTCTCGGTGTTCGGTGTGCATTCCGTCGGGGTCGTAATAGTCAACGTCAGGCAAATGCGGTAGTACGACGTGTTGATTGGCTTTCGTATTGAAGAAGTGAGGAAAATATCCTTTGGCCATTTCTGTCATACCAAATGTTTTAGGCATTCGACTCAAAGGCATGGCTAAATAACTCATGGAATCTTTGAATTGCACTTGTCCCACTTTCATGTAGATGAGTTTGGCTCCGTTCATGGTGACCGTGGGGCATTCGGTACCTTGCTGTGAATAATATTTTCACAAAATCTGTCCATCGTATCCCGAGAAATTGTGAGCCATGACGGTCGCATGGCGATGACAGTCCCCGTAACGTTGAATGTCCTCTTCACTCCAAGTGTCATCGGTAGGGTCTAAAATCCATTGAGCAAACTCGGGCAGAGTGTTGGGGCCACGAAAGATTTTTTCACGTCCTCCTGGAATCTTACTACAATGAGGACAGTGAACATGAATAGGTTCTTGGATGCACTTCTCACAAGCCCGATGAGCGACGCAGAAATCTGGAATGTGAATGCCTGTTTCTTGCATGCATTCAAAATAAAAAAAAAAGATGAAATCCACTTGGTTCTTGTTCTGATCAGCCTTTAATTCCTTCTTCAGTGTATTGTCGTGCTTTTGAATGAAACATTGATGATCATAATCCACGATCTGTTTGCAAATGCGGAATCTTTTCTTTCCAGCACAAACATGTGCCTTGGAGTTGTTGGTTCGAATCAGGTGTTCACACTCGGAGCACAATATCAATAAGTCACAAGCGCTTTTCTGCTGGTGACCTTGTGTCCTGCGATGTTATTCGTAACAAGAGGGACTGACAAAGATTCGTCGACTCGTCGCACAATGCACGTGTTTTTCAGGAAGGCATGGCTTGGAAGCTAAACAGCCCTGACATCGCTCTCCGTAATGAATGTGTTTCGCCCGACTGTTAAATCCTTGCTCGCATTTCTCGCAGTAGTAAGAGTATCCCAGAAATCCTGTGATACTGGTGATGGCATCGAAATGTTCTTGATGGTAATAGACGTGAATGTATTTTCCTTCGGGGAAATCGGATCCTCGAAACCTCAGAGCTCCGCTAACTTCTTGAGGGTGCACTTTCAAGGTATACCGAGGAGCCAAGACGTCTTGAAGTTGTTGCATTTGAGAAATGCCACACACGGTGTCTTTGGGTATGCCTGCTTGTCGTAACAGCAGTTCTGCTTCTTTTCGTTGTTGGACTCTGTCCGACTTTCGAATTCACTCCCAGGCTCTTTTCCATTCTACGCTCTCGTTCTTGTCGGCATACGTTCGCCCCACCACGATGGCGCGGGCCAAGCACATCTAGTCTTGAGAATTGTCGACTTGGACGACACTGAATTTGGTACTGCGAAGGTCGTCCACCAGTAACACTTTCCTACTTCGTCCGCTACCTCGAGGAGGGGATACGTGAGTCATGTAAAGTGTGGCCTTTCCATCGGTGATGGTAAACTCTTCGTTGGATTGTTGAACGTGTTCGATTTTGGTCATGACTTTGGCTGGTGTTAATTCTGCCGGCTTGCTAAACTCGATCCAGACAGGCGACTTCAAACTGTCGTGATGGATGGACAGTCTCAATCGATCGTCCTCTTTGGCTCCGCATTGTCGTTTCAAGTTCTGTAACACAGAACCCCACAAATCGGCAATGAACCCTGCAGCTTTCTCGGGAGGCACTTCAGACTTGAAGTCTTTAAAATGGACGATGTGAGTGTAAGCCGTAGTTCTAAATTTTCTAGTGGTTATTATTTGCGTCTCTCGAATACGATAGTAATTTTCGGGAGCCACGGTAGGATTTTTTTTGTGAGGGTTTGTGGATTCTTTGGGTTTGGTGAAAGGTGGTGTGGTTTCAGGCTCACTCATGTCCTCTTCGAAATCGCTAGCATGGACTTGAGCTAGCACTTCAGCGAGCGGGGTTTCAGGCGGCACGGAAAGTCTCCGTCGTCGTGGCCTCTTCGTTTCTTCTTCTGTTTTCTCATGGATTGGGCGTGATCTTTTCATCTTGATGTCTTACTTGAATCTGATTCAGTTTCACACAGGGTCTCTCCCTATATATAGAGAGACCTTCCTACCCTCAAAATCACTATTCGTTATTCCACTTTCAAACAGTAAAGATGGAGGAGTCAAGAAGACAGATTGCCTTTCTGGTTAGAGATTTGCAGACAGTCCTTCGAAAGTATACCAGTAAGACAAAGGACTTCTCCTCCATCGCCTCTCGAGATAAAAGTCAAGATACTTGCTATATCTGCCAAGAGAAAGGACATTGGGCTCCAGAATGTCCACAACGTCAAAGTAAAGAAAAAGAAAAGAGAGACAAAGGGAAAGATACTTGTTATCATTGTCAAGAAAAAGGACATTGGTCTTCAGAGTGTCCTAAGAAACAAGAGAACCCACCAGAGAGGGAGGAAGCAGAGGGATCTTCAGCCCCAGAAGAAGAAGAAGAAGAAAAAGAACTCATCCTCGTCGTCAAGAAAGCTAGACGACTGGAAGACAGTGAAGAAGAAAAAGAACCCTTGATCCCTGTGAAGAAATTCAAGAACAAGAGAGACAGACAGTGAATGATGAACTTTAAGTGTGGTGTTATGTTCATTGTGATTTTTTAAAAAGAGAATATACCAGAATGGAAAAAAGTAAGTGTCTTTTGTTTTTTTTTTTTTTTGTTTTTTTGTTTTTTTAGAGTATGGACGCACGCACACACTCTTACACAAACCAAGGATGGGGTTTAAAGTTTACTTGATTTTTTTGGCAAATTGGATTATGATCTTTTCTTGGCAAATGGGTGGCCCTGAAAAGGGCCGTTGGGGTGTTTGTTTTTAACAAACTTATGGACTGGACATGATCAGCTTCAACTGTCTCAATCCCTTTCCACGACCAAGTCCTATTCCTCCTCCTCCTGCTGCTGCTTTGGTGGTAGTAGTAGTAGTGAATGGTGGTGGTTGTGGTGGTAGTGGTGGTAGCATCTCAGTAGTAGTGATGGGTTTAGAATTGTTTCGCCCGTGATGGTCTCTTTCTCTTAGGTTGTGTTAAAGAAATCTGATACATATTTCTCAGATTCTTTAACTCCGCTAAAATGTCTTGTAACAAACTCACCGTTTTGTTTTCCTCACTCTCTTCCTTCTGTCCTTCATACTTATCCTCTTCTAACTTTCTTATTTCTTCTTCTTGCTTTCTTCTTCTTGCTGAAGAAAAACTTCTTCGGCTTCTCTCTGACGCTGTAAAAAAAAATCCAATTCTTTTTTTTGCCTCTTTTTTAAATCGTCGGTGACAGGCAAAGAGGGTGGTGGTACAGCAGCGGTGGTGGTGGTTTCAGTCAATAATTCTTGAGAGGAGGACAGAAAATCCACAAAATCTAAATTAAACTCTTCCGGTTGAAAGTTCACCACGGCATTCGCTGCTGTCGTCGTACTCTCATTCCGAACATAAGAACTTTCCGTCGTCGCAGGCTCACCCCAATACATGCTCTTCGTAATCTCCATCCTACTTATGCCGCCCAAGGTAAAAACCCTACGAACGCTGTGATGCCTTTATACTCAAGATGACGTCACCATCCCCCCCGCTCTTTTCCGATTGGAAGAAAAACCTACCCAGTTGTAACGCGCGATTGGATTGGTAGTTCATTTCGATCCGTTTGAATCCGCTCTTAGGCTATATATACCACCGCTTGTGTCATAGAGCTTCACCGGTTCTCAAGACTAGAAGATGTATACCTCAGTGGAATCATCGAACCTCGTATCGGTAATGTTATTCAACCCAGACTTCCCGATGTAAGTCAAATCATCATGGGCCATTACCAAGATGACAGATACAGCGATATGGAAATGAAGAATCTATATCGAAAGACAAGGCTGTCTGAAGCGAGTCCTTCTCTACGGACCTGAAGTCCGTCGAAGTTTAAGAAGAAGATGGCCCTCCATTAGATGTTCACTGTGTTAACTTGATTGGTTGACATCACTCCAACGGCCCTTTTCAGGGCCATCAACTTTTCTAGAAAAGATTATTTTTTTCATTATTGCCTTTCAACAAAAACAGTTTGTGTGTTAGGTGTATGTATATATTAATGAATAGAGTTTGTAACTCTTGACAGTGCTAACAAAAACAGGTTCATAACTTCAGTTTTGATTAGGACAAAGAATGAAAGCCACAGTAAGTTACATTTGTCGGTAACCATCTGAGGAATATATGTACCCTTTTCCCAACCCCATATTTATTTTCATGAAATCTAACACAACCGTTAGACTTTCATTACAACTGTTTCATATGTCTTTATAAACTTATTTCAGCAGAATATAACCATGCTTAAGTTATACTAAACTAAAGAAATTAAAAAATATTTGTACTGGGACCATAATTAGGGCGAGATAACTCAGTGGACCTTTCATATTATCAACAATGCATTAAAGTAAAATAAAAATATTGACATTTGATTCTGTGAAGAAGGCTTCTTGTAGTGAAGAACTGGAAGTATGCGAAACAAAACAAAATTATCGTTTACATCGTTCTTTGTCATTTCTACATGTATGTATTATTTTGAATAGAGCTTTCTTAAAGGACTGAATTCATGCAGGTATAATCTTGCCTTCGCATCATTTCAGTTAAATAAATTAAATACATCAATTTCCGAAAAAGAAATATTAACACTACTGTGTTTATCAGAATGAAACTCATTATATATTAAATAACCTCACAGAAATTATCTTACTAAATCAAAGTTTCACACGATAACACCGGTGACCGACAATGTGCTAAATATTTGAGGGACAACTTGGCGGATGCACAGGTCATTTCCATATGGCTGAAACGAGCAAGTAGGGCTCCTGAATTGAGGCTTCGTACAGCAAATAGAGGTTACTCAGAAATATGAAACATACATGGATAAATTCTAAAGGGTTGGCAGCTTATGAAACATACATGGATAAATTCTAAAGGGTTGGCAGCTTAAGATCTACTATGTTTACGATTATTACCTCCTCTTAATATGTTGAAATAAAAATTCTTAAATTTTCAATTCTTCTTAAAAAAAACTTTTTTTTTCAATCAATGGGCCGCTTAATGTCGTAAACATGTGTCTGGATATTTATTCTGTCGTGTTCCAAATTTTTTACATTCCCAAATGTCCAAATTTATATGAAAATATATCGTACAACCATACCACTGTTCAGGAACCTAAAGCGGCAAGAGAAATCGGGAAGCCAGAAACAGTTATGTCCCCTGAGAGTCCTATATCTACTAAATGTACATTTTTCATACAGTTTTTTGTAATTTTAGCATGTAATATAGATTACACTTTTTATCCTCAGATTACACTTTTTTACCACCTCGGTTATGTTTATACCTCTGTAGAGGGTTGGTAGGTATGCATAACATGTTTTTTTTTCTTCATGGTACTACCGCTAATAATGTATGATTTTTTAAAACTCATAATTAAGTACATTTAAAATAGCAAGTAATTTAGACATTATTATAAAACCATTTTTATTCAGAGTGCATTATTTTTAAACGTTGGGCATATAATTAAGAAAGAAATGATAAAGTCTATATTCTACTTACATTACATTTTAAGATTCAGATAATTTTTTTCACTGCAGTTTTGTACCCTTTGTTTTAATTTTACTGAGTATAGCGGATGGTATCGTGCACGTTGTATACTGTATAAATGTACTGATTCTTATTTTACGTGCGCGAAGATCCGCCTCGCAACGATGCGCCTTACGACATGTATTAGGCTGTTCTTGTACTTCTTCTTATGCACTGCACTCGCCGTTAACAACTTTATTTTTCCAAATTAAAAAAAGTTTGTGCAAACGGAACAAGGTCTGGTTTGAAATTTTGTAAGGTGTAAAGGTATTAAAAAAGCCTCAGCTAGATAGTAACTGTGCCAGGTAAATACTTTCGAAGACCGAAGGTGTCGTCGACCCTCCTAACTTTGTGACCGTCCTTGAATGTGCGCCATGTTTCTCGCGACCTCACGCGCTTGTTTTGATATCCTGACGTCATCAACTGAGTCACGAGCGTTCGTTGACAATGACAGTTAGTGCTGATTAAGAAATATTCAATGAAATGATATTTAAATACGTACTACAATTCAAATTGAAAAAACACAATGAAAATGGCCAATTTTACTAATGCCATATTTGTCTCAAGTTTGTGGCCATGGCGTGAGTGTTGGCTGTTCAAGCTAGGGCCGCTGTTCACATGTTGGTTTTCTTTACCTTTTATTTGTAGGAAATCCACGACAGAGATTTCTCAGACGGCAAAAGCAATGTAAAAACTTCGTTTCTATAACATGCGCTTTTTATAGCATGTTAGACAAAATAAATCCAATGGAAGAGTATGCAGTATCAAATTCTTTATTGGAGTATTGTAATGAAGGGTAGAAAAAATCTTTGTTGTGACATAGTCTGAAGAAAAGAAAATCTTTTCCAAGTTCAGCCTATCGTTAAATACGATAATTATTCTTAAATAGCTTGAAAATATAAATACATATAATTAAAAAATGGATCATATATATATATATATATATATATATATATATATATATATATATATATATATTACTTTTGGCATCATTTTTTATGTGTTTTATTGCAGTCAATATGCGTAAGAAAGGAATGAAATGTATTATAAGCATGGTCCCGATGGATTCTGAATCGTACCCAGTACTAAATCTCAGAAACTAACAATATGCCAAATCTCAAATGCAGATAAGAATATTAAGCTTCTTCCATACCTTACAAATTTCTTTCATTCTTGCCAATGTTTGATATTACTGCTTTGTTTTTTTCAAAAAATGTGCCTCGCAACAGTGAAGACAATAATAAAATTTCGGCTGTTTCCGAAAGCCGGAGGAGTCTATGCAAAAAGGAGGGATGACGGGATGTTCCGGAATGACGTGCGGTATGTAAACAAACATCGTCTGTTTGTTACATAGTCAAAATACAGCTTGTCAATAATTTCATAACGTTATACCTTAATATCGTTAATAATGGTTTTTGTCTCTTCTGAAACCGCATACCGGCTGTACACTTGGATAATCTGCATCGACGTTCTATATTTATTCGTTATTTTTTCCATACACGGAAATAAACTAATTACTCATGAAGGCTTTAAAGGGACACAACTCATATCAGACTCTCCCGGAATTTGCCGAATAGCCGGAAGCTGCGCAATCCCACGTCGTAAACATCGACTAGTGCTGGACATGGCGTTTCAACATTACGGAACCCGTTCAATTTCTTGTTTTTTTTTTTGAAAAAAACAAGTCAGTAACATTGAACATTGGCAACAATGAAAGAAGGAGCTTAATATTCTTATCTACATTTGAGATGTGACATGCTGGTAGTTTCTGAGATTTAGTACTGGGTACGATTCAGAATCCATTGGGACCATACTTATACCACAGGTGGCCGACCCAAGCTTAATGTTGAAAAAAAAAAAAAAAACCTGAAGGAAAAAAATCATACCGAGTGACAAAAGTTCCTCAGATTACTCCTTGGACTCGTTCTGACACCGGACACTCTCTATCATACTATATATCTCTTATATAGTAATCTGAGGAACTTTTGTCATTCGGTATGATTTTTTTTCCTTCAGGTTATTGCTTTTTTTAACATTAAGCTTGCGTCGGCCACCTGTGACTTATACAAATGCAATTAATGAAAACACAGAGACATTATAAACGATCTATTTTCACACTATGGCCTAATTGTCATATTATAATCTTACGTCACGTGGCCTTTATTTCAGGGGCACGAACCCTGGATGATTTTCTGGAAATAGATGAATTTTGACACGCTCAGAAAAACTATAGCTCGCAAAGGAAATCTAGAGTTTATAAACATTTTTCAATGATGAATAAATTAAGTAGATATAGTTGAACACATTCTATGGTGATTTTAATAGTTTCTCGCAATATTATAATGCAAGCGTTAAAATTCACGTTAAGGGCACGAAATATGGCGGTTCGAGGATAATGTAGGAGAAAAAAACTTTGTTGTGACATAGACTGGAGAAAAAAAATCTTTTCAAAGTTCAGCGCATCTTTAAATACGATAATTATATCGAAATAGCTT
The DNA here is from genome assembly GCA_029931535.1 of Margaritifera margaritifera. Lineage (NCBI taxonomy): Eukaryota > Metazoa > Mollusca > Bivalvia > Unionida > Margaritiferidae > Margaritifera > Margaritifera margaritifera. The sequence continues at coordinate 1,053,946 of JAQPZY010001574.1, forward strand.
GAATTTTTTTTTAAAAAATGCATCCCATTATATATATATATATACATATATATATATATATATATATATATATATATATATATATATATATATATATATATATACACACACACATACTTTTGGCATCATTTTTTATATGTGTTTTACTGCAGTCAATATGCATACGAAAGCAATGAAATATATTACAAATACAATTAATGACAATACAGAGACATTATAAACAATCTATTTCCGCACTTTGGCCTAATTGTCACATTATAATCTTACGTCACGTTGGCTTTATTTCAGGGGCACGAACCATGCATGAGCTTCTGGAATTAGATACATTTTGACACGCTCAGAAAAAATGGTAGCTAGCAAAGGAAATATAAAGTTTATTAACATTTTTCAATGATGAATAAATACGGTAGTTATAGTTGAACACATTCTATGGTGATTTTAATAGTTTTTCACAATATTTTAATACAAGCCATATAAATTCACGTTAAGGGAACAAACCATGGTGGATGGAAGATGGTGTACGATTCATAATGGAACGGATCAATACTATAGATATCTCTTTGTCCCCAAGGTTTATATCCATACACACACATTATATGTGTTCTCTCATGAAATTTATGTTCTACACAAGATATGTTCACTTTAATCCATCCTATAAATTAAATCAAGACTGACTCTAAAAAGTCATTGATCTTAGTTTGTTTTATGCACCATGACAAAACACAACTTTCACTACTGATTGATAGCTTACATATGATTGTGAAACAGCGGACTGACTCATTATTCGGCTAACTTAAGGCCCCACCAAAATGTGTGTGTTTCTTATTGCACTGGTTTTAAAAATAGAGTAGGCAGGTATTTTTTTTTTTTTTTTTTTTTTAACATTATATATAAATCAAATACTATATCAAGCGCTTCAAAGTACTGGGCAAAACCGGCTCAATTAGATGCACAAATCAATTTTGGCAATGTGATTTTTTTTATTTAAAAAAAAAAACATTGGGGTGGGGGTGGGGGAACAAGTGCTAGGGTCGGCAATGAAAAACAGGGACTCTTTAGGTAGTACCAAGGAGCCTCGTATAACTTAACTCGAACCTCAATAAAAATTAACATAGCATAAGGTGGTCATAAGCCCAGACCATCAGACCCAGCTGCACAAAGTGGCATCGATTTGGAATCAAGAATTATTAGAGGCCCCATTTAACTGACCCCAACACAATTAAGAGTATAAGGTGGTCCAAAGTCCAGACCATCAGATTCCCACCGCACAATGCGGTAACTGACTCCTCAAAAATACATACCCAAATATACGATTAAGCACAGGCACCAAGAGAAAACTATGGACATACTAAAATTAGTCATTATAAGGTGGTAACATCCCAGACCATCAGGCCCTGCCACACAAGATGGCAACGATTGAACTCAACAACAAAAACCCAATAATCGTAGGTGCCTGTGCTTCCAAACATATAATCGTACTCCATGACTAAACAGGGCTTAGAGGGCAAACATTCTTTCTTTTCTAACAACCCTAATTAACCAACGTAGGCAATCAGCCAATGGTACAGAGTATCGCATCAAAAATTAACATTAGATAAGAAACAAGACGACGACATTCATCTTTTGGTAAATATATCGATTCTAAATTAAATCCTGGATCACTTGGAGCCATCCGGGGACAATGAGGCACCTCCTCCTTTGCCGCGCCCGGACATTGGTCAAGAAGCGTGCAGTGCACGCAGTAAACCGTCGGATGGGTTCGCAGCTTGGCCAGCCCTCTGACGAATAATTAATCATGTGCAGTGCACAAAATTAACCCCACGGAATTGCGCGCACTGGGGGTATATAGACGTACATGGCCGAATACGTCTCAAATTCAATTAAACAAAAACATAGATAATGGCTGAGTGCCTCCATGGATGGGAATAGCAGCCCAAGATCAAGGGTCGGGTGTAGAATTGAGTGTCCGGAAGTTACTAACCTTTGTCTCTTATATAGTATGATAGACAGGGTCCAATGTCAGAACGAGTCATAGGAGTAATCTGAGGAACTTTTGTCACTCTGTATGATTTTTTTCCTTCAGGTTATTGCTTGTTTGACATTAAGCTTGCGTCGGCCACCTGTGCTATCTAGCTGAGGATTATTTAATCCCTTTATACCTTACAATATTTCAAATCAAGCCTTGTTCTGTCTGCGCAAACTTTTTTAATTTGGAAAAGTAACGTTGTTAACGGCGAGAGCAATGTTCAAGAAATGCTATTTATAGTACAAGCATAGCCTAATACACGTCTTGAGGTGCATGTTTGCGACGCGGATCCTCGCACAGGTAAAACTAAAAGTCGGTACATTTATACTGTATAAACATGCACAATACCATCCGCTATAATCAGTAAAAGTAAAATAAAGGCTACGAAACTAGAGTGAGAAAAATTCTGAATCATAAAAATGTAATGTAAGTAGAATATAGACTTTATCATTTCTTTGTTAATTATATGCCACACATTTCCAAAATAATGCAGTCTGAATAAAAATGGCATTATAATATTTTTGTAAAAATCATAATTAAGTGCATTTAAAATAGTAAATAATTTAGACATTTTTATTATTATAGAAAAAAACAAAACAAACAAAAACATATACACATGCATGCAGAATAAATAATAATTAAAATAATAATTAATTATAATGTCTATATTACATGCTCTTTTTAAATGTTACCCAAATCGCTGGCATGCTAAATGCCATGTAAATATGAATTAAATATGACGGTACAGTGATGACCGATTTGGTCGATATAGTTGATTTAAAGGCTGCAGATGCTAGGGGTATTTAAAGAACAGCAATTGCAACGTGCAACATCGTGTGAAAAATAATAGTAAAAAATAGGACCCTTTTTGGGCACATGGTTTTGGAGTCAGAGCTTGTGGATTTTGAGTCAGGGTTTGTGAATTTTTTCAAGGCACCAGTCCTGGGCCTGTGTCTGAAAAATATTTTCTTTGAACACTGCACTGCAAAGATTTTTTATTTATTTTTTTAAATCCAACAGCATTTTAGTTCCCTTCACAAGATCACTCTCTGGTGACCACTGATGACATTCATTGTGATTATTAAGCTTCACACTTAACAGGCTCTCAATAGTTCTTTGGTCCAGATTTCCCCTTGAATCACTTTGTATTTTGTGAAGAATGGAGAATGTCCTCTTTGTATTCGCAGTAGAATGTTGCAATGACAGGGCAGCCACGCTCAGCATGCAAAGAAGTTCTAACTTCAGTTTTTCCTGTTGCTGGGGTTGTAAGGTTGCTCACTGCTCTCCAATACTCCTCCTGTCTATGTTCACCCCGAGGAGGAAGTTCCTGACTTGGACTTAAGATATATTCCTGCGTCTCACCATAAAGGGCTTCTTCTCTTCATGGCTCAGATCCAAATATCAGTTGGCAAGTTTCAACACTGTAAAAAAGAAAAAATAGAGATTGATTTAGACTTGAAATAAACAAAGAAAAAGTATATGATGTATTTATGCTTTTATGAATAATTTATCCTAACTTTTAAATTAATTGTCTTGTAATATATTTTTAACTGATATATTTTATCTAGGGCTTGAACTTAATTTATGTGCATGAAAACTTCAAATATTTTATGAAAAACAAACGATATATACCTTTGAAACACATAATGCAAACCCAGGACCTTTTGCTACTCGACTGCACACACTTAAACTCCGATAACCAAGCACTGTTGAACTTGTTGTAATATTTCTTGGCCCGGTGACTTCTTAGCATTGGGAGAAAGCACACATTTCAGCATTTTGACATTAATTGAACATAAAATGTAAGAGCTGTCCTTAAATATTCCTCTTAAAACATCTTGAACAATACAATAACAATTAAACAAAACAAAAAATCAAAATACTTACTCTAGTGTGTCTACCAAAATCATTTTATCGTTTCTCCAATTTATTTCCCCTCTGTCAAAGGTCGGCCGATTTTCATGAAAGGCTCAAAAGACATCATGGACCACCTTTCATAACTTTATTACTTATAACACCTCAAAAGTCATCCCGCATTCGGCCTTAAACTCCCCAAATTCCAACAATAAGGCAATCAGTAACAGCTGGCTGTGTACACATGTCAGCTGTTCTTTAACAGTTCTAATACCATTGCTCTGTCACGCATCATTGCATCGGTCATCATAGGACTTGCGGTACTAATTATATGGAAAAGTACAATTTTTGTAAAAAATTCTTTTGAGAGCTTATCTTATCTGTAGATCCAAAATATGCAGCGGCGCATGTGGTTTTCTTAACACACAAGCTTGCATCAAGGATGGATCTATACTGATAAATATAGATTTCGAAACTTAAAGTTACTGAATTTATAATATCATGGGGTTTCCATAGGTTTACTATGGGAGTTGAATTAGTACTGCGAGTCCTATATGGGCACAATGCCATACCAAGAGCCTGTTGTTTCCATGGTTACCATGTGCATTCCGGTTATTGTTTTGATGGTGTTTGGTTATGAAGATCACAGTGGAGTCTATTTTCATAATTTGCATATGATTTTAGAGAAAAATTCTTTAAAAAAAGCAGTGTTGGAAAGAGTTGTGTGCAATGGACAGGGGCAGTAGATGGCTCAGGTTATGGAAAAAAGAGAATAGTATGGCCAGATGGCAGAACTTCATATGTTGGTGTCCACAGATTGGCTTATATGGCTAAATACCATTTAACATATGCAACTATTCCCACAAGAGGGGGGGGGAGATTTTAAGCATAAGCCACATGTCACAATCGCTTATGTATTGACACAGATCATTTAACTTTAGCAACACATTCAATAAATCAAAGCGGGGGGCATTGTGAAAATTAAGGAATGTGTACATAACTGCCCATACCACATTGCATCGGTGTGTAAAACAGTGCTAAAATGGAGGTGGCTTATGGTAAGAGTGTTCATATTGTTCTAGCCATAGCACACAGCAATTTGCCTTTATCATTTTTTGTTCTTGATATTTCTCATACAGTTTGTAAATAAATGCCCTTTTCTCAGATCTTTTTTTTTCTTATATACTTTACTTGATTTGTACATTTTATCTCCGAGATGTACATCTTGTTTGGTTTTCAGATGTTGTGCCACAGAACTACAGCTGAAAGTGGACAACCAATAGATTTACATAGCTTCACCAGAGATTCTCCAGGTCCATGGTTACATTTATGAACATCACTATGAGCCCTACCATGGAAGTTTCTCTTGAAGGTTATATTTTTAGGTAAGCTATGTTTAATCCTTCGATTGGCTGATTCCACTTGTTCAGTTTTGTTTTCAGCACTGTAGATTTACCTAACCAATACTCCATACACATGAGTAATGTAGACTCTTCACTCTCACTAGATATTTTCAGCCTGAAATTACTTGGCAAGAATGTGCTTCTATACACCCAGTTGGAACCATCTACCCAGCAAACATTAGGCTGCTTAAAAACTTAAGACTGACTAAACTTAAAAGTATAGGCCTTAAATTTTCATTTCCAACAGAAGTCTGAAAGTCCTATCTGTATGGACCTATTTACACAGACTGCCTTTCTTCCTTTCTTGCTAGTCTTCTGTACCTCATCATAGAGATTAAACATTTTTAATGCATAACTGCATGTTGAACATTTTGCTCTCACACCACACTAAATTTCTTTTCTCTTCATAACTCAGATTCCAGGAGAGAAAACCATTACACTCTGGGTGTTTGAACTGGTGTTCATTGAACACAGTATTCCACATCTGTGCATTTTTCCCTGTGTGCACCAAGCGATATGTTTGGTCTTCTCCAGATTTTTTAATGTGAATAGAAGAAAACATGTTTCATGTCAGAAATGTGTGCTCAGATTTTGAAAGAACTATTTAGAAAAGGAAAATTGCTCTACACTTAGTATCAATGGTAGTATAGACCAATTTAAATGTAAATTCAAGTTTGCTACTTGGTATGCCAAATTAAGATATATTACCTCCCCTTTGACTGTGAGTAATTGCAGGATTTTCTTTATTTATCTGTTTCTCTATAATTTATGCATTTTAATATAGAAGAAAAAAACTCTGAAAAAAATATTTGCATTTGTAAACTTCAGATTAAAATTTAAACATCTGTATAACTTACCAAATTCAGTGCCTAATGACTTTTACCAATGTCTTCCATTGCATTCAAAACGTGTTTATACAGTCACCGGCTGCTATATGTGGTGTTTCTGGTTAAATAATTCCAGGTACATGTATTTGATCCTAGGATGAATAAGCCTTGATTCTAATATTCACCTGTAACGTAATTCACAAACTTGTAAATTATTCTTCTTAAATTCTTTCATATTGCAACATCTGAAATCAATTTGATTTGACTAGTGACTGACTGAAAGACCTTCCTTTTTACCTAAAGCAGTACAGTGCATATACTCTTGTATATTCAAAACAGGTTGTAATGTAATTCACAAAAAATGTTTTTTCTTAAAACAATGTTTTATACACATTGTTTCTTTGATCTTCACAGTATTTTGTTTATTAAATATCTCATTTAATATCTGATACATTTATGCTTCCAAACATCATTTTTTGTGTTCTTTTGGAGTTGCTCTTGCAATTTAGCTTATACTGTAATACAGTAACATAATTCACAACCGATTTTGGGACAAAATATTTGTTTAAATAAAATATGCATCTGTACTTTCTTCTGGTCAAAAATAGCTTTAAGATATATTTTTCAACGTCTGTCTATGAAAGAGACACAAAGTGTGCATCACCTGACAAATTTAATGATGTTTGCTTTTGCACCGAAAAATTAATTCTGGGCCAAGCAATTTTCTTTATTTTAAGCATATTCTGACCAACATTTTAACAAAATATGTCAGTATTGTTTTTTTACTTGAGCATATGACTTTTTTCTATCGTGTGAAAACAAATCTTGTTAAATATAATCATTATCCTGCTTGTGAAATATTGTGGACATCAGAGAAATGATATTGGGACATTTAACTGACTTTGAATTTGAATGAACATTTGTCCATTCAGCATGACTCTAATGTCATGAAACTGGGTGTGTCTGACAATGAAAATGAAACCCAATCATCCAATCTCAATTTGCCCAGAACTATATGGTGATGAATTTTCTGACTATGGTTAAAATCTAACAGATGCAATTCTAGAGTTGCCATGTTTGAGACAGTATTAGCAAGATTCAGTCAAAAATATCTCCCACATTCAAGGCTCAGTTGATGGCAGTAGTTTATCTAAGTCAGTTGATGGCAGTAGTTTATCTAAATCAGTTGATGGCAGTAGTTTATCTAAATCAGTTGATGGCAGTAGTTTATCTAAATCAAGTGTTAGCAATAGTAATACTTCAAACTGCAACATCTCAGACTGATCAAGTCTTTTGAATGTCACTGATACCAGTTATGCTTGCCTTCATCAAAATCATCCACCTTTGTATTCTAGCCCCCTTAAAAAAAAGTTGTACGCAGCTTTGGACAAATAACATCAGATTATCATCCTTAAATATCAAGAGTGTTACGAGCGCAAGAAAAAAAACTAGTTTCTAGAACTTCTTTGATCATGTCCATGCCGATATCATCTGTGGTTGTGAAACCTGGCTTAATGACTTTATCTGAGATAGTTAAGTTCTCTCTCTGAAAAATGACTATAACATCTATAGAAAAGATAAAACCGATGGGTACAGAGGCGCATTACTCTTGATAAAAATAGTACCTCAAGCGATCCTGTTGACATCGACACAGTCTGCAATATGTTGTACAGAAAATCAACTGCAGGAACTCTCAAACCCTAATTATTGGCTCAGTGTACAGTCCTACTAGTAATAATATCGAATACATTCGGGACTTGATCAACATGGTCAGATCAGTATGCCTCAAGTTCCAACATGATCTCCTCTGCCATCTAAAACACAAACATAAATCCATTCACTAAAACCGGTTAAAAATATATTCACTCAACAACCAATTACAGTTTCAAAACTCCCATACTTCCTGTAATGTTAAAAGTAAAATGGCAAAAGTACAATGAAAACACAGCCATGATGTGTGCGCATGTCATGAGGACTTGCAGCATAGTGGAGAGGGAAGGTTTCATAATTTTTGTGCTTCAAACTGGGTCCCTCAATTAATTATTTGGAATATTCATGATGATACCTATTATGATAATCTTCGTAAAGTGAATGTAAGATTTGGCAGTCTAATCTACGGGTAATGCTACATCTTCTAAGCTTCACATGTCATTTTAACTAATGTGCTTTGAGACAACCCTCTGCTTGTACTCAGTAACCTAACACCATTGCTGCTATTCTTAAATTCAGGGCTATAGGTGATGCGAATAGGCTTAACAGGGTGGGTGGGTGTGGTATAGCCATATATCATATATACATGTACGTAATAAGTTAAAAGTTAGAAATTTTTAACTTGCAAAACTGCCATTTAAATTTGCAGGTACAATCTCTTTTGCAGAAAAGAAGATTTTTAGAGCTAAAATAGGCACTTTGATATTGCATTTTATGCACAATAGATCACAGCATTGAGATAGTATTGAGCTATTGCATTGTAATTATCATGTTGCATGAAGACTAAGCAAGATGCAACGAGCATTACATTTTTCATATACACTGAGCCTTCCTTACAGTGGATGTGGCAAACATCATGATGCCATGTAATGGGGGATGCCATATTGGTCTTCTTCCAGTCAACTCGGTCCCATGACTGAGTCATATTGCACACATACCTGTAACCCAATGGCTATCAAACTTTCCATATTGAAAGTACAGTTGTGGTCAGTACTGTTAATAGGGAAGAAAATTCCTAAACATTCCTGAAATACACACTATGAAGCAACTTATTTGCTTGCTAAATTTTACTTCTTTTCCTCTTCTTCAACCGCATGTAGTTATGTAAATATTAATCTGCCAAAGTTTATATCTTCAGGTATTATCAGTCCTTTGTTCCTAATACTTGTCCAAAGATAATGAAAAGTACTTGACATTAGTTAATTATCCTAAATAAACTTTAGGACCAGGTGATATCCACTATCAACTTTTGAAACACTTAGCGGATACAGATCTCAATAACCGGCTAAACATTTTAAATAAGATTTGGGAACTGGCGACTTCCCGCAGTCTCGGCAAGAAACAACAGTAATACCAGTATCTAAACATGGTAATACCAGTATCTAACATGAAAAGACCAAACCAACCTTTCCAGCCATCATCACATATCATTAACAAGTCGTATTTGCAAGATCATAGAACGGACGATACATTATATAGTCCTCTGATATCTCGAATCCACCAAACTACCGTCAGATGTTCTTTGTGGATACAGACGCCAGAGAAGCACCATAGACCATCTTGTCAGACTTGAAGCATTTATTAAATAAACTTTCATAAAGAAAGAACATGTAGCTGCCATCTTTTTTGACTTGGAGAAAGCTTAATACACCACATGGAAGTACAGTATAATGAATGACCTCTTCAACTTTATCTCCAATTTTTTCAAAAATATAAATTATAAAGTCGAGGTTGGCAGCACCCTTTCTGAAAGCTATCCTATGTAGATGCATATGCCCTCAGGGCAGCATGTTGTCTGTCACTCTATTCAACTTTAAACTTAACAGCATAATGAAATATGCTAATCCAGGAACTGATCGAGTGTGTCGACTTCCACCCTGTGAGACGGAAGTAATTTGATGTGAACCTGATGAAAAAAACTGTATGATGATGTACCAACCGTGAACATCTTGGACTTTCTGTGGGAATGAGGTTCATATAACAGATTTTAATCATATGACTTAAGGATTTTTAGATGTGTTACCTTATCTTTTATTTTATATATCTTTTACAGAATTTTAACATCTTTACCTTTCATATTTTATCTTTTTGTGCTTCATGGTCTCATTTATTTGGAAGGGTTTATCTTCCTGGAGTTTTTGTGCAATTCATCATTGTTACATTTTTCAAACCTATAGTTGGCACCATATACCGGTAATCACTACTGTGCTGAGGTGCCGTTCAAAGTTACTACATACATACCATCTCTGGCTGTACATTTTCCATGGACAGATTTGACTATTCATGGAAAAAGAATGGAAACCTTAAAAAAAAATACTGCGTGGAAAAAGCTGGAAACCCTGGAAAATATTCATAACATCAGCATAGAAACTTTCGTTGTCCAAGGACAGTATGAACTTTGTCCACGAAATATTCGTGAGCAGCATGGAAAATGGGTGGACAGCCAGAACTTGGTTTATTTTTATCAAGGTTTTGATTTAATATTTTTCAGAGGCTGGAAATAGTTAGGAAAAATCAAGGAAAAAAATGATGCCATGTACACAGACCCCATTACAAATGGATGCATGGAACTATACTTGAGGTAAAGCAAGTGCAAAAGTCACGAGACCTCTTAATCAAATCCATTCTAATGTAAAAGTGGAGTGAAAGTCAGACATTTTCTTTCCCATTTGTTCATTTTTGAAGTGTAACTGCTATGGCGGAAAACGGTCAAAAAAAAAAAAAAAAAAGCATGTGAAAAGAGACAAGATGTGAGGGTATTGCACAGTTCATTTAGGTAATAAATTGTTGCGAGTTTTCTTCCTATTTTACATTACTTTCATGCAAATGTGCAACGTTTAAATTTTTGCTATGCCTGTGCCAGTAAGATAATTTATTGATGCCAATTCACAAAATCACATTTTAGTTACCTGAGATTTTTTTAAAAAGCAGATTAAGTTACACAAATAACTAAGCATTAGATGGCAACCCAATCTTGAATTACCGTATATACTCGTGTATAATCCAAGTCCAAATGCAAACAACAACAAAAACCCTGATCTGCTGTCGCATAATGCGCAGGCAGATCAGGGTATATATTGTTTGTTCTACTGATTAGTCCTTACAAACTGCATAGACCCAGATCTGCCTGCGCATTATGGGACGGCAGATCAGGGTCTACGCAGTTTGCAGTTGGTATTGGTTTAAATGCGAGTATATACGGTAATGCATTTTCATGCATTTTTATGATTACAGCTAGTAGTGATAGGTGCATCACTAAGGACCCCTCTCTCAACAGTTTCTTCGGCTGGAGATGTAATATTGATGGGCAAAGGCTAATAACTCCATGAAAAAAGGCACATCTGCATGTAACAGTCAATTCACCTAACACCGATAATCTAATTACTTGTAATGGTTGCAGAGCTAGGCTGGTTACAAGAAGTGTGAAAGGATGGACAGGTTGATGGAAAAGGTGATTACAACAGAGTGCCTGCATCTTGATGCAGGATACTAATAAAGACTGATGATCATCTAATAAAAAGTCATTGCCTGTACTAGAATAATGAAGTCTAACAATTCTCAGAATGAACTGTATATGTGAGGCATTGATACCAAATCATATCTATGTACCGAGATACCTATCAGTATATGTAGTTTATGTACAGAGATACATATCAGTATATGGAGTGAATGTACAGAGATACATATCAGTATATGGAGTGTATGTACAGAGATACCTATCAGTATATGATAATAAAATAAGTGAAATGCTAGCTAAACATCTGCACAATTTTCTACATGTAAAACATGTGCATGGACATTTTCTGGCCTATTTCGAACCTTTTCAGTTTGCATGGAAAATGTCCAACCTGTCCATGGAAAATGTCCAACCTTTTTCTAAATGAACAGGATGGAAATGCCCAGCCTATTCCATGGGTGACAAAGACATTTTTCATCCTCTCATTTGCAGGGATTTCCCATAGAATGAGACTGGAAAGTTGTCAGAATACTCGAGTGTTTTCACAGACAGTATTTCCATGGAAGAAAAAAAACTGGAATCTGCATGGTAAGCATGGAAATTGTACATCCAAATTTTGGGTGGAAATTTACTTCAGTTAGTACATTATTTTTTAATAATATTAACCATGCAGACAAAATTGCTAAAGCTACCTGGACAAGTACACTCATAAAATTATGGTTGATTTTTTATTTGGATACTGTTGCTCCATACCAAAAAAGTTAAAGTTGCTAAAATTTCAGTTAAAGTGGCATTTTCCAATATCTTTGGACAAAACGTTATATATGTATGTCATTGCAGGGACTTGTAATATATATTGAAGATTTCGAATTTTGTTCCATGGTTCACTGTTCCTGATTCAGTCAAGGCATGGGGTTTGTGGTCAGGCAGAGGAGGGATGGGGGGGGGGGGCAGAGGGTCTACAATGACAGTTTCAAATTAGACAATACATTAGTATGTGAAATGCATGGGGATTTATTATGGCAAGCAATCATAATTTCTCTATTTATTATTATTATTATTGTCGTAGATTCAACTACTTCCTTTGGTCTTTGTTCTCAAAACTTTTTAATTGCATTCTTGCCATCCTAATAGGAAGCATCATCATCATCATTTCCTGGAACATTCACTTACAGAAATTATGGTCATCAATGTGATGCAAGGGTAGCATAAGAAGTCAGCTTTGTCCCTCTTTCCTCATGGAATTTCTGCAGGCATTTCACCCAATATATGTCGATACTAACTAAATATAAAAGCTGTCTTTATTTTTTGGCTAATATTAACACAGCCAAATGGTAGGTCTGATTTGCAATTTTGGAAGAAAGACTCTTCTAGTTGCTTTATTCATCTAGAAAGCTATTCTGCCTCCTCCCTATATCCAGTTTAAGAGAATTGCAAAAGAAAAAAGAAATATGGCATCTATGTAGAAACTGGCACAGTCTTAAGACTGACTTTCTCTCTCATAAGGTCCAATCGAATACATGTGATTCTACGGGCAGTAGGGCAAATATACCATTTTAAAGGCTGTCTACCGCAATACTGTTTTATAGTTGAAATCTATCTCTTTTGAAAATTAAAAGAATTTTTGTGAAATTTTGTTAAAAAAAAAAACAAACATGGTATTTGTATGCGTTCTATCAACACATTATAGAAACCAGCCAGAACCAGTCTTCTGGCGACAGGAAATGCTCCACCAGTACAGGACTCACAGTACTAATTCAACTCCCATAGTAAACCTATGGAAACACCATGATATTAAAAATTCAATAACTTTAAATTTCTAAATGCTCATGACCAAACCTATATTTATCTCTATTGTATCTTCACCCATTTCTAGACTGGTTCACAATTGTTCCATATAATTAGTACCATGAGTCCTATAAGTAGATCTGAATATTTTACAAAGATATGCATTTTACTCATTGATGTTGGAGCATAGTTGTAATAAAGAATTGGCCACTCTCGTGCAAAGATATTAGTGTAATGGCATTTGATGTGATACCACTATCTATAAGCTAAATTGTATCTGCATAACATTTTGCTGTATTGTACATATTAGTGATTTATTCTTGTTATTAAATTCAATGTTTTCTGCATATGAATCTTCATGTTATATTCTATGGCATGCATGCTACACAAAAGAAACACAAACATGCAGAAATCAGCAAGTATTACATAACTGGGTATCAAATTACATGACACCTTGTATTTTCATCTCTTACTGGCTATAAGACTAGTTTTAATAGCTTATACAATTCAAAATGACCATTTTTGTTCCCTCCGACTCGCACAGAAAAAAAGTACTGTGAATCTCTATTCCCATCTTTCAAATCAAACTAATAAGTGTGCCAGATGACAGAGGATAGTTATAAGGGATCATTGTCCTTCTGGCGCTAAGAGAAGCAAAAACACCCATGAAATAAGTGATGCTGACATTCCAAAACTATCTAAACTCTCAACACCAGTGATTTATCACCTACAAATCTGCACAGTATTGTATATTTGTATAAAATTGGAAAAAGCCAAACAAGTACCATAAGTTTTATTCTATAGAAAAATTAAATAGTTGAGTGCTACTTTTTATTATAACACTGTGGGAAAGAATAAGGAAACACAGAATAGACAAATTAATTTCTCCAAACCTGGTAATGTTCCCCACAACAAGGGAAAGAAATGTACATCAACTAGAAAAAGAAAGCCACTCGAGGTCCATTACATAAGGGCAGCAAGAGAAATATTGGAAAAAGCTTCTCATTATGTCAGTGTGTATAAATTGGGTCAGTATGCCGATGACGCTTTTATTTTTCTTCATGGATCTCAACATTCTCTTAAAGCAACTATGAATATCTTGCAAGTTTTTTTTCTATTATCTGGACTTATATTTAACATGAGAAAAACAAAGGCTATTTGGATTGGAAACAAGAAATTTTCTAATGAAAGAATATGTCCCAATATGGGCCTAAATTGGTATTCTTCTAACTTTACACTCCTTGGCATAGATGTTTCTCCAGATTTACAACAAATGGTGGAAATTAATTATAGGAAGAAACTAACGAATGCAAAATGAATACTGGCAAGCTGGAGTCAAAGACATCTGTCAGTAGTTGGTAAGGTAACTGTTGTAAAAACTCTTGTTCTGCCCATATTCATACATCTTTTTTCAGCACTTCCAAATCCATCAGCAAAAGTTGAAGCAGAACTAAATCGTACATTATTTAAATTTGTATGGGGTGGTCAAGTAGAGAGAATTAAACGTGATATACTAGTATCCCCGGAGAACGAGGGAGGACTAAATATGATACACATTTATTCATTCATTAGGTATATTAAGATAAGATAGGTTAAAAGATTGCTGGAAAATGAAAATGGAGCGTGGCAGAACTTAGTCAATACAACTATATTCAGAAATAAAAAGGATCTTTGGAATTTAGGGAGAAGGAAATAAGAATTTAGTAAGCTAATTCAAAACAGTTTTTGGAGAGATGTAATTTTGGCAGTATCTAATTGGAAAGAGGAACCGCAAAATCCAAACAAGTACTTATCTCTGAGTTTTTTAAATTTTGTCCCCCCCTAGAATGTTCTATTAATACAAATCCTGGACAGAAGCCGGTATTGAAATCCTGAATGATTTAGTAGATGATCACTGTAATTTAATACCTTTTGAAATGATAAAACAAAAAACTAGATGTGATGATTTCTTGAGATACTTCTCCTTAATATCCAAAATTCCAAAATCATGGAAAGATGCTATCAAAAACCATTTAGTACATAATAATTTTGATAAGCAGGAGGAAAAAATAATGAACTTGCAAAAACAAAATTCACTGAAGTTTGTTTACAAAGATCTTTAAAAAACGAAAAAAGGCAACACACTGCTAAGCAAGAAACTTGGATGCAAGTATTAAATAAAAATATAAGTAGTGCGGAGAGGTCTGAGATTTACAGCCAGGCAAAATTTTGTACTAAGGATACCAAGTTGATCTCTTTGAACTTTAAATGAATCCATAGAATAATTGTTACTAATAATTTTTTGAAAAGAATTAATATATTAGACGACGACAAATGTACTTTCTGTAAGAGTGAGAACAAACGTATTGAAAATCTTTTCTATGATTGCAATATTACTTCAAATCTTTGGTACGGTTTTATTAAACATTTTGCACCTTCTTGCCCAAATATTGTACATTTGTCAAAAAAAGAAATATTTTTAGGAAGTGAACAACTGGACAGTTTGAGTAATTTCTTGCTTATTTTGGCAAAATATTATATTTACACTTGCAGATTCAATATGCAAAATCCCTCCATTTATGCTTTTAAGCAGATAGTTGAAATGCATAAGAACATTGAAAAATACACTGCTAAGTTAAATAAAAAAGAGGACCAATTTCTTCAAAAATGAACCTCAATCATGAATATGTAACTTGTGTAAGAATCCTTTCTCTTCTTACATTTTGTTATATTTATTTGGGTCCAGTTTGATGGTAAACAGGAACAAAATACTGTAATATCACAAAGTCTATATCACCTAGATGCTGTATACTTGTGTTCGTCTATTTAAATTGTGTATCTAAAGAAATTGTGCTATATGCATGTGTGCATGCGTTTGTGTGTGTGTTTTCTCTGTCTGTACATTATATGTTTTATCCCTTGATTATCTGATAACCAGAAATATTTGATTGTAAGGTGACCTTGGGATGGTGTTCCCCAACCCAGTGGTCAACCTATTACAGGGATAATAATGTATTTTTTTTTTTTTTTAAATTAAAAAGTAAATGTAAGCAATAGGATTCAATTACATGTTCAAGTTCTCTGATACATAAATCTATACCTACTTTTAGCAAAAGATCATAAAAAGTTTTTTTAAAAGCCCCCCAAATCACTATTGTGCCAACTTTCTACTACAAGTAGTGTTCAGTTACTTATCTATCAAGATAAAGCTGATTAATAGACATATTTTGTTATGTACATTTTTTTTTTTTTTTAAATGTGGGACCCTTCTTTATTTATTATGCTCTCTATGTGATAATGTAATTCACATAATGGTAACGTAATTCACAAATTATATTAAATAATTTCAGGCACTTTCTATTGTTTGTGTCATTACAGAACATTGGGAAAGTCACGTGTGGACATCCAAAAAGCATAGAGAAAAAGAAAAGGCCACTGAATGCAAAAGTACATAGAAAAAGAGTTAAGAAGTATTATGTTCCCACAACATAACTTTATGCAAAATACCTAAAAAGGCACAGAGAGAAAATAAAGCTATGCCTGCAGAAAAAGAGGTGAAAGACCAGAACAAACTATTTTCAGCAGATCCTGCGATTCTACAACTGAACAACCTATAAGCCAGCCACCATTACCCAAATTAAGCATCAAAATGAATTTTCAGATGAAGAAGAAAGAGTGGTAAAGAGGCAAAGAATAAAATTAGTGACTTGCCAATGAAAATAAGTGATATGAAAAGAACACGACAGACTTCGCAAACAAATATATAGGAAGAAAGTCTCAGGTGAAACGAGTAAAAGTATGGAAAACCCAGCTCAGGGAAAGATTCAGAAAACGCCAACACCCAGAAGTAAATCCTAGGCCAAATTAAAAAAAGGCCGAATGTCACCTTCCAAATGTCATCCTGTGGTTAAAAAAAAGTTAGAATTTCATAATTGCTTAGTAGAGGAAGCAAAAATATGTATAGAGGAAACTTACAAAAAGTCAAGTCAAAGGTCATTCCTGAAAGTATTTTGTGGAAAATTATTTAAAAAATACAGATTGCAAAGTGAGTTGCGCAGAAAGCTACAAAATAAATCGAAAGTGGGTTGGAAAAGCAAGGCACCAATTTGATATCAAGTAAACGTGCCTCTCAAAAGTAAGAAGTTCAGTAAAGCAGAAAGTACATGTAATCAAGTGCATGGAAAGAGATGGTAATAGTACATGTTTGCTAGTAAAGAAAGATGCAGTGAAGATAGGTAAAGAAAAGAAGCAAGCAAGAGTTCTAAATTACTATCTATACAACTTGCACCAAAACTTTCTGTCTGAAAACCAAGATGTTAAAGTCAGTCTGTCGGAGTTGTTGTCAACCAAAATACATCAGCCTAGTCAAGTTCAGTTCTTGAAGAACTTGCATTTGCCTGAGACACCAAAACATGGCATTTAAGATGAAAGTCTCAAAGTCAGCTGGTATTACAACTATGAGTAAGCCAGATACGCTGATCAAGCAAAGTTATGATGAGGAAGTACTCACAAAGATCGAAACTAATGAGAAAGACACAATTCCAACACACAGAATGGAAAAGTGTGGATGTTGAGTATAAAGGCAAGACCATCAAGCACATGCAGATTGTTAAATTGATGCTACGAGGGAAAATTTCCTAGATGTAATGCGGGAGGAATTGATTGAGTTCCGACATCATAATGAGTGAATCAAATGTCAATATGAAGAGATTAGAATGCAGTGAATGTCAGTTGAAACTGTTTCAGAAAACCCCATGTCATTAAGATTATGACAAATAGTCTTTATTTTGAAAAAAAATTGCTAAATTAGTATTAATCACGTGTAAATTACATTACCATACATGTATATTTTGGAAAGTGCCCTATTGCCATTAATAAACTGTAGTAGGTTAGAGTAAATGTTTGCTATGAAAGTATTAATTATTATATACTCAGTTTTTTCTCCATTAACTTTGCATTGTCAGAATCGTAGAGTATTTCTCCATACTGCACGACACGTGTCTAAAATAGTATTGCGTGTTAGGAACTACTTTTTATTGTAAACAAACAATGTACGCAAATGTAGCAGACACCAGAGCTTTGCTTTTTTAGATTTGTCAGTGGATGAACTAAACAAGCTGTTTGAGAGCAGAGATGATAAAGGTGACGATGTGGATGAATTCATTGAGTCACAAAAGAATCTTTCAACCAAGCAAGTGACTGAACGTGATATTCACAATGTACAGCAGTGGCTTTATGAGAACAAACGTGAGGCATGCAGTATTGAATATCATGTCCAGGATACTGAAAATATCATTCTGATCATTTAAACACTTATTTAGCCAAAATTCAGACTATGAACCATGCTCTCTAGAGTCTATAAAAAAATAGCATAAAAAGGCATCTTATGACCAAATGATATTCCGTTTCTCTCGGAGACCGTCAATTTTACGTCAGTCCAAGCACTAAATTCAAAAAAATACAACTAAAGAAGGCGGGTTTTGGTATAAAAGCAAGTGCCTTGGAGCCAAGAAGCCACGATAACGAAGAAGCCTTATTTTCCGCTGACGAAATGGACTCTCACACCCCAGCCGCTTTGCAATTTTGCCTTTTTTTTTTTTTTTTTTTTTTTAGAGAAATTTTTGGATTTATTATGACAGTACATATAAATATGTCATCTATAGCTGGCAATAAGAATGGCAATAAATGTACTTACTTTTCTGCATCTTGAATTTCTTCAAAATGTACTTTCTGATCGACGGCGCAAAATTGCATTGCAATCTAGACTACATTTCCAACAGAAATCACATTCCAAAGGAGAATATACTGCACTCCAAAAGGAAATGAATTTGATATTCCCTAACAAAAATATTTAATCCTGCATCTTCTTGAGAATTTCACTTAAAAGAATTTCATATTTTGTCCACATTATGATTCCAAACTATCAATGACAGGACAGTAACACATGTGTAAGCTAGCTTGCTGTCGAGGCCAGTCCCTCTAGCTACATGTACATCGTACGTAATAGAACCAGCTAAAAACTAAAAGAGCAGAATTTAGTTGAATCGACAGAAAAACAAAATCCCTCCATTCCAGATCAACTGGGAAAGTTGTTCCAAGGCGCAGTCATTTACAATATGACTCAAAATTTCAATTTTAAGTAGACCAAAATGAGATTTCTTTTTGAAACAAATCACTGAGCGCGGTACTCTACCAAGTTCAAAGGTCACTGGGCGGTGCCATGTGCGCATGAATACTGTTACTGTGTATTGGTTTAACTTCGGTTGTGTATTTACTTTAGAATATAGCAGAAATTCAGTTACTTTGTTTCTTGTAGTGTGTTCTTTTTTTTTATTCAGCCTTCGGTAGAAAAGCAAAATGAGTATATAATAAAAAGGTTACTGCATTTGTATGGGAAAATATGAACTCGTTTTTTCTGAGCTATACTGCACTCCTGACGTCGTGCAGTATAACTCAGAAAACTCTTTCATATTTTCCCATACAAATGCAGTAACCTAGAAATATTGCATGGCAACTTCAATTGATATAACCACTGAAAAAAGAAGTTTTGTACATTTCAGGGCATTTGAATAAATATGATTTTTTTTTCTTCATTGGATCAGTACAAAGAAATACATTATTGTTTTTTCAAGTCCTATGATTTTCAATTTTTCACACCTGCTTCATGCATTTTTTATAACTGAATTCGACATATGCTTTCAAAGCAACACTGTAAACACTTTAACAAGAAACATTTATATTATATGGTAAAAATGCATAGACTGCTAGCATGTAAACGTCAATATAAATGACACGTTTTTAGCGGCAAATGTAATAAAAATCTGTATTGTCTAATTTTTTTCTGTACTTGAATGCACTTGTCAATGCCCTAAAGTTTCATAATAAATCAATCATTTGAAATTTTAGGACATCAAATACCTTGGACAAATTTCACTGGAGTCTGGGACACTTAACTGATTTTGAATTTCAACTCATTTTCCTTCCTAACTGCTAACAGAATGGCATAGATTAGATTGAAATTGTGAAACCACCTTCACCAGCCATTTCTCGCAAAATCAAGGACTACCTTCTTTTTTATGCTCTCTTTCCCCTTTTTCCTTTCTTTCTGTTTTTTAACGATTGCAGACAAATTTATTTTGCATGACAGATTATCTTAAGTGTATTGGGATTGATTATGGATTGGCTACATTAAAATACTTTTTCTATCTTTAATGAACATTTATTTAAAATTGATTTTATAAGCATTCCAAAATTATAAACAGGTATTTTGTGCCAAGTGACTTATATTTTAGGATAATTACGACACATATCCGGGTGTGTTCACATCCCAGAAAAGGTGGTCAAAATGTGTACTGCTGAAAATAGTGTGAGGTCATTAGACACCAAAAATCGCGTGTAGATTTATTTGGTTTATTGGATACATTGTATCAAGTGAATGCAAGCTCTTGTTACAGGATAAAAAGATTTTTGTCTTCACTGTCATGCCTGATGAAAGAGGATAGATAAAAATAAATAGTTCTTTTGTATTGTATTTTATGCATTTGTTAATGTAAACTGAACAATTCCGCCTCGCTATGTAAGAAAATGCCCAAAAAAAGGAAAACACCAAAGCCTCAGTAATTATGTACACTATTAATTTAATTCACATTAATGGTTATAGAGGTTTAGGGTTGGATTATAAATATCATGTTTGGTGAAAAAGTTGCAGTAACTTTTATTTAGATTGGAGTAACCCCATGATTGTATGATATAAATAAGAAATTTTAAAGAACTAACTAGTTTGAATAAAATATAGCTTCTTTGTGAATAACAAATTCACACATAAAATGTGCACACAAACCTATAACTGTGCATGCATGGATTTCGATGTGCACACAAACCTATAACTGTGCACGTATGGATTTCGATAAAGCCATAGGAATGAGGACATTTTCAAATACAGATTAATGTTTTGAGATTGAGAACACTGCAATTCATAATTTTAACCTCTGGCCATTTCAAATACCGATATGCTGCAGTTTCTTTCATGACAGAGCAAATTTCTGAAGAAAATACCTTTATCAAATGATGTCATCTATATGAAGTATCGTGCCCCATTTCATAGTTTGAATAGTGCTTATGTATAAATGTATGCATGATGTAAAACCAGGTATTAGTGCTATGTCTGAGTAGTTCACATGTCACAGAAAAACCAGTCATATCACAGAACTTCGGTGGAGTGGGTGGGATCGCTTTTCTTTTTCATAAAAATCTTTTGAGTATTATTTTTTTCAACCCACCAAGGGTTGAAAAAAAACAATCAAATAATCAACTTTTAAATAAATGTGACATATGCAATGAGGAATCATGTAATCTCTTCCATCTAGCCCATTGCGGACTAGCTCACACATATTATGGAACACTGTATGACTTTAGCACATGGTATTTTGGTGCTTATAAGTTTGAAAAGGTGCACACAAATGCACAGCGCATCCACTCGCATCTACATCGATTAAATAACTCTTCGAAGAGAAAATCAAATTGAGTAGTAAAGCTGTTATTGATTCAGATCCTGGTTCCCAGACTGGATTCCATATGGCCGCAGATGGTAGATGTAGAAGTCAAGGTCATACATTTTCTGTGGACTCACATAGTGGAATGTTATTGCATAGTCACTGATGTTGTCTAATCCCTGAAAAAAAAAGATATTTTTTCAACAATTAGTTTCTTTATTGCATAGTCACTGATGTTGTCTAATCCCTGAAAAAAATATATTTTTTCAACAAATAGTTTCTTTATTGCATAGTCACTGATGTTGTCTAATCCCTGAAAAAAGTATATTTTTTCCACAAATAGTTTCATATAAAAGCCTTGATGAGCACGCCACCCCCGTCATTAATCATCCTTTAATAAGAAATGTACATGTATGTGGGAAATGTAATCTGTAAAAGAAGACATTTTTTAAAATATATATATATACACACACACACACAGAGTTGGAATTGTGCTTTAAATAAGGCCAACTTGGTGGAATATCTAAAAATTGGTTTTTGGTTGTTTCCTTTGTGTTGATATCTAGAAACAGATGGCTCTGTGGATAGACAAATAAGAATTAAATATAGAACTGAGCCAAAAATCACGTTATGGTCATGTGCGTCCAAAATCTGGGGTGGAGGGGGGGGGGGGCAAAGCCATAATAAAAAGTCGTTGGATGGTTGGTTGTTATGGGGTTAATGCCATTTTTTCAGCACATGATAGGCTATACATTTCGGCCAGTATATTTGGTGGAGGAAGAACCCAAGAAGAACGACTGACGCACTGGCAAGCTTTCTCATATATCCATGTTGGCAGAGCCGAGACTCGAACACACGTGGACAGAGGTGAGATGTCGGTGGTCCGTAAAGGCGAGTGCCTTAGACCACTTGGCCAGCTGGGGCCCCCAAAATCAAAGGATATATATATATATATATATATATATATATATATATATATATATATATATATATATATATATATATATATATATATATATTGCACAATGGATTTTTTTTTTTAAAAAACACCCATGGTTATAGTTGTATGATGGATTTTTTTTTAGATTAAAATAAATGTTAAAGAAACGTCAAAAACAACAAAAATTGCCAAGTTGTTTGCTAGATATTCTCCATTTTGTACATGCTTTGAAAAGCACACTCGTTGAGAAACGACCTTCTGCAGTTTCTGTGACCTGAATCAAATGTGACGCGAGTTAAACAGAGCCTCATTAGTACATGGTGTCGACCATTTCGTTTACATGTGTAGCGCTCCAGCATGGAAAACAATGCGTTGTAGCAGACTGCAGCAACACAAGTAGCAGATACACTTGGCACTTTATTTCCCAAGGTGAAATACTTTTCAGGAAGTGGGAACAGTTCTTGAAATTAATGAGGAAAAGTTGATCAGCTACGAAGTATTCAGTGATTTTTTGCGCTTACGTCACCAGCTCGTGCTATGATCCCATACACATTGCTGCAGGTAGAGTTGGGAGTCGAAAGAAAAAGAACAAAAAATAGTTGCTAATTCTGTTCTCTTCATTTGCCCGTCAGAAGTTGAAGGTCTGATACACATAACCTCGCCACACCCGGAAAAGAGATGGACACAGATCACGGGTGCCCGACGCAAGCTTGAGACTAAAATGGGTCAAAATCATGAAAATAGTATATTCCGAGTTAAGACTGCGGATTTTTAAAACTCTTCTAATACATGGACCCTTAGATAAAGTTATAATAAGAGACATGGTTAAGAACTCAACAAATTGCAGTTTCACACAGAGTGGCCCAGTGGTCTAAGGCGCTCGCCTGTACAGATCACTGACATCTCACCTTTGTCTGCGTCGGTTCAAGTCTCGGCTTGGCCAACATGGGTGTGTGAGAAAGCTTGCCAGTAGCTTCCTGTGGGTTGGTGGTTCTTCCCAGGTTTGTCCTCCACCAAATATACTAGCCGCCATGTATAGCCCATCATGTGCTGAAAAATGGCATTAAACCCACAAAGCAAAGCAGTTTCACATATAGACCTCGATTTCTTAATGGTATTCACGTTTAGAGCAACACCTTTCAGTGATCTTGGAGAAATTTTCTTTTCTTTAATCTTGACAACTATTAGCCACCAAGACGCCATTTCATTCTTTACAGTTTATTTTTGTTTGTTTGTTATTTTGTTTCTTAACAGGTGTAAGTGCTATTTTATAATGTTATTCTCCATATTATTTTTTAAAGGATAAAATAATGCCTTACCTGAGAAACTACACGTCCTCTTCATGTCAGAATATTTAGCTTTATGATGATATTGGTATTGAACAGATTACTGTTATCATCAATACAGCCAATAAGAAGAGAAACAGAGAGAGGGAGAAAGATCTGCAATACTTACAAGCATTTGTGTGTATTTTGGGGATATCCCACCATCACTACTTTTTGGTCTTAAATTTTGCAACATTAACTTGCAAAGAACCAACTTCCTTACATGCAGTAGAGATTATCATAATCATCATGTGACAAAATTTTACTAGTGGTATTAGCAAACTTGCTCAACACTTAATACTGTAAAATCAGAAACATTAATGTGGTTATTAAATTTCACTGAGTCATGCTGTTTCCCCTTAACACCAACACTACAATACTCTATTTTTTTCACAGAGGATTTCATTTCATGGATATTTATTATATACCAAAGAAATTGAAATTAAATCATTGACGGATATTTAAGATTTTAGGGTAATTTGGTGTTGATCTTGACATAACTCGAGGTATTTTAGAGCTGAAATAATTTGACAATCTGTTGGTCTAACCTTGGTTAGTTTTTGTGTTTAGATCAGTTTCAGGCACTGTGGTGTGGTATTACCTGTAAAGAAGAAAAAGAACTCGGAATGTCGCAAATATAGTCTTGCTTAGATCTACGTTTGCGCGACTGCTTATATAGAGTCTGCAGTCCTCAATGCGTCTACCCTTGCTCCAAAAATGGATACGGGTTAGATACAAATGATGTAGCCCATAGCTGCGGAGTTGCAAGATCTTACACAACGCATTCTTTTTCCAACCAAGGTTAGCCGGTAGGCGAAAGCACAACTCGCCTGACTTCAGAGTTCATGACCTTCTAGATGCTAATACGTTTTTATCTTAATGACTTAAACCGTGGAACCAATCAGTTCACATGTATCTCTGCAACACAAACAGCTAATACATGGTATTATGTAACTCACTTATGTAAAATGTGGGAGGAATCGCTGTAATATGTATCAGTAATGTTTATCTGTACAAGACAAGAAGGTAAAAAATTATCAAGATTTATAATCATGTGATCGTAGAAATCTTGATAATCATGTCTTCATGCATGCTATTTTTTATATTACATATAAAATATTATTTTCTGTAAAATAATAATGATGTGTACAATAATTAAGTACTGGAGGATTGCGCAAGAGTGCACCATACTTTTAACAAGTATCGTGTCCTCGTATAAGAATCCTCATAGACTCTTCTCATGTCCACCTCTGTTAATTGTATATAACTAATTCAATTCCATTCAATATTGTTTTCTTTTTCCTTTGTTTGCATCCTTATCTCTGAAAAGAGGAAATAAAGATTGATGATGATGATGGTTGGTTTTCTTGTCTACGAGGCTCTAATTTCTTGAAACACTTCAACCGATTGTTGCAATTAGCTGACACGTAAAACCGCTGCCATAAAGACCGAAATGTGTCGCATGCTCGAGAGGTAAAATGGTGGGATTGACTGGGTGAGGACCTGCAAAGAGTTCCACGGTGAGAAAAGCGCCAATAATATGCGACGCACGAGTTTGTTACAAAGTCGAGTATGGCACTTACCTTCTTTGCACCGTTAGCATCATAGCTGTAATACCAGTCCGGGTATCCTCCATGTACGTGGGTTTCAGGATCGAAGCAGTGGAAACGACTTCTTCCAAGTTTGTCAGTAGAATTTCCTGTCTTCACACCTAACTGCTGCATACAATGACCAAGTTCAGCGTCCTCGGCACCGCCATCTTGCCGGCAAAAAGAACTATTTTTACCAGTTGTAGCAAACCTTTTTAATGCCTCTTTACTCAGAACATAACCGGCACCTCCGCTAAAGTAGCCTTGTTTGACGATCGTCTTGAAGTGATGCCCAAAAAATATAGGCTGATTGGGGTCTTGTCGAGAGAGAAAATATCTCAAGTTTTCAACAATCACATAAGTATCATCGTCTGCTTTCATGAACCAATCAGCATCATTGAAATGATGTTCATATATGTAGTAGAACGCTTGCACGGTCTTTCCAGTGAGATGCTCCCTCCCTTCTGACACATTAAGACCTATGACGGGGTAGGAATCGTTTTTAACTGAACTGAAGAAAAGTAATAAGTCACATCTTTTACCCCACGTCTTCTTCACATGAATGGCTTTCGTATCTAGATTGTTCGGTGCCGTCATTACCCAGATGAGAATTTTTACCTTTTTCTTCAAAGCTCTGGCGACTTCATCATTATCTAAAAATCAGAGAATACAAATAAACAACGGATAAAATGTGTAAGCAATTTTATATTTAATATGTATCGTTTAAATATTTAATCATATATATATATATATATATATATATATAGAGAGAGAGAGAGAGAGAGAGAGAGAGAGAGAGAGAGAGAGAGAGAGAGAGAGAGAGATTTGTTTTCGGTCATTGTTGGCTTAATGATAATAGATACCCTCCATACCTTATAGTTTTTAACAAAGCTGTGAAACCGTAAGTTTTGACTGTGTTCCTTCATTTTAATACACATTATGAATAGTTGGTGCACTGTGTAGGAAGCCAGTCTGGTAATATTTCCTTTATATTGGTAGGTTATCTCGGCAGGTTCGGCTTCGGTCGGCCTTTTAGTCAGATCTGTTCTGCTGTTATAAAAAACCCTCTGATTAATATTTTTTGTTGTTAAAACGAATATTTCATTTTAACTTTCTTTTATCAATTAATTAATGCCTTTTAATTTTTGTTAGCAATATTATTATTTATATTATTATTATTCCACATTAACGGCCGAATACAGCCGACAGCCATTAATCGATTCGCCTCTACTGAGCCACTTTTATTATTTTGTTAAATTAAAGATTATATTTTACCTTTTTTTCCTCAATGAATTAATGCTGATCAATTATTATCTTATTATTATTATTATTATTTAACGTCCGAATGTCGCCGACAGCCATATGTAGTTTTGTCTCAGCAGGACAATTTCGATAATGTGAATCGAACACGCCTGAACTTGTTATCTATATTTTTTTATTTGAATGGTTTATTCATCGAGCGGTTTACTTTGGGTTACGGGTTACAGTTATCAACCATGGAAATATTTCATTGGTTTATGAATGATAGGATGATTCTTGCCATGTGCAATACGAACATGGCACACATACGTCAGTATCTTCTAGTGTTCGGCTGGATAAAGGAAAAAGTGTAACTTCTCCTTTTTTAAAGATGGTGCAAATGAAAGTTTTCGGCAGGTGTGCGTATCTCGGATACAGCCATGGAAAATCAAAAAGGGTGGAGACGTTAAAATTATGTAAAAGATATCTAAAATTAAAGATAAATGTAAAAAGTGTAAAGATCTTAAAATGTAAGACCAAAATTTGTTACATATGTCACATTGCCACATGAAATTCAAGATTTTCTCTGATGGTACATCATCATAAAGTTTCTTAATTGAATTCACACAAAAAAGATTTAAACAAAGCAAAAAACAACAGCAAAAAAAACAAAAACAAAACAACTTCTGTCTCACAGGGTGGAAATCGATACACTCGTCAGTACAGGGTTCTACTATCAGTGGATACTTGCATGGTATGTGCACTGGTCGAGGTTCACCCTTCAGGAGGTATGCATGAATCAGGTATGTGTGCCCTATCAGCCATAAGCATAATACCACCTCATCTCTGTGATTCGTTCTATATGATGGATGCCACTTTCCAATGATGGGTTTGATGTTACGAAGCTTGTTTGTGGAGTTTTCATTTCACACGTTTTGCCAAGTATATAGAATATACCGATTTATATAATTTTTGCGGTCATTCTATGGAATCTTCCAGTCAGAAACGTGTGACTACAGGGCAGCTTCGGGTGCTTTATCTACCCTTTCATTTCCCTTAGTATCAATCTGACTAGGAAGCCAAACAATACAGTCCAATTTGTATGAGCAAATCATGTTTCGGGTTGTCAAATTACAAGTTTCGGAAGGCTTTGAGTGTAGAAAAAGAATCCGAAAAGATGATGAACTTTAATTTCGGAGAGGTTTCAATGTAGTTCAAAGAAATGAGTATGGCTGTAATTTGAGCGGCAAAAATGGAGGCTTTATCCCGTTACCGTCTGGAGAAGGTGCCATGTGGCATTACAACGACAGCTCCAACCCTGTCTCCATCTTTTGAATACTGAGACGTGTAGCCAAGATAGGAGGCTTTGAGTTTGTTGAATTTACTCTGGAAAACGAGATGACTGAGGACTTTTTGAATTGGCAAACATCAAATATTGTATTTATATATATATATATATATATATATATATATATATATATATATATATATATATATATATATATATATATATATATATATATATATTTTAAATTTAATATTTATTTTATTTATTTATTTATTTTTTGAGGCGGTGGGGGCCTCTGATAACCAAGATGGTGGTTGGTGATTTGGAAATATTGAGTTTTGCAGGATTCAATTTTGTTGCTTCTATGTGAGGACGAATTCGTATGCCAAAAGATGGAATTAAATTTTGTTTCTGAGCGTACAAGGTTTGGTGTTTGTGCCTAAAGACGACATCATATGCGGAATTAGATGGATTAGAGGATAGTTTGACAGTATACTGAAGAGCCAGTTTCATTTGTCTGGGATGACATGATGGTTCATTTGTCTGGGATGACATGATGGTTCATTTGTCTGGGATGACATGATGGTTCATTTGTCTGGGATGACATGATGGTTCATTTGTCTGGGATGACATGATGGTTCATTTGCCTCAGCATACAGGCTTTATGAATGGGAAGTTCTAAAAGTTCCTCTAATAAATGCTCAAGTCTGACTAGATGGTCACTTGTACTTCTTTGGCGTTTGAATTCACACTGAAGGTTTGAAAGTAGTTTGGGTCTTAAGATACCAAAGGAGTATGTCATTTATCATTCGTTCCACGGGTTTGCAATGAGGGACCGTAGCCAGTTATCTTCCCAATAGGTGGGGTCACAGAAAAACCCGGTCCCGATATTTGGCTACACCTCTGATTTTATTTTTCGCCAGAAGAATCTATTGTTAATCAGTCAATCGATAAACAGGTGGCAAAACTAAAAATAATACATGCATCAATGAAAACAAATATTGTCTTATTTTATTTTTCGGTGAATCAAAAGATATACTACATTAGCACTAGAAGACACTAAAATTGCCATTTGTCTTCTTTTTTTTCAAGTTAATTAACATAGTATAACTTAATAATTTTGGACTCCTTCTGTTCAAACTGTATAGCGCCAACCTACTATATATCAAAATGTAATGCTATTAACTTAATTTTCTTATCCGCTGATTAGTGTGGCTTAGTGAAAATATCCTAAACTAAAGCTGAAAATGACATTCCTGCATTTTACATTTCATTACATGGAAGAAAGTACCTGATAAATAAACACAAAAAGTTCAAGTGATTGCTTTATTATTTGTTTTGCTTTATTTTTTTTTCACTCATTATAAGGCAAATATATATATATATATATATATATATATATATATATATATATATATATATATATATATATATGTATATATACAAAGCAACTGTGACAGTCTGTTAGTGTATATGGGACGATAGTTGGAAGAGTCTGTACGGTTCTTTCCATGTTTAGGTAACTTCTCGCAATGACGGTGGGAAGTCGCCAGTTTCCCAAGTTTCAATTAAAATATGCGAATTGAAGGTCAATACGACGGTTCACGTTAGTAAAGCTATAAATCGGCATGAACGTCTTATGATATATACGTTAAATTCAAGTACAACAGCATATTCGCGATGAAAAGGTTGTAGTTGTAAGGAAATTCAAAACTAAAATACATTTTCAGCTTTTACCCGGTGTAAATTTAAAACATATATATCACTATACTACATTAAACAGATTTCGTTTAAATTCCAATGATATGGGTAGTTACTGAACTACTATTTTTTGTGATATTAAGCAACGTCAGGATGGCGCATTTATGTGAATGTGTAACTATCAGAGCCGTGTAACAAGAGAAAAGATTTTTATCCTTTAATTTCTTGAAATATTAGAAGAAGAAAAAAACTCCTGCTCACATTGACAAAAATATGCTAAGCAATTAAGTTAACGAAACTCTCTGTGTTACTAGCTGATGGAAATATTTTAGCCGATTAAGAAATATAGGATCATTCACCGTATAATGAGTGATCATTTAATTATCTAATAACTTTACTGAAAGGTTACATATTTGAGCTTTCTTTTTAAAATATTCTGGGCAAAGACAAGTTGCTTTTTACACGAAAAAATGGGATTTCTAAACATGGAGTATATTGTTCTCTCTAAATGTGAAAACAGACGTACTGTATGTTCTTTGATTTAGCTATTTTTCTCTCGATGATTTCAAACTGATGCATTTCAAAACGTAGTGGATGTCCATGCAGGAGAAAAGGTCCAACTCAGAGAGTAACACATGCAATATTTTAATAACCTCTGGAAAAATTTCACTGATTCTCTTTTTTAACTATAGAAAATGTCCTTAGTGAATCTGTCGGAATAAAGTGATGAAGAAACAGCTTCAGTTCTCAATACATTTTCATTTTAGTTATAACAATGAGAAAGAAGGCCATCCAATGATTTTTTCTTAAAACTCATCTTTAACAACTAATTACCCATATCATGACAGAATGAATATTACAGTCATAAATAATAAGGAAAATGTAAATCTGTATAAAGCGTATCATTTTTTTTTTCTTCTGTCCATGTTTGTATTCAAAGCAAATACGTCAGAAATACACATACAGCGAACACATATATAGAACTAAACATACAGTGCATACTCATTTATGTTAGGGACCGACCATTTAATTCTTGGGGGGGGGGGGGGCGGGATTTAAAAAGAACCAATAAGGTTTATTATATTAGTTAAAAATAAACAGATTACCTTGTGGTACAAAAAGATATCTTGGTCCGAAAGAAATTCCCAGGCATCCTTTTCCCCGAAATTAAATGGTCGGTACCTTATTAACTAGAATTGAAGGAGTATGAATAACGAAGAAAATATATATATATGATTTAACTACGAATTTTCTGTCTCAGACGCTGCGGCGAAGAAAAGATATATACATCACTACTTACCGTGGTGAATATGTGTGTCGTCAAATGAAATGCTTCTCGGCTGTCCCATCTGCGCTACCTTTTGATCAAACAATCCATGTGGGTCTCCTACCGCAGTTGCAACTACAATCTGATCCGTGGATTTTAACTGCGTGCGGTTAATATGGTCCTCTTGAGGATACAGTTGCACAGTTGTTTCGAACTTCGTGTAACCGACGAAGACCACAGAACAAAGAAATCCAGTCACCATACCAAGAAAAAAGTTTCTGAGCGATTTCGCAGACCATGAGGTAGCTTAAGGATTAAAAAACAAATATAGGTAAAATATGATATAAATATTTTATATAATAAACATTTGAAATGAATGGGATCTGATTGTTCATGTTTTTAATTTTTGCAAAATTGGATTCCGTATAGATTCTATAAATAGAACATGATATCCAGCCATATAAACGCAAACATTTGTGTGAAAACGTTAGAAGATTATTTAAATCCTTGTTAAAACAAAATTGAAAAAAGTATATGTTGCATTATAACTGATTATGCTTGTCCTTTAATAAGATTTCAGAAAATGTATACTTTTATAGAACTTATCAGATGAAAGAGACAAGTTGTGAAGTTTAATAGACGAAAAGGTTCGAACCTGAATTTAACCACCCTTCTTACCTTAACACCGAGAGAGAGAGAGAGAGAGAGAGAGAGAGAGAGAGAGAGAGAGAGAGAGAGAGAGAAATTGTGATGCATATCATTTCCCGGCATAATTGAAAATCTCTTGCTGCATCAAAATCTTTGAATTTAAAATATATTTTTAACTACATCATCCAGGTAAGTCTGATGCACTATGACTCATACAAGTTGTACATGTGTAATACTGTTCATGATTACTCCCTGGTGACGTGGAAACGTAAATGTAAAAATTTCAGAAATCTTGAGGAAGATAAACCATTTCAAATAAGAGTGTACATGTACCCCAACAAGATAAAATATAAATGGTAACGAGTTTAAAATCCTTTAAAAGGTATTGCAAGTAAGAAAGACGGCTCTCTGTCCCTTTGCATCGCTTAAAGGCAAAACTGAAACCAAGAACCAGTTAGTACGTTGATCCACGACGTTTAAATACACCTGGAATACTCTTTCGGCATCCGTTGGTTTTACAATACGGAAAAAGCATTATGCACTGTTAGCTGCCTAGGCACATTGGTATTAAAAGGGTAATGAAATGACATATAAAGCAGCCAAAGCTGCACTGCAATCACCTTTGTCTGAATGGAATATTCCATATAGTGACTGCAAATATTATACAAATCGGCATGTTCTATATACTTAGTAAAATATTTGGAATGAAAATGCAACAAACAAGTTTCCTGACATAAAACACATCATTGGAGAGTGCCATCCTTCATGTAGAGCAAACATCGTAGAGATGAGGTGGTATTGAGCCGATTGCACATAGGACGCACATACCTGACTCATGCATGCCTCCTGAAGGATGAAACTCGACCAGAGTGTATACCCTGCCAGTATCTACTTACAGTGGAACACATTCTTGTCGAATGTATCGGCTTCCACTCTGTGCGACAGACGTTTTATGATGTGAACTGATTTTAGAAACATCAGGGAAAACCTTGAACTTTTTAAAAGAATGCGGTTCATATAACACATTTTAACCATATATTAAGAGGTTTTATGTTTTCTTTTTACTTTTATCTTTTATTGTATGTACCTTTAAAAGAATTGTAACATCTTTACTTTGATGGTTACAGTTGTATAATTGTTTCCAACTTTGTGTAACCGACGAATTTTAACTTCTTTAGCTTTTACCTTTTATCTTGTCGAACTACATGTTTACATTTATTTGGAGGGGGTTATCTTCCTAAGTTATCTGCAATTCTTTATCTTTATATTTTTAGAATTTAACTTTTAATCGGCACTATATAGCCAGTATTGTGTTAAACCATATATATATATATATATATATATATATATATATATATATATATATATATATATATATATATATATTATTTGTTGTGATATTAAGCATATATATATATATATATATATATATAGAGAGAGAGAGAGAGAGAGAGAGAGAGAGAGAGAGATGTGAAGCATAATTTGAGATGGACTTTCTGGAGAGAAAAAGAAGACAAGCATAAGACAATTTTCAATCTTTGCCGTCTTGGGCATTTACGATTTTATTGTACAGCTGTCTTGGGCATTTACGATTTTATATGTACAGCCGTCTTTCAGCAAATATCTGCATTACCGTTAAAACAAATAATAGAAAGACTCGTGGAAGATCCAAATTTAACTCTCGTACGCACTGGTGCATATTTGGATTTTAATCAACAGAACCTCTGCAAAAATGCAATCCCTAGTATGATATTTCTGTTCTTAGAACAGTCAAGACTTACGTTGTTAGTTTCCCCGTTTAATTTCCCCATTTAGCCAATCACATTGGTGCTTACATATTTGTTGTATTCCATTGAAAGGTTAACCGACAGGTCACTCTTGTCAGCCTATAGAAACATCAATCACCGGGCTAGTTTTAATAATAATAATAAGCGAGTGCATCAGTTTCAGAAAATGGAAATTTATATCATCGGCAACTTGGCGATTTGTACCATCTTCCTGTTTCATTGGGTTCTAGGAAAGGTCATGCAAAGTCAATATTCAAAATAGCTGCCCTATTGATCAAACGAACGATGAACCTATCTAAATTGTAGAGACTAACTAATATTCCTGTACATTATCAGTGTTTCAGCATTTTCGAAGACCATTTCGACGAGCTGAACGATACAAGATCATAACACAGAACATAACACACGGAAGTGCGCATCTTTTCGAAGAAAAATCAATACCTTGGTCAAACTGTATCAGCCAAGGTAATTAATACCGACCGTGCCAAAATCTTGGAATAATTCAGAAAGTGTGCATCCTTTTTGCTGACACGGAAACTGAGTGAAGGACTTTGCCAAAAGCAGCACGAAAGTAGTGAAGGAATTTTAGCGGTGGTTATTCGAACAGAGAAGGATGTTTTCAATAACGAAGCAGGTAAAAAAATGTAAATGGGGGTCAATAGCAACATAAAGGCTTTAAAGCAATCATCAGGCTTCTGATAACACTTTCAGTTCTCGATTACGTAGGTTCAACTAATCCATTGAATTGATCCTTCACATAGACGTCATTCGTGATAATCTAGGAACGGGTTTTTATTAGACTCGGGACGAAAAACAGCGAGTAATAGCAGATACTAGCGGAACTCGGCAGCATCGAGAAAAAACTATCCGTCCCACAAAATTCAATTCTTGGCTATGAAATTAGCACTTGTCTACAACTTTTACCATTGTGTCTATGGCAGTATTTTCTTTATGAAAAAAAATCTGCTTAATAATATTCTCACAACATGACACTGGACGCTACTGATCATAACTGAATGATTTGCTTGGCAAGATCTTCGACACCATTTACCGCAGTGGAAAAAACGCTCACCACAGACGAACTCCACATGCATCCTTCTCTTCCGCCGGAGACAGTACATCGAAGACTGTAAATCTGTCAAAGCTGTATGACAGGTTTTAAGTATCTACGTTTAGTCTAAATTTAGTGTCAGCATATTGGTAAAACTTATCTAAACATATACACCAATTCTGAAAAGTCTGACTCTAGGACTAGTGAATGTTGAGTGGAGCGCACGTGAAAGCCCATGTACATTGATGACAAATATTTGTGACCGACACTCGCCTTTATTCGTGCGACGTGAAACCAAAGATAAACGTAGAAAATGGTGCATGGAAGTATTCTTTCATGAATCTTTTAATATGGAAAAAAATCTGAAAAGATTCATTATTGACTATATCGTAAACATGCCTAATTATGACCCTTCAGAGAAAAGATCAGAGGTGATATCCTCCCATGCCAGAATCCAAATACTTTTAGGATTATTTTTTTTTTTTACATGATTATCCTTCTATTAAAATTGTCATCAACATAAAATATATCAGGTTTTTCTTAATAGCTTATTCGTATGTATTTGACCTTGATTTTGATAGACAAGATCAGAGGTGGCATTTATCCGTGCAATAGTTAGGATGTATGTATGTAGTAGCGTTTTACGGCAACTCAGCACAATAGTGGCTATATGGTGCGAACTAAAGGTAAAGTTTAAAAATGTAAAAAAGGAAGAATTGCACAAAAAGTCTAGGAAGATAAACATTTCAAGTCAATGTTAACCTGATGTATAAGGTAAAATATGACAGTAAAAATGTTAAAATTCTGTAAAAAGTATATAAAATAAAAGATAAAGCTAGCACATGTAAAATCCTTAAAACATATGGTCAAAATTGGATGTACAAACTGCCTTGCCTCAACAATTCCAAGATTTTCTCGGGTGGTTCATCATCATATAATTTCTTTAATCCAAATACGTCTGTCTCACAGGGTGAAAGTCAACACACTCGACAACAATGTGTTCCATTGTCAGTGACAATGCTATGGTATGCATTCTGGTCGAGGTTCACCCTTCAAGAGATCTGCATGCGTCAGATATGTGTGTCGGATACGCAACTGTCACAATACCACCTCGTCTCTGTGATTTATTCTATACGGGGAATGCCACTGTTCAATAATGAGTTTGATGTTCTGAAGTTTGATTCTGCTGATTTGGTAATATTTGAAGTCAGAACATATAATCTTCCACTCGAAAACGGGTAGTTGCAGGGCAGCTTTGGCTGCTTTATATGCCCTTTTATTACCTTTTATACCAATGTGACTAGGCAGCCAGCAGTACAGAATACTTTTTCCAGAATGTATAAGCAACTCTCGTTTCTGTAATATACAGGATATTAACGAGTTGTCAGATTTAGGATATTGCAAGGCTATTAGTATGGAAAGGGAATGAGAAATGATGATGACAATTTGTTTTCTAAGAGGTTTCTATGTAGATCAAAGATCTGAGTATGGTTGTAATTCCTGGGGTAAAAATTGAAGCTTTATCCGGTAACGGCTCGAGACGGAAGCTCCAACTTTGTTTCCATCTTTAGAACCGTCTGTGTACAGGGACGTATGGCTACGATAGGAGGCTCTGATTTCATTGAATTTACTCTGACAAAAGAAGAGAAGTTTTTTTGAGGACTTTTTGAATTGGCAGAGGTCAAATATAATCTTTTTGTCTATTTTTTTTTTTTTTTTTTTTTTTTTGGGGGGGGGGGGGATTGTTAACCAAGGACGTGATTTCGGAACATAAAACTGTTTCTAAGTGATAACGAATTCTTATGCCAAATGGTGGAATGAAGTTTGGTTTCTGAGTGTACAAGGTTTGATATTTGGGCCTAAAGACAACATCATATGCTGGCTTAGATGGATTAGAAGATAGTTTGGTAGTATACCGATGAGCCAATTTAGTTTGTCTGAAGAGATGGTTCGTTTACCTTAGTATGGAGGCTTTCTGAAGGGGAAGTTCTAAATGTACCCAGACAAAGTCTAAATCCCATATTGTGTATGGGATCCAGCATCTGGAGGTAATATTTACAGTTTGATCCGAACACAATCGAGCCATTGTCAAATTTGATCTTACTAATGACCTTGAATACACGGATCAAGACCATTCGATATGCTCTCAAATCTGTGTTTGCAACGATTCTTAATAAATCCAGGGCGTTTTGACATTTGTTCTGACGTATTTAATATGTGGAAGGAAAGTTAGTTCACGGTCCAAAATAACCCCTAAAAATGTCGTCTCCTCAACAAAAGGAATATGAAAAAAGTCAAGATAGGGCTTTGGGTCGTCATGAATTCGATGTGATTGGCAGAAGTGCACACAACAATTTTGCTCTTGTTTTCTTCCGCCCATTTCTAAACTCCATTTAAGCTTATCTGTATTTGAGTTCAATAGTATGCATTCTCTTTGATCTACAACGAATCAAAACGTCGACATATAACGAACAGTCAGCTCCTGGATAAAGGCATTGCACAAAGTTGTTAATTTTGATGTTGAATAGGGTGACTGACAATATGCTGCCCTGACGTACATCCATCTCCTGATGATAGATTTCAGAAAGGGTACCGCCTACTCTAACTGAATTTTTTTCGTTAAAAACATTGGATATAAATTTAGGTAGGCGGCCTCTTAGACCTAGGTTGAATAGGGCATTCATTATGCCGTACTTCCAGGTGGTGTCATAAGCTTTCTCTAAGTTGAAACAGACGGCAACTATATGTTCTTTCTTTATGAAAGCTTCTGAAATAAATGTTTAAAATCTGACAAGTTTTATTGTGCTTCTCTGGCGTCTGAATCCACGTTGAATATCTGATAGTAGTTTGGTGGATTCGAGATACCAGAGGAGTCTTTCATTTATCATCCGTTCCATGGTTTTGCAAATGCAGCTTGTTAATGATTGGGGGACGATAGCTCAGTGTTCTCCCGAGGGCTTTTTACCGTAGTGGTCCCGCTACGCTATCATTTCAGCCCGCTGCGCTTTAGAACTTGCCGCTACGCTATGCGCTTGTGCCGCTACACTTTTATGTTTCCCACTATCTTTATAAAATTAATCTATTAAATAAACATCCTGTCACCTAATTCAAAGCCCTATTACTCAAATGGCACTGTTTTCACCTCTTCTTGGATATTTATTAAGATACTCCAGAATAATTACTCACTCACTTAGCCGTTATCTTTTGTACCTGACTTGTCCGACTGCCGGTGCATGACCTTTGATACGGGCTTCGTGGTGTTATATATATTTCAGTCATCTCAAGTACCAGCTAAAACGTTTCACATATTACGTTTTTAAGTCATCAAAATCTTCTGAAAAATGGACACACCACCTTCGAAAATACGTAAAATTACCCAGCGCCCGGCTAGCCCATGTTGATCTGGCTACGAAGGTCGGAGATTGGTGTCACAAATTGTGATTCCGATTCAGATAGCGTGATTTCCCCCAAAGAAAGAGTTTAATAAACGAAGGGTTCAACACAGAATGGGAGACTCGTATCCTTGGGTGGAATTTACTGGTTCATATGGTAAGTTTTCCATATTGTTCACTTTTTACTCAGATATACTTAATTATCAACAGGTCAGATGGGGGTGGGGGGTGCTGTTCCTCGGGCACTATAAGAATTAAATGGGGTTTTTTTTGTTTTTGTTTTTATAGTAGTAGCAGTAGCTGTAGTTGTGATTGTTGTCCTTCTTATTATTCACATGACTGATCACTTTCAGGAGAGTGTAAAGTTTGATGATGTGAAGGAAGGCGGAGTGGCACAATTTTAGGCAGCTTTTGGTGCATATCAAGAAGCCCATGTCCTTTAGACAGGCATTGGAAACAAATTGCCTTTTTTGAACAATATTTTAGCCGTCTGACATTGATTCAATGAATAAATTAAACAATGACAAACACATTGATATATTGTATTTAATGGAAAGGAATATGTATTATCTTAGTTATAATGTCATGATTATTTGAAAACACACCACTGTCTTGACTCTTAAAGAATTTGTCCCTGGTAATTGACTTGGGATTCAGGTAGTTTTGTATCTTTTGTACATCCATTAATAAATTTTATGTTCCGTTTTTTCCAGACAATGAAAGGTCATTCTCTGCGATGAACAGAATCATAAGTGTGTTAAGGAACAGATTGACACGGAGGGTGCTGAATTACTTTATGATAATTAGTACAGAAGGACTTTGCCTAAAAGACTTTAATTTTAATGTGGGAATCAAAATATATGGGAAGTGAAGAAACGAAGGATATCGTTTATTTAAATTCAAAGACAAATGAGTTTGACATTAAATCATGTTATTACTTATGGAAATAAAGCATGCTATGTAAATATATGTACTTCTCTTATATATCATTGATATCAATTGTTTCGTTTTTATGATGATAACGCGCATTTTTTAAAACATTTTATGACTCTAACGCACGTTTACCCCGATGCTATACAGAATTTCTGGGGAGATCACGTTAAGCTGGAAGGGTTAGTATGGTCCTTTCCAAGTTTAGGTACTGTACTTCTCGCCAACATTGCAGAAAATCCCCAATTTCCAAATTGTTTATTGAAAATGTTTTTTTTTTTTTTTGTTTCCACTTAAGGCAGTCTCTGGAGTACGAGAAATGTTCTTCCTGGCCATTCACACAAGAGACTTTCTCTCTGCAGAACGATCCAAAGATCAAAAGGAATATTCAAGAACCCGGCTTTGATCGATGTGAGCAAAGTTGCGCAGTCGAACGTTAGGATGTAAGGGTTTGTGGGAATCAACTTGTCATTACGGTGAATGTCAATTCGCTTCACTTATGAGACATTCTGGGAGCTGAGATTTTCCAGCATCATCCTTCTCACTGCAGCCATCCATATCTCTAGATCGAACTACAACTTTTGAAGAGTTGAGAGATTTGTGTCGAAATATATTAATGGGTACCTCCACATATCGCTTAGAGCGAAGCCGATTGTCAGAGTGATTTGTACAGCTACATCCAACAACTAGTTGGCCGGAACTAATTTGTTTACACCCTGAAATGATTTACATATCACCAGTTGTGCTAGCTTGGTTAGTTTTTGATTCTCATGATTGGATTGAAGGATGAGAAATCTTTGCCAATTTCCCTGCCTCGGATGAGTTTCCTCTTCCAAGTCGCTGGTTGAATTATTCCTGTTCCTTTAACACCAGGTCTCACACTACTGGTTAGGATTTTTTTATTTGTTCCCGTAACGTAAGATTATTTCTTCGTCACCTGTGCTCCCCATTCACCGCGAAACCCCAAAAAAGGGTAGAGATTTATTCTCATTTATTGCGCTTCTTATGCTGAATCATGGCTGAGCAGGGTGATGTACCCTAACAAAGAAGAAACTTTACTCAATTGACCTTTGCCACTGCCCTCAGAAGGTACGTCGTTTGTAATGTTTGAAGAACAACACTATGTTGCTTTAATTACATAGTTGATCTTTGAAAAGTATGCAAATCAATGAAACTGAATCTCTTTAAAATTGACAATGATGCTTGGCGTGACTAGCCTATTGATCAGACCGGGCTCTTCTGGTCATCCGTCTAGCTGAAGTTGAGCCTAAAGTAGTGTGTTCCATCGGAGTGCCAACCATTAGCCCTCCTTTACTCAAATACCAGGATCATCTCCTCCAACGAAACGGGATACAACCCACGGCAAACGGGTTACCTCGTTCGGTCGCATGTTTCGACAGGTAGGAGGATGCATTGGACCTATTCTCCATTTTTTTTTTTAGAACAGACTCAGATGTTATGATTTGATTTTTACTATAACAAAAATGTCATATACACAAAAACATGGGTATTTTTGCTCTTTGCTAACTGAAGGAAGACAAGGGTTCCCCGGAACGCAATGTCTTGACTTTATCGGCGTTAGTCTAACGTCTTTATGTTGGTTACTACAAGTGAATTACTGTTTTCACGCAAAGTAAGTCTATATACACTTATAGGGTAGGACTAGGAACACGTTCAAAGCTACAACTCAGGGGCGAGTAAGTGAGTTGGTGAAAGACACAGGAGTCAAAGATGCTTGCATAAATTACCTGACCTTTTTAATGGCCAGAAATTGTTTATTTTGTTTTTGGGTGGATCTCAATGATTTCCAAGTTATGACTGCAGGGGCGGGACCTGGGGTGTAATGTCAGACCCAGGATCCCTATGCTGACTACGTATATCAATTCCTCTTGCAATGCTGAGTATATATATATATATATATATATACTTTAAGGTGGGTCCATAAACAGTTTGTACGTTATTACCAAATCCAAATGGTAAATCACCAGGGGGAGTAGGAGACCCGGGGACCATTGCTGGTTGCATAAATAGAATAGCATTCTCATGCCAAAAATGTGTATATATTATTATAGGGTGGGGATCTGAATGGT
This sequence comes from Margaritifera margaritifera, assembly GCA_029931535.1. NCBI lineage: Eukaryota > Metazoa > Mollusca > Bivalvia > Unionida > Margaritiferidae > Margaritifera > Margaritifera margaritifera. The sequence continues at coordinate 1,094,729 of JAQPZY010001574.1, forward strand.
TTCCAAGTTATGACCCAAGGTGGGAGGGCAGACACATACACACAATCCAGGGGCAATGTTGGTCTACAACTAAAGTTAACAGTCTATGCAATATTCATAAGATAACTGCAAATAAATCTGCCTGCATCATACCAAATGTGCCTTGCATTCTATCGAAATATGTAGAAATTAGGGAGTGATTTTTGACCCATCCCACCAAAAGGGTGGGATTCACTTTGATTAAAAGAAAGCAATCCCCACTCTCTAAACAAAAAATCGAGGAAGTTTCATCAAATTCCTATAATCAGGATATAACTAAAATTTGGAATTGATAAAAGAATCATGGAATCTGTGTTCATTTAAAAAAAAAAAAAAGAAAAAAAAAAAAAATTCCTGTGATTCGATGGGAAACGGGAAACGGCAAGTCCGAATGATTCAAGTCAGTGACCACTTAACATGCAAGGGACACTAGAGGACGATCAAAAACGTCAGAAAAAGTATCTGCTCGCATACTTATTTCTCGCATTATTATTATTTTTTATTATTATTATTATTATATGCATATTGTTTTCAAAATAATATAAATCTTGTGTGCATGTGGAGAATTCGTCATTGAAATATCCATATATATACAATAGCTTTTGTCATTGTTACTAAATGGCATGTACAATATTTGATTGTTTTTCTTTTTCTTTTTTAACACAATGTTTACAAATATCCAATTAGCCCCTTTTAATCTGAAACATGTTTTTTATACAACGTTGAAGACTTCTTTGCTATTGTAACAAAATCAACTCTTGTACGGTGGCCATGCAATGGCAATTCCCGACCCATGTCTACCCATGTAGGGAGGTGGTGTGGAGGTGAAGGTGGGGAGTTACCATTTGTTCATCCAAATCTAGTCCTGTGACATAAGCCTTTTTGATACTAATTGTGTGACGCTTCGATGAACATTAATTAAACAGAATGTCAAGAAAACTGACTGATAACATTCTTATCTGGTAAATTACGTAATCATCATTTACCCATATGACGTCAGACGGCTGCGACAGTGGGCAGCTTAAAATATGCATATGAAAACTGTGAAGGGCGGTGATCAATTAAACTAAATAATTCAAAACCTGAGTTTATTTTCACAAAATCTGTTCTCATTTTGTCAAATATGAATATTTATTTTTATTTCAATCCATTAGAGAATCGGAAAATTTAATTGGTTGTGATAAATTTAAACAATAATATCCCATGTCCACACTGAGTCTATGTAATCCTGCCACCCAGGGTATGATCAGAATGACGAGTCACATGACCGTGCTTGGTGGTGCGTGAAAGGGATCATTAAAGCTTCATACAGTTCAATAAGTAACTTATTTAATATTTAGAAGAGCTGTTCTGATACTAACCTATAGATTTTTGAATGAAAGTCTCCATCACCTCTCAGCTCTGATCCGTAGACAGCTCCTCTTCTAAATATATTTGTCACCTTCAGTTCCTTTTCGCTCAAATTACATGAAATCACACGACATACAAGAAGACATTGCAAATAGTTATCCACTTCCGTGTTGTAAAAATCCAACACGTTGTAACTCCAAACTCATACGTACACTGTGGTAATCGCTGTTAATTTGTAACATTTCATTTTGGCTTATTGAGTCTGTGCAGATGACATTTTCAGTCCCATTCTCTACGTGAAGTAAAATAAAAACCGGCTTGATGCAGAGAGTTCATGGGCAACAACAACGCGTTCAAACAGAGCGCTTGCAGACGAAAATAGTTTAGGCCTGTCGCGTAGGTAGACCATGGACGTGATGTTTACATTGTAAACGAGTTCTTATCAGAAGAATAGGCGATGTGGGTTTATTCCTACAAATACTAAATGGTTCCATGGGTTTAATCAATGAGGTAATAAACACACTCACATACAAACACAAATGGCATGCAGTGGCATTCTGCTCGTACCGGAACATATTACGTTACTATAACACATAAAAAGGTGTGTATATGACAATCCTTTACTTCTGATTTCAAGTGGGCTGAGAGAGAGGAGGGGGTGGGGGTGGATATAAGGTTCACGTCGTATGGTCACTGGAATTCCCTGTTCATTTATTTTGTGTAGCCTATCAGGTAAAGCCTTCCATTTCGTGTTATGGAGAGTTATAGTTAGTTCCAGCAGTATGACATTTATAATTTGATAGGTGAATAGAAAGGTGAAGAGAACATGACCTCTTATGAATGCCCCTCGGATCTACTTACTGATAAGTTGATCTCGATATTAATCAGATTGTCATAGGGGCTGCATTCATTTTAGTAAAGCAATAATTGCAAGAAAGCCGGGACGGGACGGTTGCCACGGGCGCCAGAGGTCTTGGGGCGCCAAAACAACTGATAACAATTCGGGTCTCGTATTCTGGCCCTTTGGGCCATCATCGTCGCCCCGCGCGCCATTTACCCGTAGAACGCCACTATATATATATATATATATATATATATATATATATATATATATATATATATATATATATATATATATATACACGCGCGTTCGTATTAAGGGAATTTGTTCAAACTATAGGACGTACGAAACAAGATAAGATTAGGAAACAAGATCAGGACAGTTGGTACCACAAGAGAAGGGTCTTCAACAGGACATAACATGGACAGTTGTATTGATCGCATAGGTCCTGGACCACACTATCAATTTTTCTTTTTATCTTCTTTAAAACCAATACCCGCCCCCCCTCCCCCCCCCCCCCACACACACACAATAAAAATATATTAATAATCACTATGACCCCAAGGTCAGTACCACAAACTTTCTTGTTTATTTTTCAAAAACCAACAACCTACACGATAAAAATAATTTTAGACCGTAATTTTCCTGGGCCACACCTCCAATCCTTTTTTTTTTTTTTTTTTTTTTTGTTCAAACAGCAATACCCTACCTTCACACGATAAAAATCAATTTTAAAAAATCATGGGCCACCATAACACTACCTATACCAATTATTATTTTTTTATATGAAAAATTCCAGGCCAGCATAATAATACCCACCCGTATTACCGTACTAGACGTACGACACACCCAAACATTGTTATTTTATCACCATTATTTCAACCATTTTATATGGGGGTTTTTTTTATAAAAAAAATATGATTTCAGAAGGATAACTAAATTACATCAGAAAGTAAATATCCCTCAATAACAATTGTAAAAAATTAACTAATGAAATTACGAAAATGTAAAGAAAAAAATCCTCTAAAAGCCAGATCAGCAAAGCCAAGGCTTTCACTTTTAACTTTATACTTTCGTAATTTCATACAGATAAAGTATTTGTTATAACCAGTAATATTCAGAATTTCTTAAAAGGAAAAAAAATACATTGTAATGCCATGCGTTCTGCGACGAAGTACTGGAGCTAGCTGACAGCTACGAAGAGACGCATCATCATTCGCAGAGCAAATACATCAGAAGCAACAATAAATAGACAAAATATTAAAGATATGTGTAGTTATTTACACATACAAGAGGGCAGCATTAAACAAAAATAAATAGACAAAATATTAAAGATATGTGTAGTTATTTACACATACAAGAGGGCAGTACTAAGCAAAAATAAATAGACAAAATATTAAAAATATGTATAGTTATTTACACATACAAGAGGGCAGCACAAAGCAAAAATACCGTCTTACAAGTAATAAGGAAGTTCATTTCTACTTTGATTCTCGTGTACCAAAAATGTCGTATACATGTACTTGTAAGTATGATAAATATTTAAAAAAGTAGATTCTTTATTGCTTTAAGTGAAGAGTTATTAAATTTAATTAATTTTTATTGATTTTTATGACAATAGATTTAGTTATAAGCTTTATATAAATATATAATGTAATACATACGAATTTATCAACATGCATTTTTTATGACTATATACGATATCAATTAAACACGTCAAACCTGTCAAGGGTTATAATTTATAACACACACATAAGCTAATGTATTATGAATAGGAATTTTCTAGACTTATTTTAATAAAATTTGTAACTGAGATAATCAAATTTTAAAACTTTATGGAGATATTATGTATTATTTATATAAAAATATAAATATAGCAGACGGGGGTCTGACCATATCAGGTCATCTGCCACCCAAACTCTAAAAATAACGCTTCCTTCCATATTTCAGGGGATGGCCGACCCCCCCCCCCCCCCCCCCCCCCCCCGTCCCACTGGACGGCCTAAATCATCATAGATAGATCGTTTTGACCTAAGCGTCAGTTTGGGAAATTAATTATTTTCATTTAAAAAACAGGATCTTTTGCGGGCCATTAAATGATGCATATTGATACAGAGATTCAGTGGTGATCATACCTCGAGTTTTGGTGAAAAAAGGTTTAAACGCCTGCGTGTTATAAAAAAGAGGTTGAATCCATAAGCCCTAGGGCCATCTTTCAGTTCATACCTGTCAATCCTTTACATTTGTTATGATTTAGAAGCATACCATATTAACATCAGCAAAGTGAACTGTGTGTTGGATGATTTTGGGTTGACGCAATTGTGCCCTTAACCACTTTAACACTTTTGCTAGCATGAGTTACCGTGTTTGCCATAAATGCTTTTGGTAGTAATTATAGCCCAAGACCTGCTGCTGCGGAACAGGCGGTACCGGGAGAGGGCGATAGCTTGAGAGGCAGCAGTATGCCTAAGGGAAGCGCTGGAAAAAAGTATGAGTAAACACTAAGAACGTTTACACTTTTTTGTGTTGTGGGCTGGGCCCGGACAATTTTTGCTTGATTCTTTGTGCTATGTAGCAGCAGCACGTTAAGGTTAGTACAATGCATCATATGGCGGTGGCGCGCTAGGGATAGGCCTCACGCTCGGAGAGCAAGGAAGTTGTCATCACGGCGATTCCGCTGTTTCAGTCGTTCCGACGGTTTCAGCGGTTTCTGTCGTTTCCGCTACAGCTGACACCACACAGCTAACATTTTTGTGAAATTTCCAGCTAAACTTTTAATGATCTCTTCGCGAGCTAAGGTCTTGCCTTCATCCTTTCCTTTGGCTGTCATCTTTTTTTATACCTCTTTTTAAAGCAGCCGTGTTTGCTTTGGATCGAATTTGTTCTTTTTCTCTCATGTACTTTTCATACTTATCGAGTATGAGCATGCATTAATCTTCGATACTGCGTTGTCGTAAAGCGGTTTTGATACGTGTTCCGCAATAGTGTTTAGATTTGATTCTGCACAGATACGAATGTCGTTGTGTTTTTTAGCCTTTTCTTCAGTGGTATGGCGATAAGACTGCCTATAAATCCACCTGCGCCAAAGAATGCACTAACTCCTACAAGTGGAGTAGCGACTAAAATGCCTGCGCCAGTCAAAGCGGTAGCGATCCCGGTTCCAACGAGACCCATAATCATGGCTGCCAGTATTTTGTCGATTCTATCCATAATGTTGACAGCTCTTTGGTATTTTTATAGGTACTACACCGGGCCTTAATTTCGGCACGCAGTTTGTCTTCAAATTTACGTATTCTTTTTAAACGACAATCCTGCGGATCCTCTGTAAGCTTTGGGTACAGAGACATCGCAGTTCATCACTTGATTCTGTCAGCTGTTAGGTACACGAATTTTAAAAGAGAGGTGGCACCAGCGCGGCTAGATAGGGCCGCCAGCTCGTCCCGTCTCGCACACCTGACGAGGTCGGCCTTTGTGGTTTACTGGGATAGGTCAGCGCGAACCTCGAGGCCCGCGGGTTGAGTGTCATCACTGAATGGAAGCGATGGCCCTGAGACGCTTGCAGCGCCACCACACAAGAAGCCAGGACCACATAAACTCATAGGAGACAGCACGCAGATCCAGATAGGACTGACCATCCACGGGAATAACTTGTAGCAGGGCACTGTTTATCCCATCAAGAATATTGTAGGTTGCGTTTATCTGATTGAGGTGGACATAAAGCCGCGAGATGTTGATAAATACTGGCGACCTGGGCTCAGTGTAAGTGCCAGTTGGGTAAAAGTTGCTCAGATTGAATCCGAGTACGCTGCCAACATTGGCAAAGACAACCGCGTGCTGAAGGGCATATCTTCTGTTCTAGAGCTAGAGGTCCAACTAGAGGATTGGTCAATACGACATACATTGTCAGAACTCGTGCAAGCACAAGCAGCGACAAGCGCGATGGTGGTCTTGCCACAAGTACTACGCTTTAATACCGACGCAAAATATAGCGTCGGAGGCATTTTAACTACAGCGATGCGGAGATAGTGCAGATAAACCAACTGATGCTCAACCTTGACGTGTACGTGCGGGATGGCGTCTCATTTAGAGACGACACATTTTTTGATGTGTTCGAAAAGTACGCACTGCCCCACGTTGAGACCGATGAGGTTTATAACCATTAAAGCTCAGGAAATACAGACTATGAAATGAGGTTCTTGCAAAATCAACTAAACTTTGCCGTATTGTGCGCGATCACCAGTTACCTGCGACGGGAGTTCTACCAGCGTTGGCGCGAAGCTTTTACCTCTTTCGTGTTAACTACCAGGTGAGAAAGATTCTCAGGCAAATAAAGTGCCCAATTCCGGATGAAATAGGGTTGGACGCATAACAACAGGATATTGACATGAAATCATACGAGGCCATTTGAAATAACCTTCTCGCAAATAGAGGGGACAACTGGAATATAAAGCATGACATAAACAGCGGCCTAGGAGTGATATATATCAGTTATATCCCGGGAGAGCCAGTCCATAAATCTGGCCCTGAAATATGAGAAGGCCTTCCAACCGACGTATCAAACCCCACTATATATGAAACCGATCATTATGTGTTTGGGGACCTGGCGGGCGGAAAACAACACGTCGCATATTTCGTGCAGGATGAGAACGGAGCGACGAAAAATGATATTGTGTACTTCATGCTAGACAAGGCGCAACGTTTTACCCACCACGGAGTTGTGCGCCTCAACAATATTGTTCTGGCATATGTATGGACAATACTTGGTGCGAAGGCTCAGACTCTCGCCTCGATTATCAGGTTAGTAAATGCAGAAATCCCCAGCGCTGACGGCGTCCCGAAATCAGGAATAAGTACATGGAGAAAGTGGCGATCCTGTATTCGCGAGTTCTGCGACACCGAAGGATGGTGTTAAATAAGAGCGATACTGTGTGGAATATCAACCTCAACACGCCCGATAAGATCATGAAGGGAAGAGTCTTGCTATTCGAAGATCCATCAAAGTGTGGGGGTTTTTCGCACGACACCGAGTACTTTCACAATCCGCTTATCAACAAGGTGTCGGTGACAATGGAGGGCATAACAAACCAAATCTATGCTCAGGGGCAGGCGCGATACCAGCGGTAGGAGGAGGCCCTGAAGGTAATGGCAAGGAAGTCTATCAAACACGCGAAGCTGCCAGAGTTAGATGTCGGTGTTTATTTACTACAACAAGTTCACCCTAGTCCTCCATATGAGGACCTCAGAAGACCGCACACTCCACGGGTCGGGGCGGCGCATGGAAAATGCTAGCGAGGGGGTTAGGCTCCAGATTGAAAAGACAGCACAGGCTGCTGGTGCGTTAAACATGTACTTATACGTAATCGTGGACGCGCAGCTTAACATCCCTAATGGCCAGTTTGTCTCGACAGTCTACTAGCCAGCCAAAACGGCTCGAAGAGATGGGGCGTCAGCAAATCTTTTCATACTTACCGCCGCATTGCGTTATGATCGTTGGCCGCAGCGGCTGAGACAAAAGCGTTTTCGCCTGTAAGCTTCTCGAAACAAAATTTAAGGGCCACTTTGATTGAAAAGCTAGCAGAAGCGGCTAAAATCTAATAAGATGTTGCCATGGCGTGGCTCAAAAAGCAGACTATGTGTAAGATTTACCTATCAGCACCATGCAAAATCCCCCGGCTACAATTTGATGTTTCAGCAGCTAACGAGGTGCACCAGGCTGATCGATTATTTTTGCCGCATGATAAGGTTGGAAGATACACTTACAAGTATACGCTGACCGCGGTTGATGTCGCCAGCCGTTACAAGGAGACTGAGCCCTTGACTACAAAGGAGGCTTTCAGGGTCGCCGACGCGTTGTCACGCATCTACAAGCGTGGCTCGCTAAAGTGGCCCAAGCTGATTCAGGTTGACCCTTGCCGGGAGTTCATGGGCGCAGTGTCACAGGTCTAGGCCCAGCTCAACGTGCAGGCATGACGGGGCGAGGCCAGCGTCCACCGCGCTCAGGGTATTGTGGAGAGGTTTAACCGCACTCTGGCCAAGCGGTTGTTTGGGCACCAGTACGCCCAGGAGATGTTGTTTGCAGCCAAAACGCCAAGCGTCCCTGCAAAGCGTAGCACTGAGTGGGTTCGGAGGCTGCCTGCCGTTGTAGCGGCCTTAAATGGTGAGGTAACCCGGCTCACATGTAAGAAACCAATTGATGTCATTCATTAAACCATCATTTTAACTGGGACGGCGGCGCCTGCAACCACAGTTCAACATAAAATCCTGGATTCAAACACCAGGTGCGGTACCTATAAGCGCCTGGAGATCTGGAAGGAGGACAACACTGCGCCACCGATCTTGTGTGGTCGCTCAAGGTGCTCACCCTAGCTGATAGGTTTGACATTCCAGGCCAGCCATCTATATACAATCTTTCCACCGCTAGTACGGCAGACGCTGGTGGAGCTCCGCACAGGAGATTCGTTCGCGAGGAGCTACAGATCGTGCCTAAAGATACTCAGCTACTACATCAGACAGCTCGCTCAGGTAGTGCCCATATGCCCGCATTGTGGATAGGCTAGTTTTATTGATGCTGTAGACACCCATCTTACGGTGGTCTCTGCGTATGGCGGTCATAGTGTGATGAAACTCTTTATTCTCCTGTAGGCACTCCAGATAGAGGCGGTGCAAAAGGTCGGCTTTAACTACCGTCCGCGGAATGCCTTTGGCCTTGCAAATCTCCACGCTGTATGCCTTTACTGTGCTGTACATTTTGGGACGGAGGCCGACGAACTCGGCAATTGGCTGGCCGGCGCACTCATCTTTAAACTTGCCAGAAACATTTTTTTTTCTGGTGATGTTTAGCGGGTGTTCGCCGGAGTATTTGCTCATGTCGTATAGGCCAGCATCTTCTTCCATGTCGCGATAGACACCGGCAGCCTCAATCTGCAGCAGCAGGTAGTCGATCTCACCATAGAGCGCCTTGATGTAGTAAAAGTCGTACACGAGGAGCTTGCTGAGGTCGAGGATCGCCTGCCCTGTATAGATGGGACTCTTGAACTTCAGTGGAATGAATGGCAACAAGGTTGCCGCTAAATATTTTCTGCGATTGAAACGCCAGGTCGGCAATCAGGCGTCTTCCTGGCCCTCAGGCCTCACGAGATCCACCTGGATACGATTCCTTAGGTTCTGCATAGTCTTCCCAAATACTGAGTTGTTATCAGCTTGAAGAAATCGTTTTCAAATTCTGATGTATGGCAGTAGTCTCCCACGCGGTCGTGGTCAAGTTGTTGCTGCAGACGTGGCAGTCAATCGCTTCTTGAAAATTCCTACAGTCGTCTTCACTCAATTCCATCCCCGCTGGATTTCAGAGCACCTCTTTGATCTCTTCTACCTCACGCTCGAGTCTCTTAATGAAAGTGGTGACAGCCTCATTGCCTCGGTATAACACTGGCTCATTGGATACTCCATCACAGCGGACGACCATATATTAAGAGCTACATGGGACCTGGTCAGCAATTGTTTGTGTGCTGCTTTTACCAAGACTCGAAGCTGGACCCTCAACTGGCACATTCAGTGACTCAAAATCCACATAAATAATGTATGAGACACGCCTCTGTCGGTGGTGGTTCTGTTAGGCTAGGATGGTGCTTGCGCTTCCTTCCTCCTGTAAGGACACTCTCTGCGGCTTTTCGCTTATACTGCTGCAGCCACAGGTGTGGCCTTCCAACAGGTCGATCCGACTAAAGACCTGAAGGCGACGGCGGCATACATGCTTCTTGCCGTGGGTCTTGCTGTGCTTCCATGCCAGTCTGCTTAGGTTCTTGATCCAGACATAGTGGCTCTTTTCTGCTTCACCAGAGCATGCTGTCATGGAAACCGCTACAATCAGCAACAGGTCCACAGTGTGCGACCTTACTTCCTCGCTAATACGCAGTTGGTAGAGGCTATTTTTTCCAACCAAAAATATTAACCGCGATAGTTTCATTTCGACGCTCAAACCTTGAGATATCACTAACCTTGACAGGAAAGTCGATGCCTGTAAAGTAAAGCTCACCCAGGTACTGACGGTACTTTCTTGACTGGTCAACGTTATGATTATCTGGGTATATAGCTGACAAAATAGCATATTCAAAACAGCTATTGTCGATATTTTTCACGTTAATAACAGAGTGCCGTGGTATACATTTTGGAGTTGGAATGTAGCTCCGACCTCGAAATATGCGGTACTATGACACACCCATGTCAAGCTCTTCGCAGCGGGTAAACGCCCATCCAGACCCCTCGCGCATGTAATTTTCAATGCGCTTCAGTATAATATCATTAGCTTGACTAATAAGCTGCTCAAGCTCATAGCTGCATAGATCACTACGAAATTAGGCCGTTACTTTTATGGTTGCCATCTCAGTTTCTTTATTGTAAACGTTTTCTAAGCTAGGCATGGCTTTCTCCAGCTGTGCCGTTAAACTTAAACTTTAGGCTATCAAGGTTCCTTACCTCCATCAAAAGGAAATCGTGTACCGTAGATGCTTATAGCATTAAGAAATGCTAAGGTGTCTGCCTCGAGCTTATGATTCTCAGGCACGGTGGCGCTATACTCTTTAACAATTTTGTTGACTCTACCCTGCCGCTCTACAAAGTTGGGCAGTTTCAGTAGCCTACCAATCCTGTGTGGTGATGAAACCGGCCTCTGCAGCCCTTAGATTTGAAGAGGGCGATGATAAAGAAATTAACCAGGATTTGCTTGTATTTTTTAAAGACGTTGAACCATACTTGTGGAAAATAGCAAGTAGAAAAATTAAAGATTTGGGTGTAGCAAAAGTCCAGTTACATTTATTGATTCCATTCTGAGTGATAGAAAATAACAGATTACATTATATAGATTGGTATCAGAGAACATTGCCTATATACATCATGAACAAAGATGAAACGAAAAGTAAAGTTAAAAGTATATTTGATATATTAGATACAAAGTATATTTGATATACTAATTACAAAGTTTTGTGTATCGGTTTTTGTTAGAATACATTATCTTACGCTACATGTAGATAAGAGGAGACTCGTACATACATTTACCAGAATGGATATTAAAAAAAAAATTAAAAACAAAATGTCTGCTTAATGCACAAAATAAGGACAATACATTGGTTATGCAAAATAATCTATTATAAGACCACCAAGAGATCATCCATATAGGCCACACAAATATAACCTTGACAAATATAAACACTGGTTTAATAAATATACAGACATACAAATTTTAAAATGAATCTAATATATTTGTTCATGTTTATGAAACCTTATACATACATACATACTTATAAATTCAGTTAGAATGACAGAAAGAAAATATTAGTCACGTAGATATGCAACTTATATTACATGGAGATATTTATCATTATTGCGGAATAAAGGATTTGTCAAAGTTGGTATCATCTCAATTAAGCAAAGGTGCAAAAAAGAAAAACTTTTAAATTTTGTTATGTTTGAATTATCATTACAAAACACAAAAGAGTATGCAGTAAAATAGATAACACAATAGACATAATGCATGAAAATGCTTGTGTCGTCAAATTTGAATACTACTATCACCAACTGAAAGTTTCCTTTGTTCTTTATTGAGATTTTAAAGTATTATGGAGCCAATAAGTAGTTGTAGACAAAACATTAATACATCATGGACAATAAAAACAACAAAATATATACCATCAAGATTTTGTCTTTTCGGTAAATCAATTCACCAGAAGCGAATGAATAACCACAAGAGCCACATTCGCAATTTACTCGACACTAAACTCGCCAACCATTACAACTCAGATGGACATTATGTTGAGTCTCTTAAGATGCTGCCAATATAGTAAAATTCAGGATGGACTGAGTCAGAGCGCATACGAAAGGAAAAATACTGGATAAAGCAGCTAAAACACGAATGAAATTTGGCCTTAATGACAAAATCTAGCCTGCTAATTGCAGTCCATTATTGCCACAAAGAAACACATTTACTCTCTTTCTATAATAATTTGAATAATAATCTGATCTCTGTTTTTACTTCAGAATATTTCGTGACCTACTTCTACATTTTTATTATTTCTTATATTATTATTATTATTATTATTATTATTATTATTATTATTATTGCTATATCGGAATATTTCGTGACCTACCTCTACATTATTACAGATACATCTCTATAACTTTCGGTAGTCAGAAACCCAGTGTGAACCGATTCAAGGAGTTTCCCCTATTTATCACACACACTTGAAATTGTATTAACCTTTGAACGTTTTAATTTAATGCAAGAACCTTTTGTGTTTTGCTAACCTATATCACATAGAAATGTACTTGCCTTTTCTCGTAGGTTTTGCCCATGTGTTCCTCTGCTTTTTTCGTTCATTTAGTAGGGGAGTTTTATTGTGTACCATACTGTAAATACTACCCCACCCCCAAAACATTCATGTTAAGCGTTGGTTTGGTCTTCGTAAGAGATTTTTGCCCAACTGACGAAAAGCTTGCCTTGCTCGAAACCGTTGAGCTAGATTCGTACCCGCACCACTAACAATATATATATATATATATATATATATATATATATATATATATATATATATATATATATATATGTGTGTGTGTGTGTGTGTGTGTGTGTGTGTGTGCATGTGTGTGTGTGTGCATGTGTGTGTGTGTGTGTGTGTTTATCATTGTGCCGCACATAATTTTTGAACCACTGATGATATTTTAATGAAACTTTGCCCAAGTATATATAATGACTAGATGGTGCGTCGCATACTGTAGCTACGCTCTTTCCAGCAAGGTCAATGGCATGGCAAGGAAAATGTGACTTGTATCCTCTTCCAACATGTAACTTTTGAACCACTGAATAGATAATAATGAAACTGTGGCCATTTATAGATCGTATACAGACGATGTGTTGTCTACCATCGTCATGCCGCCTGCCTCCAGTGAGGTTTGCAGCTAAGGAAATGTAACTCTGACTTGTATCCTTGTACGAAGTAGAACTTTTAAACCACTGAATATATTTTAATGAAACTTTAACTAGTTACATGTATATATCATGGCTAAGACAGAGTGTCGGATACCATATCCACGCCCTCCATCCATGAACGGATATAACTTTGAACCAATGAAGATATTTTGTGAAACTTTACCTTGTAATACCTTGTAATGGACCTTGATTTTACAGTTTCTAGCGTGTTTAGTTATATTCCCTCCCTGCCCGCAAGGTCAATGTCTCAACAAAAATATGTTGTAGGACAGTGGCCTGTTCCGTTAACCAGTCTGTCACTTCTTAACCCCTAAAGATACATGTAATGTCATCCACTATCTAGACCACTGTTGATTTGGGAACTGCATTACGGTGTATGTACAGTTTTATTTCTGACACTAATTTTGCCTGCAAACTGCGATGCTCAAGTCTTTGGATTTTTCAAATGTTCAGACACAGGAAAATATTGTAGACTTTACATCATGTCAGTATATCTACAGTTTATGCTCAATCTGTACTTTATGCATGTACACAGATCTCATGACGTAAAAACGTAAATATTTATGTCAACAAAATATGGAATTGGTAAAAGTGTAGACAGGTTGTCTGCACATGGAGCAAGTGCCGAATTTATACTGCTTATGTCCGTGCAGACATTACCTCAGATAGAATCGTGCAAATGTTGCAGGTCTGAGACACGCTTTTATTCCTCTGTTTATCATTTTATTCTTATTTAATAAGTAGTTCAGTGATTTTCAGTTTTGCAATGAATTCTTACTTACATACTGTTCTCAGCCTAAGTCCCCTGTTGACATATTTGTGTAGACCTATAGATTAAGATAAGTTTTTGATTTTTAATCGACTACTACCACATAAAACGGTTCACAAATGAATATAAGAATATAAAAGCAACAAAGAAAGCAGAGAAATGTATAGATTTTAAGATATGCTTGAGGCAGGTGGTGCTCCGGTAAAAAGCATCATTAATGAACTAAAGTCCGAGTTTATAGATTGGTAGGTTGGACTAGAATGTGTAAGTAGCATATTTCTGAACCTGAGCAAAGGTCATAAAACCTAACATCAATTGCTTCTTCTCGTGGCGAATGAATATAGGGCTAATTGAGAGGTTTTGAAGATTTCAACACGATTAGTTATAGAAGAGAGACATTCTATCTTCTGCAAGTGTACTGTAAGTTATTCAAACTTTCAGTGAACTCTAGCAATAAGGATTAAAGTTTGACCTTCATCCTGATTAGTTACAGCCCCAAAATACTTGAAAGGTCAATATTGTTCGATTTTGTTCACAAAAGAAGCCTTATACTCAGGAGTCTCCCGCTCTTTTAGTTGTTAGACCGCATTGACAATTTTTAAGTGACGATAATTTCTGACTCAATTGCAAAATGCATGTATGTATCTGGGATCAATAATAGAACCATAGAAACCTTACCTGGTGTCACAATACGAAGCACCAGAATTTAATTCAGAACCATGAGGCGAGTATTGATCTTGCGTGTTGGAACCAATAACGTGAACTCCCAGTCAATAGAACAAATGTTAGGTGGTTGTAATAATTTAGTAACTTTGATGAGATTGATGACTAAGACAAACATTGTTTTGTCCTCTTTAGGTTTCGCTCGCGGTTATTGGAGGACCGTTGAAAGTGGGCATGGCGCAGGGAAAAATTTGTTATCTTTACAGCTCTAACAATGTAGATAAAGTTTTTGTACATTATATACATTTATATACATATGCATGTCTTTCACCTACTTGGATTGGCATTTAGTTTTGATCACTAATGAGAAAACTTAGTGTTGTCTGAAGCAGACAGCTGATGAAAATTACTGCTTCTGAATGTAGCGGAAACGTACTTGAAATAGTACAAAGTACATTAACTTTGCCTGTCCTTGAAATACACAACGAATTTTCACGTTGTATGCATTGCTATTTTCTGAAAATGCACTTATTAAATTTTACAATATCCCCAACAACAAAAAAGAAAAAGAAAATTAAAAATAAATTAATAATAAAAAAAAAAATAGAAATGCTATCGGCATGTATTTTTTAAAATTGTTTTATCTCTGAACACGATAAAATGGCCATGCATATCTTCTATGAGACGCACACCGCAAGTAAGGCCTAACTGTGTACTCTTAAATCCAAATCAACCCCATCATTCAGGTATCAAATAAAGAAACTTGTATGTTCTTCAAACATACCCTACGATATACACATTTTTCTTTTCATACTATGGATTACAAGTGAGGAAAATTAGAGGATATCTTTTCTTTAATTTTTTAAGCCTGTGCAAAAATGCGAAACGCAGGAGCGGAACCATAAGTAGTAATAATGCCACCATATCCTCCAAAGACTGCGCATCCGCAAACAACGTCATAGGTCACACCTATAGTTGGGAGTGACCTTGAATGCGCCACACCTGTTGGGGGTGATCTTGAATACCTATAGTTGGGTGTGACCTTGAATGACCTACTTTGAATCTGGGTCAATGACCTAGTTCATACGTTCATGAGCTTTGGGGGTTGTTAACGTGATAGATCACGCCTGTTTGGGGTGGGTAGGGGTGACCTGGAATGACCTGCTTTGAAACTAATGCACTAGCCTGCTTGTAAAGCACATGAGACTAGAGGTTGTTGACGGCATAAAACATCACCTGCATGACCAACATTTTGGATACCTTTCAATTCTTCTACACTATTTTGTACTAATTCTCCACTTCGGTTTTAACCAATTTGGACCGACCGCGTTTATTTGGTACATCAGTAAACTCCTGTCACGAAAAGTTTGTTATCGATCAAAGAAGTACGATTGGCAGGATACGTTTCACCATCCCCTCTATTCCTTCAAAATGATTACTTTCAAAAGCAAGCAGCGAAGAGAGAACCTTGACGATGAAACCTTATACTGGTCAAAAGAATGCAAATTAGACCTTGCAAACGGATACTACATAGAAACAGCAGGTGACGACCGAATCCTCATCAGGACGTTTGAGAACGAAATATCGACCACAAAAGAAGTGAATTTTTCTCTCTTTAAGTGGAACAAATTTTAGTGAACCTTGGAAAATATCAACAACGCCATAGTAAACATAAATAAAAAGACAAATGATGGTTGCAAATGACATTTTGCTGGTAATGTTTTCATTCACATTAGCAACGAGTATCCTTGGACATTCGACAATTTTGGATGCTTTCCAATGAAAATGCAGTTTATCCTACCCGTAGAGGCGTTGCATTGCAGATTGAACAATACGAAAAGTTACAAGAGGCTGTAAAGATCATGTCTAACTTTATTCCTTAGCTGAAAGACATCAAGCCTAGGTATTTACAAGACGAACACCAAGAATCAAATGGGTGCGATTGGAATGCAACCGTAACCAGGAAGGAGGGTAAATATTTTTAGTAAATCTATCATATTATGGCGCTGGTTCGGATGAAGTCATCGTCTGCACATATTACTGGGCAAAAACTTGATAACGTTGAATGACACTGGATCGCAATTTGACTGGTTTCAACCAGTTAACAATGTATAGTTTTTAAAAAAGAAGCTTTTTTCAGTCTTTGTCATTCTCTACACACATATCAGACAGATAAGAAGGTAGAAACAGGAGGGAAAAAGATAAAATAGTTCATGGAAAAGGAGAGTCTATTTGTAACTTTCCCACCACATTTAGCAGTCGAGATAGTAATTTAATGGAAGTGGATGCTGTCACCCTACCATCTATGGAAAAGGAAAGATCTTGGATTCATACTGTTTTGTCACAGTACAATAAATTGGACGCACGTTAGAAAACTTTTGAGGATAATTAGCCAAACTATCTACCAGGATCTAGTATTAACGATCTAGCCAGACCGTGTTTTGTGTACCTAGGATTCGTTGACCTGAATTCGTTATTTCGGCTTTGGAATCGGGGTCAAAGCAGATATGGCATACACGAGCATTGCAACTGGTCGCCAAATTGTGTATCTTTTCGCACAATTGGATCCATGCAATAAATCTGCTCTTTGAAAGTGAGTGTAAACAAGTATTAATATCAGTGATAAGAATAAGAATCTGTAACGTGATAAGCGATTTGACACTTCATGCAAGCACACAGTATGTTGCTCACCGTCGCAGCCTTGTGATATTACCATCTGCAGTATCAGTGACGCATCTATTGTCTAAAGATAGAAGCAAAAGAAGCCTTCGAGTGACTCATTCCTAGCTGGTAAGAGGAAAGACTCTGAAAGACATGATTACAATTACCACCATTGTGTGGACGTCGGACCTGGCATGTTCCATCGACTTGAACCGTTTGACTTTTCGCATTCGATACGAGCCAAACAATTCATTTGAGCCATATGGAAACATCCAGTGATTAGTGGAAATTATATAGTGTCCTCGAACGCTAAGATTTCTGCCAAAAACAAAAGTACAAGGATGGTCCGTGCAGCCTATGAATATCGAGATAGTCACCATGTCCGCCTATTTCCAAGCAGAAGGATATCTCTCCATAGAAGAATTGTTTCAAGCTGCCATGGGGAAAAAAGATGGTGGACTTTTCACGTGTTTTTTTTTAAAAGAAAATTTTGCTCAGTGGGATCAAGAACCAAAGGAACGTTGGTGACATAGTTCTATCTACTCTGATTGAACCGGAAATGTTCGGTTGTTAGGGAGAAAAGAAATTGCAAAGTACTACTGTGGATCGTCCTAATCACAAACCACGATGTTAGTTAAAGAAGAATTAGCAGGGTTAATAAATGTATAAAACTTTCTTTAGTCTCAACTATTTGCTTCTTTTTGTTTTTCTTTGTTTGTTTGCTTAGCAGGTCTGTACGCACGCTCACACAAATATATATCTATGAAACTTGTTTTGGTCTCAATTGTTTGTTTCAGTAGTGTCATAATGGGCATTTTAGACCGGCCGGCCAATTACGGTTCTAAACTCCTTCTATATACCCCGTGAAATTTCCCCATTTGAGGATTTTTGCACACGTGTCTGCGCGATTTTAACTGGCGTACGCCTCCAAGTGAAGTTCCCATGAGGCGCCTCTGTAGTCGGATCGATACACTGGCAAACATTTACTCGACTTTTACTGCCTGTAAATCAGCTACCTATTTTGGGTCGCTAACGCCCCGGTTCCACATCTGTGATCGGAGACGTCGGTGGCTTTCCATTTCGACCAGCACCGTCTTGAACTCACCCATGCTAATCGTTTTATCTTCAATGACCGTCGATTATAGCTTAGTAATTGTGATGACTTTGTGTCGCCGCGAGAAGTTCCGAATAAACACGTAGTGAAATTATTTTTTAGCGCCACCAGCCAAATCGGTTGCTATCGATACACCTCCGACAACAAATCCGATTGGTGTACCTATGATAGTTGCCGTAGTCACGATCAGTGGCATACTAAGGGTAAATGGGGCCCGGGGCGACGATGATGGTCCAAAGGGCCAGAATACACGGCCCGAATTTCTATCAGCTGTTTTGGCGCCCCAACACCTCTGGCGCCTGGGGCAACCGCCCCGTCCCCCCCCCCCCCGGTTAGGACGCTACTGGTCACGATTCCCGCCACACCAAGGCCACCAGTGGTCGCGGCGGTGATTCTGCAAAAAACATCCACGGCCACACACACACGTTCATATTTTGCAAGTAAAACGGTTTTCTTGGCGATTTCATCTCGCAGCTGTTGTTCCGCTTCTATTATTTTTCCACGTAGGTATATTTGAAGGTCCATCACAGTTCTTCTATTAATATTGTCATTGTGGAGATTAATTGCTCGACCGGCTGGCCTGCAACACACGCACACACTTCCAACCAAGCATTTTTCTTTACTGGTACAACTGTCATACAATCATAGAAAATATATTCCTGATGGAATATTTAAGTCTCCGGCGATTGTGCGTTCCTGGGGTTTGACTCCACGTTCATTTAGAAACACACCGATTACGCCTATGCTTTGTGCCTCTAACGATCGTTTTCGTCCAAGAACTGTTACGTGAACAAGTGCGTCCTTGTTGAATAACAGTTGAGATCTTTCTCTTCTTAGTTGAGTCAATGTTGGTTTAACATAATCGCTGGGGAATGTAACCGGGGTGGATACGGCGGTGAATTTCACTTCTTCGTTGTAGAAACAGTCTATGGTTGATTTCACAACCGACGGTGACGTATCTTTTTGCCGGGCGTTTTCGCGTGCTAATGATATGAATCCAAGCTGGCCTCGAGTTGGCAGTGGCACATCAGGCAGGTGGTCCCAATGGTCGATTTCTGTCTTGACCTCGCTTAGATTATATTTGAGGGTATATGAGGACCTGATAACACCATTCTGAAACAGATATTTGTCGACAAGTGGAACAAAATTACTATCGATGTTAGCATCCACTGCTATCTGATCCAACACTCCATCGACAAATTCCGCATCATCACGTTTAAAATCCATCACGTATATGTAATGATAAATTTAAAACACAAACGCCAAAGACGGTTAAGTACCCTTCCGGATAGACGTTGAATACTTCAAACTGAATTTTATACTCTACATGTGAAAAAAGCTTCAACATTACCGGGTTTGTACGTGATAATGGTGACAAAAATCAAAGATGCCGCTGATCATTTATCAACATCGCCATTCGACCTTACCCACCTTTATTTTCGGTTATGATAAACAAGTATGATCCGGACTCGCGCATTTTTAAGATGTGACGTTTAGGCCAATCAAAACCATTCTCAAGAGGATGAAAAACAAGTCGGCCATTTACTAAGATTAATTTCCTCTGCTTCTTTGGTTAATATTCCTTGAATTTGACTCCATGAAGTTATTACACGTATCGGTGAGGGTATGGCTGATAGCACCGCAGCATCAGCATCGTTCACATATTTGTGGATAGAGACCATGGACACACCAGAGTCTCTGATTCCCTCGTTCTTAGTGATTTCGGACAGGTTTTTCACGACGGCGCCTCGCGGCTTCAGTAAAACACCGCTGATGTCCACGTTGGATGTTTTAAGTTTTCCAGTTCGATCTTGGAAAATCACAAGCTCGCCCGGGTCGACGTCAAGAACAACTCAGCTGGTAAGCTCAGTCAAATCGGCTTTGATGTCAAGCCTGGTCAGATCCACATCAGCGCAGCGTCGAGTTGCTACGACTTCGCATGTCAGCAGGCATTTCATATACTATCAAACATAGTTTCTAAGTGCAATGTAAAATTAACAAGTGCTTGTGATGTTGGTGAACACTCGAGGGCGTGCAGTACTTCAACAACAAGATGTCCACATATGGGGCCGTCCAGCCGAGTTTGAAACGGCAACGTTGAATAAAACAATGATAGTCGTCGTCGAGCGCTAGCGCCCCGGGTTAAATAATCAACAGCTTCACGTGGCGGTGCAAGCCCGTACGAGTCAAAATACAAAAGATGTTGAGGCGTTACCACGTATATGACCCAATGAGTTCCAGGTCCTGTTGATGAATCCAGGTTAACAATACCGGTTTCTCGCTTGCGGGGAATCATTGATGCAAGTTCATTCCGCATAAAGACACCTCGAAAATACTTGACTGACTTTGTCATAGCAAGTAAATCGAAATTGGTCAATGGGCGCGCGAGAAGCTTCGCTTCCATCAACGGCAAGGCATTTTCCGGCTAGTCGAAGAGCTTTGCTGGAGGGTATTCTGCGAGTCGTCCTGGGTAGTCGAAGGTCTTTTCCTCTTTTTATTCATCTACGAGACGTTATGCGGCTTCCAACCGCTTTTTTCAGAGCCATCCCGGATGCAGTTCCGACGGCCCCTAACGCAGCCGATTTTGCAACCGCGGGAGTCGCAGCCTCTAACAACGTTGGAATGGCCGCGAGGAATCGAAATATTCCACCGTTCTTTTGCATTTGTGTCACCTCAGACTTGGATAACGTTAATATCACCGAGGTGTTCTTATGTTTAGCCGCATTAAGCTGATCAAGTTGTGTTTGTGTTAGCCAGATGGGGATAATTCCAGTTAACTTTGCCGGAGAAGGTTCAATGTGGGCCCGCAATCGTTTCTTATTACGCTCTTTATTTTCGCAAGCTGGTTTTCGCTAAGACCAACCTTACCTTCGTGTATGACAATACTTTAAATTATGCTATTAAATTACACAATTACGAGTCTCCCACAGGCGTGTTATTGACCTGGAAAAGAACTCAATGGTGGACGTCGACGACGTCTGCGACGACGCAAGCTCTTCTGTGAAATACTTGAGGTCGTCATAACACGGCTGATCGTCAGCAGATGGCGCAATCCTACAACCGATCCCACGTTAACCATTGCATGATCAGATTCAACAATAATTGGGTTTTCCCGGATCCTGCAGGGCCAATGATCAACGCGCGAACTGAGTTTCGAAACATGCCACCGTGCTTGAGTGGTCTGGGCTTTGCCTGCGCAAAGAAGGCAATGATGGTGAAATCAGCTTTTCTTTTTCGTGATGCCATGTTAAATGTCGATTGTTGTATCAATCATGCCTCCATATTGTGTGCGATGCCGCATGAAGACTCGTACTGTGAATAGAGCTCGTGTTTGGGCCCGTAATAATAGAGCCGCAATCGCAGGAACTTCAGTCCGATGTGGAGCAAAGAAGTTTACGTTCGTGAAAACCTCCGAAGCTACCTGGGACACCGTGGAACAAATACCCTGGCGAAAAGCATATCCCTGAATACAATTATTGCCGGCCACGACTGCATATACGACTGGACTCTAACAATCGACCGAAGCCCAGAGAAGAATCTATAAACCGCGTCGATGCTGAATGTTACCGACATGATCTCGCGTACAAAGTATCAAGTGATATCCGTGCGCGTCAACGTTCCGATTTGGATCTCATCCATTACTGAAACGCAATTGCGGGGCCAAGTGTCAGAGAAAGAATCGCCAGATGGATCATCAAAGGAGGTATAAAGACTAAGATCCCCATTGGAGGTAAACCCGTAATATAACAAACAAACAAACATGGATAAGAAACTGGCCGAGATATACTACAGATTTACCTACCCACGCCAAGAAAGATTTTCCGTGGATGATTTGATGTGAGGACCCCCAACGAAGTTCATCAGGCGGATCTTCTGTTTCTCCCACATGATCAGGTACGTGGAAGGATATACAAGTAAGCGTCGTAGATGTTGCCAGCAGACGCAAAGAGGCCAAACCGTTGACATACCTACGCACGTGAACCGCTAACATGGCCGTGGCTACCACAGGTGGACCCTGGCAAAGAATTATCGTTGCTGCTTTGTTGACAAAACATAATGTGCTGGTTCGTCGTGGACATGTCAGCATACATCGCGATCAAGCTGTTGTGGAACGATTCAACCGTACACCTGCGGAACGATTATTCGGACATCAGTACACGTAAGAATTGTTGATGAATCGTGAAGCACACTCTCGCGAATGGGTGACACGACTTTACCCGGTCATAGCCGCGTTGAATAATGAAATTATACGAACGATCGGGTCAAAACCCGCTGACGCGATCCGGCAGAAAACCGTGGCGGTCACATGAGCGAGCCGCCGCAGCCACCCGCGTAAGACCTGGTTGGAAATCATCTAATCCTGTATCTGTATGCCCAGGGAGAACTAGAAAGCGGGCAATATCGTGCTACTGATCTGGTGCGGTTCATTGATGCATTCTCGATCTCAGATCGGATTGATATTCCGGGGTAACTAACACGCTACCATTTGGCGCCGGTTGACAAACAAGCGGCGAAGCCACCAAGTAGAGCATTTGCGCTCGCTAACTTTACAAGCCAATCCCGCGGATACACAATTACAGCTAATATCTAATTTGGGATCCATGAGTGCCCATACGCGTAAGTGGTGATGTCATCTGGTAAAATACACCGCTTGGTGTCCAGTGGTGACAAACTCACCTTGGTGCAACGATATACACCCATACGATGTTTCTTTGACCGGATAAGGTTTGCCGCGTGTGTGAATTTGCGCCGCTTGCGCAAACACTTATGCCGCTGATCCTTCGCGATAACCACGCGTGGGACTCCTTGGACTTTCTTGATGTATTTGTTAACAGTCTTTATTGACTACATTTTGGGCCGCAATTCCACGAATTCCTCGATGGGTTTGCCCGCGCACTAGTCTTTGAATTTCTCTACAACTTTCTTGTTGACGTTGCTGAACAGCGGGTGTTCCTTAGTGTACTCGCTGGTATCAAATACATTTTTCAGACTTGATTCCAATATATCTGCATATACATCATCGGTTGTGATATGCATGAGTAGCTAATCTGTATAAGTGTACAAAATCCGTATGTTTTCGCCGTACCTCGGCTTAATCTTATCAAAATAAAACTCATACATGAGTATTTAGATAACTCTAAGACAGACGCATCAACATATATTGGTTTTGTCAATTTTAACTTAGGCTTTTTATTGTGGACGGCAATGAGTCCACCATCGAACATCTTTCGATACTCGAATGTCAGATTGGCAATGAGCCTTCGGAGTTGTCCTCTTCAATATCTCGAACAAGATCAACCCAGATTCGTTTTCGAAGATTCTCCATTGTTATACCGAACACAGCATTGTTCATGAGTTTAAAGAAGTCTTTCTCAAACTCATTTGACGCGGCCGTTTTCATATCCGTATTCATCTGAATGTAAGGGGCCATCCACGCGCGCTGGCGAAACCGGAACACCGATGGATTTTAAACACACGCATCCCCAACCGCAAATACAACTGCAGGTTTCGTACGTGGAGGACACAGTTGAGCTTGGTACGCAGATTTGGAACCAGCTTGGTACATTCAGTATAATTGCGGTCAGTATCCTTATAATTAAACTTCAAAGAAGCACCCGATGTCGCTGTCGCTTTTGTAATTTTTTTCATATTCGTTTATGTTTACGCGCTCTGGATCAATGCTTTGAAATTCACCAACAGGCATCGGCTGTATGATTGCCATTCATACAGGTTATTCAGTTCAAAATACATTATGTAACTGTTTGGTACGCTGGAATCGTATACGTCCAATTTAGGATTGTACGCACGAGCGTCGCTATGTTTCGCCATTGAAATTTCACTACGAATGCCACGCTCGACGAATAAATGTGGATCAATATCGGCGAGCACTTCCAAATCGATTTAAGATTTCGACAGCAGCGCATCCCAAGCCATTCTCGGCGATAAAAGGTAGTGCGCGGGGTCAAGACTGTACACGCGCATGGTGGTATCGCGGAACGCCTCAAAGACATCCGCAAGCAGCAACATGTCGGTGCGCAGGTACAGATCGTGGTAGTCACCGAGGTTTCGACAACCAAACGCGGACCAGACCTTGTTCGCGTGCGCGTAGTTGTCGCGGAAATGCCTTCGTGGGACAGCGACGAATAGAAGGCGTCAATCGGTGGTAATTGAGTTTCATTCGTCCTGACAGTTGCTCATGTACTCGTATGGGTAACCCCCTTTACGAGTAAACAGACTTAACTTTTCCGGTTCAGAAGCGGCACCACCGTATTGGCGAGTAATTATAAAACGGTCGTTACCGTTCGCCGTATGGTTGCTGACGAGCTTGTCCAGGCTGGAATTTAGAAACTGCAGCGAGTCAATAAACTGCACTTGACCAATCCTGAACGCCATATATTCCTATTTTTCCAGGGCAAATTATCAACTTTAGGTTCCATGCACCGTGCGCGGCCCCTATGTATGCTCCAGTGATGTGGCAGTGATCACGCACTTTGGAGGTTTCAGAGCCGTCCTGACAGTCCTCGATTGGTTTTTCGCAAATCCAACAATGAGTGGCCGCGGAAAATTCGCGCGTGTCATCACAGGTCAAAGTCATGTCCGCGGGCGTATAAAGCTGTTGCCAAATCTATTTCGAGATAACCTCGAGCGATTTAAGGAACACCTCAACCGCGTCGCAGTACAGCATTGGCGGCTCTGTCGCTCCATCACATCTAACAACAGTATATCAAAACCCGCATGGGATTTGTTCCGCAACTTGCGTCGTATTTAACGGAACGCGGGGTGGGGGTGGGGTGGGGGGCGTCCACGGGAACGTTCAAGCATTTGAAATCCGCGTAAATTATATACGGAACCTTCATTTTCCGTTGCACCGCGGTAAATTTCAGAATGTTCTTTCCCGGTTCTGGCATAATCGTACACTGCGGCTTCTCACTGATTCCGCCGCAGTAAAATTCATGCTTGTCAAGTACATGTTGTGTTGTGAATACAAACTGGCAGCGTTCACACGGAAACTTTCTTCCATGGTGTTTGCTGTGCCGGCAAACTATTCGTAGAAAATCTTTTATCCACATGTAATGATACCGTGTAACTGGGCCGTCCATGTTGCTCAACAATAACAGCTTAACTTTAAATCGCCTTCATGAGGATGGTCGAATCGCCTGAAGGCCTTTGTTCCAAGCATACACGTTAACAGTGGTACAAGGGATGAGTCGTTCAAACTTACCGAAGTCAGTAACTTGTACAGGGAATTCTTTTACCAAGCTTGAATTCGCCCAGGTGTTGTTTGCATTTTCGAGGCTGGTCTGCATGATCGCCCGCGGGATGCAGCGCGGATAAGATCGCCCATTCGAAACACCGGTTGTCATTGCTTTTCACATTTATTACTGCCCGCAATATACTTTGGCGTTGGAATATAACTCGAGCCGCGAAAAAGTTTATACGGGGAAGTCTTTGCTTCATCTCCTATGCATCGGGAAAGCACCCGTCCTGAACCTCCTCTGCAGTATTTTTCGAAATTTTTGAGGATTGATGCAAAAACTTTATCGATTTCATCATTGATGGCCCCTGTGTCTTCGCCGTTCAAGATCGCAAAGGCATCATTCCAAAACCACGGGCGTGAGGTTATAGATGATGTAAAGCCTTCTTTGGTTAAATTCCACACCGAGAACAATATTCACCTTAGCCTCGGACACGAGTGACGTTGCGAGCGCGTGCTGCAACATTGATATGATTCTCGGACGCATGTTTGAGAGAACCTACATAGCGTCTCTGCCTGGTTTGTATGTGTGTGGGATGATTGCCAGGTAATCTTCGAAATAACCACTGCGCTTTTTCAACTTAAACTCGGAGACTCGTTGATCAACATACGCTGCAGCCTTAGCAGTAATAGTAGCTGCGATACGACGACGGTTTTGTTCATCAGCAACCACCCGTGAGATTTCAGCTCGCTTGGCCCGTGAGGGAATTTGGATATGTATCTGCGCTGCTGTTTCACGAAGCTGTCTCACAGTCTGACGCGGTTCGACCGTGAGTCCTAATAACACAAGTATGTCAGCTTTTCTTGCGCCTCTCTGTATTTTTATTCCATGTTCTCGAGCAGATTGTTTCAGTTGAATCACTGTTGCTGTTGCTGTTACAGCCGGGACAACCGGTCGTTGTTCATCTGCGATTCTTAGTAATGTAAGTATGTCGGCTTTTCTCATATTGCTTGAAATCCTTATTCCACGCTCTCGCGCGGATTGCCTAAGTTGATTCACAGTTAGCATGCCGGTATATAAGGAAAAAGCATTGTCTAATTGATACATTTTTGTTGTATTGTTTTTACTTTACCAGGATCAGAAAACGCAATGGCTTCAATCCTGGCTATTATTTCAATGGCTTCTGTATCTTTTTCAACGGTGTTGACGTAGTCAGGTTTTTCCACGACGATAGTGTTTGGGAGTCTTTGCCGGCGCGATCGATAATACTCGCGAATAGATCCACATGGTCGGCAAAGCTGATTACGCGACTTCACTCCGATACCACATTTTAAGCATGGTCGAGCACCGAGGCCAACACGTAACGCGAGCAAATGTAATTTACAGTATTCATAATGGCATGTTCTGCCACAGAGTTCACGTTTTCCAAGGCATATGCCTTTGCACTGATTGCGTCCCAATGATATTGAACTTTCTATATACACACAACATTATTTAATTATTGTTTGGTACTAAAAGAACACAGTAGCACGTAGAGTATAGTTTGTAATTTCCCAACCATCAAACATGAAATGCTCTTCATTTACGGTAATCCAAAATACTGTACACGGGTCTCGTAAATAAACAAGCTTGCAATCTGAATAACCATCAAAAAATAAATCTGAAAACTTATTTAATATGTGTCTTAAGTCGATGTCGGCCCAAATGATTTCAAATGATCCATAACTGGGTACTGCGCCAACCCACAAACTGCCGTCCGCAGCGTCAAATCCAATAATTCTAAACGTTTTGGAGTATATCTCAGCTATGGTTTTGCTCCTCTGCACTTGGAAAGGATTTCATAAAATCTCTCCCATTGGTTAGTGAGTGTGGATACCATTTATATATTATATGCCAAACGCATTTCTCTAATTGTCTTCGCTGTCTTCACTGGTCGTTTTAATATCTTTGACGACTTCGCTGTATACGCTAGACGTTTCGCTGTCTTTGACTGGTGACTCGGTTAACGCCAGTGACTTAAACTTTTCTTGCACAATATTATGCAATGACTTGTCCCGCTTCTTGTTATATGCCTCACCGAATTTACATCGTTCTTGTTCCAACACAATCGCTAACTCAAATAATTTATCAAGATGCGCCGGATACATATTTGAAAAAGTATACATCTTTTGAGCCTTTTTGACAAATCTGTATAACGCATTTAGGCAAAATAATGATTAAATATTTTCTGTGACGTTACAAACACACCATTTATCGGGCAATGTAATTCCTCTATTAGCTAGGCTAATGAATCCTTTCAAAATACTATACGTATCAATTGGTGAAGCTTTCGACATTGTATATATACCCGCTGTATTTGTTTAATAGAATATTCTCACACAAAAGGAAACAGTCTCCGCTCAGTTTGTGCTTGTTGATCAGTATTTATTTGAGATTATAAGTGCGCTACTGTCTTAAGCTGTTGCATACTAATTTCTTACTGTCAACATACGTGTTTGGTCAGTGTTAATTACGGCGGTTTAAATTTGCAACCCCAGATGAGCCCCTAGCGAGGCAAATGGCATACTATAGGGCCCAGAGGTTGTTTCAAACCAGATTACGTCTCAAAGAATTATGCTTGTCTCGTAATCATAATTGACAGCAACCGTCCATCGTCTGATTCGACTTTCATTTTCATGTACAACCAACCTAAGCTCGACGTTTCCTTAATTATAAAAAAAAAATATATCATTTTCCGCAAGTGTGTTTCGAACCTGAAATGTCACTATCAAGAGTATGACGTAGTAACCGACTAGGCCACTAAGATCTCTTACCACGTAAAAGAAACGAACTCATATATAAACTTAACAGCGCTGTCGAAAAATAATGTGATGCATCCTCCCCTATTTGTCGACATAAAACACTAAGCCATTTTGAATTACTTTTCCATAGCCGATTATATTCATATCTCGTTTTATCACATACATGGTCCCGTGTATGGTAAATATTGAAAATCGTATGCATAGTCCTGGAATGGTATTTTATGTCTCAAATATTGATTATCACTTCCACCAACAATAATTTGAATCGTTTCTTTTTTTCTTTTTTTTTTACATAGACGGTTGTCAATTTGACCGTCTCTTGTATACGATAAGAAATGCTCAATTGTGCTTTGAAAATGATAGGTATGCCAGAATACTACATTTATTGCTTAAGTCAATAAATCCTTATTTCCTTCTTGACAATTAAAGACACGCAGAAATAGTCAATTTTCTTGATTTAATACGTCTTATATAAGAGACGGTACTACAGTTCATTGCCGCAGATCTCTAATCTAATTTCTAATTAGATTTATCGAACTCTTGCTTGTATATATTGATCTGCCTGTGAGCTGATAGCACTGTATTGATCTGCCTACCGAGTCACCTCATGGAAACTTCACTTCGGGGAGCACACGGGTTACAATCACGCACACGTGTGTACGAAAATCCTCAATGAAGAATAGTCACTGGGTATATATGAGGAGTTTAGGGATCAGGAACCGCAATCGGCCGGCCGGTCTTAAACGTCCATTATGACGCTACAGTTTCTTTATGCACTTGTTTTGTTTGCAACGTCTATGTGCATGCTCATACAAACATATGCATGCATGCACACAAATACACGTAAATGCAAACATAAACACATACACAAGCATACACTTAGGGGCAAAACCACACGCACATGCACGCACACACATATACACACAAAATACCCGGGAGCACAGAGCCATGTCTCTGAACTGGTGCTAAGTTGGCCCACACCTTATGTTTTTAATGCGTTTATTATATTCAAAATTACAACAAACTGGGTTTCTTCTTTAACACGTGATTCTCGTTAGCCCCCCCTCCCCCCCCCCCCCCACCACCACCACCCTATTGAGCTTTGTTTTCCCCACGGTTGGCAGAAGTCATATGGCATTTGCATTTTCTGTTTCTTTGAGATCGAGTTCATTTTATGTGTCTCTTCAGATCGTCCAGATCCTCGCAGCAACACGGAGTTTTGAATGAAGGATCCAAGGAAAGAATAACCTGTGTCGCCGTTGAGTCTCTGAGTAGATTTGCGTGTTCTTGTTGCTTGTCTCTACTGACATGCCTCTTACGTTTTCCGGGGAACTCTCTCCAAAAATTCGACTGCGAAGTTTCTGGTGTTTAAGCATATTACAAGTCAGATCCACGAGAAGATAACCGTACGGTTCGCTAGTACCCTCGAATCGACGCATACAGTCGCCATAATGGTTTGGATATGTCAGTCTGGCCAGCGTCATGGTCTGGAGTTTGTCGATGGAATTTTTAAAAAGAACTAACTAATGACACAACGTCCTTACTAAAGTAAAGATCGTGTTGACAGCAATGACAGCGAGGAATTGTCTCTTCAGAAATTGGCTATTCATAGTCTGACAATTTTTGGCAAATTTAACACAGTTTAAATAAGAAACATAGAAAATATTTCAAGCCAATCTAATATTCACATGGACGATAAAAATTATACATATGAGAGGATACGCTTAACATTTGTTTTGATCAAGGCTTTATGGATAACATTTAAAGTGTGAAAATTGCTATGGATGTGATGTGGATCACCCTTCTGAAATACATGATCAGTGTATCACGTACTATACCAGTGACAATCTGTTATCATATGTCGATGATATTCTAAAGACGTGGACAACAAACATGTGTTCAGCAATGGAAGGAAGCCACCCTGAACCTAGATGTTCTCCTACATTAATGATTAGATACAAACAGAAACTATTTTCAGATCAATGGAGAAACAATAAACTTAAAAATTTTAAATGGTAAGAAAAAACGAAGCAAATAGGGTTGAGAATGATATGCTTTGACGAACGATTCAAAGAGTAACACTGATGAGTTTTAAACATTGGAAAGAATGAATGTGTGTTTAAATGTGACTCCCACTTAAATGTGAAACTTTTGTTTCCCGTAAGTTTGGAATACAGTAATGAATACGTAGTATTTTTTAAACACAATATTTTGAATGCATTTCAAAAATATGACTAATGTAAACAAACTTGTAAAGGAAAAGAATGTTATATACAAATGATCATAATTAAATTGTTAAATTGTGCATACTTATTGCTTTATTCATTTTCTTTGTTTTTCTCTTATGGCATTTTCTCATCTGCTCCATATTTTTATATTTATCTAATACATGTGCTAGTTTGTGATCCTATCCACGTATATTACTTACCTACATACCTACCTACCTACATACATGTATACATACATATACACATACATTGTTACATACATATATTTTTTCCACCTTTTTAGAGGATAAACAGATGTGCAAAATATAAATGTATGTGTCTTTTGAATACATTGCGAGTACATATAAGTGTAAAGGTTTGTAAATGTCAAGAGAAAACAGACAAAATCTTTACAGACAATAATACATACATCTTAGCACATTTCATTTTTAATGGCAACCAACATATATTTTCATCTATAATATTTACAAATGATGAGATAAGTAGCTGTCTACATACGTAAATGACTAAATATAAACACGTTTATATCTCTCTATTTTAGTAATCACACATATCTGAGATACATCAAAATACAAATATGTAATTCTCTCAGTTTGTAAGGACCACGTGCTAAACAAGTAATAACATCGTCTAGTAAATACCGTTCATCATCATCAGAACATGATGGACAATGTTTGCTGATTGTATCACAAACATGTTGATGGCAATAATTCCTCGTGAGATGTATGGTAGAATCTACTTGAGAATTTGAAACAAGGCTTGTTTATAAATGTCATGTCTTAAGCCCTTTTTTTACCACAACCTTTAAAATTCCTTTGAGTCATGTATGCTCCCTATCACCACACAAATAGCAATACATCTTACTAAATAATCTGTCAAGTTCCACATTGCTTGACCATTTTCCTTGTCTTTCACTTTTCCTAAAGCTTTCTTGTTTTCCTTGCTCTGTAAAAAATGATTTTCCCGATAGTCCTTGGTGTCGAATAAATTAATATTATCTTTCATGTGTTCATAGATATTTTAAGTTTCACAGAAAAGGAATCAATGTCTGTAAATAGATGCTGTAATTTATTTTTATGTCTTTTTTAAGTGTAGTAAAAGCCATACATTGCTTTTTTATTCAAATCCAGAATTAATATTCCACAATGTTACATTACGTTCTACCTATATAACTAGGTTTATACAGGTTGACTTTGACTTTGCTGCTCTCGATACCAACCAAATCTTTATTAACTATTTTACAAGTCTTGAAACTTCGTTTGACAGTACATTTGCGTAATTTTTTCTTTATATGTACTAAATGCACATAACATGCTTGCAAACATTTTTCATCGTCTCACCAAATACTAAGCAATTCATAATTTTGCATTTAAAATAAAAAAAGACTTTTCAAATTCTGTTTTGGTTTGTTTTCTTTACTCTGTATTGAAATCTATATAAAGTTTAGGCTAAGTTTCCTGTTCGAATGTTTGTTTCCTTTATTCTGTATTGAAATCTATATAAAGTTTAGGCTAAGTTTCCTGTTCGAATGTTTGTTTCCTTTACTCTGTATTGAAATCTATATAAGGTTTAAGCCAAGTTTCCTGTTCGAATGCTAGTATTCTGAGTATATGTTTTACTTCCATCCCTAACGGTAAATATAGCTGCTAATTGCTGTAATGCACAACATAGAATTGTTTAACCTCTAATGTAATCACTTTTGGTCTTGGTGAAATATTGTTGTCATCATCATTGACATTGTTATGTACTTTTATTCCAAACGTTTCAAACATAGCCGGAGAATTGATCGTTTTCTATGCGTGCATTACATTTTCCAATTAAATTTCTTAGCGGGCATGTTTCTATTTGCCCGATTACGTGCAAAAGCAATGTTATCTCATTATATCTAATAACTAGAGTTTCCACCATTAAATAGTATAATTTATCATTGGAGATTTTTTTTGTTTGATATACATCCCTTTTAGTGTGACATAATTTCTTTCTTTCCATGAAATTCGTTTTTAAATGGGACGTTTAAAATATAGATCTTTGTCTTCAGTTTCACCCATGTTGTTTGTTATTCTTTCACTTGAATTTCACTTCAATTTAGTTTCATCAGTATTGTTTGATCCCTCGTCATTTTTGTCTTTTCCATCTGACCTCCGTTTTGATTAGTATCGGTACTATCTGTATGCTCGTTGTATTCCAATTATTTTAGTATACTTTCATATTTTATTTTGGGCACAAGTAATAATTCTCGTACCATGATTGAAAGTTCTTGTTCAACTGGTTTTAATAAAAGTGTGATGCAGTCAATCGTATTTTATTAGTAATTGGATTCTCTTCAGCAATGTCACATCTTCCGCTATGAAACAACTAACGCCAACTTTATATATATATATATATATATATATATATATATATATATATATATATATATATATATATAATGCTTTTTTTTATCCTTCTCTGATAAATTTCCATTGTCGTTGTAAAACGTTAAATACAACTGTGAAACAGCTCTCATCTATTATGACGTAATGTTTTTGGTGAGGGCTTTTTGCTGCTCATCAGTGAAATTAAGCAAAAGCTTTATAAAGCTCCGTTGCATTTTTTTTTTTATTAAGCTGTTCATGCTGATTTGATGTTTTTGATTTTTTTTTCTCAGATAGAAAAACAGTTTTCAATTGACCCGAAAAAATGATGTTCAAAGTTTATACAGAGTACTTTATTTTGCAGAGCAATCTATATCCAATTTCTTATCTGTTGCCATTTATATGCATTCATAAAATACTTAATTATCCTGGATAGTTCTGTCTACCTGATGTCTGACTTTGCAGATCGTCACGTTGATTTTTAAATAAGATAAGCTTGCGAGTGGTTAAAAGAACTGTTTACATATCTTATTGAAATAATCATTAAAAAAAAAGATGAAAAATTACCTGTCTTTCCATACATCATGTAAAGTTATGGGCTCTGTGTTAATTACACACTGGTTAAGTGCACTGCAGCAGAACTCTATTACTTAGATGATTAAAAAATTTTAAAAAAATAAAAAAAAGTCACCTATATTTTTCCCCGACTAATGCTGATTGTAAATGTTGGTTCGAGTGCGGTTGTCATGGGCGTAGTCCGGAAAGAAATAAACAAACCTGCATGTGTATCCATGACAACAAAACAATACTAGCGTTTGCATGTAATTAGAAGCATTTTAACAGACTGTTTTACCTGGACAAGAGAAATTTCGATGAATATTGAACCACAGGTGTACAAGCCATCATCATCATTAACATTTCATAACTAGTAGTGAAGATAACGTACAGATCGATTGCATTGTCAGTGCTGGATTATCTAATAGGCAGACTAAGCACGTGCTTAGGGCACCAACAAAGCAAGGGCACCAAAAAAAAAAAAAATTAAATTACGGTTGTTTTTTTAAAATTACATATGGGGGGGGGGATACCATAATCTGTTCAGTGCTTAGGGCCTCTAAAGGTCTTAATCCGGCCATATATATATATATATATATATATATATATATATATATATATATATATATATATATATATATATATATGTGTGTGTGTGTGTGTGTGTGTGACCCAGTGAGTGAAACACATATGAACTAAAAGTATGACATTTTTACCAATATCTCAAGCTTTAGTCACAGTGACTTTTAAATTATTTTGCACTTGAGACGGTTTAGTCGCGATTACAAATATCAGGGTCTATTTGGCTTGCATATATTCAGCTACAGGATCTGCATAGCAAAGTGATTTTTAAAAAAATCGCTTCGCACCCCTGTGGCCGGTGATCGATTTTCATGTTACCATGTGCTAGAGTATTGTAGTCGACTGTTCAAAGTTAAACGATTCCTTCCAAAAGTCGCAGTGACTTACATTCCATTATACAATAAATTTTGTAGGTAGTAGCCTTTTGTTAATTCGTTGTTGAGTTGTTACATGCGTTCTTAATAAGGCAAATTTGTGTTGCAAAGAAATCCCCATATAAATCTGGCACAAATTAAACACATTTCTCAAATCGATTTAAAAAAAAAAATAATAAATCACACAAATGCGCTTCCTATTGTGTCTATATTTATCGAAACATCTCAAATACAAAGCAAACCTAGTTTGACAAATTTAATCGATATTTCCACATCAGGAAATTACTTTTTACTCATAAAACTAGCGTTTCTTGGGCATATATGACATGAAACACAATGTGCTTATTAACATTTTACCCATTTTTCGGCTTCTTTTTCTCCACCTGTCGAAAACAAGCAAAAAGTCAGCAGCAATTTTCGATTAAATGTAAATATCACCATTTTCTTAAAAGCCAATATTAGAAGAATTAAAATTAAGAGATTAAAATCATGTTTGAAGACAAAGTTATATAAATCAATAAATTCTGACATATTGGGTCACTCTGAACAGTAAAAATAAGTTGTATTGTGTCAGTTCCATTTGCTATGGTTTATGTCTTGTATAATAAATCTTACAACAACTATGAAAAAAGTAAGAACGCATGCTCATACTGCATAATACCAATCTTTGATAAAAAAAATTAGTTCAGCCGATGTGTGTGAAGTTAGCAGTGGGTTCAATATTCGATATTCAATATTAAAATATCGAACAGGTAGCTTATGATGTAGCTTACCTTGTGTCCTTGAAAAAAAGGAGTAAATTCTGTAAAGTTTTATTTTTGTATTTTGCTGCAATAATATATATCGTTTATTTTAAAATTATATGATCAAAAGATTCAAAACTTTAGAGATAGAAAAGTATTTTGAAACTATACGTTATTATATACAGTTGTTAAAAGACATGATCAACCGTAATGCTATTCTGTAAGAAACTTGTCTGTCGAGATCCACCCTAACACATTACTACGCCGTCTTGATAGTTCATTAATTCAAAACACGCAATACAAATAATAGTTCTGGGTATCGCAAGTCGACTCTAATACTAGTATTAGAAGATATTTGTATGCTTGCACCTTTACGTGGTTGGCATATAGTGTTAGATTTTCCCTCCGTCACTCAGTCCTGCATTTCGTGTCTGGTCTATAACTTTTCAATGGGTTGAGAGATTTCGATGACGCTTTACACATATATGTATCTCTACTAGACAATGTGTCGCGTACCAAACCTAGAACCTCGGTCAAGGTTACATATGGGGTTCAAAGGTCAATAAAGGGATTTTCTTGTCAGGTCCATAACTTTTCAATAAAACTTTGCACAAATGTGTATATTCACTAGATGGTGTGTTGTGTACCACACCAAGGCTCATGTTTCCGATCTCAAGGTAAGAGGCGAGGTTCAAAGATCAACATAGGGATTTTCATGTCCGCTCCATAACGTTTGAACAAGCTGGGGGCTTTTGATGAAACTTTACGCAAATTGTGTATCTTAAAATTAGAAAATGTGTGGCTTACCACACCAATGCCCGTCGCTCCAAGCTGAAGGTCACATACAGGGTTTAAAGGTCAACAAAGGGATTTTAGTGTCCGCTCTATAACGTTTGAATGGGTTGAGGAATTTTAATGACACTTTACACAAATGTGTATCTCTGATAGACGATATGTCGCGTACGAGACTCAGGCCCGTGTACCCAACGTTAAAATTAGAGATGGAAATCAAAGGTCAACTTAGGATGTTCTTATCCACTCTATTCTTCTGCTAATATACCGCTGCCAGAACAATTGATTGCATGAAAAATTCCCTTGATTGAACAAACACTTCTTTCATTTAAATCCTATGGGTTGGATCTTTTGTGTTCGATATACACGTTTCTAGTTTATGTTTGGAAAGTCATTTGCTAATTTGGACAAATTATAAAGTGATTTTATTATAAAAGAAAATGCTAATTTTTGTAAATGGCTTGCCTTTGATAGGAAACCTTAATTTTTCCCCGCAACTGCTTACATTTTTTAAACAAATCTTTTTAATTTTTGTTTCCTTATAGTCTTGCACTATTTTGTGTCCTTGCCTTGTTATGTCTTTTTTAACGACAGAATGCAGATTTAATAGAAAATCATTTGCTGAAAAGTAATACTGGAAGTAATTGTGAAAATTACATTAATAATACAACCAATGTTTAATTTGAGCGTGCATTTGTAACATTTTCTGTTTTAGTACCCCAGTCTAGAACAAGAATAATCAATATAAAATAAAATTGTTTTGATTGATTTTTTAAAATTTTATTAAATATAATAAAGTCTTTATAGTTTAAAAATCGTTTTCCAATGAAACCTATTTTGGGACTCTTTTTCAAATATGTTCCGATATTTTTAAGATTAGTGCTGCACTCTGTTCGGATATATTCAGACTAATGACACCTTTGGACCAATGAACCTTCTTTCAAACATGTTGGGACTAATGACCCTTCGGACCAATAAAAATATATTCGAAATACTGAATATTAGAACCAGTGAACTCATTTTCAAATACTTTCGGACAAAAGAACCTTCGAACTTGAGAACCATTTTTCAAATATTTTCGGACTAAAGAACCTTCGGACCAATGAACCCTTTCTTGTCAAAAAACCTTCAGACTAACGAACCTTCGGACTTGTGAGCCTTTCAAACTTTTCCTTCGAAGTTATAAACCCTCGGATCAATTAACCTTCGGACTATTGACCCCTATATTCTTCGAACTTGCGAATCTTCGGAACAATGGAACTTTGGGCTAAAATGTGTGGACTTATGAACCTTCGGACAAATGAACCTTCGGAACATCGAGCAGTTACCATTCAGCCCTGCCTCATTTTCAAAGTGAAATGCACACCAGTGGATTCCTTCCTGAGAAAACAATGTCTGTATTAGCAATCAATTCACATGGAAACCTCGACAGACCTTTTGGCAATTGGAACATCGCCATTTCTATCAAGGCGGGAAATAACCTTGGATGTAGTTGTAGGAATACACATAGATTTGATTAGTCTGGTTCCCTGCTTCGTATGCACCCTGCAATGCACTCCGCCATACCAAGTCAATTCGGTAATATAATTATTTATACAAATATTGTTACTAGTAGGCGAAGATGATGGAAAGGAGTACACACAACGATATTTTGTTAATATTTGCACATTTCCCACTGCGTCATCTAAAAAGTTTCTTCTCCAATCAATTCCTTGATAAATGTTATATCGAAATGTATATGAAGTGATACATGTCAGCCTTAATTTTGCCAAAGATTAAGATGAAAATATCAACCCTCTTCTACGAGAGGGTGAGGGTAACGATTGTTTTGCAAATATTGCACATTTCACATCTAACAAATTCTATTTGCAATAGATTCCTGGATCAATTTTTACATCGATATTGATATATCGTTATACATGACAGCCCACATTTTGTCAAATATTAGGATCGAAATACCAACTCTCTTCCTCGAAGGGGTGAATGTGAAGATATTTTGTCGAATATTGTACATTCCGACTGCATCATGTAAAAAGGAACATTCCTCTTGCAATCGATTTCGTGATAAATTCTACGTCGGAATTGATATAAGGTGATAGGTGGCAGCCTCAATTTGCCAAGGATTAAGACCAAAATACCAACTATCTTATATGAAGGCGGGCGAGGGGGTGGGTAGAGGAGGTGGCGATATTTTGCCAAATACTGCACATTTGAAACTTCACCATCTAAAAGTTCCATTTGCAATCGATTTCTTGATCAATTTTACATTGATATTTATATATTGTTCTACATGACAGCCCAGATTTTGCCAAAGATTAATCAAGATTCAGCTATGAACCTCTCCTCACAGAGAGGAGTACTTTTGTTGAAGGAAGGGGCACTTTTTGGAAAAAAAGGTAAATGTTTTGCGATAAAGTGACTTGATGCAGCTGATTAAGTTTTAAATTTCATCTTTTTGGGAAATAGAAACAGATAAAAAGCACATTCATGTCTTTATCTTGCATTAGATAAACATTAGAAATAAGAGGAATCAATAGAAAATGACACAGTTTGAGGAAGTATTTTAGAAATGTGGAGACAGTTAGAGGGGAGTAGCTAGATGGACACTGAAGGTAAAGGGGAGACCATCCCTCTATTTCCGTGTAGATGCAGCACTGATTAAAATCAAAACACCAGTCATCTTTTTACGAGGGTGTGCTGGAGACTTGGATTGAGAGGGAGTACTGGGATGAAAAATCCGATTATGACTGTATCATCCAAAAAGGTACCATTAGTAACATCTTTTTTACTCTTATATTCTGTGTTTACATGGAAATTAAAAAAAAAAAAAAAAAAAAGTTGTTATTTCAAGTATTAAATAAAAGTACATGTACACGCCAAAGTTTATGATGAAATCTTCATGGTATTAAGTGAAGTAAACATCCTTTGTCTGGGGAACTTAAATTTAATATTATTGTATGTCTAATTAATGTCAACAGCATAAGATGGGTGAAACATTTTTAATAAAAAGATGTTTTCACTAATATCTTTTTTATATCTATTTTTTTCACAGTAGAAAATGGTTATAATTAAAATGCTTCATGTATGTGTGTGTATATATATATATATATATATATATATATATATATATATATATATATATATATATATATATATATATATACATAGTTAGCATTCGATTTTAATCAGTATTTTGAAAATACAATGGATTGAACTTTGATACCCAGTGACAATAAAAAGGATTTGTTTCATTAACTAGTTTAATTTTGATTGTATAGAATGGAGCGGCATCCTAGTTTCTACACCTATTGTAAAAGACAAAGGTCATCGCCATCAGGAAAGACTCCAGTGCAGATAGAGAAGTGTAGACAGTTAGAAGTATGTTGTGCTCACTCTGCATTTACAGTAGCAGTTAGCAACTTTCTGTACTGATTCATTTTGGACAAAGTTTGAATGTCTATCCCCATTTGTTTTGCCTTCAAGATCTTGTTTAAGGAGATGCTCATTTTGTGTGTATACCCACTTTTGTCTCAGATCCCATACAAAAGCGAAACAGATATTTTAAATTCTTATTTTTATTATTTCACATGGAGTTTTGCATTTTTAACTCATCGGTAAGATATGTGAATTTAATAAGTACTAATTAAAACCAATAGTTGTTGACTATTTATGCATGTGTGTACCCATAGTGTGACTCCAAGTGTGCTATGTTGAAGTCTGCAATACATATCCCTCTTAACATTACATTGGTTCCTCACTATAACATGATATTTACAGGAGAATACAAAGTATATATTATTATTATAATGGGTTACATGAAAGAAGAGTCATACAAATCACTCTGTATAACTGGATTCATGACCATGCCAGTGTTATATATACATCAAACACAGTGTCACACTTACATTTACTATATTGCAAGATCACTGTATTGTATTCTATTATATCATCTGTTTTAACATTGAGATATAAGTGACATAAAATCACAAATTTAATTGGACTATAGTCCAAGAGCTTGCAATCCAGCGCTATTTTCAATACATACTCTTTCTATGTATCATCTTGGTTGTATAAATATAGAGCTTTGCAAGGAGTTTCTCACATTATTATGCAATTAGCAGCACTTATTACTTTAAAGGGGGGGGGGGGGGAATGTGGTCTTTATTTTCAAAAGACAATAGGTAAGAAATATTCATATTATCCATACCCCTTAATCCTACCCTCGACACCGTCTGGACCAATATACTTGAATTGAATGTGTCCCATTAACTAGCTTCATTTAACAACCTTCATAGTATTAATTTGTCTGAAATTCGTGCCCTCATCTTTTTTTGTACTGATAAATGCTACCATTAAAAAATTCATATGCATTGATTGTAATGAAGATGCGGGTCAGGTTATTAGTCTGTCCAGACTTTGGAGTATAGGTGTCAAAAACGAAAAAAAGATACTATGTATGATAAATATGATACACATTGTGATTTTAAAATATTTTATTAATGGTCTTTGGTTGAGAAATATCAGTTTTTATTGTCAGCTTGTTTTGTCAAACTTCAAAAGTAGCCCATGTTTCCATCTCTTTACTTTTTAGAGGTAAATGAGTTTCTAAACACTAGAATTAGTGTATTTAGTGTATCATAATGATCATAATGGGTGGTGCATCTTTTTTTTT
This sequence comes from Margaritifera margaritifera, assembly GCA_029931535.1. Classification (NCBI taxonomy): domain Eukaryota; kingdom Metazoa; phylum Mollusca; class Bivalvia; order Unionida; family Margaritiferidae; genus Margaritifera; species Margaritifera margaritifera. The sequence goes on from JAQPZY010001574.1 coordinate 1,135,420, forward strand.
TTTTTTTTTTGTTTATTAGTTTGTGTGGCAAAAAATATATGATTCATTGCTAGATCATTAAGAATCCAAAAGTAGATAGTTCAAAGAAATTGTTGGTGATATAACCACGTATAATATTTTTTCCTTGTCTTTGAAGCTTAGGTCGGGCAATATAAGCTCTTTTCCAATGGCATTCTTATTGTTGCTGATGTTGAAGGCATATGTACCATGACAAGTGTTGACATTTATAGCTAATTCTTTAGCATTGTTGAGTAATTGAACTTCGTTAGTACATGCTAAATCATTAAAGCCAAGACCACAGTATAAAAGGCAGAAAATGACATCTGCTCTCATTTTTATGCAGTTTGCTGTCAACTTAACATCGCTTTTAACCATCTGATTTGTTGTTTTAGTTTAGTTGTTGTTTCGGGATTTATTGATTGGTACAGCCTGATAAATGTCTAAGTGATTCGCACATGGTTTGCAATATCAATAATATAATTAATATGTCAGTTAGTATACAGTGCTAAACACAACATGATTGAGTAATTAACAATACTTTTTACACATCTAATTTCATTATAATGTTAAGGAAACAACACCTGTCAAGTGAATCATGCCTAAACAAACAAGAGGTCAACCAGGAAATTTGTGTCTACTTGTTAAATGCAAAATCTGGCTGTAAAACTTGATTGGTGTGTTTATTTTGGGGAAAGTCGCAATGACATACTTAACATAATTTGTGGATTATTTGGTTTTTGCATTTTACTAAGTTAATGACATGTAGCATGTACAATCATATAGCTTACAGCTGTGTAATCCTTTTCTGTTTTTATATAGAATATGTATGGTGTGTGTTTTTAAAAATCTTTAGGAGTTTTTCTATATATTCATGAGCTTCATGCAGATCACAGTATGCCAGGGTGAAATGCTTGTTCCCTTCACCTGTTTGGTCAGTGATGAAAGCATCACTATTAGTGATGTGTCCAACAGCTCAACCGAAAATGAAGTATCGACTCAGTATGATCCAATTTATACTTGCACAGTATCTACACAGCAGACCCAGCCTTACCAGTCTTGGACATAAGGTATACATTTTGTTACATATACATTGCTTGCTTAATACATATTTAGAGGTAGACGCAGTGGAGAAGGTAGGTTTTTGAGCTGGCATTTTAATATGAAATCAAATATAGATAAGTATAATTAATTATTTGACAAATTTTGATATAATTTTAAATATTTTACACTTCATGGCAGTCTACAGATTTAAAAAAAATGTACAATGACTGTACTCCAAATTAGAGAGAAATTCTTAAACTATGATTTTATTTTGTTTCAGAAGATACTATCTTACATGCATTGCTGCATACAATCAGTCTGGAGAGATGGCTTCACATAAACTACTATACCAGTGGCAGAGCATCCACTGACATAATGGAAGACACAAACTCAATTCCTGGTAGTAGCCAAACTACCTCTGTCTACCTGAACCTCACAACACTCACGTACTGGTACTTATTGTAACTACACACACACGCAGTCCTTCCACTTAATATTATGAAAACAAACATGTTCTATGTATATTTGATCTTTACATCACATCTCTTTTTTTCAGAGGAACTAAAAGAGAGTGGAGCTATATTTCTGTACGTGATAAATTACCAACATCAAAAAGTGAAGTGGAAACATTAGCTACCAAATCATCAGATACAAGATTATCATCATTTGATGATGTAACACTCTCCGATAGAGCAAAATTGCTGCATGCTGCTCTATATACTTCTTCTGAAACAACTGCAGAGACTGTATTAAATAGCGATTCACTCAGAAATGCTGTAAAGATGTTATTCATTAGGGAAGTTGAACAAAAGGCATCTTCAAAATGTATAAGGGATGACAAATCACAAGATGCATGTAGATTGCATTAATGCTGATTGAACAGTATGCTTCTATAAATCTATTTATACTATGAAGAGGGTTTTTAAGATCGCGATGTTTAGTTATTATTCAGGAATCGTACTACACAGCAGCACATTGAAAGTTTATATCATGCTGAGGTAAGTAATGTGCCTTGCCTAATGACACACAATGAATATAATGTAAGTACAATGATATATCAGTATAAATTTTAAATTATTCAAGCAGTGGCATGGCAAGAAAATTGTGCCCCCCCCCCAAGAAAAAAAAAATGCTGGGTCACCCTCCCAATAAAAAAGTTGCTTTATGCGAATTTGTGGTCTACCCACAGGGCCGGGGCCCCACCCCCTCCCCCAGCAGTTGCTGGGGTTGCTTGGACATTTGCTATGACACTTTGTTAAAGAAATCAATTGCCAACGGAATTTTGTACGTGACATAGTCAGACATGTCCAATACTTGCCAAAATATTTTCCCTCTCATCCCCACATAGAAGATGGTTGGTATTTTGGTCTTAATCTTTGGCAAAATCTGCGATGTCATGTAGAACAATATGTCAATATCAAGGTAAAATTGATCAAGGAATCAATAACAAATGGAACTTTTAGATGATGTAGTTTCAAATGTGCAGTATTTGGCAAAATATAGCCACCTCCTCCACTCCAAACCCCGCCCCCCACTCGCCCGCCTTCATAGAAGATAGTGGGTATTTTGGTCTTAATCTTGGGCAAATTAAGGATGTCATCTATCACCTTATACCAATTCTGACGTAAAATTTATCAAGGAATCGATTGCAAATGGAATGTCTGTTTTACATGATGCAGTCGGAATGTACAATATTTTACAAAATATCTTCGTGGAAGAGAGTTGGTATTTCGATCCTAATATTTGACAAAATGTGGGCTGTCATGTATAACGATGTATCAATATCGATGTAAAATTGATCCAGGAATCTATTGCAAATAGAATTTGTTAGATGACGCAGTGGGAAATGTGCAACATTTCCAAAACAATCGTTACCCTCACCCTCTCGTAGAAGAGGGTTGATATTTTCATCTTAATCTTTGGCAAAATTAAGGCTGACATGTATCACCTCATATCAATTTCGATGTAAAATGTATCAAAGAATCAATTGGAGAAGGAATTTTTTATATTACGCAGTGGGAAATGTGCAAATATTAACAAAATATCGTTGTGTGTACTCCTTTCCTTCATATTTGCCTACTAGTAACAATATTTGTAAATATAATTATATGACCGAATTGCTGATTAAGCTTGAACACAAGATAACGACTGCTATAGATCAAACCGAAAGTATTAGTAAAGTTCGCATTGTGTCACTATCAAACAGAAAATTAAAGAAATAAATTTGCCACGGTTAGATTATGGAGCTTTCTCCATATGCGGCCATTTGTTGTGATCACATGACAATATGGCGTTGGCGTTCACCTGGAATCAGGACACAATTAATACTTCCGGTTCAGTACCCACGAATGTAGTCCGAGTCTATTTTTAGATCATTTTTTCCTCTCTCAATTTGGTGGTGATGAATGCATTAGATTTAGTCATTCTTAGTATTAATTTAAAGGAAATTGGTTATTGTTTAGAATATGAGCATTATAGTGTGATTGTCTGTGTGTATTTTGGCGACAGTGCACAGTGAGTAATGAGGCATTTGTTCTGATCCGGAAGTGAAATCTGTGACTCATTGCACGTTGCTTTGTTTACAGTCCAGCCATTCATAAGAATGCCGGTTAACCTATGACAAGAACTTCAGCGTGAGTTCATCTTTGAAGATACTTTACAGCAATATATGATTTATTAGGATTTGGACACAGTGGAAAGTTCTGTACTGACAAACAAATGTAGAGACTATATAGGAAAATTAATTGTGGTCTGAGGCCACCTGACTTGGTATAGCGGAGTGCATTGTAGGGAGCATACGAAGCAGGGAACCAGACTAAGATTTGATGGGTTTTGTGATTCGCCTCCGGCGGAGTGCACAACATGTTGCGACGGAAAAGGCCGACAATGTTCTGATTGTGTCTTTCTCTCCTTCCACCGTCAAATTGTGCTATGTGAACAAAAGTAGTTTCGAATATAGTTCTCAATGGCGGTTAATTACATCCGATGTTTCTTTCTCGACTTGATGGAAAAGGCCGAGAATGTTTTGACTGAGTTTTTGGTTGTCGATATGCAGTATAAACAACATCGACATATCAGTTCAAAAGTGGATCGCAGTGAATGAAGTTGTTCGTTCTGTCGTAACACCCCTTTCTTGCTTGATTTCAAAACATCCAGGAGATTCACTAGACACTATGTAACTATGTAACACCTATTTTCTGAAAACAAATAGACTCAACACGACTTTTCTTTTGTGTAGAAAAAAAAAAAAACACACACACACACATGTATATATATATATATATATATATATATAGATATATATATATATATATATATATATATATATATATATATATATATATATATAATTTACAGAAAATAGATTCACGTAGCCCAACATTGATTCTTTTCAATGAGCTTATGGCTTGTACTTAATTTGACAGAATTGTTCGGACTGTGCAATTCATGCGGAACGTTTAACATAAACAAGAAACGAAGGTTTCAGATATCAGTAAATAGCCTTCCATATAAAATAATTTTAAAGAATAGACGAATTAAAAAATAATGATAAAGAATGGGTGCGTCTAATAATATTTCACTTTTACAGTTATTCATCATTTTTACAGTTATGAAAAGTACTGGTAAAATGTACATTTTTTAAAAAGAATTTATGAAAAAAAGTAATTACCTGACAGTGCACTGCCGAACTGCACGTCTAGCATTTCCACTTTTGAGCAAGAATATGTATTCTTCACGATGAGAGAAGTAGGGTTCAAGTTTAAAAGTTCTGCTGGCAAAATCTTCTCTTACGATGTTATTTACGTCCTTATTTCACTCTCCTATGGTCTGGAACAACTCAGCATAAACTCGTACATTTGATACCCAGACTTTTGTAAAATCTAATTTCATTGGGTTTCCTCCTAGGCGTATACTATCATAATATAAGTAAATTTATTGAATACCACAGTTCGAAAGACTAAAAGGGTTAGATTTATAATCTCCAGAAACTGTCTTTCTTTGATTTGACAAAGCCAAGTACTAATCGGCTGGGTTTGTTACTTCTAAATAAATTTTCACAGACAAATGAATTGCTGCTCACTGCAATACTCTGTGTCTGAGACTCAGACAGAGGGAAGGGATATTTGACATTTGTACTTTTAAGTATTTCGGAGTGTTCATAACTCACCGCATGATTGACCATAACTTTTCTTGCTAACAAATATATGTTATGTCAATCCGATAGCCAGGACTGACTTCTCCCAAACAAGGAAAGAAAGATGGAGAACTTCTGTAAGATCGGTAGGGGGGTACAAACAAACGGAAGGTTGTGCGAATACTATAGGTGAGGTCATCCTTGACGGAGAGGAATCTAAATCTGTATCAGATATTATTATTAATATTATTATTCTTCTTATTATTTATTTATTTATTTATTTATTTATTTATTTATTTATCCCGCTTGGCATAATTAGCTAGCAGCTAGTTTACGTCATGGCCATGCAATTAAAACAAATATACAACACATATACGTGCAATTATAGTATTCGCACACCCTCCCGTTTGTTTGTACCCCCCTAAAAAGTATTAAAAACAAGAAACATCAAGGATATACAAAATGCACAAAACTTAGTCATTTTATTCATCAGTTTATAATTTCTAACCCGATTGTCACGAAGGGGTCCCTAACACTGTCAACTTATTGGCATTTCAAACCAAACGGAAGCTCTCGATGTAAAGAAGAAGACAGACTGCTCACTGTCCATATCTGGTTTATAGAACAGTCCATTTCAGTGAAAACTGTGTCGTATGCGTCCAATATTTACAATGTCGAGTTTTAATATTTCTATAAAAAAAAATTGAACAAATAAAAAGCAGAATCTCTTGTATTCGTGTGTTCAAAGAGATGTAACTCCTAAATTTACGGAATTATTGAGATTATCAAACACCTCGAACTACATCACATCTGTTGCTTGAACACATAGACTCGACCATACAAATATGGCCACCGTATTACTAAAGAAACTCCTGTTTGATTAGAAACGCCAAAAAGTTGACAGTGTTAGGGACCCCCTTGAGACAATCAGTTTAGAAATTATAAATTGATGAATGAAATGACTAAGTTTTGTGCATTTTCTTTTTTATATCCTTTATGCTTTTTATTGTTTAAATCGGTGGAGGGGGTGTACAAACTAACGGCATTGTGTGCGAATACTATAGTAAAAATATACAAGGTTAACATCTACTGCATAAAAGAAAGCAAATATAACATAAGCTAATACAAATATAACAAGGTTAACATGCTGCTATAACATAAATATATCACATCTACCACTGACAAATATTATGCGGTCATAAAATCATGATAGTCATTAAAATATTTGTAGAAGTATAATTTCTTCAAATCTGAAATATTAGGTGCTTGTTTAATATCATGCTGCAAAATACTGAATAAAACTGTACCGGCGTAAGTAACAGATTTTTAAAAATACTATGTACGAACTTTTGGTATTTATAAATCATTGTTTTCACTCGACCGTGTACTCCTTGTGATAATGTTCCTTACAAACTTAAAACATTAAGATGCTGCTAAATTATTTAAGACGTTGAAAGTAAGAACAACTTTTCTAACAAATAATACAAACCTTAATTGGCAACAATCTAATAGTGTTGAAAAGAGATGATGTAGATGTTAAAATGTCTTTGACATTTAAAATAACACTGGCAACTCTTTTCTGTAAGCTGTATAGTCTCTGCATGTTAGAGGTATTACAGAATTCTCCACACACAGTACATCAGTAGATACGACCATCCGTTTAGATTTAGTGGTGATAACAAGATTTTCAAGATTGGCAGCAACGGCAACCATATTGGATGTACGAGGGCGTGTCCGACAGGCACCATTTTCATTTAGGACCATCTAGACATCATAAGAAGTCTTTTTGTGAAAATCCCATGTCCACATACCATCTGTTCAGGAGGAGTAGCGATAACAAGATTTTCAAGATGGCCATCGTGGAGGCCACATCGAATGTATGAGGGGCACCGTTATCATTTAGGACCAGCTAGAGTTCATACGAAGTCTTGAGGTGAAAAATCTCAAGCTCCTCACAGCTCATACCCTTTCATAACCCATTTTGATGGGTATGGAATCCCCAATGTCGATACAACCGTCCCTTCAATATTTTTAAGATTGCCGCGACGGTCATATTGGCTATCAGATCGGCACAATTTTTATTTAGGACCAACTAGAGATCATAAGAAGTCTTTTTAATGAAAACCCCATGTCGATATGACCATCCATTCAGCATAACGCCATTCTTTACTGAACGCAGCCCATGCTACCAAATGGATCAAAGCAATTATCGTTGATCGTCCTAAATATATTCTCCTCCTTTATACATGCGCTATGTTTCTCGCGACCTCACGCGCTTGTTTTGAGATTCTGATGTCATCAACTGGGTCACTAGCTTTCATTGACAGTGACAGTAAGTGCTGATTAAAAAATATTTTATGAAATCAAATTTAAATACTTACTACAGTTCAAATTGAAAAAACACAATGAAAATGGCCAATTTTACTAATGCCATATTTTGCCCCAACTTAGTCGCCCTGGCGTGAGCGTTAACCGTTCAAGCCTGGGCTGCTGTTCACGTGTTGGTTTCCTGTACCATTGTATTAGCGGGAAACCTTCGATACAGATTTTTTAGACGGCAAAACCAATGTAAAAATGTGGTCTCTATAACATGCACTTCTTATATCATATTTTTTTAAAAAAATCGAATAAAAACTATATAGTATTAAATTTTTCAGTGAAATATTGTAATATAAGGGGGAAAAAATATCATTATGAATAGCATGAAAAATCTGTACAAAATTTACTGTATCTTTAAACATGATGGAATTTTTTTTATTAATGCATCATATTAATTTTTTTCTTTGAAATTGTTGTCATCATTTTTTATAAGTGTTTTATTGCAGTCGATATGCGTTTGAAAGAAATGAAATATATTACATATGCAAATATTAATAATACAGGGACATCATACACGATCGATTTCTACACACCGATCTAATTGTCACATTCCAATCTTACGTCACGTGGCCTTTATTTCAGGGGCACGAACCATAGATGTTCTTTCGGAAATATAAAACTTTTGACACGCTTGAAAAATTGGTAGCTCGCAAAGAATTTGGAGAGTTTATAAAACTTTTTCAACGATCAATAAATTAAGTAGATATAGTTGAAACCTTCTTTGGGGATTGCAAAAGTTTCTCGCAATATTATAAGCGTTAAAATTAACATTGAGGGCACGAACCATGGCAGACCGAGGATACTTTACAAAAGAGTAGAAACTACAAGCACCGTTCCAATGGCACCCAAGTATCATTTGAGCAGTATCCAATTGTTGTCGTAACATTAAAAGTTGTTTATGTCACTGTAATTTTGACAGATAGTTTTGACCCTTTTGGTGCACCATACTCAGTAGTGTCTGACTGAACAATCTAACCAGTTTGGATTGGATATTAGGTAACGTGCACGAAAACGTGGATCATTCTGTCGTTTAGTTAGGTAATTTAAGGAAAGAAGATTACCACAGCACACCTTAAGCACACTGATAAGGCACATCAGGCAGACATTGATAAGGCACAGCAGTCACTGGATTGTAAGTAATACATGTGAATTCATGGTAAGTTTGTTTATTTGATGATGCTCAAGAATTATAATTGAGAAATCGACAAATATTGTGATGAAATGGCGGGTCCCTTTTCAGACTACCGCTCGACTCCCCGAACTCGCGGCACTCATTGTGAAAAATGTTGGTCCTTCGATGGTTCCGCTGAAGACCTTGGACCCCTACTGTAGTACCCCATTCAAGGATTTCGACTCGGGGTTATTTCTTATTATGTACATTTTATCGTGTACTCGACCTTAAGACGAAATCCCAGAAGGGATTACCCTTACCCTGTTCCAGACAGGTCTTGACACCTCATTGCAGACCCACGCTTTGATTTTGAATATGCATTTTGTATTTTTTTCTGTCAGTGTTGTTCATAAGATATTTAAGTTTACATTGCCTTAGGAAAGATCTGCATCATTTGCTACCCGGAAGCATGCACAATAGTCATTATTCTTTATTATATACAATGGTTTGCCAGAGAAAATGTTCCATATATTTCAATGTTTATTTCTCTGTTTCCAAAACAAAAGAATTTAAAATAAACAAGTGTTAGCTTTACAAAAAGCTTGAAGGCTCTGGTATATTTTATTCATTGTTTGGTTTGGAAAAAAAGAAACTTAAAATAAAAATAAAAAAAAACAGTGGCAGGAAGCGGGAGAAGCACAGGGGCTCGTATAGTTGTTAGTCATATACATGTACTATATAAAACTACAAGGGAGGACACTTCTTTCCTTTCTCGCACGACCTATTTAAGAATCGACGCTGATATTTCAAGTTACACTTCGCATAGCGTAATAAATTTGGTACCAATGTTTAGCTCATGAATTCTTCTTTTCATGCTTACACAAAGTTGAACTCACTACCACACCTTTACGGAAAGGAATGCCAGACCATTTTCCCACGCTACCAGTCGACATGGCCATGATTGCGCCCGCTTAATATGTACGTACAGCGCACTGAATGGAATTCTTCCCCCTTATTGGTCGAGCTCGTTGCACTTGCATATTAAGCGGGCGCAATCATGGCCATGTCAACCAGTAGCGTGGGAAAATGGTCTGGTATTCCTTAAAGGTGTAACAACTGTATTTTTCTGTTCTTGCTTTTACCAATGTCCACATGCAAAATAAAGTGTCATTTTGTAAATGAAAATAAGTATGTTTTTTATTTGATCATACATATATTATCTTTCAGTCTTGTAATGTTCACTTCTTTATCCTCTTGCTTATTCCTATTTATTTTATGCATTTCATTACTGGTGAAATGATTAATCTATATATTGATGTATCGATACTTTTTCTATATCGATACCCGTATCGATACAAGAGGGGAAGAATAGATACAACACGATACTTACTCTATGCAAGTAACTTTAATCTTCAGCAGTCGTGAATAATTATTAGTCATTTGTCTTTTCATTCTTTAAATTGAGAATTCATCTGAGACAGCCATAGCAAGCACATGCACTCATTTCTGTCAGTAAAAAATAAAAGCAATTGACAACACACACTCACCTTCTACAAATTAACACAAGGTGACTAACTCGCGTGGTTCAAAATCTGCCCCCTTCTCCCGCGCCAATTCCATGCTAATTAGTTTAATTCATCTGCATCTTCAGCCAATGATAACATATATCAACAGAAAGAAGACATTGCAGATTTCTTCCCTCTGTATGATTTAAGCACTTTACTGATCATTTAATGACCACTTTTATGAGAAATTTATCTGTTGCATCACATCTTGTCTACTTGGATCTAATTGAAGGCTACACCTCCGGTGTGTCACGCAGTGTTACATGCAATTCTGATTAGTGGTTATTGTTTGTTCAAGTCCTGGGTAAGACAATAACCACCAATCATAACTAACTGTAGCGTGTTCACTGCATGACATACTGGAAATATTGGCATCCAAACTCTATCCAAATAGATATAAAGCAACATAGAAACTTCACACAAAAGTCACTATTAAATGATATGTGTAAAGTACTTAAATCGTACATGGGAATAAGTTTGGAATATCTCCTTTTACGTTGATGTATATAATCAGCGACCGAACCTGCCGATGCGATAAAAAATATATATAAAAATAGCACAGAATCGGCAAGGGGGCAGATTCCAAACCGCACGAGTTATAGCCACCTCGTCAATTTGTAGAAAGGGAGTGGGTGTTGTCAATAATTTCCTTTTTCACTGACAGAAACAAATGTCTGTGGCCATGGCAGTTGATTTGCATCTGCAGGAAGTACAATGTGAAGGATTTGGCTATTAGTCATATCCGCTCCCACACTCGAATTTGTTCTAGATAAGAATTTCCTTGCACAAAAAACTGCACTGTTTCTTCTGTTTCGAAGATAACACCTTAATCTCTTCAAAATTTAAGTGAAGACATGAAATTGACAATAAGATGTTTTAAAAACATTAATTCAATGTAAAACAAAGGGCGTGGTGGCCATGATGAGTCATGCCTATTATCGAATGTTGCAGCCTGAAATGGCCTAAAAGGGTGAATAAAAATCACTAACAGCTAGTCTGTTTAGAAGTATTTTTATTTTTTTAATCTTGTCAAGGATGAGAATGGCATATTAACAGATGATAAGTCTATGTTAGTTTGTAATCTGCATACTGGAAATATACCCAATATGTCAACACATAAAAAATGGCACCACCCTACCATTGACAGACATTCTAAAGATGAAAAGACCATCAAGTTGATACGTGTATCGATAATGTATCGTGTCGTATGCTGTGTATCGAGAATCGTATTGATGCGTGGCAGAGGTGTATCTTTTCACCCCTACATTTCATATGTCTTGTATTTGTTTCTTGTATTCATTTATTTGTTCATTGATTTGTTTTGTACTTTACCTTTTGAAATTCATATTAATTTAACAGATGACTGGTGAAATTGCAAATTGAATTAATTAGCTCATTAATAGCAGTTTAAGTTAAATAATTCAGAAGAAAATTATTTGTCAGTGAAACTTTCATGAACATAGTGATAATTAAATTTATACTTCCGTCATGAAAAAAGATTTTATGAAGAATTTTATTTTATAAATATGCACAGGGAGGTAAAGAATCTTAATCTGACTTATCTAGAAGTAATTTTTAATACTTGCCCCTACCCCCTCTCTCTTTCTCCCTCTCTCCACAATAAACTGCTATCCTGACCAAATACATGTCTTGTCATTGAGAAAACTTTATAGATGTTTGTCTGAAATTTTTTTTCTTCTCTAATTGAGAATTGCTTTTCACAACTAAAGATTTTTTATCACAAAGAATTATGCATTTTTGAGGAGGTAGTCAAGAACTTTTAGATGGCCACAAAAAGGCTGGTCAGATTCATTTGTTTTCTTTTCTTTTAAAGGGATAAATATTGTCCTCTATGAAGATTAATATTCTGGTGTAATTTATGGTCACTTTCCTGATGAAGCGTCTCTTAAGACTTTTTTTTAGCAAGTATGTTGTACATCAAACATTAGTGACATAATGAAAAAAGCAGTGTTTGCAACTTTTCTCTTTGAGAAGTCATTGTTTATGAGCTAAATGGTGGAAGATCTTGTTAAACATTCTTTATACCTTTGACACGGGGTGAAAACTCACTTAACCTCAGTTCATTTAAACTGTAAAAAGTGGCTGTTTCAGACAGGTAATCGCTTAATACAGGTAACCTTTAATATATATAACATTACTGTTAGAGACTTCTTAAAAATCAGCAAGTATTTAAAAGTATTGGAACATAATGTTCAAATGATTGTCTAGATATTAGTGGTGTGTCGATTAATCAAAATAATGAAAGGTTGGTAGGAAAAGTCACATAACCAATAGATTGCTTACGATGATATATAATCAAATACAAACAGTTAAAATTGTCATTTTTTAAGTATTTGACATTTTGGGACAAAATCCTTTAGGAAGAGTAAAATATGTTAATAACAGCTTCCAATTAATATTGCCATCCATTGTTTAGTACAACCCAAGTGCCAACAACATGGTAGATGACAAATGTGTTGGTGAACCATTCAACTATATGGGATAAAAGCAACCTAACTATTACCAAGTATGTGAAAATGACATTGTCCATGAAAAAATATAGAATATATAACAAGTACAATTTATGTTGGATCAGATATGATGAACTAATCATTTATCTTGAAATTTCAACGGATTCTGATTCATATACTGTATACATAACACTTTCAAAATTATGACCACCATTTCAGAAAATGGCAATGCTATGATTGAAAGATTTTTAAGTTTAATGCACTAGAAAAACTTAATGATAATATCAAGGAATTATATTCTTTAAAATGATGTTATCAGAGACCAGAGTGGGTATTATAATTGATGAGAAAAGCACAGGGACTCTTTACATTCCCACAGGTTTAAATATTTTTTTTAACTGTGCAAATAAGCCCATATTTGGCTTTTTAGAGCGCATTTCTGGGCAACTTGAGAAGTAAATGCCCAGGAGTAAATTCTGCTATATGTAAGCAAACTCTTTGCTCCAGGGGTATCTGGGTTTGATTGACATGAGCATAAATATTTGTGGGAAGCTTTTGAAAGCATATTTAATTATCTTTTTCAGTTGTACCTGCTTTTGATGATTTAAGCAAGAAGTTAATGGTCAAATCTGCCAGTCATGGAGATAGAGACATTCAGTCTGAACAATGGTCTAAATATGCCTGTACTTGGGCTTGGGACATGGCAGGTGGGTGTCATGGAAAGCATGATGGATGGATGGACAGATGGACTGAGAGATTTATAGATGCAGTAAATATGTTTAAATTGGCTGTTAGTGGACCATACATTTTGGCCGGATTGGGTTTGGTTTTGTGTTTTATGACACAGCACCACAAGTAGGTTTTTAAGTGCTGATGCAAATGGAGTTAAGTGCCTTGCCAAGGACACACCACCATAGTCGACCTTAGCATCAAATCAATATCGCCATGTACTCATCCCCCAAAAGGATGGAACAAAGTCAAAAGTAAGAACTCGAGGTGCACAAGAACTCCCTTACTAGACAAATGGAATTTAACACTCAGCTATATGCACCAACCTAATGGATTTCTGGTCCAGGTTGGAATGAAAATCGTAACTCTCTAACCTGTTTAATTATACTGGTGATATTCTGTATACCGGTAAATTCATTTCTTTCATATACTCATGTATCCAACATATAATGTGTGATTCAGGCATAAGTGATTTCCTCTCTGTTTGGTGTAGCAGCTATTTGGCATATAAGTGTCTGGTAATATATATGCAGGGAATATAACAAGGTTTCTCTATGTTTTGACATAAAGCACATGTACACGTGTCACTTTCTGTGTCTTTCTCTATGTATTATGTATTTTTTTGTCCCCAGAGGAAGACCTTGCTTTAGGTTGAAATGTAGGGAAACTTTGTTATTTCCCCTGTGCCATTGTCCAACTTTTGTGTCATCATATAATATTTGTGTTCACATTTTGTTTCTTTCAAACTTCTTGGGAATCTGACACCTGTCAAAGTCTATGTCATTAGCTATGCCATTGTCTTTTATTGTGTGTGTGTGTGTATATATATATATATATATATATATATATATATATATATATATATATATATTTATATATATATATATATATATATATATATATATATATATATATATATATATATATATTTATATATATCAAAGAAATGGAAAGAGAAATGAGAAAAATTAAAAGAAAATTCAATAAGCTGAACTATATTTTGGATATTGGTGTAAATGCTTCATACTAATACCATTAAATATATCTTAATAATGCAGTGATATATGTACCCCTTTTCTATCGGAAAAAAATCTATTGAAGGTTTTGTATATGAAGGTAATACATTTTATTTGGAACATATTGTAACTGATGATAATGCCCCCAAACTAGCAATACAATGCTTCATCTGATAGGCTACTAAACATAGGTGGAACATAATTCAAAAGGTCAACAAAACATGAACTTTTATTGGTGCTTGTTAGATCTCCATTATGTCTGAGATCTCGGTTTTACAGTAATTAGATTGACCCCTCTTTTGAGGCCACCCCTTCTGCACTGAAAAGCTGGCCTTTTAAAACAGGTGGCCTCTCTTGAAGGGAACAGAATGGTAAAATATGCTCTTGTGGCATTCGGCAAGATAGGCACTGATCAAGGGTGGCCTCTCTTGAAGGGAACAGAATGGTAAAATATGCTCTTGTGGCATTCGGCAAGATAGGCACTGATCAAGGGTGGCCTCTCAAAAGAGGACCACTTTAGTAGTTTGTGTTTAGTCTTGTTTTCTTTCTTGTTTTGAAGAGAGAAAGCATATTTTTTTAGTAAATTATGTTTCTCTGATAATACTTACCTGATCACATTAACATTAGGATTACTCTCTGCTATCCCTGAAAGACGAAAAAATGTCTTTACATCAATATAACATATAGATGAAGGAATGCAACTCATACTGGTTTACTCCCCTTTGTACCTTCTTGGTGGCCACCTAAGTATCCCAGATGTGACTAGTTTTAACTTGAGCAAAATCTTTAATAGGATGCTCGCCTTGCGGGGAAGGGTGGAAGGCATTTTTAGTAGTGTGATCAGGTGAGTATTATTAAGTATTATCTGAGAAACATAATTTACTAAAAAAAATTTGCTTTCTCCATCAAATACATTACCTGATCACATTAACATTAGCAGAATTGTAAGAGAAGGAGGAAATGCTGAGAATCCTATCTCTACCTGTGTCACCCAGTAGGAGCATGATCACTCTATGGAAAGGATGAACTTATCCTAAGAGATTCAGCTTTCTCCTTTACGAGGCTGTGTCGTACAAATAGAAGCTGGAGAAAGTAGACTGGGCATGCCAGCCAGCTGACTTCACTATGTCCCAAATTGAGACATTACATTCGAAGGCCAGGCTCGTGGAAATCACTTGTATTTCATGAGCTGAGATCTTCATTAGTCGTACTGATCTTGTGAGAGTTCAGAGTATGCTGATTTAATAACTCCCAATAGCCAAGCAGCAAGCACTTTTGGGGTTATGTCTTGCTTTCCTACCTTAAGCAGTAGGAATGGTCTTTTATGGCCCCTGTGGATATTCTCAGTGCATCTCAGCATTTGAGGGCATGTATGGGGTCCTGCGGCTTTGCTTCTATTGATGGGTCGATTTAGGAGAGAGAACGAATATATATTTGTTGGTTGCCTAGTGATGGCAACCTGTTCTTAGAAAGAAAACCCATTTGCGTCATTAGAACAAATAAGTCATTGGAACGAAACTGCATGTAGTTTGGATCCATGAAGAGCGCATTAAGCTAACTCAGGAAGTACATTTTGTATGATAGCTGTTTCAGTGAGGTGGAATACAGGGGCTCGAATTTTGACATGTTGAGCCATGTCAAGAGCCCAGAGAGGTTCCATTTTGGGAACAAGGAGATTGAGCGTGGTCTGGATATGTTGAAATTGGACCACAAGTCAGAAATGTTCTTGTTGAAGCCAATATCATCTCTTCCATGATGTCTGAACGTGTCTGATATCTTTAAACAGTATCCTTTGATTGTAATAGTTGCTAACTTCTTGTCTTCAAAGAGAAAGAGAAAGAAGTTAGCCAGTTGGAGAAATGTTATTGACGTGACATCAGTCATTTAAAATTCTCCATTTCCCCTCATATGCCTTCAGTGTGGAGGGCCTTCTAGATGTTGTGATTCTCTCCATGATTAAATCTCTGAACTCTTTTTTGCTTAGACATCCCTGCCAAGAGCCAAGTGTGAAGATGAAGTTTCTCCTGTTACGACTCTAGGTCTTACAAAAAATGTAACAGAAAGAAAGTGAAACTAACAATGTGTAAGTAATTTCAACAAGCAATTTTTATTTCCCTATAATATGAAGTGAAATTCAAATGATACTTACAATAGTGTGAATAAAATTCCAAATAATCCTAAATGTCCTAATCACAAGTTCAAAAATATAGAATGTTCTGAATGAGTTTCAACAGTTTTGAATGTCCTGATATAACACAATGATACAATCCAGAATGTCTTTGAATGAGTACACAAAAGTCCAAAGTAATGTATTAATTCAAAAGTCAATGAGCACTTTAGTAATTCCATTGAATAGAGTAAATAATTCCTCTTGAAATATATCTGATTTCAACAGCACAAACTATAAAATCTGATCTCAAATGGATTCCCACAGACTGATCGAAAACAGGAATTAATTATTTGTTTACCGAATTCCTATTTATACACATTTTCACTTGACCTATATCAACAGGATTTGAAGCAATAAAATGGGAAAAACCCAGTTTAACTGTCAACATGACTGGCCTTGAACTCAGATGCTAGTCAACATTCAGTTTTCTAGTGACCAGAATCTAAAGTGCAACTTACCTCCATGGACTAGATGTAAACACACATTATAGATTAAATATACATAACACTCCAAACATAGATGGAATAGTGGTGACCTTGACTGCTTGAGCAGCGTGAGAGTTGCTACGTTATTTCTGGGTATGTATGTCATTAAATCGAGTAGATTGTTGATCCAGGACTTGTCCCATTGGAGAGGGGCAATCAGAACTATTTTGCAGTCTGTGGCCCTCATTTCCTGAATAATTTTTGGAATCAGAACTGATGGAGGGAAGGCTTATACGCATATTCCCTCCCAGCTGATTAAAAGAGTGTCTATGGCCCATGCTTCTAGGTCTGGAAATGGGGAGACGAAGGTGGGCTGTCTGTTGTTTCACCTCATTGCAAATAGGTCAAGCATTGGTCTACCCCATAGGGCACATACTCAGTGGAAGATTGATGGATGGAGAGATCACTATGTATGCAGCATTTGTTCACTCCTCGATAATGAGTCAGCCAGGACATTGAACCTGCCCGGAATGTGTTGGACTTGAATATTTATCTGATATTGGGAACACCAACGGAGGTATTCCCATACGATGAGGCAAAGGTCCGGTGATTTCATCACACTTTGTATGAAGAGGTATGTCACTAAGACCAAGTTGTCTGACATTATCAGGACTGTCTGTCCTTGGATGCATTCCACCCAATTGTGGGAGGCATTGAGAATGGCTTTCATTTCCAAGAGGTTGATATCAAGAGCTTTCCCTTGCAGTGTCCACTTGCTGCTGCATGCTCCCCAACCCAACGAACTGGCCTATGAACAGATTGTTATTTCTGGTTGTGGAGTTTCTAAGAGTATTCCTGCCACTTGCAACCCGCTGTTCTGCCATTGGAGAAAGGAGTGTTTGATCTTGGTCGAGATTGTAACATGGTGTTCAAAACGAGCCAAGATTGGGTGCCACTGTGCCAGAAGTGCCATCTACAGAGGGCGCATTTAAAGGCAGCTGAGGTGTAACAGGTCCGCTGCTGCATTGAATAGGCCAAGAAGTTGAAGAAACTTTTTTGCTGAGAAAAACATCTTGGTTGATGCCTTTTCCAACACATGAATGATACTTTTGATGCGTTTGGGAGGAAGATGCACCAGGTTGACATGTGTTAAGAACTCCATACCTAGATGCACAAAATATTGAGAAGGGATAAGGTCAGACTTCTCTTACATCAATTATCCACCCTAAACTGTGAATGAGGGAAAGAAGGTTGTTCATGTTGCGAACCAAAACCAGACTTACTGAATGTTTTTGCAGTATGTTGTCCAGGTACGCTACCATCACTGAGGAGGAGGATGTCCTGAACAGGGATATGATGCAATCCAATGTTTTGATGAAGGCTCCAGGGCTTAGATTGAGGCCTAATAGATGGGTGCAGAATTGGTATACTACCCCATGGTATGCGAAGCGAAGGTATTTACATGATGCCGTATGAATTGGTATACAGAAGTACATATTGGACAGGTCGAGACTGATCATGTATTCATCATCTTGCATTGAATGATGGATGGACCTTGCCATCTCTATCTTGAATTTCAGGGCAGAAATAAATTGATTGAGCCTGCTTAAATCTATCATAGGTCTCAGTTTGCAGTTGCATTTTGTAACCAGTAAGATTCTGGAGTGGAAGCCCTGGGAATGCTCTATCTCCTACTTTAAAATGTCCGCCTTTATGGGATTGCTTGGGAGTTTTGTCATGAAGAGGGATGACAAAGTTTAGGGACTGGATGAACAAGATCCTGAGACCCACCAAAACAACTTGTATCATCCAATCATTTTCCAGGAATCGGTTGATCCAAGTCTGACAAAAAAGAAGTACTCTGGCACACAGCGGGCAGAAGAGATGGCAAGTCGCTGAGGGTTGGCAGGATGCCTGGAGGAGGAGAAACCTTGCTTTCTCTCTCCCCTGCCTGCCTGCAAAAGTTAGAGGCATATGACCACCTATAATTCGCTTGACCACGAAAGTTCTGCCATTGGTGTGAGCTGCCCCTGCAGTCTCTCTGGCGATGATTGTCTCTTCTCTCATACATTCCCTGATGGGGTCATGCAGAGATAGGAGCTTGCACTCTCACCTCCTCAATTCGACCCCTGAATAGAAGGGGAGAACCAAAAAGGGTTGCAGCGTGATGTGGTTTGAGAGAAGAAGAATGCAGGAGTGCATATCTTCTAATAAAATCCATATTACAAGAGGCGGTACGGGCATGCACCATCATGTGGTGAGCAGCCATATTAACTACCTTGGTGATATGGCTTACCCAATGCCAGGCATGGTCACTTCCAGCCTTTTCAGCTAGACGAAAGATCGCCAGAGAGGTGAGGTCAAGTGGGGAGGAAGTTGACTCGTCATAACTAACGTTCCTGACTAATTTTGATATGGCATTAAACACTTGTCTGTTTACTTTATAACATAGTGAAGCAGACATTCAAGGCGGAAATATACTTGTCTAGACTTGGTACATCAGGATAGTACATACCAGTATGTGATTTGTACCAATGGGGTGAGAAAGTTGCAGGCAACTGACTTACCAAAAAGAAGGCTCTGGAGTTGCCAGGGTTGTGAATTTTATCAGAGAAATGTTCAGTAATTTCTACCATTTTTGAAGATTGTGGCAAGATTCTGAATGACTGACTGTCATCATCATTGTCTGTGTCCACACAGGCCTTGACCTCATAGGTAGGATTGATTGCAGGTGGAGGAGGGTATTCAGACGAAGGTAAAAAATCCTATACATTTATTCTAAAGCCGCCTTGAAACTAAATTCCATCTGTTCCATGGTCAGATCAGAATGTTCAGGCATGTTCATCTCATCCCCATCATTGATGGGGTATTATCCTCCTGTACAGTCCAGGGGTACAACATTCCATAGGGTAATGATGACATCATCAGCATGTGTGATAATTCTCCCTTTTGGATATGCTATCAGTGGCAGTTGGATTGTGGAATGCCAGTCTGGCTTGGCCGTTTTGGCGGGGTTGGACAGCTCTGAAAATAATGCAGGTTCACCATGTGCCATAGAGATGGTCAGTCTGGCTGTGTGGTCTCCTTGGCAAAAGATGCCATTGCTGTCTGTACTGTCAGAAAGCATTGTCAGCTGACTCACCAGTCCAAGATGACAGCTGCATGACTGCTAAAGTCATACATAGATTGTCCGGACAGCTGGACCGATTGGTTGGCAGCCAGGACAGCATACGGAGGACAATATGTGACTTGTGGGCCAGTCCAGCTGGGGAAGTTTAATGGTAATCCCATATGCCTGGCTTCAATGTTTCCATGTCCATGGATGGGCAGGGAAAAGGCCTTATACCTATTGGGATGCCAATTGATATTATCGTCAAATTTGCTCGTTGACATCTTCAACAATAAAGCTTGTTGTGATGTGCAAATCATTCACTTGATTGGAATCACTTGTCATGTCATCAATTTTTTTTGCAGCCGCAGTCATCGCTGGTGCTGTTTTTGCTATCTTGGTGAGGGGTGGAGGTGGCATCTCGACATCCCCCATAAAACTCATCAACATTTCCGTAGTGGGGTGGATGCTTAAAATTTCCTGCTGCAGTGATTTTTAGCGTTCTTGTTTTATTTCTGGTCCTTTAGTTGTCTTTTTAAAACATTGTACCAGACATCTTCTGTCCATAACACACACACAATGCATGTGTGTGATGAGGAGCAATTTGTGCATGCCAAACATGTCTGATGCTTGTCGTCCACAATCTTGAATTGTTTGCACTTTTTGCACTTGGTTGACATCTCTGAAATGAAAAGAGAATAACAAAATAAACAAGTACATACAACAAATATATATATTGATAAAATAAAGGAAAACTTGCATTACTGAGATGAAGAGTCCAGGAATACCCCGGGAAGAACCACTGACCCACGGAAAGCTACTGGCAAGCTTTCTCATGCACCCATATTGGTCAAGCCAATACTAGAACTCATGCAGACAGAGGTGAGATGCAATTGATCTGTAAAGGTGAGCGCCTTAGACCACTCAGCAACCTGTGGCCCTTTGACTTACTAGATGTAGACCACTGAAAAGCAAATTTAAAGTGGATAGTTGAAATTGAGTAAAAACTTAGATGGATTCCAGCAGGTCACTGTTGACAGTAGCAACCAAATGTTGAAACTGGTTACATCCAGTATACTGGTGGGCACTTAATGGATATAAAGGGGAGTTAACATGTAAGAGTTATTTCCCTTTGTATGTTATATAGATGGAAAGACATTTTGTTTGTCATTCAGGGAGGGCTGGATTCAGAGGTAGGAGAGAGTAAATCCTAATGTTAATGTGATCAGATAATGTATTTCACAAAGAAAAAGAGCATCATTTTTTAGCTTTACTGGTCATAGACCAGAAGAGCTTATTGGATGGCCTGTTGACCATCTGTTAGAATATGTTTGCTATTGCTACTCCTCCTAAACTATTTGGAGGATTGCCATGAAACTTTACACACACATTCATCCCAAGGTGTTGTTGGTCCTAAATGAAAATTGTGCTGCTCAGACATTCAGTATGACTGCCACAGCAGTCATCTTGAAAACTTATCACTACTCCTTCTGAACAGAAAGTCATATTGACATCGGCTTTTAACTAGAAGACTTCTTAATATAGTGTCTAGTTGGTCCTAAATGAAAACAGTGCTGCTTGGATATCCAGTATGGCCACTACAGCAGCCATCTTGAAAATCGTATTGCTACTCCTCCAGAATAGATGCTTTATTTGCTTGAACACCGAAATGTATTTATGTTAATTATTTTTATTATCATGTTATATAATGAGATTTTTTAAAAACATAAATATTTCTAAAATTTGCACATGTCTGTATGTTACTTTAAATTATTCAGAGTACCCCTGACCAGGTAAAAGATGCAGTCCGTTCTGCCCTGGACAGTGGGTATCGTCACATTGACACAGCATGGAACTACAAGAATGAGGCAGCCATTGGAGAAGTTTTACAGGAATACTTTAAAAATGGAAAGTTGAAGAGGAAGGATGTCTTTATTACTACTAAGGTACAATGGTCCACCACATAAGACCACCCCATCTGTAGCAGATAATTGGCCTTATAAGATGGGTGGCCTTTCATGAGGGGGATCATACAGATGTGAGTCATAACTACATATAAAGTGAGAAAGATGTAACAAAATTTTTAATATTTAATATTTTCATTTAACAGGGTTTACACAATCTTGAAAAGTGCTCGAGTTTTGGTGGTTACCTTGAAAAGTGCTTGAATTTGTGCTTGGCTCCAAAAAGTACTGGAAAAGTGCTTGAAAAGGCTTAGAAGTCTCTGAAAAAGTGCTTGAATTACAAAACCAATGTATTTTGTTGGAAAACATTAATTTACTGATATAAACATCAAGAAAGAAAAGAAAAGATCCTTTAAAATAGATAGAAACCCAATCATCCTGAAAATTTTAATTCATTGCTGGGTTGCTTATGTATTCATTAAGACTTCCAGTTGGGTCGCTAACATGCTCTTTAGTATTGAGCCTTGTTTGGGATTGATGTAAATGAATATATGCTGGAGACGTTAAAGCAGATAAAAAGTCAGTCAAGTGCTTTGCAGTGGGAAGCATATTTTCAAACAAAAATTGCCATAAGTACTATACACACTATATAAACTATGTGTTGTGTTTCTAGAATGACTTTTTGATGGTGGTAGCTGCAGTCGCCTTATGTTATACTGATGGTAGGAACATTACTATTGAATTATGTACCAATCACGGTAATAAAAAAAAAAGTCTCAAAATGGGATGTTTCTGGCCATATTGCACCTAAAATTGCTTGAGACGGTAGAAAATTACTTGTAGGATACAGTATAACTTTTATTGAGTTAAAATCGATAAAGAAATACCATAGGCATAGGACTTGCTCCAAGTGCAAAATCGCTGAAATCTGGCAACTCTTTATATGCATTTGACCTTAGCTTTTAAGTCCCTACCATCAGTATAACTAACTTAAAGAGCTACAGTAACCTCAGCTAGATCAATGAGTAAAAGAGCTTTGAAGTTTCAAGGGAAATGTTTGAGCATACAGAAATGAAATATTGACAGTTGGAATGAATTTAGAATATATTTTGCTTAAACATGAAAAAGTCAAGGAGGAGTAATAAACACTGGCAAATAAGTGTGATAACTCCCAGGCTCAATCCATCTCTTCCCCCATGCCCAAAAGCCCCTTGAGCTACAATATTTTTATCTAGGCATAGTTTAACAAAAAGTATCTCTGAGTTCTTAGTCACTAAAAAGTCCTTGAAAAGTGCTTGAATTTCTAGATGAATTATCTATGAACCATGTTTAAAAATCACATGCATGTTATGGAATCAATTTGATAAAAGTTATATTAATGTTATTTAAAATAATTATGAATAATCGTCAATCACAGTGCAAAACCATTAGAAAACCTTGTCAGTAAAATCAGGGTAAAAACATTTGGCTGTAACTAGCATTCTCTGTCCATTCCCACCACTGCAGAATGTATATTTGAAGATGTTTATTTGAATCTGTCTAAAGTCAGATTTATCAGCAATGATCATTGAACTCTCCTTCTTTTCATTTACTCTAATTGAGAATGTCTGATGACATTTTGCACTTTTTCCTTTATTGGTAACTGTACCACTGTCAAACTAATTTGTAGCTATTACATGAAATGATCAGTGATTACAATGTAAGTGAGTTTGTCATGTGATCAACTGTTTATAGTCTGGTACCCTTTCACATACATTGCATAATCTAAGAGAGTGAAGCCATGGTGGCTAATATACCATTTTTACTTAATGGTGACTGAATGTCACACTGACCTAAGCCGAACAATACTGTGCTTCTCAACTGCTAGCATTTGTCATGATACTTGTTGGTGGTAATAATAGCCAGTAATTATCAAATTGACAAAACCCGACATCAAAGGAACACACAGCAGTAAGGATAATCAGATTACTTACAGTACCTCTTGGTATGGATTCAAGTTAGGCACTTTATCAGAATGTTGGAACAAGTGTCTGTGTGTTGAATTTAGAAATCAACAAAATTAAGATATTTGTGAGATTTTTATCTGTAAACCCCAATATGTGTTCACTCATAAGGGTTAAAGTTGACTTTGTTGCACCAATATGCTGGCCGGATGAGAGAGGTGGCCATCCTGAGGGGTTCTTTTGAAAGCATCAGTGCCAAAGGATTCTGGCTGTAAAATGCAGGTGGCTGCTGGTTAAGGGAACTATTCAAAAGGGGGACCACTGTAATAAGTGACAGAGTCCTAGTGTTTAGAAATGGAAGTCCAGGGCCACATTTTTGAGTACAAAAGCTGATTGAATCAGCAGTGTACAGTAGAATGATGATTTTCTCCATACAATTACAAGGGTCAATGTATGAAAGATTATGATAGATGTGTAGATAGATATGTGGAGAGGCTGGTACATTAGATAGGTTACAAAAAGGTGAATAGTTTGTACATGCAGGTAGACAGATAGACAAATACAAAGTAGTCGATAGATAGATATGTGGAGAGGTTGGCAAGTTAGACAGATTACATAAAGGTGAGTAGTTTGTTCATGCAGGTAGGCAGATAGATAAATACAAAGTAGTCCGTAGATAAATAGAGACATACATACATACATACATACATACATACATACATACATACATACATACATACATACATACATACATACATACATACATACATACATACAGACAGACCAAACATTTGTTGTCTTTCTTATTTAGTTGCCAATGATACATATGGACCCACGAAATGTGAAAGCCAGTTTGGAGGAAAGTTTGAAGAGTCTGAAGCTGCAGTTTGTAGACCTGTACCTCGTACATGCACCATTTAGTCTGAAGGTTAGTAGTCAAAGGCAATGCTATGGCATTAGATTGATTAAAAACCTTGAAATATACTAATTAACATATGAGAAACATACATAGTCGGTGAAGATAAAATGTTTGCTGAAACATTAGTACATGGTAAATACCAGTTTGCAATTTTTATCATTTGACCGAGACAATTTTTATCATTTGACCGAGACAGTAAACACCTTTATTGCTTTCAATGCAATTTTTATCATTTGACCGTCTCATTTGCAATTTTTATCATTCGACCGTCTCGTTTGCAATTTTTATCATTCGACCATCTCATTTGCAATTTTTATCATTCGACCGTCTCGTTTGCAATTTTTATCATTCGACCATCTCGTTTGCAATTTTTATCATTCGACCATCTCATTTGCAATTTGTATCATTCGACCGAGACAGTAAACAGCTTTATTGCTTTCAACTGAAATGGTATGCACTTTGGTGCAATTGACCATGTAGCATATGCACTTTATCACCTTAATTTGATCAACACTATGTGCCATGAAGCATTTGAGCAAATGGTATGTGGTACACAGACAGATGCACCTTAGTACATCCTATTGATCTGTCAAATGTACAACTGTACTGTGCCGGTCAGTTGTGATATACTATCCTGTCTTGTTTTAATTCAAAAATATCAAAGTGGTGCGTACCCAGTGACTAATGCCCAAATTCCTATGTGCCTCCCAGCTTTCTTTATCTTTTTACTGGATTAAAGGGTCAGAGAACAGCAGGGAGCAAAATCAGAAGATTTCACTTTTTACTGAGTTATGTTTTTGCATTTAGCTCAAGACCACATACGTTTTTACCTCCAGTATAATACTGTTAGACCTGGAATCATGACACTTGGTGAGAATGCATCTTCATGAGTACTGCAATTCATATTATAAGAAGGTCACTGTGATCCATATTTCGTGCTTCACTGACTTAGGTTAAATTTTGTGCTTTGACTGTACATGGGTCTTGCATGACAGGTTACAATGATTTTTTATTTTGCATTGTGGAGATTACATGTATGATTGCCTTTTTTGCATTGTGGACATTAGATGTATGATTGCTTTTTTTGCATTGTGGACATTACATGTAGGATTGCTTTTTTTGCATTGTAGACATTACATGTATAATTGTTTTTTTTCTTTTCAGGACAAAGGAGATGGCTCTATATTTCCAGTGGATGAGAATGGAAAGTTGATGAGTGTGCACCATGATCTTGTGCAAGTCTGGAAGGTATGTAAAAAAGACAGTAATTTTTGTCTTACTAGGATTTTTCTTGGAGTTGGAACATTTTCTATGTGACTTAAAGGTCAAATATGGAGGTTTTTGTTTGAAATTATTTTCAAATCTCCATATTTACAAGCCCATATTCAGTATTCTTATAAAATTCCATGACTTAGTTTGTAAATTATTGCATTTAAAAGTGTAACCCTAACAAAAGTATGTACATAGAAGTGATGTGTCAAAAACCTCACTAATGTAGAGATTATAGTATAGGGAATTTGCAGTAGGTTAAGAAATGAACAGTAGTCTGATAGAAATTTAAGAAAATTAAATAACCTACAGTCAATATGGTCATTGATGGATAGGGAGAGAAAAAGAGTTTAAATGATGACAATTGGGCAGAATTATGAAAATACTGTGCATTCCAATGCAGTTGCACAATCTTGGCTTTTTGGGGTGTATTTTCTGAACTTTATATTGTATAAATCACAAAGAGAAAATAAATACATCAAATCTGTCTTTGATTGAAAGACCTACACTCTTTGAAAATAAACTGCAGTTCTTTGAGATGGTATATGGGAAGACACTCTTCTCATTTTTAAATGTCATCCCTTGTCTCAGCAATCTTTTGCCATGCACTACTTAATATTTGCTGCTATTACTTCTCCATCATTATTTGATCAAGCAAAGGTAGCAATTAAGATATCTTTTCGGTATACATTTATGTACCCTATGTGAAGGAATGACTTCTTTTTCAGTAATCTTCATCGTCTTCTTTTTCAGTAATCTTCATCATCTTCTTTTTCAGTAATCTTCATCGTCTTCTTGTTCTCTCTCTCTCTTCCCCCATCATTGGCTAAATTATATATCTATGTTCTTGTTCAGTATTTGTAAGGGTAATTTGTGATCATCTTATCACTTCTCTTATGTTTGAAAGAAAACTAAGAATGAGGAATACATGCGAAACTCTTCGTACATAATGTAATCAGAATCAGTATTTTCTGAACCTTTCTTCCGTTAGAAATTAGAAAAAGAAACCAATTGCCCTTTTTTTTCTACAACTTTTGATCACAATTTGTGACAGTATTCAACACAAAAATCCCATTTTATTTTTACTTGAAATGACAATTCAGTGAATACACTTCTTCCATAATGGATGGTCATCTCATCCTGGAATGACGTCACATAATACAGTAAATTGAGCCCAAGTCAAAGGAGGAAATGCAGTTGGTAATTTTGGACACTAACTTTATTAATTTTAGTGGTAAATTTCCAGAATTCAGTGAGAGTCTATTTTACTGTGGATTTTTAGCTCACCTGGCCAAGAGGCTAAGTTACTATTTTCAACTTCTTCTAAAAACCATAAGACTAATTTCAGCCAAACTTAGCACAGGGCATCCTGGCATGAAGGCCTTTACCATATTTTGATGCATATACCACACGCATATAACCTGTCCACGCATATACCCAGCAGAAATTAACTAACCGTGTAAAAAATATTTAGTATACCCTGACCACGCTTATATCTCACACAAACCCTAACATAATCTCACATGAACCAACCACGTGTGCTAAGAGCCAGTGCCAAAGCCTGAAGACCAGATGTCCAGATTGAAACCCGTTCCAGTGTCGGGTCATAAAATTCATACGACTGTTTAAGCTGCAGTATGACACTTATCAGATAGACTGAGGTTTAAACCTGTGACACTTCAGTAGTTATTGGTTAATTGGCAGGATTCAATGGTTTGATAGCCGTACTATACTTTATTACTAATTGACATGATGTCATAAGATGCAGTATACCTACCAATGGGTCTATACATGAGTGGTTGAATTATCTTTTATTACTATAATTTAGACTTATATACAACTGTGAAAATTCAATAGTGGGCTTGAAAAATCATAGGTTTTGTTCAGTTCTTTGTATTTAGATCTGTATATAAATCCAGTCCATTCATTATCAAGTGGTGCATAATCCCAAAATGAGGCCAAGTGCTAATGTGACTATGGTATAAGCTACCCAACCAGGTGTCTCATTGAGCATGTAAGTGACCAACATGAAAGTGGGAGAGATCGAGTTTCATATTGCCTTTATCATCTGTTTTTTTCTTGATTTTTTGCATAAATAAAATGTTTTATTCTGAATGGCAGAAATATCAGAGTTTTTCGTGTTTAAATCGGAGCTTGGAGTTTTCTAGGAAAAAGGTTTCATTCTCGGAGTTGTTCCAATGAAATCAGAGGACTTGGCATCTCGGGCATTGCACCAAGAGCATTGCAAGTCACATGCTTTTGGTTTGTAGACATAGCACATTAATACGAACATGTTAATGAAGGCAGTGGTGTGACCAGTCACACAATTACTAAAAATTATATCTGTATAATTTAAAAATAAGCTGATGGCTACCGCCTGTGTGAAAAAGAACTGATATAGCCCGCCCACAAAGATACCCCGCATGGGGTATGTAAAATACTGTATAACCCACAGGATATATGCGTGAAAATACGGTAATATGCCGATCTGTTTTCAAAAATGGCAACCAGTACTAAATATAAAAAACCTTTAAACAACTCCAGAAATTTATCAAATTTGACAGAAAGCATCCTAGCCAGAAGACCGTAAAGTTTGCCCAAATGATACCTATCCACCATTAAGTATGCCACTGCTGTTATTGAAATAGAAAAACCTCTCCATCAACCACCAACAATTGCTATTTTCAACTTCTCAAAATCCACTTGACCAATGTCAACCAAAACTTAGCACAGAGTATCCTGGCATAGAGGCCTTTCAAATTTATACAAATGATGCTGATCTGCCATCAGTTATGGTCACCACCACCATTACTAAAAATAGAAAAGCCTATGAACTACTACTTCTCAAAAACTGCTGAATAGAAAAAAAATTTAATGACTTTTCAAAAACTGCAGAATATAATTTGACTAAACTTAGTGTCCTGGCCTGAAAACCTTTCAAGTTTATACAATTGATGCTGATTCACCATAAAATATGGCCACCATTGGTAAATATAGAAACAAACTTTTAACAACTTTTCAGAAACTGCTCAGCAGAATTTGAACAGGTATTACAGAAAGCATTCTGGTGTTAAGGGCTTTCAGATTTATACAAATGATGTAGATTCTGCACCTAATATGGCCACCATTACTAAAAATAAAAAGTGCTTTAAATGACTTCTAAGAAGACCATGGAACAGAATTTGATAAAATTTTAAAGAAAGCATTTTGGCATGAAGGGGTTTTAAATCTGTTCAGATGATGCCAATCTGTCATCAGATATGGCTCCTGTTACTAAAATTAGAACAACTTTTAATAACTTCTTCTAAATAACCGCTGGGCAGTATTTTATCAGATTTGACAGAAAGTGTACTAGCTTTCAGATTTATACAAATGATGGCCTTCAACTATCAAATATGGCTGCCATTACTAAAAGGAGAAAAATATTTACACTACTTTATTCCAAAAAAAACATTGAACAGAATTTGACCAACTTGGACACAAAGTGTCCTGACAAAGGGGCATTTCATTATTGCACAAAGGATGCTGATGTGTGATCAGATATGGATGAAGATACAAAAACTATAGAAACTAAGGTGGGTACGGTAATGGGTCCCATTTTATTATGTACACTGTAGTAGTAAAATTATATGTATTATGTACTTCATTATAAGGCGGTTTCACTATAAGGTATTATACTCAATGGCTCCTATCATCCAGGAAATCGTTATATAATCAGAGTGCTGTAGATCTACACTTATGTGAAAACATTGCCTCATGCTAACCTGTATTATTTACATTTGGTCAGATATATCATGCAGACAGTCTATCACTAATAAAATATTCCCTTCCAGTTAAGAACTCATATTGATGCACATGTGTAAGCACTGTATTCAATTTATGTTTGTTCTTGAATCTGAAAGTGATATTTGATTGTAAAATAGAAGTGCAGTGTTTCTTCTTTATAACACTGTTATAGCAGCAACTATAGACTGGAAGTACTGTGTTCCCTCTTTATAACACTGTTTATAGAAGCAACTATAGACTGGAAGTACTGTATTCCCTCTTTATAACACTGTTTATAGAAGCAACTATAGACTGGAAGTACTGTATTCTCTCTTTATAACACTGTTTATAGAAGCAACTATAGACTGGAAGTACTGTGTTCCCTCTTTATAACACTATTTATAGCAGCAACTGTAGACTGGAAGTACTGTATTCCCTCTTTATAACACTGTTCATAGCAGCAACTATAGAAGTAAAGTGTTTCCTCATTATAAAGTGTTTCCTTTTATAACACTGTTCATAGCAGCAGCTATAGAATAGAAGTACTGTGTTCCCTCTTTAGAACACTGTTCATAAATCCAGGCCATGCTCACTCACCTTGTTCCCAAAATGGAGCCTCTCTGGGGTCTTGACATGGCTTAACATGTCTAAGTTCAAGCTCTTGTCTTCCACTTCGCTGAAGCAGTTATCATACAAGATTTGCTTTCTGATAGCACTAGCTTCATCTTGTAGGGTGAGTGAGCTTCATACATTGTCTGTAAATCCAAACTACATGCAGTTCCATTTTGACGGCTCAATTGTACTAATAATGCAACCTGGTTTCGTTTATCAAAACAGGTTACTGTTGATAGGTAACCAACAAATAACTACTGATATACTCGATTATAAGTCGACAGAAACTATAAGTTGACCCCCCCCCCCCTTTTTTTTATGGCTGCAAAAAGCTAATTTCTCTTTGACCCTCCTGTAAGTCAGGGTGAATTTTGTGAGTCAGATCCAACTGGATGGATGGATGGATGGATGGATGGATGGATGGATGGATGGATGGATGGATGGATAGATAGATAGATAGATAGATAGATAGATAGATAGATAGATAGATAGGAAAAGTGAAGACAAAACCAGTGTAAAGTACAATTATATTATTGAGTGAAATATATCACAAATAAATTAACTACTTACATTTTGTCCATCTTCGTGTCATTAAATCCATAGAAATCCATAATGCTTGACATTTTAAATCCATTTATATGATAAATCCATGAATTCAATTATAGGTCACATACAGGTATAAAAATAGTATCCCAGAATGATCCGATTCACAATATCCATAATATGTTAATTCCAAACGTCTTACAAATAAACCAGTGAATGAAAGTCAAGTCCACACTTTTGTGATTAACAGTATCCTGTCAATGTCACCATCTGATGTCATCTGGTACAAAGCTCAAGAATTCATCTTCATTGTCTGAGTGACCAAATAAAGTTCTGAAATCCTTCATCGTTGTCTAGTCACTGTAAATATTGTCCGACTCCGATTCCTTGTCTTTACTCTCATATGCAGGTGCTTATGTGGAGACTGAGCTTGGGCTCTGTAAGTGACACTTCGATCATACAGTCTGTGAAATCTATTGAACAATGCAGCTGAACAGGTGTCAATTGTGCAGCAAGATCACAGGGAGTTCAATTAACCAACCTCTGTTACTTGGCACTAAATAAATATCTAATTCTCAGCTCAGTCAAAGGGTTCTCACTTGGGAGAACAAAGAGGGTGCTAAGGGATGAAGTTCAAACGTGCACAGGGAGTTGTAGGACTCTACTATGTACTGAACAAGTATCAAATTCACAGCTCGATCAAAAGGATTGTCAAATTGAAAACAAGATAAGTGATGCCTTTACAAGCTAAGGGCTTATTGGCCCACGTTCACTGGCAGATAACTTGGGAAATATCACTTGGGAATTACATCTGGCTTATGGAAAAAGAAAATATAAATCAAATCAAAACTTTTATTGCATCAAACACAAACTGTTTATACAGCAAAACACAAAATATAATACAAATACAGATTGCTCCGACTTGCACAAAATGGGAGTAATATACTTACAGTAAACACCCACAGTAAAGAACATTGACAGACACTTCACTTTGCGCTGAGGAATATTTAATTTACTGGTAATATTTTCAAATTATTAAAATCAAAATAAATAGATACAAGTATTGTGTAATGAATGCAGCAGCTACACAGTGCATACCATATATGCATTTCTAATGAATGGGAATAGTGGCATGAAAGCATACAAATATTTGAATTGACAGTATTTGTACATACTGCAAACATCTTGATTTTCCAATATTACCCCTCGATGTATACAATTTTTTGTATGTCGCGCTTATAAGACAACCCCTACTCTGCATTAATAAAATTTTCAGTAAAAAAATGTCCACTTGTAAGCGAGTATATAAAGTATCTGCTCTCTCTCTCTTCGATCAACCCGTCAAGAGAGGCAAAGCTGCAGGACCCAGTATGCAACCTCAGATGCAGGTGCGTGGAGGATGTCTGCAGCAGTTGTCAAAGGCTCTTCCTACCGGTTAAGGCAAGAAAGCAAGACATAACTCCGCTTGGCTTACGGGGGTAAGTATATTGGCATATCCTGAACTCTCACAGTATCAATTCAGACTCCTGAAGATTTCAGCTCACGAAATGTGAGCGATTTCCACAAGCCTGACTCTTAATTTGAGACAAAGTGGAGCCAGTTGGCAGGTGTACTCAGTCTACTTCTCCAGCTTATTCTATTTGTGTGATATGGCCTCGCAAAG
The DNA here is from genome assembly GCA_029931535.1 of Margaritifera margaritifera. Classification (NCBI taxonomy): domain Eukaryota; kingdom Metazoa; phylum Mollusca; class Bivalvia; order Unionida; family Margaritiferidae; genus Margaritifera; species Margaritifera margaritifera. The sequence goes on from JAQPZY010001574.1 coordinate 1,168,189, forward strand.
GAGAGAGCTAAATCTTATCGGGCCACTGGTAGCTGCCCAGACAGTTACCACACCCCATTCATGACAGCACAACCTCAGCCCAGGGCATGACCTTGCAACTTTCGCTGGATTCACCCAGGAAACATTTGCATGTAAGGCAATAGCCAGGTGCAGGATCACACAGGGATTGCTCCCACATGTGTATAAATGCATAACCTTCAGTTGTGCTAACTTAAAGTTAGGAGAAGTTCGTCCTTTCAGTAGAGCAGTCATCATGCTTCTACAGGGTGACATTGGCTGAGGTTGGATGCTCAAGTATTTCCTCCTTTTGCCTATTCTCCTAATGTTAATGTGATCGGGGAATGTTTTGGCCGGAGAAAGAACATTTTATAGTAAATTATGTTTCTCTGAAATACTTACTCGATCACATTAGTATCAATCCCTCCCATCCTTCCCCACAAATGCGAGTATCCTGTTATAGATCTTGCTCAAGCTTAAACTGGTAACATCCAGGATACAAGTGGCCACCTAGTGGGAACAAGGAGAGTTAATCTGTAAGATTTACTTCCCTTTGCATGATATATAGATGGAAAGACATTTTTTTGTTTTTCAGGGAAGGCTGGATTCAGAAGTTGAAGAGAGTAGTTTCCTACTAATGTTAATGTGATCAAGAAGTATTTTCGGAGAAACATAATTTACTACAAAATTTCCATTTTCACTGGGTCTTGTTTGCAACCATGACAATCAGTGTAGTGCATGCATATGATGCATGTAGAACTATGGCATGAATCTCTTAATTCTATGCACATTTTTCATTTTCTCTCCATTTACCATTATCTTCTTGCCATGGTGAAGTTTTGGTTGGGGATATGGGATTTCGGGAGAAAATCACACCCACTGTGCACACACACACAGAATCACAATACTCCTATCTGATTGAAAGGTCATAGAGTTAGGTTTTATAATAATTATATTTACAATTTTATTGATGTTAATATTTCAGAAACTTGAAGAGCTTGTGGATGAAGGAAAAGCTAAATCAATTGGTGTGTCCAATTTCAATTCACAGCAAATTGAGAGGATTATGAAAAACTCTAGAATCAAACCTGTGACAAACCAGGTAAAGCATGACTATAAATATGTATTTTAATATTGAAGGCAAGACCTATCTTATTACATGGAATTTAAATTATGAGAAATCACTGTAATGTAAGGTAACAATTAGGTCTCTTATGTACAATGTGATTTCTGCAATAATTATAATTTTATAGTTATCTTTTCTATATCATGAAGTTTGGACTTGAAGGCTTATGCAGTCAAGAAGATGAAGAGAGAGAAAAAAAAACATGACTTATGAAAAGAATACATTTCAGCCTGTGCTAAAAGACTACCTTTTTCAGTGACCACCTGTCTTTTGAGACTTAAATATTTGATTCTTTACATGTATTTGATACTTTAGCTGCTAAAAAACTTGTCTCCAGAGACATCTTTTTGAAGTTTCCTAAGGTGGTCTCATAAAACAGGTTCCACTGTACTTATCAACAGTTCAGCTTTATAGTACAGCAACCTATATCATATTAATCCAGCCTTGTCGTATTTTCCTCCTTGGTACAGCAACCTCTCCATAGTATAGCAACCTCTCTTCATATCCAGCCAATTTCTTATTTTTTTCCACAGTACAGCAACCTCTCATATCCAGTCAGTTTCTTATTTTCCTCCATAGTACAGCAACCTCTCATCACATCCAGCCAATCCAGCAAGAACTCACACAATGAATCCTGAACTTCCGCTGTTACGACTAGGGGTAAATGTAACAAAAGAAAAGACTCAGACAAGCTTTCAAGATTTAAATTCAAATATTTAATTTCTTAAAATATTAAAATATTTCAACAAACAATGAAAGTGAAAGAATTAAAAATAACTTACAGTATAGAATATCCTTAAAAGTCCTAAATTGTTCTATTGTTCACTGATCCGGAAGTTAATCCAAATTATTCCGAATGAAAAACATTCTGAATGAAACCTCCAATGTGCTTGAGTGCCAACAAGAATCAGTTATATCCAAATATTATTAATTTCAAGTAATCCTTGTGAATATGGAATATCATTCAAGTTCTAGAAATGTTTCCAATAATTCTAATGGAGCTGTATAATTCTTAAATCTAAGTAGCAGTACTAAATCCAAAATGTACTATATAATAATATATCTCTGAAGCAGAATATCACACAATGAACCAATCTCATTTATGACCTCTCAGGCTGAACGTACTATAGAAGAATGGCGAACGCTCTGATTACATCTATTTTATAGTTTCTGTACTGCGTCATTGAAATACAAATAAAACCCATTTCTTAATTCCGTCTTATATCAACATCTCGGTATTTACGAACTTATTCTACTTCTAGTCAACAGAAATGAATCACTCACTGAACTACGAAATCCAATTCAGAACATTGAATGCAGGTCAAAAGGACAAATCTCACATGCTGAATCACGTGATATGACTCATGCTTTAACTGACAATATTTTTCCAAGACCAATGTACTGAGTCACATTGAAATACAGTATATGTGCACTCTGCAAAACGACACCTATCAGACTATTATACAGAAGTCATAAACTAATAAAACTATACTATTATTTAAAAGAAATGATACATAATTCCATAACACTACAAATAACAATCTTTGATGCACAAATAATCTAAACAAAGCCTGGCCATGTTTTGCCCTGTGTAAGGTTGTCTGCTTTAGTCTTGATCACCAAGATGTTTTTTGTGTCTACTTTGAAATTCCCTCTGCTGGGACTTCTGACCCAGATCAGGATACTGAACATGTCATTGATAACTTGGAGACTTGATACTTCATCTCCAGAGACATCTGATTGAACAGAAACATGTAAAGTTTCTCTGGATCGACATCGGCTGGGATCCAGACTGCTTGTGGTGAACCTCCAGAGAACAGGAAAATACTTGAGTCAAAATTTCAGAGGTCATGGTCGTGTTAGAGCTAGAAATTCCATGCACATGCCTCTTCATACTGCAGGGTTTCTCTGCACAGACTAACATTCACACTGCAATCAAAAACAAATTAACTTATGAAAAATGTCAACAGAATATTGCTAATACAGCTACAAGGTGGTTCATATGAAGATTTCAGTTCAACAGAACACTGGATACATGGAAGGGTAAATGGAAAGACACGTGTGCATGTGTTATGGGTAAGATTTATACCACCCTGTAATTTTTCTGACTCTCCACTCCCCCCTTTTTTTAGAAGGCAATGGTCAAAGGGGAGCTCCTCCTCTTCAGCTAATTCTTGGCAGCATCACTGATGGCAGCTAACTTTAAAATCTTGTTTTTGCTATTTCTCCAGAATGTATGGTCCTATCAACATGGGTTTTTCACCAAAAGACTTCTTATGATATCTGGTTGGTCCTAAATGAATATGGTGCCAATCTGAAATCCATTATGACCACTATGGTGGACATCTTGAAAATCTTGTTATTGCTGCTCGTCCTGAATGTATGGCCATATCAATATGGGCAATCCAAAAATATCAGAGATGGTTTCAACACTCAGCAGTTAAAAAGAAGAAATGGTCTTTTCTTGGATTCTTGGAAATTCTTTTCGGCCAGTAGAACATCAGCCACTTCAAAGGATTCTTGTTTATTGATCTCTATAGTACAGCAACCTATCATCATATCCAGCCAATTTCTTATCTTTCTCCATAGTACAGCAACCTATCATCACATCCATCCAATTTCTTATCTTTCTCCATAGTACAGCAACCTATCATCATATCCAGCCAATTTCTTATCTTTCTCCATAGTACAGCAACCTATCATCACATCCAGCCAATTTCTTATTCTTCTCCACAGTACAGCAACCTATCATCATATCCAGCCAATTTCTTATTCTTCTCCATAGTACAGCAACCTATCATCATATCCAGCCAATTTCTTATTCTTCTCCATAGTACAGCAACCTATCATCACATCCAAACAATTTCTTATCTTTCTCCATAGTACAGCAACCTATCATCACATCCAAACAATTTCTTATCTTTCTTCATAGTACAGCAACCTATCATCACATCCAGACAATTTTTAGCTCTTAGTCATAGACCAGAAGAGCTTATCGGATGGCCTGTTGTCTGTCCATCATTGTTTTTGCTACTCTTCCTAAACTACTTGGAGGATTGCCATGAAACATTACACAGACATACAGACATTCATCCCAAGGTCTAGTTGGTCCTAAGTGAAAATGGTGCCAATTTGCAGCCAATATAGCCACCATTATGGCCAGCTTGAAAATCATGTTGTCACTACTTCTTCTCAGTGGATGGTCATATTGACATGCAGTTTCACTAATAGACTTTCTAGTATATTTTAGTGGTCCTAAAGGAAAATGGTGTTGATCTGACCTCCAATATGGCTGCCAAATTGAAAATCTTGTTCTTGTTACTCCTACTAAATGGAAAGTCATATTGACATGGGTTTTTCACTAGAAGACTTATTATGGCATCTAGTTGGTCCTAAATGAAAATGGTGCCAATATGACATCCAGTGTATGTCAGCCATCTTGAAAATCCTGTTATTGTTATCCTCCTAAGTCATATTGATATGGAGTTTTCACCAAAATACTTCATATGTTGTCTAGTTGGTTTTAAATGAAAATGGTGCCAATCTAACCTTCGATATAGCAGCCATATTGAAAATTTTGTAATTGCTACTCCTCCTAAATTGAAAGTCTTATTGACATGGAGTTTTCACCAGAAGATTTCTTATAGTGTCTAGTTGGTCTTAAATGAAAATGGTGCCAATCGGACATCCAGTATGGCCACTTTGTTATTACTACTCCTCCTGAATGGATTGTCATTTAGACATAGGTAATCTAAGAATATTAGAGATGGTTTCAACACTCAGCAGTTAAAAAGAAGAAAAAGTCTTATCTTGTATTCCTGGAAATTCTTTTCGAGGAGTAGAGCATCAGTTCCTTTTAAGGATTCTTGTTTATTGTCCTCCATAGTACAGACACCTATAATCATATCCACCCAATTTCTTATTTTCTTCCATAGTACAGGAACCTATCATCACATCCAGCCAATTTCTTATGTATCTCCATAGTACAGCAGCCTATCTTGACATCAGCCAATTTCTTATTTTCCTCCATACTACAGCAGCCTACCATAATATCCAGACAATTTCTAATTTTTCTCCATAGTACAATAACCTATAATCACATCCAGACAATTTCTTATTTTCCTCCATAGTACAGCAACCTATCACCATATCCAGCCAATGTTGTTTTCCTCTATAGTACAGCAACCTATCACCATATCCATTATGTTGTTTTCCTCCATAGTACAGCAACCTATCACCAGATACAGCATTCTATCATCACATCCAGTCAATTTCTTATTGTCCTCCATAATACAGCAATCTATCATCATATCCATTATGTTGTTTTCCTCCATAGTACAGCAACCTATCACCAGATACAGCATTCTATCATCACATCCAGTCAATTTCTTATTGTCCTCCATAATACAGAAATCTATCATCACATCCAGTCAATTTTCTTTATTTCCTCCATAGTACAGCATTCTATCATCACATCCAGTCAATTTCTTATTGTCCTCCATAATACAGCATTCTATCATCACATCCAGTCAATTTCTTATTGTCCTCCATAATACAGCAATCTATCATCACATTCAGTCAATTTTCTTTATTTCCTCCATAGTACAGCATTCTATCATCACATCCAGTCAATTTCTTATTGTCCTCCATAATACAGCAATCTATCATCACATTCAGTCAATTTTCTTTATTTCCTCCATAATACAGCATTCTATCATCACATCCAGTCAATTTCTTATTGTCCTCCATAATACAGCAATCTATCATCACATCCAGTCAATTTTCTTTATTTCCTCCATAGTACAGCATTCTATCATCACATCCAGTCAATTTCTTATTGTCCGCCATAGTACAGCATTCTATCATCACATCCAGTCAATTTCTTATTGTCCTCCATAATACAGCATTCTATCATCACATCCAGTCAATTTCTTATTGTCCTCCATAGTACAGCATTCTATCATCACATCCAGTCAATTTCTTATTGTCCTCCATAATACAGCAATCTATCATCACATCCAGTCAATTTCTTATTGTCCTCCATAATACAGCATTCTGTCATCACATCCAGTCAATTTCTTATTGTCCTCCATAATACAGCAATCTATCATCACATCCAGTCAATTTCTTATTGTCCTCCATAATACAGCATTCTATCATCACATCCAGTCAATTTCTTATTGTCCTCCATAGTACAGCATTCTATCATCACATCCAGTCAATTTCTTATTGTCCTCCATAGTACAGCATTCTATCATCACATCCAGTCAATTTCTTCATTTCCTCCATAGTACAGCATTCTATCATCACATCCAGTCAATTTTCTTCATTTCCTCCATAGTACAGCATTCTATCATCACATCCAGTCAATTTCTTATTGTCCTCCATAGTACAGCAATCTATCATCACATCCAGTCAATTTTCTTCATTTCCTCCATATTACAGCAATCTATCATCACATCCAGTAAATTTTCTTCATTTCCTCCATGTTTGTTTACTCTACACACAATGAAACCTCTCTTCATAATCCATTTATGAGAAGGAAATATTTTAGCCAGCACAGTTTGCTGTCCTCTGAAAAAAGGCATAGCCAGAAAAGGCATATGACATATCAATCAAACACCTTTTCTTACCTTTATACAGTATTGCAAGATGACAACCTCAACTGACATTCATAGCTATTTTGACAGTTGTGATGATGGAAAGAGACAACAAAATGACTTCTACAATCTGTCATGGAGACTACAATTAGTTTTAAAGTAATCTTGCTAATTAAGAGCTTGGTGCACACTACTATTTTTTATACTGATTGGGCCTTATGAGAGAGAAAGTCATAGTCTTCAGACTGTGCCACTTTCTACATAGATGCTATATTTCTTTTTCTTTTGCAATTTTCTTAAACTGGATATAGGGAGGAGGCAGAATAGCTTTCTAGAAGAAAAAAAGGTCAAATCGAGCAACTAGAAGAGACATCTTTTTTTCTCCAGAATTGCAATTAAATCTTGCAATTTGGCTGGGTATGGGAGATGGCTGATTAAGGAATCTAAATTGTTTAGGAAGTAAATTGGAGAGAATCAGAAGTCTGGCTGTTGAAAGAAACTTGTTGAAGGGAGATCGCCATTGTGAGAGTTTCGTTCCTTTGGCTACATGATTGCACTTTTCAGAGGTTGCACTGTAAATTTAGCTTTTAAATATTAGTTTTTGATGTGAATAACAACATTTATATATGTAGAGGGATTAACAGCACATCAGCATAATCCTGGCTACGTAGTGCTGACTAAGTTTAGGTATCCCCCAAAAAGGAGGCCTCAGCTGGAACATCATCATGGGAGACATCCCAGGGCATAAAATTGTTGCCTTCATTACTCGCTTCTTACAACATACAGGAGGGCACACTGGGTTTAATTTACATCCCCAAGCCTGCAAGGGTGTGTGAATAACAACAACAGTGCATCCAATCTTAACCTGCTGTCTGTGGGATGGATGAATTTTGGCTGTGTAAATGAGATGGCTGCTGACCAGGGGTGGGGTGGGATCAAATATCACAGAAGATGAAATGGAAAGACATAAAAATCAGACTCTGGCTGAATGTGAGCAGTAGTTGCATAGGAGAGGTGACTGCTACGGGAGGTTGTACTGTGCTAATATTGGACAAGAACCAAAACAGCTTGGTTTAATTCTACTTATATTAGGTGGAATGCCACATATACCTGCAGCAAAAAGAGCTGCAGAAATTTTGTGAGGAAAGAGGGATAAAGCTGACTTCCTATTCGACCCTTGGATCACCTGCACGACCAGAATTTCTGTAAGTGAATAACAATTTGTATCTTTTATATGGAGATATTCCAGTAAATGATGATAATGATCACCTGCACGACCAGAATTTCTGTAAGTGAATAACAATTTGTATCTTTTAAATGGAGATATTCCAGTAAATGATGATAATGATCACCTGCACGACCAGAATTTCTGTAAGTGAATAACAATTTGTATCTTTTATATGGAGATATTCCAGTAAATGATGATAATGATCACCTGCACGACCAGAATTTCTGTAAGTGAATAACAATTTGTATCTTTTATATGGAGATATTCCAGTAAATGATGATAATGATCACCTGCACGACCAGAATTTCTGTAAGTGAATAACAATTTGTATCTTTTATATGGAGATATTCCAGTAAATGATGATAATGATGACTATAGGGATGGCAAGAATGCAATTGAAAATTTTGAGACCAAAGATCACAGGAAGTGGTTCAATGTAAGACATAGTAAAGACATGCAGAGACCTTCAGGGGCATTGAAACAGGATAATAATAATAAGAAGAAGAACAATAATAATAATAATGGGAGATTCTGATGGCTTGCCATTATAAATCCCCATGCTTTTCACATACCAATTGTATTATCTAATTTGAAACAGTGTTGTTGTAGACCCTCTACCCCCAACTTGTGACTCCAAACCTCCTACTTTGACCGAGTCTGAACCAGGGGACATAACTTCAAATCTTCCATACATATTACAAGTCTCACTGTAATGATATACATATGAAGTTATGTCCAAAAATATAGAAAATGTCACTATAACTGAAATTTTAGTAAATTTGACATTTTCACCCTCTCTCGGGAGCCTCATTGGTATGGAGCAACATTCTAATAATTATAAAGTGGAACCATACTTTTATGAGTGTACTAAGTCCAGGCAACTTAAGTAATTTTGTCTGCATGGTCTTTATTATGGAAAAGTAATCTGCTAATTAAAATAAATTTCCACCCAGCACCAGACTGTACAATTTCCATGCTTTCTGTACAGACTTCAGCTTTTTCCATGGAAATTCTGTCCAAGGAAAGAGCCTGAAGTATTTGGACCACTTTCTAGCCTCTTTCCATGGAAAAACCATGGAAATCAGAGCTTGGAAAATGTCATTGTAATCCAGAAAATAGGCTGGACATTTTCATCCTGTCGATGGAGAAAAGGCTGGAATTTTTCACATTGTCCATGGACAATCTGAACATTTTCTATGCAATACAAAGGGCTCGAAATAGGCAGGAAAATGTCCATGACACATGTTTTACATGTAGAAAACTCAGAAGATATTTTTCCAACATTTCACTAATACGATCATACTTGTAGATATTTCTGTACATAGACAATATTTTATAACAATGCCTCACATATACAGTTCATTCTGAGAATTGTTAGACTTCATGACTCTGGTAGAGGTGATGGCATTTTGTTGATTAAAGTCTTTAATTAAAGCCCAGCACCAAGATGCAGGAGTCCTATAGTAATCACCTTTTCTATCCATCCATCTGTACATCAATCCATCTGTTCATCCTTTGACACTTCTTGTAACTAGTCTAGCTCTGCAAACTTTTTCACATACACCACTCCCTCGATAACTCGTGCCTGGATAACTCACGAACCCGCTTATAACGTGGAGTTAGGCATGGATTCCATTTTTTTAACTAGAAATTTTTGTAAAAATTGGCCCCTATATGTTTAATGTGAAAAATGTTGTGATCAAAATTGGTAAATGCAACCTGGATATATCACTCGTTTTATCGTCGAAAACGGGTTAGTACCCAGAAATTTGAATCAACATCATGAAATTCTCAACTTTTAATAAGAAGTAATATATTTTGTTCAATTTTCTTTCCAATCAACATTTTCAGTACACTGTAAATTAAAATATTCAAAGAAATTTCAATCAATGAAATGTCACTAACGCCTGCTGTTGGCAATACTTAAAAAAATAAATACCAATTAAATGAGTTTTTTCAAGTGAAATTTGTGTTTTAGTTCTATCTTTTAATTCAGCTTCAATGTAATCATCATAAATGCAATATGCCCTCTTGTATTGAAACGTGAAAAATGTAATTCAACTGTCACAGCTACATCCACGAGTGTTTTCATGAGAACCTAATTAAGTGTCGACCATTTTTTTATCTCTGACTTCCGGAAGTATTTGTTGTGTTGTTATACTCAATGAAAAGCAGACCTGCTTTGTATTATCATGTTAATTATGTCTTTTGTATCAAATCAAACAAAGGGGGTGGAAATAATAAAAAGTTACAAGGTGTGCAAATCCTACAAGTATAAGAACTAGAGGTCAACTCATTTTAATTGATCAATCGAACACTGTTATAAATATTATTATGTAAGTAATAATTAAACTACCTTAAATTAGCCTACTCATTCACAAATGTGATCAAAGATAGTAAGGCAACCAAGTGAAATGAGTACTCGGTGTATAAAAAGCTTTGTTTCACAGATATGGTTCATTACAGAGAAGCGAGTTCCAGAGTTTGTAGTGAACTTAAAATTTCTAAATTGCCACTGAAAGATTTCCTCAAGGATGAGAAGAAGTTTCACTATTACTTGCAATGAAATCACAGCATCCATATTTTATCAATAGAACAATAAATAAATCAAGTTTTGATGTTGAAGGTTGTTTAGTGAAATAAATGTCCCTAGTTTTTGTAAGAAAGGAATCTTGATTTGATGTGAATTAACAACAACAAAAAGCAGTGATGTAATACACAATGTTTTCGCGTGCACATGTTGTTGAAACCGCTTGGATTAATGTTGACGATCTTGGGTATCTTGAAAATAAAGGTAATTTATACAAAAATGCAAACAACTACATTAGAAAAAAAGCTCTTTTTTTGACAATTATTTCCAATGCAATTATAAAACAATTATTCAGCCATTAAACAGCCCCATTACCCCCCCCCCCCCACAACAGTTTTCTCGATGTCCAGCGGGGATAGCATCGCCTTATTAATTTTTTTGAGGTCCCTCAGTAACTCACGCCCTCACTTATAGTGCAGTCTATGTTTTTGAGACCCCGTTGTGCATGAGTTATTGAGGGAGAGGTGTAATTGGATGCTCTGTGAATTGCCTGTTAGATGTAGTTGTGCCTTTTTAAGGTTTTGTCTTTTCAGGTACAATTTTGATGGAGATACCCGCCTTTGTCCATCAATATTACATCTCCGTTACAGTTGATCCTTGTAAGCAGCATAGCTCAGGAACCATGCAACATAATCTGATGCTATTTGGTGTATACATTTTCTCATAGCTCTAGATATGCTATGTACCTTTATTTTGATGAGACATTGAATGAGTTAGACTTCCGGCATCCCACATCATCATTTAGAAGAGTTATTATCCCTGATTGCTTATCACCAACATTTGGTTTTCCAAATGAAATTCTGTTTAAGGCCCCACCAAACAAATTGTAGAGAGTTGGGCTCTTAGTAAGGCACCCTTCACTACTAGCTGTAGTCATAAAAATGCACAAAAGTCCATTAATTCAAGATTGGATTGCCTGCCATCTAGTGCTTAGTTATTTGTGTAGCTTGATCTGCTTTTTAAGAAAATCTCCAGTAACTAATATGTGATTTTGTGAATTTGGCATCCATAAATTATATAACTGGCACAGTTACTAGCAAATGTTTAACTGCTGCTATCTGAACTTTGAACATTTCCATAAAAGTCGAGTAAAGTAGGAACAAACTCACCAGAAGTTATGACCTAACTGTAACTGTGTAGTATACTTACATCTGGCCTCTTTCCACATGCTTTTCTTTCAAAATTATTGGACTATTTTCTGTCATAACTGTTTCACTTCAAAAATGCACAGATGGGAAAGAAAATGTCCATCATTTCCTCTACTGTTATATTTAAACTGAACAGCTGAGAGGGATCTCATAACTTTTGCGCTTGCTTTACCTCAAGTGTAGTCTCATACATCCATTTGCATTGAGGTCTGTGTACATGACTATTTTCCAGGCTTTTGCCTTACTTTTTGCAGCCTCAGAACAAAATGAAGTCAAAACTTTTATAAAAAATAAACCAAGTTCAGGCTGTCCACCCATTTTCCAATGCTGCTCACCTATATTCCATGGACAAAGTTCATGCAGTCCTTGGACAATGCAACAGTTTTCATGTTGATGTTGTGGACATTTTGCAATGTTTCTAGCCTTTTCCATGTATTTTCCAGGGTTTCTCTTTTGAATACATTTCCTGATCAAAATAATGTTAAGACAATAAACTCCACTACCTCCTGAATCCAGCCCTCCCAAAAGATAAAAAAAAGGTCTTTTCTGTCTATATACCATATAGACAAAGGGAAGAAATTCATACACATTACCTCCCCTTGCCACTGATAGGTGGCTACCCATCAACTGGATGTATACCAGTTTTAAGCTTTCACTGGATACTGTCAACATTGTACTGCAAGACCTCCCAGAATCTTTGAATATCTTCATGATTTCAACTCATCCATCCAGAAAGTTGGTATAATAGTTTGTATTAATGTATTTGCTACATGTTGCAATCATTAATTTTTGAGTTTTGATCAATGTTTAATTTTTTCACAGCTGTGGACTTCATTTATTCTGACCTAATATGCTGCAGCACAGTATCATTGGTGCCTGTTGTTGTTTATTTGTGCTCACTGCATATAATTTGGCTTGTTTTAAGTAATGAGTATTGTTATTGTGATTGGTGAACACTTCGAGTTAATTTCTGAATGTTTGTTCTTGTCATTTCAGTTAAACAATTGCAACAAAATGCAGTAAGTGCAAGAAATGTAAAGCTAATGAAGACTCACCTGAGACATATCTTGCTTACATGAAAGTGTTCATCATCCTCAACCTGCAGTGTTTGCATTATTGTCAGAGGTCATCTGGACCACTGTGTTGAGGAAAAGCATCAAGAGCAAGGAGAGACGTGTGAAATCTTGGATGAAATGCGACGTTTTTGAGCATTCACCTGAAGATGGCATCGATTGCTAGCATTGTTGGGGAAGTCATGATGGTTTCTCCCCCATAAAAAATTATGTGTATGATGCAGACTTTGAAAATTATGTCTGGTGAATTGGAGGAACACAGTGTTGTAGAGTTGCTGTCCCCACATTCTTTCCAGATGCTGATAGAGTCATGAATGTGTTGCTTGGTACAGGAAGCAATGACACAGTTGCTTGCCCAGGGACAATATTTGTCCGCATGTCCATCACAAACCTCCATGGATGGTTTGGAGTTAATGGGTGAGTATCCCCATTTATCTAGGCCACCCAGTGGATGTAAGCCACCACCAACCCACCCACAATGCCCGAGCATGGCCTTCTGGCCTGCAAAGTCTGGGCACATGGTGTATTTGTCTGATCTTGATGATCTATATCACCATACTTTAATGCCACACACCATTGCTCCAACTACCAACCAGCCGGATCAGCAGGCCATACCTTGTCTAGTGTCTAGTGACCAGAAATCCTTCAATGAGCTGTGCCGCATACTTGCTGACAGTTCTGTGGTATGTGGAACCATACAGGATCATTTTGACCAATCTGCCTGTTTTACCGCACATTCTGCATGGGCAGTTCCAGAGCGACAACCCAGCAGGCCGTCCAGCACCCTCTACAGGCATCCATACTGGCAAGACAATATGTGGCCCTTGCCTGGCTGCCAATTAAAATTTGTTCATGGCTTTTCCACTGGAGAGATACCATGACACACTTAGAGACAATGGCCATGCTTCTGGAAATGCTCATACGTAACATTGTGGCAACATCTTCCATGTTAGATCAAACATCACTAGCCATTTCTTGACTGGCCGAAAAAATCAGGCAGGTATTATGGATGGGAGTCTACAGCAAGGATTGCCAAGGTTATCAACAGGGCTGCACACCATTATATGGCTAACTCCCTGACGGTTTCAGTTAACTTGGATTTAGTGAGATGAGACACCTGTCTTCACTCGTTGTTACTCAAGCCACATCATTCTCTGGCTCTCTGTCCTACACCCTATTCCCCAAGCCTCCCAACTACCATTATTGACTCAACACCCTGATGCCCACAGACAGCTTACCAGTTGGCACCAGACTCAGTTTTCACCAGTATTGGATCGGTTGGCACCAGACTCTGTTTTCACCAGTATTGGATCGAACTATTTTTGCAAAACAAATGGGCGATCCAAGTTGTTTCAGAGGGGTCTTCAGATTTCATTTATCCAGCCCCCTTCCCTTTCGTCTTCTGCTTTCATGACAAATGTGCTCACAGATTTGGAGGAAGTCAAAATTTTGTGGAAGGAGATCTTTGCCATTACTCGGCAAGTTGGCAGTGGAAATAGTTTGCAAACTGAACTCTCTGGGGTTTTATGGCAGGCTTTTTCTAGCCAGTGGAAAAATTGGGCCAGTCATAGACCTCAGCCAGCTCAACAAATACATTGCTGCACCGAAGTTAAAAATGGAATCGATACAGTCAATCAGGCTTTCCATAAAAAGGGATCAATTTGCAGTCAGTCTAGACCTAGCCGACACATATTTTGATGTCCCTATTCACCCAGCTTCACGCAAGTTCCTTTCGTTTACCTACCAAGGAAAAATATACCAATTTTGTGCACTCCCATTAGGTCTCAACATTAGTCCACCGACATTTACAAAAATCAACAACTTCGTCATCACCCTGTTCTGGTCAACTTCGTCAGCTGTGACCGCAGCATGTCTGGATGAAATCCTTCAAAAACAAATGGTAAGTTCAATTTTGGTGAAGGGCAGGAACGATCTTCTGTCCCTTTTAGGATATCTAGGCTTTTTTGTGAACTGGAACAAGTCAGATTTCAACCCATCCCAGCATTTTATCCACTTGAGTATGGAGTTTTTGATCTATCTCATTCTCATCTGTCTCCCTCATGTATGTGTGGTGCAGATTATCAAACTTGTAGAGTTGATTTCCAGTAGGGAGTGGATTTCAGTGACAGAGTTCCTGCACCTCCATAGTGTGCTCAGCAGATTTTGTTCATCTTGGTGGCCATTTCATGAACTCTTTGCTGATGACCCTGCTGGCCCAGTGGCGCCTCTTTTCCAGTAGAATTGACCAAAGTAGTATTATTCCCACGCCAGTTACGCAACAAAAATTGGCTCACTACAGGAATTCCTCTGGAAAAGCCCCAACTGGAAGTTGCAGTATGTACAGCTGCCAGTTCATATGTTTGAGGGAGCCCACCTGTTGCCATGCTTCACCACAGTAAGTGGCAAGTGGGGTCTGGAGGAGTTACCTCTTCACATCAACCTTCTGAAGATGAAGACTATAGACAGTGCTTTTCATTCTGGAAGGATCATGCAACTCAACAGGAAAATAGTCCTTATCATGTTGGACAGCTCAGTGGTGGTGACCTACCTCCTCAAACAGGGGTAGACAAAATCACCTGACCATTGCACTCTGGTTTGGAAGTTTCTGCGCTGATGCTGTCAGATAACCATTCAGATCGGACACATTCTCGGCAGGCTAAAAGTCCTGGCTTTCTCGCTGTAAAGAAGGGGCTAGACGCTTTCACACCAAGTGGTCCATTTATCAATCAGTCTTTCATCAGATTTGTGTGTTTTGGGAGTGTTCAGTGATTGACCTTTTTGCAACAAGGCAGAATCACAAATTGCCCACCTTTCTCTCTCTGGTCCTCGAGCCAGAAGATTAAGCAGCAGATGCACTAGTCTATCAATCTTTTGGGATTTGTTACCAAAAATAATACAGAAATAGAGGGGTTAGAACTGCAAAGTGATTCTGATAGCCCCTGTCAGGTTGGACAAGTTATGGGTGAATGATCTGCTTGATCTAGTGATGTTCCAAGGAAAATTCCAGCAAGGCTGAACCTGCTCAAACAGCTGTTGTTTCAGGTATTTCATCCGTGCCCAGACAAGCTTCTCCTTCATGCCTGGCTCTTGTCATGAGAGCTTTGTGAAGAAAGGAATTTCAGCCTGCAGTTGTGGAGACAATCTCACAAGCTAGAACTGGAAGGCCTACCACTTTGAAGGCTTACAAGGGAAAGTGGTGCATTTTCGGGGACTGGTGTGAGGCCAGCAGCACCATCTCTTTGAGTGCCTCAATCCCACAATTGGATGACTTTTTCCTCTGGCATTTTGAGGAGAAAGAGTCAGAACCTCGCTGAAGCTGCTATCATACAAGACATGCTCTCTGATAGCTTTAGCGTTGGCATGCAGAGTGAGTGAGTTGCATGCCCTTACAATGTACCCAAACTATCTCCAGATAAGACTGATGCTTCAGTGGTCCTAATGATGCAACCAGGCTTTGTAACTAAGAATAGGTTGCCATCAGCAGGCAATCAAAGATTGGTCATACTTTCTCTCTCCTCAGTCAATATTTCAAGAGAGTAGGTGATGCAAGACCCTGTCAGTGCTTTCAAGCATTACTTTAAGCGCAAGGAGAAAAATCACAGGCACTACAAAGCCTCATTCTTCTGGTGAAGACCAGGAAAGAGGATATAACCCCACAGTCCTTAGCATTGTAGCTGAAGTGGGTAATACACTCCATGTGCTCTGAAGTCACATAAGATCAGATATGCCTCTTGAAGATCTTGCACATGAAATTAGAGCGAGATCTGCAAGCCTTGCATTTAGATATAATTTTTCAATCCTGACATAATAGAAGCTCTTGACTGGCATGCACAGTCAACCTTCTCGAGTTTTTATTTTTGTGATCTAGCTTTGCAGAGATAAGAATTGAATCTGGTGGATCCAGTGACTGCATCCCAGACAACCAACAGGCCCATTTGATATCAGCACAACCTCCTCATCGGTATGGGTTCATCGCTTTTGCTTGATTTGGCTGGAATTTGTTTTTGATAAGAAGAATTCTCATCTTATTCATGTATGGTTATCATTGGTTATGTGACTGACAGTTGTGCTGCTCTTATCTTAGGAGAGTGGGTTATCCTTCATATAGAGAATCTAGCCATTCTTCCCTTGAATGGTGCCTGTGGTAGAGGTGGGATACTCAGCATTTCCTCCTCCTATTACCTGTTCTTGTGACGTTAATGTGATCAGGGAATATATTCAAAGGAGAAAGCAGATTTTTTGGTAAATTATGTTTCTCCAAGAATACTTACCCCATCACATTACAATAAAACCATCCCACACATCCCCACAAATGTGAGCATTCTAGTTAATGTGTTGCTTAGCTTAAGACTGGTAAACATCTGGTTGATGGATAGTCATCAAGTGGTGGTAAGGGGAGGTAATGGATGTTTTTCTATATGATACATAGATGAAAAAGACAAACTTTTTCATCTTTTCAGTAGGGCATGATTTGGAAGGTAGTCTGAGGAGCTGATTCAAATCTATCCATGGAAAATGTAGTCTACCAGAGTAAGGTAGAGATGGAGTTATGGATAGGCTGAGAGTGGGTATCAAAATATACCCAAGAATTTGTTTAATATGCACTTGGCATATTCTGTAGAAGGGGTATATAGCAAATAAATAGATGATTATTTTTTTACATCAGACCTTATTAAGTGCTTTGTTACATGTATATAAAACAAGTTAGGTAATTTTGGCAATGTGTTTATTTAAATAAATTCAGCGTGGTGTGTTTATTCATGTAGTGTAGTCATTTTGTCTGCATTAGCAGGTAGTGGAAGCTTTCTCATTGCCAGTAAATGTTAAGATTTTATTTTAAATTTTGAAAAACATATAGCTTAAATCACTGATGTTCTACTGAATCTCTGTTTTTAGAACCTTTTCCCATGTCTTTTGCTGCGCTAGTGTCCTGTGTAAAAATTGATAATCAGTAGAAATTTTCAAAGAACTGACGTCTTTGCACATGTATGTACTACTTTGTCATTGCATGGATCTTTAAAATATCACTTTTGTCCTAAAACATATACTGGTTTGGTTTGGTTTTGTTGGGTGTTAACGGCACAGAAACACAAGTGGGTTTTTTAGTGCTGAGACAATGGAAGTAAAGTACCTTGCCCAAGGACACAACACGGTAGCCACCCTGTGCCGATCTGATGGTAGGATTCAAACTCACTCCCTTTTGTTTGTGAGCCCAGCATGCTAACTACTGAGCCACTGCAACTCCTAAAACTTGTACTGGATGAAATGCTTTAAATCATATATTACACCATGAACATTTTGTGAATTCAGTCGATTCAGTTAGTTATTTTATGTACTAATCACCAATATGCATATTATATTTTTCCTTAAAAAAACGTTTATAATTTCTTTATAGGAAGGAAGGAGATCATCCTAACACTTTGGAGGATCCTGTTACCTGTCAGATAGCTAAAAAGCACAACAAAACACCAGCACAGGTAAATTGCTACACCAGCAGTACTCATTTTTTTTTTAATACAAAAGTTCATACTATGTAAGTGTATGTTAGATTTTTTTAATCATTTACCTGCAAGTTATTTTAATCATAATTATTGAAGGTAGCATTGCTCATAGATAAGACTAGGGGTGCAACGATATGCCCAAAACCATATTGCGACATATTGTAATATAATAAACCCATATTGCAATACATAATGAACACTTAATGAATACAATAAAATAATCACTATAACATTTGCTACTTGAAAAATACAACATCTCTAAGTGATGTTACCTTGTAAGACTTCAAATGGTAGTCAAATGAACATTTAAAATTAGCATAAAAATGAAACAAGTCCACAAACACCTGAAAGCAGTCAAATTATCAGCAAATAATAATCTCACTGCCATTTATAGTCAGTCTGTGTTTTAACTTCACAGGACCATTGTTTGAAAAGTCTCAACACACTTGAACTATCTTTTTTATTTTTTTTTAGCAAGATGCTAAATAAGTCACTGCATATATTTCTTGAGGAAAATTAACATATCAACAATGTCTGAACTCAAAGCAGCCCTCTGTGTGGTAACAATGTCTCCTGCTGTACTAAAGACTCTCTCCGAGGGCATGGAAGTTGCAGGAATGCATAGCCTTTTCCTGGCTACTTGTGCAAGGAGTGGAAACTTGTACTGCTGAGCTTTCCACCGTTTCAAAGAATCCTCATCCAACGTTGTTAGGGATTCATTTCTGAACAAGTCAACCTCATGCTTTACTCTGTCAAGTCTGGATTCGGTTGGCTTGTCCTCCCGGACAAATATAACGTCACCCAAAATCAATGCAAGTCCAGTCAGAGGAGGGCTCTTACTCTCAGAGAGAACTGGTTCATCTGATTTAACCTCATCTGCTGAAAAATAAGAGAAAATGAATTTCAGTAGGCCAATCCCTTTCAAGGATTTTATTCATATTTTCTTGCATAAAAATAGGAATGTAATAAAAGCTTTAATTAATAAAATGTCACATTAAATATGGCTTTATTTGTCATTGAAAAGTTTTACTCGGGGGCAAATTGCACAAGAATATTATGCATATGTAGTATAAATAAAATTTTTAAAAAGGGAATCTTTTTGGAAGTACAGAACATAAGCAAAGAAACAAAAATGGCACATTCAGTTTAAATAAATCTGTTCTGGGAAGGTAATGGAACTCACAATGCCTACCACGCCCCTTAGAAGTGCCCTAATTGGAACTCTCATTTTCAGATGAAGTGACTGGGCTCAATAATCCCAAAGGACCAGCAAATATAGCAACAAAGTGACAAAATACAATAACTTAAGAGATGTTGCCAGGGCATGCAAATGCGCGAATTGCGCAAAATTGTTACAAATTCGCGTACTTGGAAAGCAGTGATGCGCGAGAACTCCAGCAAATTAGTTTAAAGTCACATATATAAAAATGTAGACTGTGCTGTATACAATTTTTCTTTAACTGTTAACCCTTAAGGTGCTTCTAGCAGCATAAGTCACGCCACCAATAGGGGTCTCGTAGTGCTTGTCTCATTATCTGTCTTTTTTTCCGGTACGCAACTGTTAACACATTCAAGTACTTCGACTTGAAAAGAACGGTTGTTAAACTAAATTTGATTGGCACATTTGGGCCCTGGAACAAGCATTGTCGAGGTTGAACATTACATTCATGAAGGAAGTTTTACAAATGCGTGTTTCAAGTAAGGTCCGCTAGAAAATCCAAACTGGCTGACTCACAACATGGTTCATCTTCAGATGACGATTTAGTTCGGCAAATACTGGCCGATGATAGCAATGAAGACAATGATTTGTAAAGTTTTGAAGTATATGAGATTATTGGAGCCCGAAATGTGTTACTGTAAATACCATTCAGTAATTTTGAACCCGAAAATGATGTTGAATACGAGTCCGATGTACATGCTGGATGGACAAAAACACAACATGCTGGTCAACCCCTATTAAGCAGTATTTTGAAATTAAATGTCAAAAGGCAAGATATCTAAGCCTAATTAAAATACAGGCAATTTAAAAGTAGACTGAAATTTTCATTTCTTTTCTCAAACAATTCTGCCTTGAGGGATCTTGTGCTACAAAACTATATACCACTCAGAGTTAAGATAAATTGAATAAATAAGAATCTAAAAAGAAATTAAAAAGTATGGATATTTATTTTGATCAAAATACTTCTGTCTGAACAAGCAGACTATGGCATTGATGGACTTAAAACCCTAATACAACATTGTGGAATAGATAAGAAATCTGGCATAGTAGTCAGCAAAGCACTGATTCAAAAACGTGAAACTTTGGCAGAGCTCTTGTTAGTGAAAAAATTAAAATATTATTTTGGAGCAGAGATATCCAAGAGACAATACCGATGAGCTGTTGAAAATTGTACATAACAACCATAAAGAACAGTTTTCCAACTTGTTCAAGCTGGCTTAGCTATCTTTGCATATGTGAAAGGGGGTTCTCAGCACAGAGCAATATTCATACACAGATAAGGAACAAATTAAGCTCAGAAATGATCAATAGATTAATGCTTATACAACTAGAGGAGATATCTTTTTAGGATTTTAATTTAAATAGAGCAGGAAGAAAGAAAGAGACAGATATTTATGTGTTAGGTAAATATTGAACTATGGCCATTTTCTCCTCCCCCTCATTTTTTTTCTACTCCCTCCTTATTTTGGTGACAAGAGGGGAGCTCCCCCCTTCAGATACAATCCCGACAGCATCTCGGTAACTTACAAGTATCAATGATTTCTGGCAGTGATGGATAAACAGAAAGCTGTGGCTGAGATGTCCCAGGCTCATGTTTAATGCTGACAGCTTGGTTAACTCGAGATGCTTCCAAATCTTGTTGGTTGCATGTGTCAAACGTTTCCTGTTCAGTAAAGCACACTGACTTAAATCGAGGATCTAACAGCGTGCATTCCTGCAGAAACTGGCTTTTCCTGTACCTAAGAAAATATAGCTTGATATAAATGCTTAATTGAGTTAATTCTTGTCGCATTCAACATGACAAATGTAAAACAAAGTCTAGTGGCCAGCGGCCACTGTCAACTTGTTAAACCGTCCATGTTAAGTTAATAGGCATGAATGTGTAAACTTTTAAACAAAAACTTAACAATCTGTGACATACAAACAGACAGACAAACATCGTTATGGAGTGGTGACTATGTCTCGCTATTGCTAAAGTGGCTTGACAAAATACAGTGCAGTTAATTTGAATTACTTTACATCAAGTTGTACATATATTACTATTTTCATACTTTTATTCCGTTTATGACTTTAACTTTATGTGTAGTAAAATCTTTAGATTGATTAAAAAGTTAGAGTTAATATAGTTATATCTAGTATATTTACCTGGTAGACAAATCATCAAAAATGGCCTTTTATATTTGTCTGACAATATCGGAGTCATTTTCCTGGGCAGCCAAGGTAACGAACAAGAGCTTTTTCTGGAATGGAAGTATGAGTGATACCATAGGTGTCTTTTCTGAGCTCATACTTTTCTGAATTTCTCGAAGCGAAAGCAAGCAATTCATAATGTCCTTGGCAAGAGAAACATCTTCTCCGACAATGAAATGATGTCGCTGGCATTGCTTCTCACTTCTTTACTAACCAAAGCAGCATAAACAGCAGGCTGCAATTCCAGGAATCTTTCAATCATGTCTACAGCGGAGTTCCACCTGGTGCACACGTCTTGGATAAGTTTTACGTTTTTAAGTCCGAGCAATTTAGTTTTGCCATTAAGTACAGCAGCAGCTGTATTGCTCCTGTGAAAAAACGATACAATCCTTCTAATACGACCAAGAATTCTTGACACGTTGTTGATATTTAATGCTTTGCGCACTGCTAGGTGTAGAGTATGAGCATAACAGCCCATGTGAGAGTTGCATACAGACTCCAAAGCAGCCACAGCCATATTAGCGGCATTGTCCATCACTAAGGGAGGATTCTTGAGGAGACTCCATTCCTCAATAGCATCCACTAATACTTTAGTGATGTTCAAGCCATTGTGACTCTTTGGAAGCTCCCTGGTCTGCAGAACAAAAGACTGCAGCTCACAGTCATCATTTAAGATCCAAGCAGTAATAGTCACATAAGATTCTGTGGCTCTACTCGTCCAGCCATCTGTGGTAAGTGCTACAGGCACGTTCAAGAGACTTGTTTTAATCATGTCTCTGCAAGCTTTATACATGTCCGGCACTGTCATTTCGGAGAATTATGTGCGCAATGGTAAGTCATATTGAGGATCCAAAACCCTAACCATTTCTTTGAAACCATCGTTTGCAACAACACTGAAAGCTTGCAGATCTTTTACAATAAATTTAGCGATGGCAGTTATGTTCTTATGTCGAACAGTTGTGTCATTATACATAGATGTAGTTGCAACTGCAAACATTGCCGGAATTGTTTTTATGTCACTTTTCACCATGGTCGAAGTAGTGCCACTGGATGATCGAGCTGCTGATGCTGTCAACCCTGTCATCTTGGGGTGTCGTGTTAGATGGGTACTTAAATTGGTTGATCCACCCCTAAAACGTACGTCAGTATTGCACTTCTTGCATACGGCAATACTTTCTTCAATTTTGCCACTACTCTTCCTTTTCTTTAAACCGAAAAATTCCCACACAGCACTTTTTGCTTTTTTGTTCGGAATAATTTTAAAAAATCCATTTTTTTTAAAAGAATAAATTTCTGAAAATTAAAATTCAGGTCTACACGCCTGTCAGCTAACTTGAAAAATGAGTCATTGTTAATCAATATTAGGAGACAAGAAAAGGAAGTTAACATGACATGAGCACTTTGATCTGACCATGTATTTCATACGAAAAAATCAGATGCGGCCGCTGTTTGTTTAAATGTTTTGCTCTCTTTTTATTATTTGAAGCTAAAATATTACGCATCACAGCAGATGTTGCATTCTTTGCTGTATGTAC
Source organism: Margaritifera margaritifera (assembly GCA_029931535.1). Taxonomy (NCBI): domain Eukaryota; kingdom Metazoa; phylum Mollusca; class Bivalvia; order Unionida; family Margaritiferidae; genus Margaritifera; species Margaritifera margaritifera. The sequence continues at coordinate 1,191,396 of JAQPZY010001574.1, forward strand.
ATTATTATTTTAGAGGAATTTATATATTTACGAAGACGGACTCTTGAGTACTCTTCATTTAGTGTCATTACGAACAGGACATAAATATCTGAGGGAAAGTGAAGTTTATAAATCATTATTTTTAACTGGCAAAATATTCCCTAGTCTTGACTTGCCCCCCCCCCCCCAAATTAAACTAGGAGAAAAAGAAAATATGGTTCTGGAAATAAATTGGAAAAATTGTGAGGAATACACAGATTTGTAGAATGAAACCAAGACCATGAAAAAAATCGAGGCACAGAAAATCGTATTGTGGTATGTATTGCCAGAACAGCAAACCGCAATATTCTGGTATACTGGTATATCGTTGCACCCCTAGATAAGACTGCCAAAGCTTGCATTCATTATACAAAGCTTATCATAATTTACCAGGTATCATGATGAATATTCAAAATAAGAATTAAAAAAGGAAACTATATGAGGGACTTCACTCAGTGCAAACACTTACAAAACTTTCCCTCTCCATTATGCTACAAGTTATCAAGTCATACACACACATCATAGCTACTTTTTCACTGCACTTTTACCATTTTACTTTGGACACTGAAAAAAGTTTTGTTTTGTTTTTTTAAGTTATAATTAGTTGTTGAATGAGGACTTTTGTTTGTACCAGTTTCACTGAAGAGATTTATGTTTGTACTTTAGATCATTCAACATTGTGCCGCCACTACAATCTGAGGAAGCTAGCTCTGTTGCACATAGGTTATATTTCACCTTCTTATTTATACAATTTTCTACCTGCTGTGAAATATTTACAAATTTCAGATCACGTGTTTTTTCACAGCTATTTTGATTTTATCAGTATTCCATACATATTTAACACCATAGGTCTCATTCTTTATTGATTAAAACGGATTATTGAATTTGTACATGTTTACACAGCAAAAATGAAATTATATCATTTTACACATGTAAACATGACAGTCTTACCACTAATAACTTAATCCATTTATCAGGAAATTTCTTACTATGACATAAAGTTTTGGAATAATGCATTCAGGTTATATCATTCACTCCATCTGGATACTTTGGAGAAGTTTATCCAACATATGAGGACTGAGCTGATGGCATTAAGAAAATGGAGTACATGTAGATGAACTAGCAGTCCCTTTTAATACAGCATATCTTGGTTAGGAACTAACCCACACATAAGTGGGGTGTTTGTAGAACATATTCCATTCCTTTGTAAATGAGTTACAGTATGCTTTCTTGAATCTTGTTTGCAAATATTTGCTGCACATATTCTGAAGTCTATGAATTTGGATTGGTATGCTGCAACTATTTTGCAAACACTTTGCAAAGGTGACTGTGTAAAGACAAGAAAGCATTTGCTGCAAATACCTGCAGCAAATATTTTGCAAAGAATTGGTGGTCACAGCCACATTTACCCTTTGCAGTCCCTTTGCATGAGGTTTGAAAGCAGGTTTCAACTCATATGGCAGTGTAGTTTTCTTTCTGAATCCGATGGCCATTCTGCTTTGACTTGTAGATGATTATTGTTTTCAAAATCCATTGTCAGTGTGTGAATCATAGGATATTTGAGTATATCACATGGTGTTGGAAAGCACAAAAGCAAATGCAACATCCAGAAAGCACTATGTGATTCAGATTCACTGGGATCCGGAGAGCATGCATGGCTAAGCCTAAATTATAATACATCCCCTGCCCTCAAATTACGCCAGGCTCCAGAATTTTGCCATTGAAATGTCTTCTCAGTGTTTTCAACTTCCAGTAATATATTATTGTCTTTGATTTCATTTAAAACAATGAATACAATACAATATCAGATATGATGCCAGGGCACACAAGTGCGTGATTCGTGCAAAATTTGTATGAATTCACGCATTTGGAAAGCAGTGATATGCGATAACTCCCACAAATTAGTTTCAAGTCGCACATATAAAAATGTACTCAGCACAGTATACAATTTTGATTTAACTGTTGACCCTTAAAGTGCTTGTCACAGCATAAGTCGCACTGCCAGTAGAGGTCTTGTAGAACTTGTCATCTGTCTTTTTCAGGTAGGCAACTGTTTACACATCTGAGTATTTTGGCTTGACATGAACAGTTGTTAAACTAAATTTGATTGGCACATTGGGCCCTGGAACAAGCATTCATGAAGGAAGTTTTACAAATGCGTGTTTAAAGTAGGGGCTCCTAGAAAACCCAAAATGGCTGACTCCCAACATGGTTCATCTTCAAATGATGATTTTGTTTGGCAAATACTGGCTGATGATAGCAATGATGACAATGATTTTTGAGGTTTTGAAGCATATGAGATTATTGGAGCTTGGAAAGTGTTACCAGTGAGTAATTTTGAACCTGAAAATGTCGAATACATGTCCGATGTACATGCTGGAAGGACAAAAACAGACGGCATACTATTCAGCCCCCTATTCAGCAGTATTTCAAAATGAAATGTCGAAAAGGCAGAATACCAAGCCTAATTAAAATACAAGCAATTTAAAAGTAGAGTGCAATTTTCATTTCTTTTCTCAAACAATTCTGCCTTGAGGGATCTTGTGCTACAAAACTATATACCACTCTTAGGGTTAAGATAAATAGAATAAATAAAGAAATTTAGTTTTGATGAAAATACCTCTGTCTGTGCAAGCAGATCATGGTAATGATGGACTTAAAACCCTAACACAGCATTATGAAACAGTTAAGAAATCTGGCAGGGCTCTTTTTAGTGAAACATTTTATTTTGGAGCAGAGATATCCAAGAGACAATACCTACGAGCCGTGGAAAATTATACATAACAACGACAAAGAACAGTTTCTCAACTTGTTCAAGCTGGCTTAGCTAGCTATGCATATGTCCCTTCAGACAACAGATTGTGAAAGGGGGTTCTCAGCACAGAACAATATTCATACACAGATAAGGAACAAATTAAGCTCATAAATGATCAACAGATTAATGCTTATGGCAGCTAGAGGAGATATCTTTTGAGGATTTTGATTTAAATAGAGCTCTAACAAAGTGGAGCAGGAAGAAAGAAAGAGACATATTTATGTGCTAGGTAAATATTGAACTATGTCCTTTTCCTCCTCCCCTGATTTTTCTAGTTCCCTTATGTTGGTGACACAGGGGAGCTCACTCCTTATGACAGAATCCTGGCAGCATCTCTGCAATGTATTATTCACCACTAAACTTAAAATTTTGCTAAATAGGTTTTAGTAAAGATAAAATATTTGTGCTGTTTTATGACACATATAGTTATGCATGCATGACCAACATTAATAGCAATGTCCCTAAAAAACAAAACTCAGCAACATTTTAAAGTTGCTAATTGAATACTAGACTCAAATAAGAACGTATTATGAGTGAATGTGTAGACTCAAATAAGAACTCATTATGAGTGAAATGTGTAGACTCAAATAACTCATTATGAGTGAAATGTGTAGACTCAAATAAGAACTCATTATGAGTGAAATGTGTAGACTCAAATAAGAACTCATTATGAGTGAAATGTGTAGACTCAAATAAGAACTCATGAGTGAAATGTGTAGACTCAAATAAGAACTCATTATGAGTGAAATGTGTAGGAAGTTATAAGTATTCAAACTATAACACAGTATATCAAGGGAGTTATTGTTATGAGTGAATTCTGTATGAAGCTACAAGTATTCAAACTATAACATGTTATATCATGGGAGTTATTTTTATGAGTGAAATATGTAGGAAGCTACAAGTATTTGAACTATAACATGGTATATCAAGGGAGCTAGTATGTTTGTACATGACAATAACATGCAGAAAATAAGCACATACATCTTCAGTTGATTTTTGCAGCCAAAAATCAGCATAACTGTACATAATTAAACGTGTAAAAGGAAAACAGTCTAAAATACAAAATTCACTCCTCTGACCATTATTCTATTCATAATTATGTAACTAGCATGGCTTTTGGTTACAGTACTTTGTCCGTTATGGTATTTTTCTTCTTGCTGTATATTTTTTCATTCATCAATTTACTTTATGTACTAATGTGCTGTAGAATCTGGTTGTTAAGCATTAGGAATGTACAAATAATTTGTACATTTCTTGCTCTTTTTACCACTTTATTGCGATATAAGTCACTGTTTTCCAGTGAACAACAATGGGGATTTTTAATATTTTCATAACATGCTTCTGTCTTACATCACATGACTTTCTACTGAAAGCAAAGTCTGCATAAACTGGCAAAAAACTCCCTGATTTCCATCATCACTTGAACATTCTTTCACAATAATTAAGACAAATATTAATTCCAGCACATTTACATCCTAAAATGTGCAGCAGTTGAAGTCAGCCACTGACCTAGCCACATGATTGTCCAGATTCTTTAGTCTGGTTCAAGTAAAAAAAGTCGTAAATATTATATTTTTTAAATCTGTCTTTTCCGTATTATTTATGAAAGGAAAATTGATTCTCTGTCAAAGTTGAATTGAGGACTATATCATTATTTTTTCTGTCTCATTTATTCGTATGAATAAGGTTGGACTTTCTCTTTATTTATCCTGTTCACATGTGTATTGATATACATCGACGGTCTCAACCTATACTATGAATGGTGATGTATGCTTAAACCTGATTTTAAAGTTTACACTGAAATATTTCAGTGTAAACCTAACATTTTATGCTCTGTCTTAAGATGAGGAAATTTTCAGTGGGTGTTTTGCTGTTTTAAAGTTACATCAGTATTTACAATACACCATTTTGAGTTTATCCTGCAATGTGAGAACAATAGTCCTTCATTATGCATCAGTGTTGAATACTTTTTTAAAATACTTTTTGCAGGTTCTCCTGCGCAATATGATACAGAGGGGTATTTTTGTTATCCCCAAGAGTGTCACACCATCTAGAATTGTGGAGAATTCACAGGTAATATTTCCATAGAATGAAAAGAATTAAGCTGAAATAAGAGTAAAATGTAGGTTGTTTGAGTCATTTGTAATTTTTATACCCATTCAGCCAGAATAAAATTACGTATACTTTTAGCAAGCATGAAATTTAAATCAGTTTTATAAGAAGAGTATTTTTGCCTAACATGATATGGAATGATGAACTGATGACAAAGTGCAATTCAAGGCCTCTATCAGAAGAGCTAAAAAAACGCAGATGGAGATGGCTTGGACATGTCTTAAGGATGAATCCAGACAGCCTGCTCAAGATGGCACTGAAATGGACACCACAGGGGAAGCGGGGAAGAGGACGCCCAAAAGAGACTTTAAAAAATGCTCAATGAAAAAAAAAGCTCAGACAGATCAATCTGACATGGACAATAACAGGACGCCAGGGTTGGACAAGACTCATGGATGCATCATGTGCCACAAGTGGGCACGACAAGAGAGAGAGAGAGAGAGACGATATGAGATATATAACTGATTCGATATTCAAAAATATTTTATGATTCGATATTCAAAAATATTTTATGTCTTGAATATTAAGGGTTAACTATATTAGAAAAAATGTAATGATTGATTGTTTTCAAACCATCAATTCAAATACAATATGTAGGTGAGATCAAAAGGGAATTGCAAGTGAGAATTAAACACTTAAGGGACATCCATAATAAGAATGAGACCCCAGTGTCTAAACATTTTAACCAACATTAATTGTATTCAGTATCAGATAATATAAATCATCCAATCTGATCCAGAGCTCTCTAGTAGCAACACTAATTTGAAAGATAGGGAACTTTATTCGACACACCATTTACATTCTCTACAGCTGGTAGTGATCAACATCTCTGTTTAAACGGGAGCTCAGACATTTCAAACATGAATTCAAATACCCTTTGAAGGTTGGTTGGTTGGTTGATTGGTTTGTTGACACTTTTTAACACATTATTGGCTATATGATGCTGAAGAAATGGGAGCTTTACTGCCTTTCCCAAGGACACTGAGGCAGCCAACCCAGGTTGGCTTGAGTGGGTATTGAACCCATGAGCCTTGCATGACAAGTCTGGTGCTGTATCAGCTGAGCTATTATAAGTGGCTCCCAGATGTAATGAAAAATGATCCATATGTGGAAATCTGTAGTCCCTAGTCAACAAATTTAGGTACCACCCAAAATGTCATTTTTGCAAAATTATGAAAATTGATAGCAACAAAAAAAATGCACAGTAATTTTGTCCTTTATGGACAGCTGTACCCTTAATATTTAGGTAATTACTGAAGTTTAGAACAGGGTTGATACATTTCATCTTTTATGGGCAGGTATCCTTTTATAGGTAATTACTGAAGTTTAGAACAGGGTTGATACATTTCATCTTTTATGGGCAGGTATCCTTTTATAGGTAATTACTGAAGTTTAGAACAGGGTTGATACATTTCATCTTTTATGGGCAGGTATCCTTTTATAGGTACTTACTGAAGTTTAGAACAGGGTTGATACATTTCATCTTTTATGGGCAGGTATCCTTTTATAGGTACTTACTGAAGTTTAGAACAGGGTTGATACATTTCATCTTTTATGGGCAGGTATCCTTTTATAGGTACTTACTGAAGTTTAGAACAGGGTTGATACATTTCATCTTTTATGGGCAGGCATCCTTTTATAGGTAATTACTGAAGTTTAGAACAGGGTTGATACATTTCATCTTTTATGGGCGGGCAGGTATCCTTTAATATGTAATTACTGAAGTTTAGAACAGGGTTGATACATTTCATCTTTTATGGGCGGGCAGGTATCCTTTTATAGGTAATTACTGAAGTTTAGAACAGGGTTGATACATTTCATCTTTTATGGGCAGGTATCCTTTTATAGGTAATTACTGAAGTTTAGAACAGGGTTGATACATTTCATCTTTTATGGGCGGGCAGGTATCCTTTTATATGTAATTACTGAAGTTTAGAACAGGGTTGATACATTTCATCTTTTATGGGCAGGCAGGTATCCTTTTATATGTAATTACTGAAGTTTAGAACATGGTTGATACATTTCATCTTTTATGGGCAGGTATCCTTTTATAGGTAATTACTGAAGTTTAGAACAGGGTTGATACATTTCATCTTTTATGGGCAGGTATCCTTTTATAGGTACTTACTGAAGTTTAGAACAGGGTTGATACATTTCATCTTTTATGGGCAGGTATCCTTTTATAGGTAATTACTGAAGTTTAGAACAGGGTTGATACATTTCATCTTTTATGGGCAGGTATCCTTTTATAGGTAATTACTGAAGTTTAGAACAGGGTTGATACATTTCATCTTTTATGGGCAGGTATCCTTTTATAGGTAATTACTGAAGTTTAGAACAGGGTTGATACATTTCATCTTTTATGGGCAGGTATCCTTTTATATGTAATTACTGAAGTTTAGAACAGGGTTGATACATTTCATCTTTTATGGGCGGGCAGGTATCCTTTTATATGTAATTACTGAAGTTTAGAACAGGGTTGATACATTTCATCTTTTATGGGCGGGCAGGTATCCTTTTATAGGTAATTACTGAAGTTTAGAACAGGGTTGATACATTTCATCTTTTATGGGTGGGCAGGTATCCTTTTATAGGTAATTACTGAAGTTTAGAACAGGGTTGATACATTTCATCTTTTATGGGCGGGCAGGTATCCTTTTATAGGTAATTACTGAAGTTTAGAACAGGGTTGATACATTTCATCTTTTATGGGCGGGCAGGTATCCTTTTATAGGTAATTACTGAAGTTTAGAACAGGGTTGATACATTTCATCTTTTATGGGCGGGCAGGTATCCTTTTATAGGTAATTACTGAAGTTTAGAACAGGGTTGATACATTTCATCTTTTATGGGCGGGCAGGTATCCTTTTATAGGTAATTACTGAAGTTTAGAACAGGGTTGATACATTTCATCTTTTATGGGCAGGTATCCTTTTATAGGTAATTACTGAAGTTTAGAACAGGGTTGATACATTTCATCTTTTATGGGCAGGTATCCTTTTATAGGTAATTACTGAAGTTTAGAACAGGGTTGATACATTTCATCTTTTATGGGCAGGTATCCTTTTATAGGTAATTACTGAAGTTTAGAACAGGGTTGATACATTTCATCTTTTATGGGCAGGTATCCTTTTATAGGTAATTACTGAAGTTTAGAACAGGGTTGATACATTTCATCTTTTATGGGCAGGTATCCTTTTATAGGTACTTACTGAAGTTTAGAACAGGGTTGATACATTTCATCTTTTATGGGCAGGTATCCTTTTATAGGTACTTACTGAAGTTTAGAACAGGGTTGATACATTTCATCTTTTATGGGCAGGTATCCTTTTATAGGTACTTACTGAAGTTTAGAACAGGGTTGATACATTTCATCTTTTATGGGCAGGTATCCTTTTATAGGTACTTACTGAAGTTTAGAACAGGGTTGATACATTTCATCTTTTATGGGCAGGTATCCTTTTATAGGTAATTACTGAAGTTTAGAACAGGGTTGATACATTTCATCTTTTATGGGCAGGTATCCTTTTATAGGTAATTACTGAAGTTTAGAACAGGGTTGATACATTTCATCTTTTATGGGCAGGTATCCTTTTATAGGTACTTACTGAAGTTTAGAACAGGGTTGATACATTTCATCTTTTATATGCAGGTATCCTT